>JAGIQG010000009.1:14514936-15114936 GCA_024679065.1 Sphyrna mokarran
TCAGATTAGCGATATTTAGTTTGTTCACACTGCCACTTTCCAATTTCAGAACAGTCTGAGAGTTGAATGCAGTGCAGTTCACTCATCCAAGTCGGAGAAGTTACTTCCAGTAACTGGGATCATGCGCAGGGGGAACGACCTGGCAAATTGGTCGCGATGCCATTTCCTTTCTCTTTGCTAAAAATTATTCCTGGGATTTTGAACAATTGCTGCGTACCCTTGCCATGGATAACCAGGAGGGGGGGAGGAGGGTCGGCTGTCTTTTGAGCAGCACAGTGGTTAGCACTGCTGCCTCGCAGGGCCAGGGAACCTGATTCAATTCCTGGCTTGGGTCACTGTCTGTGTGGAGTCTGCATGTTCTCCCCATATCTGCATGGGTTTCCTCCGGGTGCTCTAGTCTCCTCCCACAGTCTGAAAGATGTGCATGGGCCATGCACAATTCTCCCTCAGTGTACTGGAGTGTGGCGACTCGAGGATTTTAGCAATAACTTCATTGCAGTGTTGATGTAACTGACATGTGACACTAACGAATCAACTTAAACTTAGTTAGTGACAATGCAGAGAGACAGTTCAATCTGGTATGGAGCTTTGAGAATGAATTGTCTCCCAGTAAGTCACTAGCTTTGGCTGTTGTGTTCCCCACTTGGTGAAAAACCAAATTCAAGATGGCGCTGGAATGTGGCGACTTCTTGTGGGCTGTCCCCAGCCGATCCTTAAATCAATTCAAGCTAGGCAGCATGAAGATGGAGCTGGGAAACATTCCAGTGACAAATTTTTAACTGTAGCAAGAGCACTGTCACAGAGAGGTAAATTCCTCCCAACTGGAACTTATCCACCATTTTTACCCCATGCCTGAACAGAAGTTTGAGTCAAAGGATCAGCAAAGTAATTCAGTATTTTAATTGTTTCCTTATCAGTCAAAAAGGGTGGGAATGCTCACTCTTGGTTCTACCAGGAAACCTTGTTTCTCCCACTGCCATAACCTCCCTGACCTTATCCCTGACCCCCACCCTCTGCCGTAGCCTCCCTGACCTTATCCCTGACCCCCACCCTCTGCCGTAGCCTCCCTGACCTTATCCCTGACCCCCACCCTCTTCCATAACCTCCCTGACTTTATCCCTGACCCCTACCCTCTGCCATAACTTCCCCTGACCTTATCCCTGACCCCCACCCTCTGCCATAACCTCCCTGACCTTACTCCTGACCTCCACCCTCTGCTGTAACCTCCCTGACCTTATCCCTGACCCCCACCCTCTGCCATAACCTCCCTGACCTTACTCCTGACCTCCACCCTCTGCTGTAACCTCCCTGACCTTATCCCTGACCCCCACCCTCTGCCGTAGCCTCCCGTCTTTATCCTGACCCTACCCTTGCCATAACTTCCCTGACCTTATCCTGACCCCCCCCTCTGCAAACCTCCCTGACCTTACTCCTGACCTCCACCCTTGCGTAACTCCCTGACCTTACCTGACCCCCCCTCTGCATAACCTCCTGACCTTACTCCTGACCTCCACCCTCTGCTGTAACCTCCCTGACCTTATCCCTGACCCCCACCCTCTGCCATAACCTCCCTGACCTTACTCCTGACCTCCACCCTCTGCTGTAACCTCCCTGACCTTATCCTGACCCCCACCCTCTGCCATAACCTCCCTGACCTTACTCCTGACCTCCACCCTCTGCCGTAACCTCCCTGACCTTATCCTGACCTCCACCCTCTGCTGTAACCTCCCTGACCTTACTCCTGACTCCACCCTCTGCTGTAACCCCTGACCTTATCCCTGACCCCCACCCTCTGCCATAACCTCCCTGACCTTACTCCTGACCTCCACCCTCTGCTGTAACCTCCCTGACCTTATCCCTGACCCCCACCCTCTGCCATAACCTCCCTGACCTTACTCCTGACCTCCACCCTCTGCTGTAACCTCCCTGACCTTATCCCTGACCCCCACCCTCTGCCATAACCTCCCTGACTTACTCCTGACCTCCACCTCTGCCGTAACCTCCCTGACCTTACTCCTGACCTCCACCCTCTGCCGTAACCTCCCTGACCTTACTCCTGACCTCCACCCTCTGCTGTAACCTCCCTGACCTTATCCCTGACCCCACCCTCTGCTGTAACCTCCCTGACCTTATCCCTGACCAGGTTGTGAAGGAATTGGACCAACTGCTCCTCAGGCAAACTCCTCCCCTCAATCTTAATGGGTGGTCATCTTCCACATCAGCCACTTGTTCAGCAATTCGGCAAGGAACGTTCTAACTGAGTGACCATCTGCCGAAACCTTTGGTCTGCCTGCACTCCCAGAGAGGAGTAAGACATTTGTTTTGGTGTAACCTCCCTGGAATTAAAATTGGGCTTTTATCTATTTCATCCATGTTGTAACTGCTGAATTGCTCAATATGAGTAACATTGGAATAATTTAGGTTAGAGGGTCATTAGATTGGTTCGACTGGTTGGCGCAACATCGAGGGCCGGAGGGCCTGTACTACGCTGTAATGTTCTATGTCCTAATCTTCAACAGTAACACCAATAGATGGTCACTTATTGTCATTGCGAAGGACAACTTCTAGTGCAGGTCACCCGCAGGGCAAATAACTCAGAGGCAAAATCAGGTGGGATTAAAGTTTTGGAGTTTATTTATTAGCATCCTAATAGGCGTACATTATTCAGTCATTCACTTGTGGGGCATGGGTGTCGCTGGCTGGGCCAGCACTTATTGCCCATCCCTTGTTACCCTTGAAACTGAATGGTTTGCTAGTCCATTTCAGAGGGCAGTTGAGAGTCAATCACATTGCTGAGACTCTGGAGCCACATGTTGGCCAGACCTGGTAACGGTGGCAGATTTCCTTCCCTATAGGAATCAGATGGGGTTTTTCCGACAATTCACAATGGTTTCATGGTCATCTGTCGATTCTTATTCCACTTTTTAAAAATTGAATTCAAATTCCACTCTCTGCTGTGGTGGGATTCGAACGCAGGTCATCAGAGCATCAGTTGAGTTTCTGGATTAATAGACTAGTGATAATACCACTAGGCCATTGCCTCCTCTGCAATGAAGTTACTGTGAAAATCCACTAGTTGCCACACGGCGGTGCCTGTTTGCATACACTGAGGGAGAATTTAGCGTGGCTAATGCAGCTAACCAGCACATCTTTGGATTATGGGAGGAAACTGGAGTGCCCAAAGGAAACCCATGCAGACACGGGGGGAACACGCAGACATTGAGCCAAGCCAGGAATCAAACCCAGGTCCCTGGCACTGTGAAGCAGCAGTGCCAACCACCGTGCCTCCGATTAAGAGTGGCAGCAATTTGTTATTCCCGTTCCATACTCATGCCGAAGAAGAATTTTTCCTTACCCCAGTTTTTTCCTTACTTATTGAGTGGTACTGAAGAGTTGAATGCCAAACCCCTTTATGAGAATGGTCTTAACCTAAGGGGAGAAATGTCCGAGTGATAACAGAACAAGGTCCCACAGGCTGGAAAGAACTTTCCCACAAGCGGTTAATCACACACCTTTTTGTATCCATTCACTGTTGGCCAAATAGAAAAATAATTAACATAGCAAGATCCCACAAATGTCCATGTGGCGGCACGGTGGTACTGTGGTTAGCGCTAATGCCTCACAGCGCCAGCGACCTGGGTTCAATTCCGGCCTTGGGTGACTGTCTGTGTGGAGTCTGCATGGGTTTCCTTCCACAATTCAAAGATGTGCAGGTTAGCTAGATTGGCCTTTAGTGTGTACGTTAGGAGGATTAGCTGGATAAATACGTGGGGCTATGGCGCTAGGACGCAGGTAACATGCTTGGCCGGAGAAATGGTGCAGGCTTGATGGGCTGAATGGCCTCTTTCTTGCACTGTAAGGACTGTGTGATTCTACGAAATATGAGGAAATGAATAATCCCTGGTGCTGTTGGTTGAGCAAATTTTGATAGTTAGGAATTCTATCTTTAGGCGACTGACTAATGGTGACTAGACCATTCTGGGGGCGAAGATGCCACTGTGATTTTGAGGCAGGGAGGTGGTGGTATTTAAATCTGGCAGGCAAGCAGCAAGGCACCTAATAGCCAGCTTAATGCAACTGACTGAAGTGGCTGGTGGGCAATGATCCACAAGATTAATGGTGCAGTGAGCAGGCGGGGTGTTATGATTGAGGAGGACAGAGGTCACAGATGACATTTGTGACAATCGAACATACCTTTAATGGGCTCCTTTCACTTTTCCCACCAAAACTTCATCAGGACCTGACCAGGTCCATCTTTAGATGGAGATTATTTCCAGGCATTTTTTTTTCCCGATTGAACGGGGTTTGGGATAGCTGGCTCCCTTTTGCCCACATTGTCTGTGCTAACTGGGCAGTGGGATTAACAGCTCAGAATCCATCCCTCGGGAAATCTTGTTCTTCTTTAAATAAAGCCATAGGGTCTCTTAGAGTCACGAGAAAGAAGATCTTGATGGGTCTCATCAGATAAGCGACACCTCTGACAAATCAGCAAGTCTCTCACTCGCTCTGAAGTGTCCCTCAATGCTGCATTAATGTGCTGAAGTGCTGGAGTAGGGAATGAACCTGTGACCTTGTGACTGAGTGGCAAGAGTGCTACCAACTGAGCCAAGTTAACACTACATATATATTAGAACAAGCTGTTCATGCTGGCTTTCTCAACATAGCACCATGTTACGTGTTTTACATATGTACTCCTTAACTGTGTTGGACTAGCTATGAGTGAAGTTGAAAAAGAGCTCGGGGTGTTAAAGGATGATTCAGCACTTTTGTGTCCAGTTACCGCGGAGCTTTTCAACCAAAGGAATTAAAAAAAAAACTGTGTTATATTCACTAAATCCAGAGACCACAAGGAAGAAGGGGGTTACACTGAAACTTGCGCATTGCTCCGTTGAGATACCAGTGTTCCTCCCATCGCTGACTGTCTGGGCATTCCTATGTAAGGGTGGCACAGTGGTGAGCACTGCTGCCTCAAGGTGCCAGGGACCCGGGTTCAATTCCCGGCTTGGGTCACTGTGTAAGAAGTCTGCACGTTCTCCCTATGTCTGTGTGGGTTTCCTCCGGGTGCTCTAGTTTCTCCCCACAGTCCAAAGATGTGCAGGTTAGGTTGATTGACCATGCTAAATCTACCCTTAATGTCAGGGTGAATTGGTAGTGTGCTTACGGGAAAAGGGCCTGGGTAGGTCTGTTGTCAGTGCAGGCTTGATGGGCCAAATGGCCTCCTTCTAGGGATTGTGATTCTATGATTCAATTATTTGCCCCTGCATTGGTGCCAGACCTTTCAGTCATCTAAATTCAACTCCCTACTCTGAAAACCTCTTTGTCTTTCTGGGCAGGATCCTTGGACTGCACTCACCCCAACACCGGAAAACCCCACCTGAGGGATGTGGAGCTTTTCCTGCTCGATCCCTGTGGCGGGCGGGATGGGACAATTCTGCCCTCTATCCCTCTCTCTCTCTCTCTCTCTCTCTCCCCCAAACTCTGGCGCTTGGTCACATAACCTCAGCTCCGGGATGTCCTGCTGCAATAAATGCACTATATAAACGCAGGTTGTTGCTGCACCTGGATGGCCGTGTCCACTTTGGTCACAGTGACCCGAGAAGTGGCATTTAAACATTAAAGGCAGGACTTGAGGAAAGCTTCGAGACTGAGTCCTTAATTCAAAGGATCAAAGCGCCAAGATTGAAGTCTTGAAATATTGAAGAAGCTCGAACTCTTCAGCCTTGAAAGGTGGCAAATGAAAGGGGATCTTGTCAATGTTTGTAAGATCTTAAGCAGGATTGAAAAGATAAATATGCAGTACAACCTCAAGGCATGCAATGAAAATGTGACAAGGGGGCATGGATGCAAACTGGTAAAAAATCAGTATCAGAAAGTAGTTTTTCTGCACAAAAAAATGATGATCAAGGCTTGCTACGTGCAGCTGGGTTTGGGGGGGGGTGGTGGGGGAACAAAACGCCTTAAAGTCATTTAAAAGACCATTGGATGTTGCGATGCCTTTGGAGCCTGTAGGTTTTTCCGGAATGTCTGAGTTAAGATCAGACAAATTACCTTCCTCCCGCATATTTGCTTAGTTATTTTAAAATATTGGTTGGTGTTTTCCATTAAATGTGGAGGAAAATTCCATGCGAGGGGAGGCCTGAAGGAAAGACCGTGGTCACTGTGTGCAGGACCTATTTTTTAAAGTTTATTTATTAGCGTCACAAGTAGGCTTATATTAACATGACACTCAAGCTGCTGTGAAACTCCCCTAGTCGCCACACTCCCGGTGTCTGTTTGGGTACACTGAGGGAGAATTTAGCACGGCCAATGCGTCTAACCTGCACATCTTCTGGAGGAAACTGGAGCACCTGGAGGAAACCCACCCAGACACGGGGAGAATGTGCAGACTCTGCATAGACAGTGATCTGAACCGGGAATTGAACCCAGATCCCTGGCGCTTTGAGGCAGCAATGCTAACCACTGTGCCACCGAGACTGAAAGGCATGGTGAGTATAGAGAACCAGACTGTTTTCGAATCACTTCACGAGGCAAGACTTTCCCAAATTATGCTTTTGATCTTTAAAGTGGAAGTAAAGTTATTTGCAGCTTAAAATTGATTTTTCATTGTATATTTTATAAAATAGAATGGCAGATTTCACCAGAGCATTGCACACTGCATATTAAGATCACGGACACAATCATACCTGCTATTCATGCCACGCTCCTGCTGCAGCAGGGTCGGACAATTTGGTGTCTATTGAACTCTCCATTCACTGCAGCGGGATGGGAAAATCCCACCAGTGTGAACAGTATTCATTCAGACTTCAGCCAATATTTTCACACTTCGGTAACTGGGGGAGTTAGTCCCACCTTTTCCTCATAGAATCATAGAATCCTGAAAGCAGGTCGTTCAGCCCCTCTACACCAAATCTCTGAAAGAGCACCTTACCCAGACTCTATCCCTATAACCCCACAATTTAGCCTACTAATCCCCATAATCTATACACCTTTGGACACTAAAGGGCAATTTACCATGGTGAATCCCCCTAACCTGCACATCTTTGTATTGTGAGGGGAAATTGGAGATCCCGGAGGAAACCCATTGGTGACCAGCTGCCTAAAGGCTCCCAGTTTTGGTATTCCATCCCCAAACTTCTCTGATTCACTCCCTCTTCTTCAAAGAGGATTCATCAAACTTACCTCTTTGACCAAATCTTTGATCCCACTAGCCCTAATCTTCTTATGCAGCTAGATATCAAACTTGGTTTAATAAATTTCCTGTGGCGTGATCTGGGGGTGTTTAATTTATAACAGATGCTATCTAAATGCAATTTGTGGTTGCATGGTTCAGAGGGATATGGGCCAAATGCAGGCAGTGAAGAGAACCTGATACGCATGGACGAGTTGGATCGAAGGGCCTGTTTCCAACCTGTATACCTCTATCAGTCTATGGCCAAAGTTTTCCAGTCCCGCCCACAACTGGGAATCATAATGGGTGGGACAGGACTATACTAGGTTCACTGACCTTGGGTGGGAATTTCCAGGCTTGGTGTGAATGCAGCTGGAAAAGCCTGCCCTATAGAGGGCAGCCAGTGATGGAGAAAGAGCTTTATGCTGTCACTAAATTGTTATCATTTTGAGCTTAAAACATTTTGAGCTTAGTTCAATGTTCAATGCTTCTTCTGTTCTAAAAGGATGGCATGGTGGTACAGTGGTTAGAACTGCTGCCTCATAATTGAACCTCGATCCCAGTGCCAGGGATCGAGGTTCAATTCCTGCCTGGAGCCATTGTCTGTGTGGAGTTTGCACGTTCCCCCTGTGTCTGCGTGGGTTTCTCTGGGTACTCCGCTTTCTTCTGAAGATGCGCAGGTAAGGTTGATTGGCCGTGATAAATTGACCCTAGGATCAGGGGATTAGCAGACTAATTGTGTCGGGTTACAGGAATAGGGTGGGATGTGTTCACTAAGACTAGATGGGCCAAATGGTCTCCTCTATACTGTAACATTATGTGAAGCCTTCTATGAAGTTACGCTTTCAACATCAAATTGTGCAGTGCAGAAGGAGGCCATTTGGCTCATCGAATCCGCACTGACCACATTGCACTCTGGCTCCTCTCCCCATAACCTCATGCATTTATCCAAACCAGTCCCCCTGACCTTAAGGGTCAATTTTAGCATGGCCAATGCACCTAACCCACACATCTTTGGACTATGGAAAGAAACCAGAGCACCCGGAGGAAACCTGTTCAGACACGGGGAGAATGTGCAAACCCCCACACAGATAGTGACGGGAGGCCGGAATTGAACCCGGATCCCTGACGCTGTGAGGCAGCAGTGCTAACCACCGTGCTGCTGTAATTAGAATGCTGTTATTGCTCAAAACATGATGTGGAGATGCCGGCATTGGATTGGAATAAGTACAGTAAGAAAGCCCACAACACCAGGTTGAAGTCAGAACAATAGTAACCCAGATTCGACATGATTTGATACTTTTACACAAATTATATTTAAGACTTCAATATTTATTTTTAAAAATGCAAAATGGGACAAGGCCAGTCTCGCGGCGACTCACTTTTCATTGGCTTCAAAAATTTGTTAAGAAAATATTGAATATCTGCAAATCCTATTGAGTATTCCAGGATTCGTGGGATACTGATACCCCTCCAAAGAATTTGCAGTTCCCAATCAATTTTTTACAATCTGCTATCATGTGCATCCCATAACACTGATTCTTAGTTTCCCCTAAGCAAGACTTGCATCTCTTTTGCAATTCGAGGTTTTGGCCTTCAGTGCATTCATTTGCTGAAAGCTGGGCAGTAGGTACCTGGTTGCGTGTTCGATGTCTGCTGAAGCAATCATTAAAAATTGAGAGACTGTGCTTCAGTGAGACCAGTTTGGTGGCTTTTGTTTGTGTGATCTTTGCTGGTTCCTTTGCATCATTCAAAAGCTCTCGTGCGCAGTTGTCTGCCGCCCCACCAACATTGCTAAAGATGAGTATTTGATGCTTGACTAGTAATTACTTCCAACTCACTTAATCTGCATCAATGAATAAATGAATAGGGCAAGCAGAGTTAGACGGCAACCCACAGTTCTGCGCACACAGAGAGAGAAAAAAAAATCAAAGCAGGTGAGAACTTTTCACATCCAGTGCGCAAAATAGTTCAGAGGGGTCGCCCACAGTTTTGTCCCTCCTCTGCGGCGCCTGCAATTTTCATCGCTCGCCCATGTTATTTCGTGGCAGTGAAATTTGCAGGAAATGTATAATTCGCAGCCACGCTTGGCATGTCGTGCCATCTCCCTGAACCAGCGAACCACCCAAGGAACCAATTGAAATGGGTGCGAGGGGAGCATGTGATATTAATCAAACACAGCTGAGATTGCTGCCACCTCTCGCCCAGCACCAGCTCACCAGGAAACCAATTAAAACCTTTAAAACACAAGTCACAGCACTTCTGCTGCCAACTTGACAGGTTTCCCATTTATACAGCAGGTCGTCGGTTAGATGTGTGCTGCAGTCTTATTTCACACTCTCGTTACGTCGGAACTAATGAAAAGATGCATTGAAGTATGTACCTAAGGTCGCCCGGCTCCTAAGGATGTGTTTTTTTATGATGATTTTTCTTTTTACGTCGAAAAATAATTACATGTGTTGCTCAAAATGCATCAATGCATTCAACGCATCCCACTTTTCTCGCAGCCTTTCTCCTTGTTTTTGTTTCCCTTCAGTGGGGTTTGGGTGTAATTTTGGGATATCAGATCACATCACCTTCAAAGACGTTTAGCACCATCCCTCTCTCCTTTTTATTTATTCGTGGGGACGTGGGTGTTGCTGACTACCCAACATTTTTTTTGTCCATCCCTAGTTACTCTCGGACTCAACCATGCTGCTGTGGCCCTGGAGTCTCATTACAGTTTAGGGTTTAATTGTTAGTGTCGCAAGTCGGCTTACATTAACACTGCAATGAAGTTACTGCAAAAATCCCCTAGTCGCCACACTCTGGCGCCTGTTTGGTTACAATGAGGGAGAATTCAGCATGGCCAAAGCACCTAACCAGCACATTTTTTGGACTGTGGGAGGAAACCAGAACACGCGGAGGAAACCCTTGCAGAGACAGGGAGAACATGCAGACACCACACAGGCAGTGACCCAAGGTGAGAATTGAACCCAGGTCCCTGGCGCAGTGAGGCAGCAGTGCTAACCACTGTGTTGCCCTTTAGTTTAGTACTATCCCCCTCTTTTATTTATTCATTGCTGGGACATGGGTGTCGCTGGCTAGCCAGCATTTATTGTCCATCCCTAATTGCCCGAGAATTGCTGTGTGTCAGCAGTCACATGTAGCCCAGATCAGGTAAGGACGGCAGATTTCCTTTCCTAAAGGACGTTTGTGAACCAGATGGGTTTCCAAATGAAGAGTTTGGAAGAATAGCCAAGGTTTGTTCGATTGCTTGCAGCCTATCTCTCACCAGGTTCTGCTCACCTACTTCCCATGTTCTTACTGGTCCCCATTAGCTTTTATGAATTAAGAGCAGGGGTAAGGCACTTGGTCCCTCGAGCCTGCTCTGCTATTCAATAAGATCATGGCTCATCCAATTGTAATCTTAACCCCACATCCCTACCTACTCCCGATAACCTTTCACCCCCTTTTTAACGAAGAATCTATTTGCTTTTGCCATAAAAACATTCAAAATCTCTGCTTCCATTGCCTTTAGAGAAAGAGAGTTCTCCAGAGAATCTGAGAGAAATTTTTTCTCATTTCTGTCTTAAGTGGGTGATCCCTTATTTTTAAACAGTGAACCTCCCCCCAACCTCCCCTCCCCTTCCCCCCCTCACCCCCCCTCCCCTTTTCCCCCCCCTCTCCCCCCAGTCTAGATTCTCTCAGAAGAGGCACAGTGGTGGTACTGCTGCCTCACAGCTCCAGGGAGCCGGGTTTAATTCTCAGCTTGGGTCACTGCCTTTGCAGAGTCTGCACATTCTCCTGGTGTCTGTGTGGGTTTCCTCTAGATGCTCCGGTTTCCTCTCACAGACCAAAGATGTGCTGGTTAGGTGAATTGGTCTTGCTAAATTCTCCCTCAGTGTACCCGAACAAGTATGGCAACTAAGGGATTTTCATAGTGACTTCATTGCAGTATTAACCCTACTTGTGACACTAAAAAAAAATTGAACTTATAAACTTAAAATAAAACATCCTTTCCATGCCCACCCTGTCAAGACCCTTCAGTATCTTCTATATTTCAACTTATTTTTTTCGAAACTCCAGCGGATACAAGCCAAGTCTGTCCAACTTTTCTCTATAAGACAACTCTCCCATTCCAGATATTAGTCTAATAAACTTTCCAACACAGTTACATCCTTATGTAAGGAGACCAATGCTGTACACAATATTCCAGATGTGGCATCACCAAAGCTCTGTACAACTGAAGCATAACCATCTTATTTTTATATTCAATTCCCCTCACAGTAAATGATAACATTCTATTAGCTTTCCTAATTACTTTCTGTATCTGTGTACTAACGTTTCACGGTCATGCACTAGGATAACCAGATCCCTCTGCATCTCAGAGCTCTCCCACCATAATATGCTTTTTAAATTCTTTCTGCAAAATTTCACATTTTTCAACATATTATATTCCATCTGCCAGATCTTCACCCATTCATGTAACCAGTTTCAAGACACTTTGAAAGAAAGGAAGAGTTGCATTTATATAGTGCCTTTCATGATCATCTCGAAGCTCTTTACAACCGATGAAGTTCTTCTGAAATACAGTCAATTATAGAAAAGGTTGCAGTCACTTTGCATGCAGCAAGCTCCCATAAGCAACAAAGTGAAATTGATCAGATAATCGCTATCTTTGCAAATTGTTCCACCTTTATTTTCCTGCTGATCCTCCACATTTCCAATTCTGACCTGAACACCTTCCCTCTGCTTGCAGCTTCAGCCTATCAGTCAAGTTGCCACCACACGATGGAATTCTCTCTCTAAAATCTTCCTTTTTGTGATTAAATAGGATTACATGGGGTGTGCACTGCTGAAACAGGCCATTCTGCCCATTCAATCCATGCTAAATATTAAGCTCCTCTTGTGGCTCCTCCCATCCTTGCTTATCCAAATCTATGTCATAACCATTCATTCCTTGCTCCCTCAAATCATTGCCTAGTTTCCACTCAAGTACCCCATAACCATTCCCTTCAACCAATCCTTCTGATAGCGAATTCCACATTCTTTGGATCACCATTCTTTTGACCAAGAACTTTCTTCTGAATTTCCTGCCAACTATCTTGATGGTTGCCGGTTATTCTCTTTTCCACAAGAGGAAACATTCTCTCTATCGAAGCCTTTCACCATTTGAAAGACCTCAGTTAGCGCCCTGTAAATTTCCCATCTTTTGCCTCCCTCCTTTCTTAAATAGGAGCATTACATTGGTGACTTTCCAGTCCTCTGGGAATCTTCTTGACTCCAGTGGAAGACCCAACCAATCAGCACTCTCTTCTCTTACAGCATATATTGTTGTTCCCTTTACTATTGGCGTTCTTGCAAGCTATCCTGATAAGTACAAGCTTCAAAGATTTGGCAACATGTCCCTTTTCTAGAATCTAATAGAATAATTATATAATATAATTATATATTATAATAGAATCTCTTACTCCATTCATTAGGCCAGGTATAGAGTTACTTGTGGAGAAGTTAGCATGTCTTTGGCTGATCATGGCCTATTTTCACATGGTTGCCTTGAACTTACAAAAGATGTTGTGATATTCTTAGCTCATCTTCACTGAAGGAATATATTTACTCTCAAGGTCACTTCTATCTTTGAATATTGATTGTATTTGAGAGATCATTGGGACATTAGTGTGCATCTTTGCCAGCAGTGCTTTTTATTTCTCAATAAGGTTATTAGGGGATCAGAATCGACTTGTCCATCCTCCTGCATTGTCCTAGAGTTCCAGCAATCAAAGGGAAGCCCGGAGGAAAATCAAAGAGACATCAATAAACAATTGCATGTGTGTGTTTTAAAAAAAATCTTCGATACTTTTGTTTATCAGTTACATAAATATTGGACATGGGAGAAAAAGACAGTTTGCCTGGATCAGAGATGCAAAAATCTCCGAAAGATCTTTAGTTGTTGTTGGGCATGTTTAATCAGGGATTTAATGCAAGTCGTGATAACTCTCTTCACTTGCATATGGAAACCAATTAAGAAGTGGGCAAATGTCTCTGTGTTTAAAGTTTTTTTAAAGGTTTATTTAGTAGTGTCACAAGTAGGCTTACATTAACGTTGCAATAATGTTGCAGTGAAAATCCCCTCCTGTACTCAGTGGATACACTGAGGGAGAATTTAGCATGGCCAATGCACCTAAGCAGCATAACTTTTGGAGTGTCAGAGGAAACCAGAGCATCTGAAGGAAACCCACGCAGAGACGGGGAGAATGTGCAGACTCTGCACACACAGTGATCCAAGCCGTGAATTTAGCAGGGCTAACCACTGTGCCACCTTGCCAACCTGGACCTTTCCTTCATTCAATTTTTAGAGCTCAAAATTAGTTGCATTTGCTAATATTATGTTAGATATATTATTCTGGTTAAGGAGTGCATCATGACAATTGGGAACTGCATTTTGGTTTAGTTAGTTAAGTTTCCTTTGGGTATTTTATTTTAGTTAAAGTGCCCCACTAGGAGCTATCATTTATGCTTAATGTGTTGATTGTTTGTTCAATTCAAAGAATACAAGAAAAGAATAGCTGGGACACTCGGCCGGTTGATGTGTGGGTAGCAGAGAGAAGTAACACTGCTTTCTGTAAATATTCCTGATCTCAAGAAAATGATCTGTGTCTAGTTTCATACTTTACCATCTGGCTTAGGTCCAGTTAACTCTGTTACTGGATTTAATTATTTGTGACATGTGTGATAACACTGTGCCTTTTAGGAATGCATTTATATCATGTTTCCTGTAAGGGACATGTTTAAAATTCAGTTTTGTTTTACACAGTGCAAATTTGTCTGGCAACAGGCAACTCAAGCGTTGAGAATGTAGGACAATGGCTGAATTTAGCTTATGGTGCGTTGGTCAATACATAGTTAATGCATTTGTGTTTACTTAGGTTCCTTTGGGTTTCGGTTTGTTGATTGACAGAGAAAGTCATGTGTTAAGCTTGCAAGAGAAAGCGTGTTTAAAAATAATGCTTACTGCCTAGCTCTGAAAGAAGCAAGAGGTGTTTCTGTCTTTTTTGAGAGGTTGCTGTTTGGCCCATTAGGCTCTCTCTCTCTCTCTCTCTCTCTCTCTCTCTCCCCAGAGATGTTCAAAAGCTCTGGGACTGTTAACAAGTACAAGCATGTGAGCCTGCGTTTTGCTGATTTTGAAAAGGGGTTTTAAGTCTGTTAAAGGAATATTGCCTGAATTGGAATTCAGAAGGATAGGCTAGCAATTAAGAATTGTATCTTGACATGTTTATGCATAGTTTAAATGTCAAATGTTAAACTAATTCATTTGTTAAACTGTGTTGTTAAATAAATTTGCTTTGATAAAAGCCTCCCAGTTTGTCAGTAAAATATCATGTCGAATATTAATGCCGAATTAGCAAATAGTTGGAGTCTAGTCTGACTTCATAATATATGTTGGGGTTTCTGATCTGTACCCTAACACATGTTGAAGAAGATGTTATCTCAAAGATCACTCTACATGGAACATTCTTTTTGTCATAACACTAATAATCTTCTCATGGGCCAAGATTTGGTCACTGTTCTCTGGTTGCTGGCTTTTCCTGTTTGCCCCTTGCCCATCTCTTTGTTCTTCTATAAATTTTCCATTTAGGTAAAGTTTAAGCTATGTTTCAGTTTTTATAAGTTTGTCCTTTTTGCATTTCTGCTAAATAATTTACTCATGAAGTTGAACAAATATTTTGAGTCTGTCTTCATGGTAGAAGACAGAAGATAATTGACCAGAAATAGTGAGGAACCCAGGGTCTAATGAGGTTGGGGAACTTTGAAGTAATTAATATTAGTAAAAAAAAATCAAAGCATTTAACTGGATCCTGAAATCCAACTAACCCCCCAGAGCTGACAGCTGACATTTGATGGCTTTATAAGAAATGGCTGTAAAGATGGAAGATTATTTGGTGGTGATCTTCCAAAGTTCCCTCAATTCTGGAATTGCTCCAATGATTTAGAACATAAATTCATGGGATGTGGGCATCTTTGGCTGGGCCAGCATTGACTCTCCATCCCTAATTGCTCTTGTATGTAAAAGGAAAATCTGTTTGACAGACCATTAGAGTCTTGAGGGTGTAACTAGCAGGATAGATAAAGGAGAATCAGTGGATGTGGTATATTTGGATTTTATACAGGCATTCGCTGAGGTGCCACATGAAAGGATGTTGCATAAGATAAGGTTTCATGGGATTGGAAGTACTAAGGGTTGATTAAAAAACAAAGAAACAGTAGGAATTAATGAGTTGATTTTAGTGGCACCCCACCATATCCCACTGTGGGGTGCCACAGCGATCAGTTTTGAGGTCTTGTCATTTACAATCTGCAATTGTATGACTTAGATGAAGGGAAAAGATTTTACATGTCTAACTTTGCCGATGATACAATCTAGATGGAAAAGTAAGCTGTGAGGAGGACACAAAGAGGAGAGAAAGGGATATGATAGTTGGCAGCAGTGGGACAAATGGTTACAATGTGGAGAAGTATTTGATGATGCACTTTGTTAGTACGAGGAAAAGCAGGATGGTTTTTAAAAGGTGAAAAACTTGTAAATGTTGATGTTCAGCAAAGCTTGGTTACACTTGCACAGGGAACAGATAGTCGGCATGCAGGTACAGCAAGCAGTTAGGAAACCAATGATATGTTGGCCTTTATTGGAAGGGAGTTGGAATGCAAGCATAAGGAAATCTTGCTACAATTATACAGTTCTTTACTGAGCCCAAACCTGGAATTATGTGCATAATTGTGGTCTCCATTTTTAAGGAAAGATATACCTGCCTTGAAGGCAGTGCAGCATAGGTTTACCAGGTTGCTTTCTGGGATGAGAATGATGAGAGGCTGAGTAAGTCGGGTTGATAGTCTCGAGTTTAGAAGAATAAGAGAAGATTTTCTGCAACATGCAGGATTCTGAAGGAGCTTGTCAGGATAGACAAAGGGATTTTGATTCCAAAGATGTGCAGGTTAGGTGGATTGACCATGCTAAATGCAAAGGGTTATAGGGATAGGAAGGTATGACGTTCTCTTTCAGAAAGTCAGTTCAGACTTGATGGGCCAAATGACTTCTTTCTGTAATGTAGGGATTCCATGATTCTATGAACTTTGGAATCTAAAACAAGGGACAATATATCAGGACAAGTCATTCATCACATCTGGATAACAAAGGCACCTTTGTCAGCCTCCTATTTATTGACTATAACGCAGTCTTCAACACAATTATTCCTACAAAACTCATTTCCAAACTCTGTGGTCTTCAGCTTGGTTCCTCCCTCTGTGAATGGAATGCAAAGATTGGGGGTAAATCGGTGTTTTTCTGGTTGGCGACCAGCAACTAGTGGCGTGCCTTGGAGATCAGTGTTGGGACTGCAATTGTTTCCGATTTACATTGATGATTTGGAGTTGGGGACCAAGTGTGGTGTGCCAAAATTCGCAGATGACACTAAGATGAGTGGCAGAGCAAAGTGTGCAGGGGATGCTGAAAGTCTGCAAAGGGATATAGATAGTCTAAGTGATTGGGTGAAGGTCTGGCACATGGACTACAATGTTGGTAAATGTGAAGTAATCCATTTTGGTGGAAATAAGAACAAAATAGACTTATTTAAATGGTAAAAAATTGCAGCATGCTGCTGCGCAGAGGGACCTGGATGTCGTTGTGCAGGAATCTCAAGGAGTTGGTTTGTAGGTGTAGCAGGTAGTTAAGAAGGCAAATGGAATTTAGTCCTTCATTGCTAGAGGAATGGCATTTAAAAACAGCGAGGTTATGTTGCAGCTGTATAAGGTGCTGGTGGGGCCACACCTGGAGTGTTGTGTACAGTTTTGGTCTCCTTTCTTAGAAGGGATATACTGGCACTGGAAAGAGTATAGAGGAGATTCACTAGGTTGATTTTGGAGGTGAGAGGGTTAGCTTATGAGGAGACACTGAGTAGACTGGGGCTATACTCATTGGAATTCAGGAGAATGAGGGGAGATCTTATAAAAACATATAAGATTGTGAAAGGAATAGATAAAGGAAGCAAGAAGGCTATTTTCATTGGCGAATGAAACTAGAACTAGGGGGCATGGCCACAAAGTAAGGGGAAGCAGACTGAGTTGAGGAGGAATGTCTTCACACAAAGGGTTGTGAATCTGTGGAATTCCCTGCCCAGCAAAGTAGTTGAGGCTACCTCATTGAATGTTTTTAAGGCAAGGATAGATACATTTTTGAACAGTAAAGGAATTAAGGGTTATGGTGAGCAGGTGGATAAGTGGAACTGAGTCCACAAAAAGATCATCCATGACCTTACTCAATGGTGGAGCAGGCTCGAAGGGCCAGATGGCCTACTCCTGCTCCTAGTTCATATGTTCTACTGATTCTAGATTTCCTAACCCACAGAACGCAATCAATAAGGATAGCTACAACAAAGGCCGTGTCCTCGAGCCCCTTACTTTACTCCTTATACACCTATGACGGTGTAGTCAAATTCGCTTTTAACTCAATTTTCAAGTTTGTTGATGACACCACCGTAGTGGGTTTGATATCCAACAATGATGAGATGGAGTACAGGAAAGGGATAGAGAATCTGGTGAATTGGTGCGAAGTCAATAATATCTTCTTCAAAGTTAGTAAAACAAAGGAGATAGAGACTGACTTCAAGAAGTGTAGTGGATCATGGACCTGTCAACATCAATGAGGATTAAGTGGGAATGGTTGAGAGTTTCAAGTTTCCAGGTGTCCAGATTACTAACAACTTGTCCTGGTCCCTCTGCACTGATTATATTGTATAAAAAAGCTCCACAATGCCTCTACTTCTTCAGGAGGTGAAGGAAATTTGGTATATCCACTATAACTCTCACTAACTTTTATAGATGGACCACAGAAAGTATTCTTCCTGGTTGTATCATTGCTTGGTATGGCTCCTGCTCTGCTCAAGACTGCAAGAAACTACGAAGGATTGAGAACAAATCCCAGTCCATCACACAAACCAGCATCCCAACCATTGTCCTTGTCTATACTTCCCGCTGCCTTAGAAAAGAAGCCACCATTGTAAAGGATTTCACAGGCTCCGGACATATTCTCTTTCTCCTTTTTCCATCAGAAAAAATATGCAAAAGTCTGAGATCATATACCAAATGACTCAAGAACAATTTCTTCCTTGCTGCTATCAGGCTTTTGAATGGATTTATATCAAGTTGCTTTTGTCTACACCCTAGCTATGACCATAACATTACATTTTGCACCCTCTCCTGAATGGTATGCTTTGTCTGTATAACATGGAAGAAACAATATTTTTTACTATATATTATTTCATTGGGTGGCACAGTGCCACAGAGATTTGCACTGCTGCCTTGCAGCTCCAGGGACCCAGGTTCATTTCTTGGCTTGGGTCACTGCTTGTGTTGTACATCTTCTCCTTCTGTCTGTGTGGATTTCCTCTGGGTGCTCCGGTTTCCTCTCAGTCTGAAAGTTGTGCTGGTTAACTGCACTAACCGTGCTAAATTCTCCCTCAGGCACAGAGTGTGGCGACTAGGGGATTTTCACAGAAACTTCATTGCAATGTTGATGTAATTTTATGCGACAATAATAAATCAAATCAAAATGGTTTACTTCTATTCCTGCTCCTCTTTCTTATCTTCTTATATTTAGTCAGATATTACAGCCTTCCATCACCCACTTTTCTCTTGATGTGGCTTCTCCAGCTAGGATATATCCCTTGGGGACAGCAGTCGATGTGAGTGTGGCAGCCAACTCGACTCCACTCTTCATCACATATCCACCTTCCAGCGTGGGGACATTGCATAATGGCCAGGTACAGGATCCTTGACTTATTATTTGTTGCCCTTCCCTACACCATAGCACGCAAGAAACAATACTTTTCATTGTATTCCAACATAGGTGATAATAATAAATCAAATCAAATCAAATCAATCTACACCCTCCCCATCATCCCTCCCCATTTAAGGACGCATAGAAAATCTTTGCTCTGCTGTGACCTGCGCCTTTAGTGGCATCACTTGGCTTTTAATTTAAACATCTTCCAAGCATTCCAATGTAATAAGCCAAACAGGACAATAATTCAACTATTCCTTTATTTAACACTTCCAAATCCAACTCAAAAATGAACAGTTGCAACTCATTTACTGAACTTTAACTCTAACTGAACCGTAACTCTCAACAGTACTTTTAACTCTTCACTGCATATTAACATCAACTGAACATCAGCTTTAATTATTGAACTGAAAATTGATACCACCGAGTTTAGGATAAACATTGGCCAAGAAATAGTTTCATTACAGAATCTATCTTCTTCGTCTCTGAAGCATCCTTCAGGGTACAGGTCTTTTTCTGATGGTTGTTCTCTTCAAGTTATTGCTGGGAAAAAAAAAGCTGCCCATGTCTTTTTACTCACAATCTTCACTTGCTTCCAGAAGATTTTGTCATCCAACCAACTAGATAATCAGAAATTAATCACATGGCTCAAACATCCAATGAAATTACTTGCGAATGACACCATAATGCTTAGTTCAAACTGCATACTACATGCACATAACAGCCATGTAAATTGAAGCTGCACTGTCTGGGTTAATGTAAACAACTTCCCTTATCTGACCAACACAGGAAAGCTTCAGATCACAGCTCCCAGACCAGAGTCTTACCCAGAGCAACTTTACGACCTGAACCTGATTTTAATATACAAATTGACCAAAGAATCCTAGCATGCCAGAAAAGCCATTTTAAAGCCACTATTACCATTGTTGTTAAATCATTATTGCAGCTGCCCTTTCTCCATCCACACTGGAAACCCAGTAACAAAGCTGAGACCTTATAGTTTGTGTGGTTGGACCCTGCAATGCACAGCCAGTGCAGCAGTGCTACCACCCGTAGAGTTAACAATAAGCTATCAGTTAACAGTAATCCAGGAGAGAAATTTGCGGCTGTGTTCGGAAAGCAAAAGAAATAACTGGAATGATGAGGATTTGATGTGAGATGCTGAAGCTTAATTCTGGGTCTATCTGTTACTTACTGAGATGAACTCTGTTATGTCCTTAATAACCCAATACCGCTACACATTTTCACAGCTTAGGAGGATGTTCTTACTGTTCAGAAGGAATCTACATGTGTAGGAAATGAAAATTAAATCGGGGCGAAAAATCCCGTTGGCAGAGTTTGTGAATAATACAAGGTTGGGAGGTTACTATTACAGATACTAAATATTTCCTCATCTCACTGGAAGCAACTTCAGACTCTGACCATCTGACATGCCGACAGAATGGTGTGTGAACAATGAAGTAACAAATTCCATTCATTCTGGAGCCTTTTCATCTGACATTTAAAACTTTCCCTCGAATGTGCCAGGTAAAAACTAGTTATACTGGAATGATGCACAAACTTTGACCCATAAAGGAGCCTGCATTCTAATCTTTTCTCATTTTAGCCAATGAATAGGTGTGAGTGATAGCTGTTAGAATCATTACATCCTTACAGTGCAGAAGGAGACCACTTGGCCCATCGAGCCTGCACCAGCAATGATCACCCCCTGGCCCCATAACCCCACATATTTACCCTGTTAATCCCGCTGGCACTAAGGGCCAATTTAGCATGGCCAATCAACCTAACCTTTAGAGTATTGGAGGAAACTCAGGAAGCTAGGCTTTCTGTACACTAGGTAGGCAGCACAGTAGCACACTACTTAGCACTGCTACCTTACAACTCAGGGACCTGGGTTTGATTCCGGCCTTGGGCCACTGTCTGTGTGGAGTTTACACATTCTCCCCATGTCTGCGTGGGTTTTCCCCGGGTGCTCCGGTTTCCTCCCACACTCCAAGGATGTGCAGGTGATCTGCATGTGAATGATCCCTGGAGTGAAGTGCTTGTCGGATGAGAAACAGTTGAGGACTCTGGATCTGTACTGGTTGGAGTTTAGAGGAGGGATCTTATTGAAACTTACAGAATACTGTGAAGCCTGGATAGAGTGGATGTGGAGGGGATGTTTCCACTACTAGGAAAAATTAGAACCAGAGGGCACAACCTCAGGCTAAAGGGATGGTCCTTTAAAACAGAGATGAGGAGGAATTTCTTCAGCCAGGGAGTGATGAATCTGTGGAACTCTTTGCTGCAGAAAGATGTGGAGGCCAGGTCATTGAGTGTCTTTAAGACAGAGATAGATGGGTTCTTGATTAATAAGGGGATTAGGGGTTATGGGGAAAGGCAGGAGAAAGGGGATGAGAAAAATATCAGCGATGATTGAATGGCAGAGGGGACTTGATGGGCCAAGTGGCCTAATTTTGCTC
The DNA here is from genome assembly GCA_024679065.1 of Sphyrna mokarran. Lineage (NCBI taxonomy): Eukaryota > Metazoa > Chordata > Chondrichthyes > Carcharhiniformes > Carcharhinidae > Sphyrna > Sphyrna mokarran. The sequence goes on from JAGIQG010000009.1 coordinate 14,536,382, forward strand.
CTACGTCTTATGGTCTCATAGGTCAGGTTGATTGACCATGCTAAATTGACCCTAGTGTCAGGGAGATTACCAAGGTAAATACATAGGGTGGCAGGAATAGAGCCTGGATAGGATTATTATCTGTGTAGGTTTGATGGCCTCTTTCTGCAGGGATTCTATGTGAAGAGAGGTTGAAACCGAAGCACTCGGAGGAAACCCACACTGAGTCGGGGAGAACTACAAACTCCAGATAGACAGTCATCCAGGCCTGGAATTGAACCTGGGTCCCTTGCACTGTGGGGAAGCAGTGCTAACCACTGTGACGCCATGCTGCCCACTTGGGCTACAGGGATCTGAGCTTGGAACAGTGAGAGTTGTTGGTAAGATCTCAAAATCTTCCCTCATCGGGTGTCTGTCACCAACCCCCTTGTTAATAATGTCTTGGTCACAGCAACTGGATCAGTCATCAGAGTTATGTTTACCTGACCTATTGTCTATTAGCCTGCAAATTAGTCTATTGACTGCAAACTACTGTCTAAACAATCATTGCTCTTGGATGCTGCTCATTTTGAATGGAGTATCCACAAGCTGAACATCCATCACCCACTACATGGCACTCACATCATTGACTGCCCCAAGCAAGGAGGCAAGGCTGGTGATCCCTCCAGAACCTATTGCTATACTGGCCTCTGTTTCAATGCATGTCCGCAAAGGCCCCATGAAGGTCTGGAGGGACAGGCATTGTGCTGAAGTAATATAAATGCATGATGCTGGAGTTCTGCAATCATAGAATCGCTACGGTACAGAAGAATTTGGCCCATTGAGTCTGCATTGACTCACTGATGAAGCATCTTACCCAGGCTTGATGGGCAGAATGGCCTCCTCCTACACTGTAGGGATTCTATGATTCTACCTACTCCATCATTCGCTCAACACTGTAACCTCCTATTATATGCAAGTTTTGCTTTTAAACCCTAAGATTAATGGGGTGAAACATGCTGATTTTAAGTTTACACTTCGGCAAAGCGTTCCCTCTCCCAGGATATTTTTCAGCTATTTACAATTCATTAATTTGTCCATCTGGTCATGCAACTTTTATTTTTGACAGACTATTTACTATTAGATCTATCCTTCATATTAACTCCCCCACCCCATCCTTGGTGCTATATCGCAGCAAAGCTGAGACAATCTCTTCCTTACCCATCCCGGTCTCAGTCATGTGACTCCAGGCCTAGCTCCTCATAGTGTAGGGACTGTATCTGCTCTGAATTCAAATGGTACTGTGGTCAAAGAGTGAACCGAATCAAATAAGTCTGGTAATTTTCCAGGACTAACACCGGATGGATTGTCCTGGGAAACTCAACTGCCTTATTAATATCCTTCAGGGAGGGGAACCTGTCACCCCTGCACATGGCTTTAGGCCCATCTTATGCTGTTGACTCTTGATGTCCCCCGCCCGCCCCCAGGCGGAGGCCTAGCAAGGCGTTCAGATGTCAGGGCAAATGAGAGAGAAAAATAAATGCAGCCCCGCAATGTCCCGAGGTCAAGATAAAAATATATTCTTGCTCTGTTCCATCACAGAGATTCTCTGTTCACCAGGAGATCGCTGCTGGCTTTGGGCCCTTTTCGGAAACAATCTGCAGTTGGACTCACCACCTTCCTGGCATTTATACCGGTGTAAGTGGCTTATCAGCTGCTGAAGAGGTGTCAGAATTGTTAACCGCAGAAAACTCTGCGGTTTCTCAAGGAATATGCTTTCCCATGTTTTATTCACAGTTCACCTCCCTCCAAGTGAAGCAGATATTTTACTCCGTTTCATAAAACAAATGGAAAATTCATGCCCTATTTTGGCCACGTAGCATGTGCCAGATATGCGAGAGCCCTCCAAAATTGGTCTTAACATAAAAAGAGAAGGAATAATGATGTGGAGATGCCAGTGTTGGACTGGGCTAGGCACATTAAGGAGTCTCACGGCACCAGGTTAAAGTCCATAGGTTTATTTGGTAGCACAAGCTTTTGGAGCGTTGAATCACCTGATGAAGAAGCAACACTCTGAAAGCCCGTGATACCAATTAAACCTGCTGGATTGGTGTTGTGAGACTTCTTACAGAAGAAGGAAGAGAGGGGAATACCATTCTGCCCCATAATAGCTCCAGGAGACGGCTGCAAAGGAACCATGCTGCACTAAACAATAAGTATTGAAATTAAACAAAAACCATAAGTCTTTGGTGAACCCAACAGGCCTCGACCAGAACTGAAAGGTGCTAACTGGGCCTCGCAGCACCAGGGACCTGGGATTGATTTCCTGCTTGGTTCACAGTCTGTGCAGAGTTGCATGTTCTCCCCATATCCTCATGGGTTTTCTCTCGGAGCTCCTGTTTCCTCCCACACTCTGAAAGGCATGCTGGCCAGGTGCATTGGCCATACCAAATTCTACCTCAGTGTATCCGAACAGGCACCGGAGTGTGGTGACTGAGGGATTTTTTTAGTAACTTCATTGCAGTGTTAATGTAAGCCTACTTGTGACACTAATAAATAAATTTAAATCTTTATACAGGGCTCGGTATTTGAGCTCAACCTGATGGGCTAATTACCATAGAATCATAGAACCTTAGAGTGCAGAAGGAGACCATTCGGCCCATCGAATCTGCACCAACCACAAACCCACAGAGGCCCCATCCTACTAGCCTAAAGGTGTATTTACCCGAGCTACTCTCCCTGACCCTAAGGGGCAATTTAGTATCGCCAATGCATCCAACCTACACATCTTTGGATACTAAAGAGCAATTTAGCATTGCCAATCCACCTAACCTGCACATCTTTGGACTGTGGGAGGAAACAGTTATTTACTGCTGAATGGTCTTTTTTTGTTGCCCAAACATGCATTTTTTTTCCCAATCAAATAAGGTTGTTTCAGTGCTGCAGTGTATGTTTCTGCTGGGTTAGAGCCAAGGGCCAACCACCATCACAGAATTCTTCCAAATGATTTTAGTGATTAACAAGGCTTTGCCTTCCCACCCTACCCTGCTGTCACCCCTTCTCTTCTCCCTCCCTGCAACTTCATTGGTATTTTATTTACTTAATGAATGCAAAAACTCTCAGCCAAACAATTTCTTTCTGTATTGCTGGCTTGAGCGTGATAGGCCTCCACTGAGTCTGTGGATTGACCGCTCTTGTCTGATGCGGAACATAGTCTGCTCCCTTCCGTTGGCACGTAGGGGGCGAACACTAATGTCCCATCTGTTGGCCAATCAGGAGCCTTGGCAGATCGTGAACCTGTTAAGGACTCTTTTCCTTGGAAGATTGAAATCAGGCCGCTGCTGGGTTGGGTTTGAGGCCAGGTACAGGTTTGTCATGTACAATGATTCCCATTTATTTGTCCAGTTGGAGTTTGTGTTGAAGTCCTGTGTGGGAGGGAGTCTCCAAATCGGCCATCTTGATGGGAGTCATGCCCTGGCTGGGCTGAATAGATCAGCAGGAAGTGGCAAGAGGGAGGCAATGCAAACATTTTCTATCATTGTGGGTTATTGCAAGGCAGCAGATACATGGAAGTTCATTGGTTTGGCTTACTCCTGCTCCTATTTCTTATGTTCCTTTCTATCTACTTTTTACCTGTCCCAAAAAGAATCTTGAACCTTCGACTGTTAAATGTTGGTAGAATCCCCTTATTGGTAAAAGCAGCAGAGTTAGGAATTTAGGCTGGAGACCAGCATGTATTATTTGCTGTCTCGCCAATTTTATGTCCCAAAGATCTTCTTCCCAATGATAAGGCCATGCACCTACTTCAGATAAAGGCAAAATATTGCAGTTACACAATCCAGACTCGACACATTGAGTCTATTGTTTTAAATTTATTAGTGTCACAGGTAGGCTTACATTAACACTGCAATGAAGTTACTATGAAAATCTCTTAGTTGCTACACTCCGGCAATTGTTGGAGTACACTAAGGGAGAATTTAGCTCGGCCAATGCGTCTAATAGTCTTTCAGACTGAGGGAGGAAACCGAAGCATGCAGACGAACCCCCCCCCCCCCCGCAGACACGGAGAGAATGTGCAAACTCCCCATGGACAGTGACCCAAGCCGGGAATCAAACCCCGGTTCCCTGGCTCTGTGAGGCAGCAGTGCTAACAACTGTGCCATTGTGCCGCCCAAGTTAGGACCCCATTTGAGGCAGGTTATATGGATGGCTAAATATCCTCCAAGATAAAAGCAATAATCTACGGATGCTGGAATCTGAAACAAAAACAGAAAATGCTGGAGAAATTCAGCAGATCTGACAGCATCTGTGGGACGGAATAGGATGACCCTTTGTCAGGGTCTGATTCGAAACATTGGCTTTATTCTGTCTCCATGTTTCTCCAGTATTATCTGTTTTAGGTAGACTGAAAAATAGCCTGCCCTAATGTCGAGTGGGAGGTCTTTCATAGAACATAGAACATAGAACATAGAATATTACAGCGCAGAACAGGCCCTTCGGCCTTCGATGTTGCGCCGACCAATTATGAAAAAAAAGCAATGACCCTCCAAACTAAACCATTCCCTTCTCTTCCATAAACTTATCAACTAATCTCTTAAATGCCACCAAACTTGGCGCATCTACAACTGCCGCAGGCAGGGCATTCCACTCCCTAACCACCCTCTGGGTAAAGGTCTTTCACCAAGAATGTTGCATCCTCCTTTTTGGGTTTGTATTATGCCCGAAAAGGGGTTTGATTTCTACTCTTCTGTCTCCTAAACTGCGTCACCAAATGTGTGAAATGCAAGCTGGTAAATCTTGCAGTGCATCAGCTCAGAAAAACTGCACTTTGCATGGTTTGCAGTCCGAAATTCATTTGGGAAAATGACTCAGAATGAATTAAAACCCATGGTTTGAGTTCGAACCATTGGCCTAAATCTGAAACATTAACTTGCCTGTTCCCTGTCCTCAGGCACTGATTGAGCTGCTGGGTGTTTTATAGAATCTCTACCGTGCTGAAGAAGCCCATTCGGCCCGTCAAGTCCGCACTGACCCTCCAACAGAGCATCTTACCCAGACCCACCTCCTGCCCTACCCCGCAACTCCAACGTATTTATCCCAATAATCCCCCTAACCTACACTAAGGGGCAATTTAGTATGGCCAATCAATCTAATCTGCACATCTTTGGACTGTGAACGGAAAGCAGAACACCCGGACGAAACTCACGCATTTGGAGGAAACCCACACAGACCCAGGAAGAACGTGCAGACTCTGCAGAGACAGTCATTTCATAGAATAGGATTTGTACAGTGCAGAAAGAGGCCATTTAGCTCATTGAATCTGCACTGACCACAATCCCATCCCCATTACTTCATGCATTTACCCTAGTTAGTGCTCTCCAACACAATAAGGGGCAATTTAGCATGTCCAATTCACCTAACCCACACATCTTTGGAGGAAGCCAGAGCACCTTGGGGGAAACCCACACATACATGGGGAGAACGTGTTGACTCTGCACAGACAGTGACCCAAGGCTAGAATCGGACACGTGTCCCTGTGAGGCAGCAGTGCTAACCCAGCAATCTTTCTGTTTTTGTTTCAGGTTTGCAGCATCTGCCAGGTTGTGCTTTATTCAAAGGAAGAACAATGTTTATTTGGCGTTCAATTAGCACTGTACCCTGAAGAATTCTGACATGGCTTATTATGAACATAAAGAAAACACATTAGTTGCTGCCTGAGGGGAGAGTTGGTGGTGAGTAATTCATTCAGGGGACTGCAATCATATACACGACAGCAAAGTGAATGAACTGCGTCGTCAGCTTAGAGAGAGCAAAGGGGCTGTGCATCACAATTCTTACACCTTCTCACTTTAAACAGGTGTTTTCACCTAATTGAATGGCACTTTCAAAAAAAGCTTCAGCAAGCACTTAGCGACACATTTTTATTGATTTAAATAAGGCTTATTTTGAAAAGAGATGATAAATAGTGTTTCACCTGGTTTAAATGCCTTCCACTGAATGAACTGGGCTCTGGAAAGATGAACGGAAAACTCCATAGCTGCTTCCTTGTGCCATCAAACATTCGAGGTTTAGTCATCCACAGCAAGGATATGATTCAAGTTGGTGAGATCGCAATGATCGGAAAAGAACATCAGTGTTTACAAATCTTAAAATCTTTTAATGCATATCCCACAGTCATACAGTCATAGAGGTTTACAGCATGGAAACAGGCCCTTTGTCTCAACTTGTCCATGCCACCCTTTTTTTTAACCCCTACGTTAGTCCCAATTGCCCACATTTGGCCCATTTCCCTCTATGTCCATCTCACCCATGTCTAAACACTTTTTGAAAGACAAAAACCCACCTCTACCTCTGGCAGCTTATTCCATACTTTCACCACCCTCTGTGTAAAAAAATTGCCCCTCTGGACTCTTGTGTCTCTTCCCTCTCGCCTTAAACCTATGCCTTAAAACCTATGTTTTAGACTTCCCTATTTTTGGGAAAAGATATCGGCTGTCTACCTTACCTATAGCCCTTATTATTTTATAGACCTCTATAAGGTCACCCTTCAGCCTCCTATACTCCAGAGAAAAAAGTCCCAATCTATTCAGCCTCTAACTCAAACCATCAAACCCCAGTAGCATCCCAATATATCTTTTCTGTAATTTAGTAATATTTGTTTCAAAATAGGGTGACCTGAATTGCACACAGTATTGCAAGTGTGGCCTTATCAATGTCTTATACAACCTCAACAAGACATCCCAATTCCCGTTTTCAATGTTCTGACCAATGAAACCAAGTTTGTTGAATGCCTTCTTCACCATTCAGTCCAACTGTGATTCCATTTTCAAGGAGTTATGAACCTGTACTCCTAGATCTCTTTGTTCTGTAACTCTTCCCCAATCCCCTACCATTGACTGAGTAAATCCAATCTACCAAAATGCATCATCTCTCATTTATCTAAATTAAACTCTGTCTGCCATTTGTCAGCCCAATGGCTCAGTGGATCAAGATCTCGTTACAGTTGAGATAACCTTCACTGTCTACTATGCCACCAATCTTGATGCCATCTGCATACTTTACTAACCATGCTCTTTATTCTCATCCAAATCATTAATATAAATTGCAAATAACAGCGGACCCCCAGCAGTGATCCCTGAGGCACAGCACTGGCCACAGGCCTCCAGTTTGAAAAACAACCATCTACAACCACTCTCGGGCCTCTGTTGTTAAGCCAATTTTGTATTTATACAGCTACCTCACCCTGGATCCCATGAGATTTAACCTTATGCAGCAACTTATCATGCGATACCTTGTCAAAGGCCTTGCTAAACTTCATGTAGACAACATCAACTGCACTGCCCTCATCTACCTTCTTAGTTACTCTTCAAAAAACTCAATCAAATTTGTGAGACATGATTTTCCACTCACAAAGCCATGCTGACTGTCCCTAATCAGTCCTTGCATCTCCAAATGCCTGCAGACCCTGTCTCTCAAAATACCTTCCAACAACTTACCCCACCACAGTCCAAAAGACATGCTGGTAAGGTGAATTGGCCATGCTAAATTCTTCCTCAGCGTACCTGAGCAAGCACCTGAGGGTAGCGACTCAGGAATTTTCACAGTAACTTCATTGCAGCATTAACGTAAGCCTACTTGTGTCTAATAAATAAATAAACTGAAACTCAAAGCATTGCTGGATGGAACATAGAACATAGAAAAACTACAGCACAAATAGGCCTTTTGGCCCACAAGTTACACTAATGATATCCCTGGCTACTAGGCTTATCTATAACCCTCAATCCTATTAAGTCCCATGTACTCATCCAGAAGTCTCTTAAAAGACCCTATCGAATTTGTCTCCACTACATGACGGCAGCCGATTCCACTCACCCATCACCCTCTGACTGAAAACTTACCCCTGACATCTGCTCTGTACCTACTCCCCAGTGTCTTAAACCTGTATCCTTTCATAGCAACCATTTCAGCCCTGGGAAAAAGCCTCTGAGAATCCACCCGATCTATACCTCTCAACATCTTATACATTTCTATCAGGTCATCTCTCATCCTTCGTCTCTCCAAGGAGAAAAGACGGAACCCCCTCAACCTATCCTCATAAGGCATGCCGCTCAATCCAGACAACATTCTTGTAAATCTCCTCTGCCCCCTTTCAATAGCTTCCACTGCTGAATAATTCAACACTGAGCAAGGCCATTCAGTCATTGAACCAGTGATGTCTCTGTGCAAGTCATCCAATCAGTTCCATTCATGCTTCCACCAAACCCCACTCCCCCCAGTTTTCATAGAATTGTACAGTGCAGGAAAGGCCCTTTGGCCCATCGAATCCACACCGACACATTAGTACACTTGAATTCCCACCTAATCTTATCTGCCAGAACTTGGGCAGTAGCCCTGAAAGTGCCAAATGTTCATTCAGATACTTTTTAAAAGAATGTGAGGCAACCCACTTTTACCACCTTCCCAGGCAACACATTGCAAACCGTCAAAAAAAAAGACTTTTCCTCACACCCCCTCCCCCAAAGTCCATGTCCCTCACCTTGAACCTATGTGGCTGACCATTGAACTAAGGGAAACACATGCTCCTTATTCACTCTGTCCGTGCCCATCATAATCTTATACTCATGCCTCAGTGTCTTCTGCAATAGCTTACCGCGGAGAACCTTATCAAACGCTTTACTGAAATCCATATACACCACATCAACTGCTTTACCCTCATCCACCTCTTTGGTCACCTTCTCAAAGAACTCAATAAAATTTTGTGAGGCATGACGTACCCTTCACAAAACCATGCTGACTATCCCTAATCAAATTATTCCTTTCTAGATGATAATAAATCCTATCTCTTATAATCCTTTCCAAAACTTTGTCCACAACAGAAGTAAGGCCCACTGATCTATAATTATCTATAATTAGTCTCTACTCCCCTTCTTGGACAAGGGGACAACATTTGCTATCCCCCAGTCTTCTGACACTATTCCTGTTAAGCCACTTGAAGGCCTGGTGCAACCAGACAGAGTAGGTAGGTCACAGACTCCTCCCATTGCTACATTTCATATTGGGCCACTGATGAGGACCCCAGTTTTTGCATTTCAGGCAAGCTAAATGGACAGCTAAATATTCTCTAAAATAAAAGCAAAAATCTATGGACGCCGGAATCTGAAACACAAACAGAAAATGCTGGAAAATCTCAGCAGGTCTGACAGCATCTGTGGAGAAAGAATAGTGCCAATGTTTGGAATCTAGTCTGTCGGACCTCTATAAAGGATCATCCAGGCTTGAAATGTTGGCTCTGTTCTCTCTCCACAGATTCTGTCAGTCTGGCTGAGAGAGTTTCCAGCATTTTTGGCATTTTGTGGCAACATGGTGGTTGACACTGAGGCCTCACAGCGCCGGGTTCAATTCAGGCCTCGGATGTGGAGTTTGCGCATTCTCCTCATGTCTGGCAGCATCTGTAAGGAAAGAAAAGAGCTGATATTTTGAGTCCAGATGACCCTTTGTCAAAGATGGACAAAGGATCATCTGAACTCGAAACATCAGCTGTTGTTTCTCCTTACAGATGCTGCCAGACCTGCTGAGATTTTCCAGCGTTTTCTCTTTTGGTTTCAGATTCCAGCAAATCCCAGTAATTTGCTTTTATTCCTCACATCAGCGTGGGTTTCCTCCTTGTGGTCTGATTTCCTCCCACAGGCCGAAATGTGTGCCGGTTAGACTGATTGACCATGCTAAATTGCCCCTGAGCATCAAAGGAGATTGGCAGAGCAAATGCATGTGGTACTGGGGATAGGGCTACGGCAGGATTGCTGTGGGTGCAGGCTCGATGGGCCAAATGGCCTCCTTCTGCACGATGGGGATTCTAAGAATTCTATGATTCGATGCGAGCACAATGGATGGCAATCCAAAATGTGGAGTGTAGATTGTAGAGGGAAAGGACGGGAAGTTACAATTGTCTTCCACCCACCTTGCTTTGTGTGCGCAACCCACCCGCGTACCCTATCATGCCGTGTCTCCCTTGCACTATTTCAACAGAAGCTTTAACGTTTATTTTAAAAGGATTGACACCTCTGTTAAGAAAGCGAACAGAGGAAATGCTGTCGGAGCATAATAAGCGTTCACACGCTGTCACCGACTGTAATACCTAGGCTTCTATTTTCTATTTTATTCTCTCCCCCACCCCCCCACCCCGCACCTCCCACCACCATCTCATACACTTCATGACATTCATCATTATAGCTTTATAACAAAGGAGATTCTGCTAAATCCAGAGTGATGAAAAACATGTTCAGATATAGATATTTAATACTCACAGGGTACAAAATGAAACCATTATCAATTATAATTTAAATGAGATTGGAGCTCTTGTCGTTTCCAAGGGTTACATGGTAGCTTTCTACCGTGACATGTACTGTCTCTGAGCAAGAAATGAAGCACAGTGTGGAATCTGGGACTTTCATCTCTCTGACTGCGTTGAAACAGGATTCCTCCATGATTAGCTATCATTGTGTGTGATGGGCAAATGCATATATTATCAGAATAACGTGTTCCCGTTGGTTACTGGGAGCTCACTGTGTTAAGAATTCCAATGGAATTGGCCGATCCTGTCCATGTAAAATCTGCACGTTAATAAAACACTGGATTCTCTCATGTTATTAAAGCCCTTGTCTCAAATAACAACAACTTACACCTTAAAGACAATGGGAATGGTGCAGCGATTAACATTGGGGAGACGGTGAGAGGAGTGCGAATACCTCAGAGAGTTGTGTGGCTGGAGGAGATTACAGAGGCAAGGAGGGATTTGAAAGCAAGAGCGAGGTATGAAAATTAAAATGCAACCAGGCCGGTATCCAATGTAGGTCAGGGAGCACAGGGATTGTGGGGGAAATGGGGATGAAAGGAGAATGGAGATGAGATGGGAATGGGGATGAGAGAGGAACGGGATTGACGGGAGAATTGGGATGAGAGGGATTGGCGATGATGTAGAAATGGAGATGAGAACAGAATGGTGACGATTTGGGAATGGGAAGGAGCGGGGAATGGGTACGATAGGGGAATGGGAATGATTTGGGAATGGGGATAATTTGGGAATGCGGATGAGAGGGAGATGGGGATGATTTGAGAATGTGATGATTTGGGAATAGGGATGATTTGAGATTTTGAATGGTTTGGGAATGGGGATGGGATGGGGATGATTTGGGAATAGGGATGATTTGGGAATGGGAATGAGAAGGGAATGAGACTTGCTATGAGATAAGACTTGGTTAGTGGAGTTTAGGATGACATTACCCTTATGGGGATTGTGTGAGATCAGGCAAGAGTGGTCACACCTCACAGTAACAGACACATGGATGCAGGATTCAGCAGCAAATGGGCTGAGACAGGTGAAGTCGAGAGATGTTATGGAGGTCTAATCTAACCTTTGGATTCAAGGCATTGAGTATTGCAGGGAATGTGGGAATCATGGGCAATTTAAGGTTGCACTTTATCAGAATTAACATTTCATTCTTAAAAATGGCTTACTCTACACATAAAAGCAAGCAAAAGCAATACAAATCTGGAATTAAAATAATGATATAAAAAACCCATCTGGCTCACTAACACCCTCTCCTGAAGGAAATGTGCTATCCATTCCAGATCCATAAAAATCTGCCCTCTGAAATGTCCAGAAAACCACCCAGTTCAAGGGGAATTAGAACCATAGAAACTCCACAGTGCAGGAGGAGGCCATTCGGCCCTTTGAGTCTGCACCAACTCTTTGACAGGATACCTTACCCAGGCTCATCTCTCAGCCCTATTCCCATAACCCTGTGCATTTACCATGGCTAATCTTTCTAACCTACACATTTTGGGACACTAAGGGGCAATTTAGCATGGCCAGTCCACCCAATGTGCACATCTTTGGAGTGAGGGAGGAAACTGGAGCATCTGAAGGAAAACCACGCAGAGAAATTAGGGATGCCATTGACACCCAAGTCCCAGAATTGAACACAGTACACAAAATGTCCCATGATACTTTAGAGGAGGGTTATTGATAAATGTTGATCTTGGAGTCATTAGGAAAGGTAATAGCTGGTTTAGTTAAAGGATTAGATTTTGAGGAATCTCTTAAAGAAAGAGATCATGAAAAAGAGAAGGAAAAAGGGTTAAGTTAGGAATTCTGGAGCTTAAATCCTAGTCAGCTAATGGCATGGTGCCAATGGGGTAACGACAGGCGTGCAAGTGGAGAATGATAGTAGAGCCCAGGGTTAGGGAAGGTTCCGGAGACAGGGAAGGGCAAAGCTACGGAGAAATATGAAAATAAGGAAGAGAATCTTAAAAGCCAGATATTACCAGAGCTGGGAGCCAATGAAATTATAGAATCCTTTTAGTGCAGAAGGAGGCCATTTAGCCCATTGGATCTGCGTCCACAACAATCTCATCCAGACCCTATCTCTGAACTCCAATATTTATCCCCCTGACACTATGGACCAATTTATCATGGCCAAACCCCCTGCACATCTTTGGACTGTGGGAGGAAACTGAAGCACCTGGAGGAAACCCATGCATACATGGGGAGAATGAGCAAACTTCACACAGACAGTGACCGAAGCTGAGAATTGAACGTGGGTCCCTGGTGCTGTGAAGCAGCAATGCTAACCACTGTGCCACCATGCTGCCCTTAGGCCAATGGGCACAGGGTAAATGGGACAACGTGCACATAGCAGCAGAATTTCGGATGAGTTCAAGTTGCCAGTGCAGGTATGCCTATGGATGTGGTTAGGGAGGGAGCACCAGGACTTTGACCCAGTGGCAGTGAAGGAGCGGTTGCAATGTGCTGTTTTGTGATGCTCTCACCATTTACTGATAACCTATATACTTCCACTACATTATACAAAATTGTATAAACAGACCCTTGTAAAGATAATAAAATCTGACATTCTTTATTGCCTTGCTAGTTCTTAATAATACATTATGTAGAATGTTTCAAAACAATTGCAGGAGAAAATTATTCTGTTCAGTTTCAGCTTCAAGCAAGAGGATTTCTGTTCCTCAATATAATACATACTCTGAGTGTGAGAGTGTACTGTGACCCAATCAGCTTCAGGGGAATGATGGAAACAACAAAACAATCTCTAATGACAAAACTGGATATGGGACTTAGCTCCTTTAATAACCAGGGAAGCCAGAACCATATGTTACTAACTGTGCATAATCAAAGTCGTTTTGCAGTTAGCTATAGATCATAATAGGGTGGCACGCTGGCACAGTGGTGAGCATTGCTGCTTTGTAGCGCCAGGGACCCGGGTTCGATTCCCGGCTTGGGTCACTGTTTGTATGGAGTCTGTGCGTTCTCCCTGTGTGTGCCTGGGTTTGCTCCGGGTGCTGCAGTTTCCTCCCATAGTCACAAAGATGTGCAGGTTAGGGTGGATTGGCCATGCTAAGTTGCATCTTTATGTCCAAAGATGTGCAGGTTTGCTGAATTGGCCTTGCCAAATTGACCAAGATGTGTTTGTTAGGGTGATTAGCAGGATAAATGCACAGGGTTACAGGGATAGGAAAGTGGGGGGAAGGATGGGGGGGGGGTATGTTTTAACAAGTTGCTTATTAAGTAAATATGGCTTAATAAGAGAATTGGTACAGATTCGATGTGTTGAACGGCCTCCTTCTGTACTGTAAGGATTGTATGGTGTAAAAGCCCTTTTTGAAGATCCAATCCAGGCTTCCCTTGTGACTCCACAGGAAAAGAGTTAATTTTGCAAGCTCCTGCAAAACTGGGAGCATGGAATCAGCCTAGAGATAGCATCAGGAAGGGTGGGTATAGTCGCTGCTCAATCTCTATCTCTGCCCAGGACTCATTTCCACTCCATTTATTTTATCTGGTGAGTGACTGAAGCATTCTATGTAGGAAGATCTCAAAGCAGATGCCTAACCAAACCTCAACTATGCAATTTCATGCGCAGCAGTCATAAATCCTACTGTATAGAAGGAGGCCATTCGACCCATCGAGTCTGCACCAACTACAATCCCACCAGGCCCTATCTCTAAATTCCCATGCACTTACCCTATCTAGTCCCCTTGACACTAAAGGGCAATTTACCATTGTCAATGCATCTAACCTGCACATCAGTCTCCTTGACATGAAGGACTTTTTATCCTCATCTCCTCCCAGATTAGGAAGGAATGAATAATACCAAATTCTTTTCAGAGCAACGGAGATTGAGGGGGGAGTTTGATAACGCTGTAAAAATTAAGATAGCTTTGGATACAGCCGTATGCCAGTTCTGTAGCACAATGGGTGGTGTCCCTACCTCTGGGCCAGAAACTTCAGGTTCAAGTCTCAAATCAGGACTTGATGGCGCTAGAGCCAAACAGATTGATTATTAGCCTGTAAATCCTTCCAATATACCTGATGGTGAGCGGTAGGAGTGGGAACGTTCCCTTGTCAACCATACTGCAGAAGTCAACAGCAAACACTGCCATACTTTGCCAAATCTAATCATGAACCAATCCATGGCTGTCCAATAGTTGCCATGGTTGTCAATGCCCTCTTCGGGCAAAGAGAGAGGAGACAAATGTTGTTGCCATTAGCCAAATGGACTCGGTGTCCCACATTTGAAATTTTAGCCAAGAGACACAAGGAGAACATGAGAAAGAATTAATTTTACACTGCCTATGATCTGCTCATGAGGGTGATGGAAGCAGAGAGAATGAGATCTCGAAAGGAAATTGGATGTTCATTCGAAGGGAGAGAGCGGGGGAATGGAAATGACTGGACTGCTCTGTGGACAGCCAGAAGTGAATCGATGGGCTGAATGGCCCCCTGATATTCCACCAATGACTCTATGGGTGGAATTTTCCAGCCTCACTCGTCCCAAGGCTGGAAATTCTGGCCCGAGGTCAACCGTGGTCCACCCCCGCCTGCCACGATTCCCGTTTTGGGAATGGGATGGGAAAAATTCTGCCCTGTGAATCTTATTCTCCATCCAAGCAGCCCAGTGAGCAAGGAAACAGTTGGGCTGGGTTATGATGCTCCATGCAGTCAAGTAGTCAGTTTACATTCTCTCCATCTGGGTAATAGCTGCTTCCGAAATGTACTGGAGCCTTGCGTCCTGGAACCAAAATCCTGAGGAGAAGTTAATATAATTAACAGGAGAAATAAACATCCAGAAACATTGAGGTATGGAGTGTGGCCTATTTTCTCTGACACACTGCCTAGATTAAGCTTTGGCAGTTCAGAGTCTGTAAATAATTCTGCTGATTTCTGCTCCAGATCCCAAAATAATCCACTGATTTGACGAACATGAATTTTCGACTGTTATGAAAGCAGATCCAGTTTAGTGGTTCCTTTTCTTTGAGCCAGTGCAACAGCACACTTCTACTGTAGTTACCCAACTGTGGGTTAAAAACTACACTGCTCCATGCCACTCAACAATAGCACAACAACATATTCATATAGCACCTTTACTGTCATAAAACATCCCAAGGCGCTTCACAGCAGCAGGGCAACATGGTGGCACTGCTGCCTCACAGTGCCAGGGACCCGAGTTTGATTCCCGGCTTGGGTCACTGTCTGTGTGTGGTCTTCATGTTCTCCCTCTGCTTGTGTGAGTTTCCTCTGGGTACTTCTCACATATAGCTGATAGAAGCAAGGAAACTGTTTCCACTGGCAGGTGAAACTAGAACTAGGGGCATAGTCTCAAAATAAGGGGAAGCAGATTTAGGATTGAGTTGAGGAGGAACTTCTACACAAAAGGGCTGTGAACTTGTGGAATTCCCTGCCCAGTGAAGCATTTGAGGCTACCTCATTGAATGTCTTTAAGACAAGGATAGATAAATTTTTGAACAGTGAAGAAATTAACGGTTATGGTGAGCGGGTGAGTAAGTGGAGCTAAGTTCACAAAAAGATCAGTCATTATCTTATTGAATGGCAGAGCAGGTTCGAGGGGCCAGATGGTCTACTCTTGCTCCTAGTTCTTATGTTCATTAGGATAAGGAGCAGCAGATTTTAAACAGAGATGGGGAGAAATTACTTCTTCCAAAGTGATGATGAGTCTGTGGAATTCACTACCCCACAATGTGGTGGATGCTGAGATTTTGAGTACATTTGAGGCAATAGACAGATTTTTAATTAGTAATGGGCTGAAGGGGTATGGAGAAAGGGTATGAAAGTGGAGTTGAGGCCAAGGTGAGACCATGATCATATTGAATGCTGAGCAGGTTCAAGGGCCTGAATTGCCTACTCCAGGTCCTAGTTCTTATAGTTTGACATCCTGTACGGTAAGAAGTTGGAAGAGGTCACCATATCTCTTGGAGTGGACATCTTACACAGTTTGAAACAGATTCGATAGCACAAAAACAGACCATTTGGTCCCAATGGTTTGTGTTTGTCTTTACTGTGTGTAAGCCTCTTCCAATCGTACTTTCACTCAACAGACTCTTTCAATCCTTTCTCCTTTTAATATTTACCTTTCATCCCATCAAATGCATCTATCGATTACTCCATGTTGTGGTGTGCTCCACATTCACACCATTCTCTGGGTAAAGAACTTTCTTCTAAATCCTCTCTTGGATTTCATAGAAATCATAGAATTATAGAATTCTTGCAGTTTAGAAGAAGGGCATTCAGCCCATTGAGCCAACACCCACTCTCCAAAGCAGGACCCCACCTCTGTAACCCCATGCATTAACCCCACTAATCCTACATGTCTTAGGACACCAAAGGGCAATTTAGCACGGCCAATTCACCGAACCCACAGATCCTTGGACTGTGGGAGGAAACTGGAGCACATGAAAACTCCACACAGTGACTCAAGCCAGGAATTGAACCCGGGTCCCTGGCACTGTGAAGCAGCAGTGCTAACTACTAGGCTATCATATGTATCTGTACCCATCTTACATTTGTGATCTGTAAGCTCCCACTATAATGAATATTCAACAGGGTGGACTAAAAAGAACACATAAAATGTCATACTCTTTTATATTTACAATTTATAATGACATCTTTAAAATAGCAAAATGTCACAAAGAGCTTCCGAAGAGCCAGTGGCAAGAAATAGAAATTGAGCACTGTGCAAGGAGGTGACATTAAGTTTGTGTAAAACATTGGGTCGCCCTCGTATGGAGCATTTTGACCAGTTTCGGATGTCACACCTTAGGCATTAAAGAGAGTACAAAAAAGATTCACAAGTATCTGTCTGGGTGGAGTTTGCACCTTCTCCCCATGTCTGCATGGGTTTCCTCCTGGTGCTCCAGTTTCCTCCCACACTCCAAAGATGTGTGGGTTAGATAGATTAGCCTTGGGTAATTATCAGAGAAACCAGCAGGATAAATGCATCAGGTGATGGGGATAGGCCTGATGGGACGAATGGCCTTCTTCTGCACTTTATGGGGGTTCTACAATCCTATGAAGAATTGTTCCAGGGATAAGCAACTTCAGTTATGTGGAGAGACTGGAGATATTAGGACCTGTTTTCCTCAGGGAAGAGAAGACTGAGTGGAGATTTGATAGAAAATCATGAAGGGGATCTAGGCAGGGGAAGGTGGGGAGGGGGAGGAAGAGGGAGAGTGGGGGGGAGGGGGAAGGAGAGGGGGTGGAAGGAGAGAGGAGGGGAGGAGAGGGGGAGGGGAGAGGAAGGGAGAGGAAGGGGGGGAGGAGAAGGGGGAGAGGTGAGGGGGTGACAGAGGGACAGGGAGGGAGAGAGGAAGGGAGGGGATAGGGGAGTAGGGAATATTTGGTCTTGGGAAATATCCTGTCAGAGTACTGCAAACCATTGTAAATAAAATCAGTTTTGGTAAAGAGACATCAACCTCCCAGATGTTATTTCTCTTCCAAATCTACTGAGTTTTTGTCGCATTTTCTGTTTTTGTGGAATGAATGAATTGCTCCATTGGAGAGCCAATGCAGACTTGATACGCTAATTGATGTCCTTTTGTGTTGGAACTATTCTGTGATCAATTGGAGGAAGAGTTAGGGTAAGTTAAAGGAGAGATTTATCTAGTGTGTTCGCTTCCTCCTGTCCCTACTTCATGTTAAAAATTACTTCACCAACCCTTCCTTCAATATAAAGTAGACTTGAATGAACAGGTGCTGGATTTGAATTCCAGTTAGAGATCTACGAAATATGGAGGGACAGAAACAGCCTGTCCATCAAGTCTAGACAGGTGTTTTCCCTAAAAACGTCACTTATGAATCCCACCTCCTTTCCTGCTCCCCATACCTTTGCCCATGTTTTATTTTATTCATTCACTGGCTCACTGCCATTTATTCCCATTTATTGCCCACCCTTAATTATCCTTGATTCTAATGTCTTTCTCAACATTTCGTAAAATCATAGACCCATAGAATTCTACAGTGCAAAAGGAGGCCATTTGGCCCATTGAATGTGCACTGACCACAATCCCACCCAGGCTCTATCCCACAAGCTTCTGCATTTACCCTAACTTATCTCCCTGTCACTAAGGGGCAATTTAGCGTGGTCAATCCACCTTCCCTGCACATTGTTGGATTGTGGGAGGAAACCGGAGCAACTGGAAGAAACCTAGGTGGACATGGTGAGAATGTGCAAGCTCCACACAGACAGTGACCGTAGGCTGGAATTGAACCCAGGGTTCCTGGCACTGTGAGACAGCAGTGCTAACCACTATGCCGCCATTTCTGAGGACAGTCAACAATATTGCTGTGGCTCTGGAGTCACATTTAGGCCAGGCCAGGTAAGGATGTCAGATTTCTTTCCCTTGAGAATGTTAATGAACCAGATGGGTATTTTTCATGTTTTGGGCATAGGCCTGGATGGGATGGTGTTGGTGTTGACTCAATGGGCTGAATGGCCTCCTCCTGCACTGTAGGATTCTATAACTCTATGATAATACCATTACGCTGTCACCTCCTCAATGTTAAAATCACTGAGGAACAGATGTTATTTAAGTAACACCCCTATTACCCAGTAACTGGCCTGAACACGTGTTTGTGTCCAATGAATATGCACACCTTGGGGAATAACAAGGAGAAGATACATCTGTTATTAGGTACAAGAATATGCCCCATATTGCTTCTTCCTAATGAACTCAGCACATTGGAAATGAGCAAATCTCGATGCCTTGAAATAGTCTGGGATGGGGGGAAATGGGGTGAAGAATGTTGCTATCCTTTCAAAACATGGGTCTATGTTGGAGTCTATGGCAAATATGAAAATCTGCTGGGGCCACTAAGTGGCAATTTATCGTGGTCAATCCACCTTACTGTGGGAGGAAACCGGAGCACCCGGAGGAAACCTATGTGGACATGGTGAGAATGTGCAAACTCCATGCAGACAGTGACCCGAGGCTGGAGCTGAATGCATTCCTTATACAACGGTTGTGATTTTGCGATGAACTGCAGAATCCATCCCTCAGTGTTTGCTTCTTTTAGGCACCTCTGTTGGAATAGGTACTTTAAAACAGTGGGCACATTTCACCCCCTGCAGACCCCACACCCTCCTGCCACCAGAACAATTTTAGTATTCACGGCTAATAAAACAATCAGCAGTCTGAGAGTGAATTTCAGCCAGAGATTTAGTTTGGTCTGTTCAGATTGAAACAAAAGCCCCTTTTCTTTCCCATCGCAATGATTCAGTATAGAGACACTAGGGGGCAGCATATCACTAGTGGTCAGGATTCAGAATCAACCCCAGGGAAGTGGAAAGGAACCATCTGGTGTTAAATACATCTACCCAAGCCATTTCTTTTCTTTTCAATTACACAAAATACAATTTATAATCTTAATTTGAGTTGTAAGTTTATTGATTTTGCTGAGTGTCGTGCAGCAAAACCTCCGGCCTGCATTCCTATTATCAAAGATCATCCTGCGCGGGGTTTGCAGGGCAAAGCTTTGTGTCGTCAGGTAACATCGATGATGCACCACAAAATTTCCTACAGTGCAGGGGGAGACCATTCAGCCCATTGAATGTGCACCAAAAGAGCACTTTACATAGGCCCACTTCCCTGTCCTATCCCTGTAACTCATTGATCGCAGCCAATCCATCTAATCTGCATGTCTTTGAACAGTAAGGGACAATTTAGCATGGCCAATCCACCCAACCTGCACATCTTTGGACAGTAAGAGATAACTTGACATGGCCAATCCACCTAACCTGCACATCTTTGGACAGTAAGAGATAATTTAACATGGCCAATCCACCTAACCTGCACATCTTTGGACAGTAAGAGGTAACTTAACATGGCCAATCCACCTAACCTGCACATCTTTGGACAGTAAGAGATAACTTAACATGGCCAATCCATCCAACCTGCACATCTTTGGACAGTAAGAGATAACTTGACATGGCCAATCCACCTAACCTGCACATCTTTGGACAGTAAGGGGTAACTTAACATGGCCAATCCACCTAACCTGCACATCTTTGGACAGTAAGAGATAACTTAACATGGCCAATCCACCTAACCTGCACATCTTTGGACAGTAAGAGATAACTTGACATGGCCAATCCACCTAACCTGCACATTTTTGGACAGTAAGGGGTAACTTAACATGGCCAATCCACCTAACCTGCACATCTTTGGACAGTAAGGGGTAACTTAACATGGCCAATCCACCTAACCTGCACATCTTTGGACAGTAAGAGATAACTTAACATGGCCAATCCACCTAACCTGCACATCTTTGGACAGTAAGAGATAACTTGACATGGCCAATCCACCTAACCTGCACATTTTTGGACAGTAAGAGATAACTTAACATGGCCAATCTACCTAACCTGCACATCTTTGGATAGTAAGGGGTAACTTAACATGGCCAATCCACTTAACCTGCATGTCTTTGGAAAGTAAGGCGCATTTTACCATGCCCAATCCACGTAATCTGCATATCTTTGGACACTAACAGACAAATTAGTAAGGCTAAACCACCTAACCCATGTGTCTTTGGACAGTAAGGGCCAATTTAGCATGGCCAATCAACCTAACCTGCACATCTTTGGGCTGTGGGAGGAAACCGGGGCACACAGAGGAAAGGCGCTCAGACATGCAAAGGATGTGCAGACTCCATACAGTCACCCACTACTGGAATCAAATCCAGATCCCTGGTGCTGTGAGGCAGCAGCGCTAACTGCAGTGCCGCCATTACAACAAAGGTGCTCCAATTTTGGATTGATATATATCAGAAACTTGCATCCCAACCAAATTCAACCTTTTGGAACTAACAACTTATTTAAATTCATTTGTGGGACACAGGCATCGCTGGCATTTATTCCCATCCCTGATTGCTCTTGGAGGATAGTTGAGAGTCAACTACATTGCTGTGGCTCTGGAATCACATGTAGGCCAGACCAGATAAGGACAGCAGATTTCCTTTCCTAAAGGACATTAGTGAACCAGATGTGTTTGTCCAACAATCGACAATGATTAACAGTAGATTCTTAATTCCAGATTTTTTTTATTGAATTTAGATTCCACCATCTGATGTGGTAGGATTTGAACCTGGGTCCTCAGAACATCTGGATCAATAATCTAACCATAATACTTCCAGGCCATCACCTTCCCTTTGAAGCATTGTTACTCAACGTGTCTGCCCTTTTATTTTCCAAGACTTGAGTATGTTAGTAGCTTCACGTAAATTACACTTAGTTATTTTAATTCTGGGACACAATCTCCATGTTAGTCTCATTCATTACCATGCCACCTTAGAGATTTAGCCTAGGATATTTTATGATGATTTACCACGGTTCTCTACTCCTACACAATGAATGTTGTATTGTAAAAAATTCGTGAGTTGTCCTGTCTTGACAGTAAGAAGTCTCACATCAAAAGGTTGAAGTCCAACAGGTTTATTTGGTAGCACAAACCACAAGCCTTCAGAACACTACTCCTTCATCACCTGATGAAGGGCACTGCTCTGAAAACTCATGCTACCAAATAAACCTGTTGGTCTTTAACCTGGTGTTGTAGACTTTTTACTGTGCCCACCCCAGTCCAACGCTGGCATTTCCACATGTCCTGTCTTGAAGGCAGCTTCTTCTTACTCTCGCTGCATGAATAAATGAAGAACCTGCAAGAGAAACCATCAATATCTTCAGCTTTGTAACTTGTGACCTTTCCCATGTTTATAGCAATCTCTGGTGAGAGGTAAGTCACCTACTCTTCCATTCACTATACAAGTGAAGCCCATTGTGCACCTGATCTTTCTTCCAGGCATTCACCTTAATTATTCACTTTTTGTAATAGCTCCTATCCCTGACTGTTAAAAAATATAATTCTTTACCACATAAGCATTTCAAATTTCTCTTTCGGTTTTGGTGGAAGCCATTCTCCAAATCGATCAATGGAAGTTGGTTGACATATTAAGGTAGTTCACTTGACTCAAAGGTGAACAGGAGGGGGTGCACCCTCTGCTTCCGTGTGGATATCTCCACTTGTTTCTGAAAGTACAGCTTGACTCACAAAAAGTTGGTCGTAATTTCCAAAGTTCATCCTTGCCCAAGAGTATTGAAGATCCTCAGCTACATAGTTGAGGTTGGAAGGCTACAATTTCCCCAATTTAAACTTAGTTTAGTCTATTTATCAGTATCACAAGTAGGTTTACATTAACACTGCAATGAAGTTACACCCAGATCCCTCTGCCCTGATGCGTTTTGAATCTGCTTTCCATTTAGATAATTTGCCTTTCTATCTTTTCAAGATCAGAGAGTGCTCCAATTTCAGATGTTCAAAGGGATTGCAGAAATCTTCACCTATTGATGAAACAAAGGTGGGCCATTTACCAATGACTTCATGATCAGAAATCTAATCCTACATGTCCAATTATTTTGAATGGGATTTTCTGACTGCACTCAGCCCAAGACTGGAAAATCCTACCGAAGATCAATGGCCCTTTGTATCATCTGCACCCCCACCCCCTGCCTGTGGTGGGCAGGATGGGAAAATTCCATCTACATCTTATCTTAAGACTCTTTGTAACAGGTCTGAAAAGTTACAATATTTGCATAACATATTGATTTCAACTTATCTATTGGATTACACACAGAAAAGGTCTGAGGTCCCATACCAACCGACTCAAGAACGGCTTCTTCCCTGTCAGACTTTTGAATGGACATACCTTGCATTAAATTAATCTTTCTCTCCACCCTAGCTATGACTGTAACACTACATTCTACTCTCTCTCCTTTCCTTCTCTATGAATGGTATGTTTTCTCTGTATAGCTTACAAGAAACAGTACTTTTCACTGTATGTTAATACATGTGACATTAATAAATCAAATCAAATCAAAGGAGTTCCTTTTATTATCTGCCTTAAAATTTCTACTCGTTGCAGGATGTTTCCTGAAGGAAGGATCACATCAGAGAGATTGGAGCTTCGTTAAACTGATCTTTCGAAGAGAATAATTGAGCGGTTTGCCTTGACTTTAGTCAGTTTGAAACTTGCTCTCAGCCCTGTATTCCTCTCCCAACCATAAGATATATTTTTTAAAGTTTTCCCATTCAGGATTAGCTAGTTGATTAGTAGCTGGTTACAAGCTCTCTATAGCTTCATTCTTTTACATGTTGCATCTGCCTGCAATGAATTCTCCATAGCTGCTTTCTGTTCATTGATTTGTTTGAATGATATCCCGTGTAGAAGGGAAATTTAGAGATGCATCATGCATTTCTATTCTTGAAGTGTTGTACAGTAGTCTTGAGAAGAATATATCCAAATTAATGGTTCCCTTGGTCTTGGCAAAGAATCTATATTCTCCTTTTCATTTTTCATGAATTACCCAGTAACAAAGAGGAAATTGGTCAATGCAAGTAATCACATTTCCCCAACCTGTCCACACAAATTTAGATCAACATGTGAAACCACAAAGCAAACAAAGTTACAGACCAAATGCTGAAAAATGGGATTAGGGTGGAGTTTGCACATTCCCCCTGAATCTGTGTGGGTTTCCTCCGGGTGATCTGGTTTCTTACCACAGTCTGAAAGATGTGCTGATTAGGGTGCGTTGACCTGAACAGGCGCCTAAGTGTGGCAAATTTCATAGTAACTTTCTTGCAGTGTTAATGTAAGCTATACTTATGACCAGTAAATAAACTTCAACTTTTAACTTTAACTTAACAGTCTCCTCTCTGAGAACTTTATCTTAGAATAGATGGGTGCTTGATGGCCCGCATAGATATGAAGGGCCAAAGGGCCTCTTTTTATCCTGTAAAGCTCAATGAATGTAAATTTCTGCATCCCCATCACATAACTGGGTAGAAGAACTTCTAGTCTAATGTTCATTTTGCTTTTCAGTTAGATATAAGAAGAGACACAATATATTTACTTTGCACAATTTGATGCCCATTTTGTCAGTGAAGCTAATGACATATTACTGACAAATTTTGAGATGAGTTGTATGGAATATGTATGATCTGATTATCTGCTCTGTAATGGCAAAAGCTGGAACCTGAATATCCAGGAAAGGACAGGAAATTAGGACAAGGTGGGGGGGTAGCTCTGTTAATCGAGGGTAACATTGCTACAATGGAAAGATGTCCTTGATTCCAAAGACCAAGATATGAAATCAAAAGTGAAAATGCTGGAAAATCTCAGCAGGTCTGGCAGCATCTGTAAGGAGAGAAAAGAACTGATGTTTCGAATCCGGATGATTATTGTCAAAACCTTTCTTTTGTCCCAGTGAAGGAGTTGTGAGAGAAGGCCTGGAACAAGGAATGTTCTACATGCCCTATTTAAAACAAAAAAACCAGCATAGCTAGGACCATTGTTACTCCTTTGATTTGGAGAAAGTGGGATGAGATAATGAAAAAGTTGTTGAGAGATAAAATTCAGCCAGGTGGAAGAGAATGGTGGTGCATGGGAATTGTTCAGGCCTCTTTTCAAGAAAGGGTGGCATAGTAGCAGAGTGGTTAGCACTGCTGCTTCACAGCTCCAGGGTCCCATGTTCGATTCCCAGCTTGGGTCACCGTCTGTGTGGAGTTTGCATATTGTCCTCATGTCTGCATGGGTTTTCTCCAGGTACTCCAGTTTCCTCCAGTCCAAAGATGTGCGTGTTAAGTTGATTGGCCTTGCTAAGAAATTGTCCCTTAGTGTCCAGGAATGTGCAAGTTAGAGGGATTAGTGGGTATAATAAGTAGGGATATGAGGTGGCATTGTGTTTGGTGCAGACTCGAAGGGCCTCTTTCTGCATTGTAGGGTTCTATGATTCTACAAAAGAAGCGAAGAGCTTTCAGCTGTGCTGGTGTGGGATGGAGGTGTAGAGAGATTGCACATCCATGGTGAATAGGAGGCTTTGAAGACAATTTAAGCTTCGACAAAGGGTCATCTGGATTCAAAACAGCTCTTTTCTCTCCTTACAGATGCTGTCAGACCTGCTGAGATTTTCCAGCATTTTCTCTTTTGGGTTTCAGATTCCAGCATCCGTAGTAACTTGCTTTTATCCAGTTTTATAAGACATGAAATCAGTAGAGATGAAAAATAGTAAAGATGAGGGCTGAAATTTTCCAACTGTTTGCCTCCCACCACCACTGCAAGCGAGGATGGAGAATTTGACATTCAGCCAAATCTCTGTATGTTGCGGTGGGACCAGAAAATCCCGCTGGTGTGAAAGGCTGGAAAATTCCATCCACAAAGTCTCTTGTGGGAGCAGTTTATAGGCCACCTAACAGTAACCACATTGTAGGGCAGAGTATATATGGGGGCTTTGAGAAAGGTACAGTAATAATCATGGGTGATTTTAATCCAGATTTAAATCTTGCAAATCAGATCTGTTATGAAGGGATGGTTGATCTCCTCTCTGAGAACTAACACTTAAACAAAGAGAAGTGCCTCCCGTCAAAATCCGTTAAAGTGTGTGAGAATTAGTAACATCTACCTTTCAACAACTTTTAGTGGTTTAATCAAATTAACTACCGAGTCTCTCTCTGGAAAAGCAACAAGTAACACTTTATTTATCTAACTAACAATAAACAGATTAATTAAACTGATAACAAACTATTTAAAACACGATTCTAATGGAATGCTGTTTAAATAAATACAATTTCCATTATTAACAAATGGAATCTGAATTTTTAGTTGCTCTCTAAATACAACAATGTTTTAATCTTCCAGAATTTTCTGCCTTCTTTGCTGATTTGTTCTGTCTTCACTATTGGGATGAGACTTTCTTTTAAGACATAAATGTGGTGTGGCAGAGACAGATACTGGCTCTATCTCTGGAGCTGAGTGCTGTCTGTCTCTTATACTCCTGATGACATAGCAACATCCCCACAATAGGATTGGTTTACAGGCTACCAAAACATCAAATTCAAATCTAGTAGACTGCTGTTATTCAAATGCCTGTTTTAAACTGGTTAAAATTCAAAATCATGCCCTAATACAAATGCCTGAAGCCTGTTACCAAGGCAGTTCTGCTGGTTTTGCCTCTAATAC
The DNA here is from genome assembly GCA_024679065.1 of Sphyrna mokarran. NCBI lineage: Eukaryota > Metazoa > Chordata > Chondrichthyes > Carcharhiniformes > Carcharhinidae > Sphyrna > Sphyrna mokarran. Next base: position 14,562,711 of record JAGIQG010000009.1, read on the forward strand.
AATATTTCAGTCTGTGTACCGCATGCACCTGCAGGACACAAACTACATGGCGGCGCAGGCTTGTTGGGCCGAAGGGCCTGTTTCCCATGCTGTGTTGCTCTTTGTTCTTTATACATTTTAAAGAACCATGAAATGCTTTGTCTTCTGAGCATTTTACATTTTTAAAATAATTTTATAAACACCGAATCCTAACATTCTACACAAATGTGCAACAGATTGATAAAGAAAATCTGGATGATAAACTCAGTATTTTCAGTGTAGCCTCTTGGATCAGCATATCTTCATACCAATCAGACAGCAGGCTAACCTAAATCTGTGATGTGCAATGAGACAGGATTAAATAATGACCTCTTGGGGAAGGCACTCTTATGTGGCAATGACCATAAGATGACTGAATTTCACATTCAGTCTGAGGGAGAGAGGAGTGGACCTAAGACTAGTGTTTTAAACTTAAGTAAGGACAATTATGAGGACACAAAGTCAGAGCTGGCAAAAGCAAATTGGGAAATTAGGTTAGGGATAAGTTAGTAGTGATACAGTGGCAGACATTTAAGGAGATATTTCAGAATTCTTAGAAAAGATGCATTCCATTGAGAAAGAAGAACTCCTAGGGAAGGATGTACCTTCTGTGGTTAACTAATAAAGTTAAGGATAGTATCACATTGGAAGAAAAAGCTATAATTCCACAAAAATGAGTGGCAGGTCAGAAGACTGTACAGAACAGAACCAACAACAAAGAATGACTAAAGGATAAATAGAGAAGAAAGAATTACAGCATGAGAGAAAGATGGTTAAAAATACAAAAACAGGTTATCAGAATTTTTAGTCATGATGTGGAAATATCATATTGGACTGGGGTGAACACAGTAAAAAGTTTCACGACACTAGGTTAAAGTCCAACAGATTTATTTGGAATCATGAACTTTTGGAGTGCTGCTCCTTCATCAAATGAGTTACCTGATGAAGGAGCAGTGCTCCGAAAACTTATGATCACAAATAAGTCTGTTAGACTTTAACCTGAGTTGGGAGACTTTTTACAGAGTTTTGAAAGATGTTTATATAGAAAAAGAGTAAATGAAGTGAGTGCTAGTCTTCCAGTGAGCGTGAGTGATAGTGCTAATGGAAAATGAAGAAATGGCGGATGAATTGAACAGATATTTCACATCTGCCTTCACTGGAGATACAAAAAATATCCCAGAAATAATTGTGAATCAGGAAATGAAGGGGAGGGACTAAGTTCAAACAATTACAATCCTCAGGGAATGGACGCCGAAATGATTATTAGAATGCAAAGCTGACAAGAGCTCAGCTGCTGATGGACTTCATTCTGGGATCTTAAAAAGGATTCTGAAAAAGTCCAATCAGATTGGAAAATAGTGAACGTGACACCTCCAATCAATAAAAGAATGAGACACAAAGCAAAAGAAAACTATAGGCCAGTGAGCCTAATATCTGTTACAAGGAAATCGCTGAATATTATTAAGGAGGCCAAAGCAAGGCACTTAGAAAGTGTAAATGCAATTAGGCAGAGCTGCCATGGTTTTGTGAAAGGGAAATCATGTCTGTCAAATTTTTTGGAGCTCTTTGAGGAAATAACAAGCTACATGGATATGTGCTGTACTTAGATTTCTAGGAGGCATTTGACAAGGTGCCACATCAAACACTACTACACAAAATAAGGGCTCAAGGTGTAGGGATAACACATTAACCTGTATTGAGGATTGATTAGTTAACAGAAAACAGAGGGGAGGGAGAAATGGGTCTTTTTCAGGTTGGCAAGCTATGACGAGTGGAGTACGATAGGAATCAGCATCGGGTCTTCAACTATTTACAATTTATATCAATGATTTAGAGGCAGGAACTGAAGTGTGATAGCTAAAATTGCTAAAAGATAGGTAGGAAAATACGTTGTGAAGAGGACATAAGGATGGACATAGATAGGTGAAATGAGTGGACAAATATTTGGCAGATGGAATAAAATGTGGGAAAATTTTATTTGTTTACAAATAGGCTTATATTAACACTGCAATGAAGTTACTGTGAAAATTGCCTATTTGGGTACATAAAACATAGAACCCTATAGTGCAGAAAGAGGCCCTTCGGCCCATCGAGTCTGCACTGACCACAATCCCACCCAGGTCCCACCCCCTTACCCCTACACATTTACCTGCTAATCCCTCTAATCTAAGCATCCCTGCACACTAAGGGGCAATTTCTTAGCATGGCCAATCAACCTGACCCGCACATCTTTGGACTGTGGGAGAAAACTGGAGTATCCGAAGGAAACCCATGCAGACACGAGGAGATTGTGCAAACTCCTCACAGACAGTGACCCGAGCCAGGAATCGAACCTAGGTCCCTGAAGCTGTGAAGCAGCAGTGCTAACTACTGTGCTATCGTACCACCCTCGAGGTACATGAGGGAGAATTTAGCACAGCTGATGCACCTAACCAGCACATCTTTTGGACCATGGGAGGAAATGGGATATCCAGAGGAAACCCCCATGCAGACCGGGGCAGGGGGGAGAGATTGCTGAACTATTGAGGTACAGAGGGATCTGGGTGTCCTGGTACGAGTATCAGGAAAAGTTAGTAGGCAGGTGCAGAAGATGATTAGGAAGACAAATGGAGTTGGCCTTTACTTCGAGGGGAAAGGAACATAAAACGTAGAGGTGTTTTTGCACAGTTTTACAAGATGGTGGTGAGACTCCTTCCGCAGGAGAATGTACAGTTTTGTTTCCCTATTTAAGAAAAATAGAACAATGTTAGAAGCAGTCCAGAAAATATTCACTCAACTGATACTTGGGATGACTGGGATTATCTGCTCTTAGGCTGATTGGCAGAACAAATTCTCCCTAAATTGTCTCAAATTTGGTTCTAATGCATAGATCTATAGACATAGACAGGGATGACAAGGATCACGCGTAGAAGTGGGAACATTGAGGTGACGGCGTGGGGTCATTGGGCTGAAGAGCCTGTTTCCCATGTTGTTTTGTTCTCTGATAGGCTGGACCTGTATCCATTATTTATTCAGCAGTAAATCAAAGAAAAAAAGCTTAATAAAGAACCATCATTATATCACTGCTCAGACTATACCCTGAGCCACATACATTTCTCATCATCCCCACTGGCTTTCTACTTATACTGGGTCAGCTAGTCAGCTGACTACCACACCGCTTTGCTATTGGTTACATTGTATACCTGGTCAGCTGACCCTCACAAGATATTATCATTGGTTACCTAGTGACATCCAATGGCATTGAGCGGACTGCGGGGAGATATTATTGAACCACTTAAAATCCTGGGGAGATTTGACAGCATAGGTGTTGAAAAGATGTTGCCTCATGGGAGGTACGAGATCTAGGGTACACAGTTTAAAAGTAAGAGGTTCTCCTATTGAAGTGGGGGATGAGAATGTCTTTCTCTTGGACGGTTGTGAATCTTCGAAACTCTATTCCCCAGGGTGAAGTAGAGGTGTGGCAATTGAATATTGTTAAGGCAGAGATGGATAGATTTTCAACTGAGAAAGGGTCAAAAGTTATCAACGGCAGCTGGCATGTTGAGTTGAGGTTACAATCAGATCATTCATGACTTTATAGAATGACGGAGCAGGCTCAGGGGCTGAGTGGTCTATCCCAGTTCCTAACTGATAGGTTCATATGTAAAGCTTGTAGCTTTTCTCTTTGTGGCCACGTCTGAGATCGCCTTGCTGGCTGAGATCGGAGTCTCTTCCATTCTAAACCTCGTTTCCTTCATTGGAGCCGAGTGCCTGGTCGTTGAGTTGATCCTGACCAGAGAAAATATTTGGCAAAACAAATATACAGTTTTCCAGTGGTGAAAGCCACAAGTACCTGACCTCCACCCCTGCATGTGGAGAAGAGGCACAAGCAAGGAAGTTGTGGATTGTGTTCGAAACCTGCTGATGAAATGGAGCTGATGGCTGAGGCCTCCACATCATTCCCAGGTGCTGTCAGGAAGCATGTTCTCAAGGCACTTGGATTTGCTTTCGGTCTTTGTTCTCAGTCCTCATTGACTATTCTGTACATCTGTCCAATATGCATCATTTGTATTGTGCCCTGTCCTTTGATGAAACTGCTTTGATGTCTTCCGACAACTGCTGATGGTAGGTTGAATGTACCCAAAAAAGACTGTGGAGCAGATGGAGAATACATTTCTGTGTTGCTGGCGGACTTGATTTAGATTTATCACAGGAGACCCCTCTTTCAATATAGAAAGTCCCTTTAAGCTACCCGACCATTCAATAGGATCTTGGCTGATCTGTAGTTCAAATGCATTTACCTGCCCCAGTTCTTGATTATTCTCACCCAACAGAAATCTACTGACACCAATCCTGCGAGGTTCATTTGTGCCAGCTCTTGGCATCAATACTGCTTTGGCGCAGTGGTGATGTGGAGATGATGGCGTTGGACGGGGTAAACACAGTAAGAAGTCTCATAACACCAGGTTAAAGTCCAACAGGTTTGTTGGACTTTAAAGTCTGTTGGGCTTTAACCTGATGTTATGAGACTTCTTACTTGGCACAGTGGTTAGCACTGCTTCACACTCCGGTACAAGTCCGGCCTTGGGTCACTGTCTGTGCGCAGTCTGCACATTCTCCCTGTGGATTTTCTCCCACACACCAAAGATTTTTGAAGTTTATTTATTAGTGTCACAAATATTAAGTTTAAGTTTATTAATTAATGTTACAAGTAGTGCTGCGATGAAGTGAAAATTCTCTAGTTGCCACACTGTAGTACCTGTTCGGGTACATTGAAGGAGAATTTAGCATAGCCAATGCACTCTAACCAGTATGTCTTTCGGACTGTGGGAGGAAACCGGAGCACCCAGAGGAAACCCATGCAGACCCGGGGAGAATGTGCAGACACAGTGACCCAAGCCAGAGATCTGTGAGGCAGCAATGCTAACTACTGTGCCTTATGCGGGTGAAGTTTTTTGGCCATGCTAAATTGCCCCTGAGTATTGGGGGACAAACAGGGTGAATACATGGGGTTAAAGGGATAGGGCCTGGGTGGGCTTTTTGTCAGTGAATGATTGATGGGCCAAATGGCCTCCTCCTGAATCTATGACACTCAATTTGAGAATCTTTATTCTGAAATTTTTAAGGACCAAGATCAAACACTCTAAGCTGCAGAGGCTTGCATTATTTTCCCTTAATTTTCTCAGTAATATTAATGATATTTATGCCACAATGTGTACCATGCAAATGAATTAATCCCAATTTATTGATGAAACATCCTTAGCCATTGATGCTTCATTGCTTTAGAAATGTGCAAAATGTAGAATTTCTAAAAACTTCCGATTCCTTCCAGAAATATTCTCTGCTTCAGAGACGTTGCACAGATATGGATGTGCTTTACAATTCATTAAGCTGGCTCTTAGCCTGGCATGTGAGGCTGAGAGAGAAGCAGTCTATTTGAACCAGGCAAACGCACTTGTACCGTTCAGTAAATATCGCTTAATATGTTTTTGATGTCGCACTCCTAAACTGACGCTCAGCTTTGGATTTAAAGCAGGGAGTATCAAAGAGATTCAGCAACCCGACCAAATCGCCAGGCAATTAGTGTTACCAGGCACGCCCAGTACATTAAAATGTTAACAGTGTTGGAATGGTGTGCTTCTGAATACATAGTGAGAGCTTTATTAAAGTAACGTACACCGTGAATGTCATTCGCCCTAATTGAGGACATCGGGCTGCCTGCTGGATTCCCAACCAGTCGTTCAGATCTTTCCATAATGTATGCATTTTTTTCCCCTGCTGCTAGAATTTGTTCTCATTATTAGTCAGCTTTGTAACTGATTTGCATTTTGAGTGTCAAGCTCATGGTGCATTGGCTAGCCTGCTTCCAACAGCACTTCAAGTGGGTTACAATACAAGTAAATGTCTCAGAATGACTAGGTGGCGTGTAACTCTGCCTCGCGCGAGAAGACTTGGTGTCATTAACCAACTCAGTTGTCACCGTAATCATTTCGTAATGTTTTCTTTCGACTGTGTCTCAGTGAAACGTGGAGATTTCTTGACTGCTCATTGCTTAAAGTTTTTAAAGTTCATTTATTAGCGTCGCAGGCAGGTTTACATTAACACTGCAGCAGAGTTACTGTGAAAATCCCCTTGTTGCTGCACTCCAGTGCCTGTTTGGATACTCTGAGGGAGAATTTAGCATGGTCATTACACTTTACCAGCATGCCTTTCAGACTGTGAGAGGAAACCGGAGGAAACCCACGCAGACACGGGGAGAACATGCAGGCTCCACACAGTCAGTGACCCAAGCCAGGAATCGAACCCAGGTATTGTTGCTCTGAGGTAGCAGTGCTAACCACTGTACCAACATGAGAATCTTTTGGACGCTGCTTTTACCAGCATAGCCAACCTGAAATTGGGGCAGGCAAAGCTCACAGAACGGCATTCCCCAATGACCTCGGGTGTGGTCTTATGACCCTTGGGTGCCGTGCCACTAGAATCAGTGCCTTGGTTACATAATCATCAACGTTAATCATTACTGACAGATTGTTTGGAAAGAGAAAACTTCCGTTTGATTACACTCTTCTTCCTACGCTCACTTATTAAGTGTGGAATCAATTCTCACCACTAGTAAGCTTTATTTAACTCAGTTCATTACATGTCACAGATTCAGAAATGCATCTTTGTAAATGATCAAATTGAAGATTTCCACAAGCCTGTGCTCATGAAATCTCCGAAGTGGGATCTTCCTATGCCTCTCTATTAACTCCCTCATTTGCCATTATACGAAAGTTAAACCCCAGGTGTCAATGTTTGGAGGAGCTACCTTAAGAATCTTTTTTTTGTTTAAATTAATAATTATTTATCATTATCTCATCAAAACTCGTATTAATTAGATCAGTTTCCCTTAAACCGCACGCAAATTTGGACAGCTTCAATTGTGCAAACAGACAAGTGAGGTTAAAGGCAGCACCAACAGAGTGTAGGCACACACACACACACACAGGTATTATGCATGGGTAGCTCACAATCATTAGACCTACTCTAGGCATGAAAAATTGATCACCTCAATTGCTGCCAGTAATGCAAAGTGACCACAAAACGACAATTCAGGATGAATACCTGGTCCCAGCAGAACTTTTAACAGAATTACATTTTTGAAACAAAAATGACAAAACTATATTTGTAACTCTCAGAGTATAAAGAACAAAGCACAGGGACAGACCCGTCAACCCTCCAAGTCTGTGCCTGCACAGATGCCTCTTTGATCTAATATTTTCTTGCCTCTACATGGTCCATATTCCTCCGTTCTCTGCCTATTCACGTATCTGTCCAGGTGTCTTTGAATGTTGTTATAGAATCTGCCACCACCATCTCCTCTGGCAGTGCATTCCAGGCATTCACCACCCTCTGTGTGGAAAAACTTGCCCTTTACACCTCTTTTAAACTGTCCCCCTCTCACTTCCCACTTTCAAATAGAAGCAGGGATCATGGGTGGAATGAATAATATTAAATAATGTAGGAAGAAATCCTGGTAAAAAGGCAAGGAGGACATGAGGAAAAACTTTGGACAACGGGTATAGATATCCAGGAAACTCGGGATTGATACATGCCAGATACGGTATTTTCCTGATTCTCCCAAAAACATTATAAGTGCTAACTTTGCAGGAAAACTGATGTAAATCACAATTGTTTCTTCAGTGGGAGTTCAAAGTCAAATCTCCCACATTCTGTGCAATGCAGAGGTCTCAATCCTGAATATCATTAAAAACTCTGGGAGTGAGGCCTCACATCAAAGGCTGACAATTCCAGGCCTCTGCACGTGCGCAGTGGCCCCGATCTGTTATCCTCCCAATTGTTGGCCAGCTCGCAGTGCTGTCCCTCCATTCCCTTCCCCCCACTCCATGGCCCGACCTTGGCCTCCACGAGCATTCCCAGGCCAGCTCTCCTGCCCACTGTCCTGGAGTACCCTGATCTCCAGCCTTTCACCACTATCCCCCCACCCCCCAAGCACTGACAATCCACCGTCACTTTGCAAACCACCTCTGGGAGGCAGACCCCACCTCAGCATGCCACCCTCCACAGTTGCCGGACCCTCCGGCTGACCAACTCCCCCAGCCCACCCCGATCATTGACCTCCATCCAATCCTGACCAGTCCCCATGCAGAGTGGCAGCAGGACTCACTATCCCCATCAATCGCTCCATGGTACCTGACCCCCCAGCAGTGTCCGTCCCTTTGGCACTGACCCATGCCCAGTGGGCAGTGCTGTTATCTGAAGACGAGAGATTCATAGGGCCAGGGAGAAATGGCAAGGGAATGCACTAGAATATATAATTCCCAAAAACCTTGTGTGGACCCTGACCACACAATAAAACACGGTAGCAGCAAGTGAAAGACTCAGCAAATCTTAAAAGGAAGATAACAAGGCTGGCAAGAAAAGAGTTCCTCGAAGGAACTCAAGTAACTGAACCAGGAATTTACTCGTAGGCAAGGAGGGGCCAATGGAGAAGCTTGGGTGAGACTATTCGGAAGATAGGTTATAAGAAAAAGAAGTGCCGATTCTTGAGCCAAAATAAAGCTCGCCAACCAACATTTTTAAATGGTTTTAGTGAGGCAGGCACAAACCACACAAGTGAGTAAGATATCCAGCAGAGTGGAGGGAGGTGCAGTTAGTGGGGGTGAGGGATATCACAACCAGTAAGGATAAGCAACAACAGCTTTTCCAGGATCATCATCAAACCAGTGCCCCACAAAGCTGTGTCCTCACTCCCTAACTATACTCCTTTGACTGTGTGGCCAAATTCCCCTCCAACTCAATTCTCAAGTTTGCTGACAATACCTCCATAGTGGGTTGAATCTCAAACAATGACAAGACAGAGTGCGGGAATGAGATAGATAATCTGGTGAACTGGTGCAATGACAATAATCTCTCCCTCACTGTCAACAAAATGAAAGAGATTGTCATCGACTTCAGGAAGCTAGGAGAGAACATACTCCTGTCTACATCAATGGGGATGAAGTAGAAATGATCGAGAGCTTTCACTTTTTAGGCTCCAAATCACCAACAATCTTTTGTGTCTCTCCACATTGACACTATAGTTAAGAAAGCTCACTCAATGCCTCTACTTTCTCAGAAGACTAAGGAAATTTGGTATGTCAGCTATGACTCCCATCAACTTTTACACATAAACCATTGAAAGTATTCTTTCTCGTTGTATCACAGCTTGGTATGATTGCTGTTCCGTCCAAGAAGGCAATAAACTACAAAAGATTGTGAATGTAGCAAACCAGCCTTTCATCCATTGACTGTCTATACTTCCACTGCCTTGGGAAAGCAGCCAGCATAATTAAGGATCCCTAACACTTTGGACATTATCTCTTTTGCCTTCTTCTGTTGGAAAAAGAAAGAGGTCATGTACAACCGACTCAAGAATAACTTATTCCCTGCTGTCATCAGACTTTTGAAGAGACCTTCCTCAGATTAAGGTGATCTTCCTCTACACCCTAGCTATGACTGTAACACTACATTCTGCATTCTTGCCTTTCCTTCTCTATGAATAGTATGCTTCATCTTATAGGCCGCAAGAAACAATACTTTTCATTGTACGTTAATACATGTGATAATAATAACTCAAAATCAAATCAGATATGGACAATCTGTAAGAAAAAGGAGAAAATGTTAAAAGAGAGACTTATGCAAAAAGTGGAAGAACCACAAGAACCACTGGCTGCTTTCCCAAGGCAGTGGAAGTATAGACAGTCAATGGATGAAAGGCTGGTTTGCTACATTCACAATCTTTTGTAGTTTATTGCCTTCTTGGACGGAACAGCAATCATACCAAGCTGTGATACAACGAGAAAGAATACTTTCAATGGTTTATGTGTAAAAGTTGATGGGAGTCATAGCTGACATACCAAATTTCCTTAGTCTTCTGAGAAAGTAGAGGCATTGAGTGAGCTTTCTTAACTATAGTGTCAATGTGGAGAGACACAAAAGATTGTTGGTGATTTGGAGCCTAAAAAGTGAAAGCTCTCGATCATTTCTACTTCATCCCCATTGATGTAGACAGGAGTATGTTCTCTCCTAGCTTCCTGAAGTCGATGACAATCTCTTTCATTTTGTTGACAGTGAGGGAGAGATTATTGTCATTGCACCAGTTCACCAGATTATCTATCTCATTCCCGCACTCTGTCTTGTCATTGTTTGAGATTCAACCCACTATGGAGGTATTGTCAGCAAACTTGAGAATTGAGTTGGAGGGGAATTTGGCCACACAGTCAAAGGAGTATAGTCAAAGAATAATAGCTATGACTGTAACACTACATTCTGCATTCTTGCCTTTCCTTCTCTATGAATAGTATGCTTCATCTTATAGGCCGCAAGAAACAATACTTTTCATTGTACGTTAATACATGTGATAATAATAACTCAAAATCAAATCAGATATGGACAATCTGTAAGAAAAAGGAGAAAATGTTAAAAGAGAGACTTATGCAAAAAGTGGAAGAACCACAAGTCGAGGTAATAACCTTCCTGGAAAGGTAAATGAGCCTGAAAATAAAAATTGAATTTTAACATAAAGTGGATGGACACCCCATATAGTTGAACGCTAGACACAGGAGCAGAGGTTTCGCTTTTATCTGGTGAAGTCAAACTGCTCAAACAGATTAGATTGCAACCCAAATTACAAGGCCCTGGTGATATATCATTAAAATTGAAGGGCCAACTCATGGCAAAGCTGAAATCCTTGAGCATCTCTACACCATTCAACTTTGAGTAGAAATCCATGCCTAAAACTGAAATTAATCCATGGTCGAGATTTTGTGGTGCCATTTAACCAGCTATCACTGTGGGTGGAAAGGAAAATTATGGAGGATTTTTCTTGCCCGTTGACTGCTGGCAGGAATTTCCAGATTGTTGAGGGGCAGGAGTGGAAAATCCAGCCCTATAAAGTCTGATGAGAACCATGGCAGTCCATTTTGAAATGACTTTCCAATATTCCTTATAGGCTTAGGGAAGTTAAAGACCAAGAGCCATATTGGCTGATGTTAAACCAGTTTGCCTCTTTACACCAAGGATTGTCCCTCATCCACTCTTGGACAAAGTCAAAGCTGCAGCAGCAAGGCATTACCTTACTGCTCACTTTACTAACAGAATGGTGTTCGGGAATGGTTACTGTCCCAAAGTCAAGTGGCTTTATAATAATCTGCGTGGAATTAACTCAATCAAATAAATCGGTGGAACCTTGGGTGCCACGGTGGCATATGGTTAGCGCCAGGGACCTGGGTTCAGTTCCTACCTTGGGTCACTGTCATTTACCCATTCTCCCCGCGGGGGTTTCTCCTGGTGCTCCAGTTTTGAACCACTCTCCAAAAAGTGTGGGTTAAGTTGATTGGCCGTTACTAAATTGACCCTAATGTCAGGGAGGTTAGAAGGGTAAAATATGTGGGGCCATGGGAGTAGGGCCTAGGTGGGATAGGTGCAAACTCAATGAACCGAATGGCCTCTGTAGGAACTTTATGATTCTATGAGATCGACCTGATAGCCTCAGTAGGTGAGGCCTTGCCAAATCTGCCAAGAATATTCTATTCACTAAATTGCATGTGAATAATGGGTTTTGACAGTTGCCTCTGGACACAGAACCCAGATTCTGACCATATTCACAGCTCTATTTTCTTATTATTGTTTCAGTTGATTGCTCCTTAGAATAATGTCTACTTTAAATGTCTCATAAACCCCACAAGACCATTGAAGGAGTAATATGTGACGTGGGTGATATCCTTGTATCCTCCATTTAATTCTCCTAATCTCCCATACTTAACTCCCAAGCTCTCAAAGCAAAATGGCATTCTGTGCAAGGACATGCTGACTTGGGTTTGATAGTCTCTGCTTCCCCTGTTTAAAATGAACCAGTCCAAAATGGTTTAAAAACTGCCCTAAATGAATCTGTTGGCTACTCCACGAAAGGATCTTGCTTTTACCTTCTTCATATCTGAAGGATCTCTTATGAGACTAAGTTTCAAAATTGAAACTGTCACTCATCTGAACATAAAAGAACCTGGCAAGATGCCACCCAGAATTCAACAGTCCAGACTAAAGTTGATGAGATACGACTCCATCACATAGTATGTGCAAGGGAATCGATGGCAGACATACTGTCATGAATACAATCAGAAGGAACCAAACATCAGGATTTTCATGATATAGAGAAGGTATCAACATCATTAATCACTCAGAACTTAACAGTTACTGCAAAGAAATTGCAGAAAATAAAACGAACTAGTTCTGGGATGAAGAGCGTTGCTAAGTATGAGAATATTGTCTGGAAAGATGGTCAGACTACATCCCCTCTAACTTAACACCATTGATATGCTTTGAACAGCTCAAGTACCTTACTGTCATTGATGACTTACTGGTCTTACAAGAGAATAGTCAAATGGGAGCTCTTCAGCTTGATGTTCTTCAAAACCTTTGCCAAAGTCTTCTCAGAATAGCACGCTGTTCATGTCAGAACACAGTCTGGTGGCCAGGTATTACTCACTTTATTGAATAAATAATTTATAACTATCTAACTTGTGCCCTGAGCAGCTAAAGGAGAAACTCAAACCTGATATCACCACTAATAACCAGGAGAGGGTAAAACAGCGTGAGGAAGAACAGAGAAACAATTTGATTTGAAACATTAATCACAGACATAGAACATGTAAGTTTACCAGTGCTGAAGCCCAGGCTGTGAGTCAGAAGTCAACTGAAGGAAGGCACAATGATTGAAACATCTTCACAGCCAAGAATGCAAGAGATTGAGATAGACCAGAGTATGTAAAGAGGAACTGCAGCATCTTAACATTCTTGGAGATAAACTTGGGCTCACTGCTCTATTCCTAATGAAGAAGGGAGATTTACATCAAGTGTTTTAGCCAGCCCAGCACACGATCACTCACACCAACATAATGGAGAGTACCAAATACACTCAATCTCAAATGTCAGTCTGAATAAGAGCGGGTGGTCAATCAACATGCCTCAGAGACTAACCTTGTGAAACCTGAGACTTTGAGGGGAGATGTTGGAGGATGTTAATGTAATAGGGATAAAGGCTTGAGGGAAGGTGGGGGAGACGTAGAGTAAATGGTTAACATCAGAAGTGAACATGATGCTGATTTCATGATCATGTCCCATCACATGACTGGAAGGAGAAGCTCCATCTTTGTGTCGAGATCTGTGTGTGTAAATGAAGAGTGATGGTTTAAAAAAAAACTACAGATTCGAGCAGCACTCTTTGAAAGAATCAACAAATTCAAAGCCACCAGGTAGACCCCCACCAACACATTAAACCTTGATGGACAGCATTTTTTTGTGACCACAGTAATATATTCACCAGAATGATCTCAGCTGATAACTATTGCTAATGAATTAATGAATGCATTCCTTGTGTTCACATTGACAGTTTTCATTCTAAAACTGGAGATCAAAGACCTCTTTCATCCACAGCGTGCTCTAATTGTTAAACACATTAACTATGTTAACACTACTTTAAAGTAAAGTGGGTGGTACAGTGACACGTTGGTTAGTGCTGCTGCCTCACAGTGTCAGGGACTGGCTATGGGTCACTGTCTGTGAGGAGTTTGGACATTCTTCCTGGTGCTCTGGTTTCCTCCCACAGTCCTCCACACGTGTGGGTTAGGTTGATTGGCCGTGCTAAATTGCTCGTTAATGTCAGGGGGATTAACAAGGTAAATATAGAACACCGAACATAGAACACTACAGCACAAACAGGACCTTCGGTCCATAAGTTGTGCCGATCATATTCATCCCTACCAGGCCTATCTATAAGCCTCAATCCCATTAAATCCCATGTACTCATCCGGAAGTGTCGTAAAAGACCCCAGCGACTTCGCCTCTACCACCATCGAGGGCAGCCGATTCCACTCACTCACCACCCTCTGAATGAAAAACTCACCCCTACATCTTCTCTGTACCTACTCCCCAGCACCTTAAACCTGCATCTCTCGTAGAGATCATTTCAGCCCTGGGAAATAGCCTCCAAGAATCCACCCTATCTATAACTTTCAACATTTTATAAATCTCTATCAAGTCAACTCTCAATCTTTGTCTCTCCAGGGAGAGGAGACCTAGTTCCCTCAACCTATCTTCATAGGGCATGCCTCCCAATCCAGGCAACATCCTTGTAAATCTCCTCTGCACCCTCTCAAAGCTTCCACGTCCTTCTTGTAATGAGGCAACCAGAACTGCGCGCAGTACTCCAAGTGGGGTCTCACAAGGGTCTTATAAAGTTGCAGTTTACATGAAGTTGTGAGAAGAGGGCCTGGATGGGACTGTGGTCGGTGTAGATCCAATGGGCTGAATAGCCTCTTTCTGCACTGTAGGAATTGTATGGATTGTATTGTGCACTACTTGCTACATTATCATTGACTTTGGAGAAAAACAAATCATTTAAATTAAAATACTGGAATCTTTCAAAGTGATGTGGGAGTCACTGACTAGGGTCAGCAGTTATTGCCTGTCCCTAATGATCCTTGAGAAGGTGTTGGTGAGCTGCCATCTTGAACTGTTGCAGTCCACGTTGTGTAAGTACACTCACAGGAAGGGAGTTCCAGGATTTTGATTCAGCAACAGTGAAGGAACAGCGATACAATTCAAAATTAGGATGGTGAGTGACTTGGAGGAGACATCTGTGGCTGGTGATGTTCCCATGTATCTGCTACCATTGATCTTCTAAGGGTAGAGGTTGTAGGGTCAGAAAATGCTGTCAAAGTAGCCTTGGTGAGTTGCCACAGTGCAGCTTGTAGATGGTACAAACTGTGCATCAGTTATAGAGAGAGTGAATGTTTAAGGTGGTGGATAAGGTGTCAATGGTTTGAGCTTCTTGTGTGTTGGAGCCACACTCATCAAGGCAAATGGAGAGTATTCCATCACACTCCTGACTTGTGCCTTTGGATGGTGGACAGGTTTTTAGAGATAAAAGAAGAGTTACTCACCACAGAATTCCTAGTCTCTGACCTGTTCCTGTAGCCACAGTATTTATATGGCTAGTCCAGTTCAGTTTTTGATCAATGGTAACTCCCCAGGATGTTGACAGTGGGCGATTCAGTGATGATAATGACATTGAATGTCAAGAGGAGATGGTTGAATTCTCTCTTGTTGGAGATGGTCATTGCATGGATGATGTGTGGTGCAAATATTACATGTCACTTCTAACATGTGGTGATTGTCCCAAAAGAGTAAGGGTCACATGATATAGGAGACCAATTAGGGAGCGGCGTGGGGGATCACATTGGTAAGCATGGGATTTGGGACTTAGAGTTGTTTCGGGAACTGATTGCAGCCTTTTAACCCATAAATAAACAAATTGTGTTTTCCCTAAACTTGTGAATGAGCATCTTTACATTTGGCAATGAAGATAAAACAAATAAGCCCCTGACTGTGAATTTCCAGTTTACATTGAAGTTGAGCGAAGTTGGGAAAAGAAAATAGTGCTTACCAAGATCCCGCTGCTTTGGACAGAGAGATCAATTTGATTTCCTCGACTATGGACTGCACACAATACATACAGTAGATATTACTTTCAAATGAAACAAATAAGGGAGAAGGGAAAGCACAAAGTAATTGTCCTGAGTGCATTTGAGCATGCAAAGGAACAGTTCTTTCAGCACAGGTTTGGTGGGCTGAAGGACCTGTTCTTGTGCTGTACTGTTCTTTAGAATTGGTAAAGTCACATTTCCAGCCTAAACAAGCAGTCACACTCCAGAGGTTCAAGTTTAATTCAAGGGACAGAGCCCCAGACAAAACAATTACGATTATACCACTAAATTGGTATGTTGCGATTTTGGAGACAACTTGAATGATTTGTTTTGGGACAGATTAGCCTGTGAGGTGAATAACAAGACAATTCAATGGAGATCACTTGCAGAGGCTGATATAAATTTTAAATGAGCAATGGAAATAGCACAAGCAATGGAAAGCACTGACAAAGGTGCACAAGAGTTACTGAGCTCACAAAGTGGTACTGTTCATTAGTTAGGGCAGGAACCTGCAGTTAGCAGTGACATCAAAGAAATAGCATTGAGATGGGAAAAGACTTCCACCACAAATAAGACAAAAATATCTAGAAGACATAATGAATTTACAAAGTTTGAATTGGAATGTTATTGATGCGGAGGTAGCACTCCCCTGAGTGCTTTTAATTGTCAATAGGAATGGCTGTTTAAGGCATTATGCAGAGCCCAAGTCAAGTCTATTGAGTCGCCAATTAAATAATGCACCATCAATGTGGGAGTTTGGCACCAACAATGTAAATATTCACTCACTGTTTAATATCAAAGCAGATGAGATAGCCTCTATTACTGTACTGCTCTGGGTAAATGGGAAGCCTCTTAGTGTGGAAGTTGGCACAAGGGCATCAGCTACTGTGATAGATAAGCATTTATATCGATACTTCAGAGAGGTTCAATGATTGAATTTGCAAAGTACTGCGGCCCAGTTAACAACTTATATTGGAAGAAGCAATAAAAATAGTGGGTACAGCAATGGTACCTGTAAGCTATGGACAAGAATCTGCCCAACTCCCAGTGATCACAATAATCTAAGGCTCGAGCCTTCTCGACTGTGATTGACTTGAGGAAATCAATTTAAATTAAATGGAGATTTTCCAAGCGTGATATGGACGACGCTTGAACTAATGAAGAAATATGAAAACAGCTTCAAGGATGAAATAGGCAAAATAAAAGGCCTGTAAGCATAGATCTATATGAACCCAGAGGCAACTCCTCAACTCTTTAGGGTGAATAAAGTACCATATGCGTTATGAGAAGTAGTACATGCTGAATGGAAGCAGTTGGAAGAACTGGATATTATCTAGCCAGTTCAGTTCTCAGAATGGGCAACACCTATAGTTCCCGTATTGAAACCAGACAAGGCCATCTGCGTTTGTGGTGATTGCAAGTTAATAGTTAATCGGCCTGCCAAGTTGAATAAATGACGTGAAGATACCAGCTAGTGGATAAATACTTTGGATAAGCACGTTTTTAATCTTCACTTTTTTTTTGAACTTCATGTTTAATGTTGTGCCAAACCTTACCTTCCCAAAGTTTGCACCTCAGAAGAAAATGAAATGTGGCTCCCCGCAGACGAAAAGGTTGGACATTACCCACTCTGCAAACATCTAACACAGAGGCGGGAGTGTAACCACTGAGCTGCAGCCATCTCTAAACCACAGGAAGGAATACAAAGCAAACTTTGCTCAGTCCCTGTCACAGATTATAGGAAATATCCTAACAGCATTTAAGCGACTGGAATTTTAAATGCTGCATATTAAACCGGGAAAGGTATTTCCTAACTCTTTGAAATACCTTCTTATTTACCAGATGTCACTCCAAAATAGTGTGCTGTATTTGATATATGAGGATTAAATATTTAAGAAATTAAAGCCAGGTTTGCATGAGACAAACCATTAATTAAATATACTATAAATGCCAGCATGATAATTGCTTTGCCACCCTCATATGATGATTGCTTTCATAGGCACTATATTTGAATATTAATTTTTGCATGTCTTTGTAATACCCTGAAAAACTCTCATGCAAACATATCAGGGAAGAGTAAATATTGGATCAGGGACTAAACTCATGGCTGCATCTTCCACTACACACACAAAGTGGGATTTGAGAAAGGATTTAGCTTTGTGAGGCTCCTAATTAACTAGCGCTAATCAGGCTTTCTGGTGAGGGTCACTTACTAGTAGTAATTTGAGATATTAAATTGCAGTGTTTTTGTTTGTTCAGATTGGTGAGCTAAATTTGATCCTCTTTAATATTGCTGCAAATATGCAAATTGCTGTTTCATTATATTTTGTAATTTAAGGGAGACTAATTTAGCAAAAATGACAAGAGCTCGGTCTTGTCATTCAAACTTTCTTATGCTGCACCGCATTGCTTATCTTCATAAACAGGTTTCCTATGGTTAAGAGTGTCACACCTCCCCCCAACCCATGGTTCACTACCCCCCCAAGAAAAGTGCTTTATCATAATATTTCAGAAGGGGTAAAACTAGCATCAAAAAGAGATGTGTGCCAAGATTGGCTTGAATTGAAGAATTATTGTTCAAAAGAATAATAATCTGGGCAAAACTAAACTTTCAATGTTTGATGTTATTAAAAATGAAAAGATTGCTGACTTGAAATATGATACTTTATCGCAAAAATGAGGCAACATACCACAAGACCTTAAGACAATGGAGAACTTTGCGTGGATATACAGGAGGTGGGGGAAGGATGTCAAGGCTGCAATGTTCCTTCATGCTGATATTAATCGTGAGCACACAAGCAGCTTGAGGGAATTGCAGACTCCTTAGACCACTTCCATTTGATTTATGGGCTACGTAGGCAGCTCAAGCCTAATAGAGTGGCACAATGGCACAGTAGTTAGCACTGCTGCCTCACAGAGCCAAAGACCTGGCTTCGATTCCCAGCTTGGATCACTGTCTGTGTAGAGTCTGCAAGTTCTCCCCATGTCTACATGGGTTTCCTCTGGGTGCTCCGGTTTTCTCCCACAGTCTGAAGGATGAGCTGGTTAGACGCATTGGCCATTCTAAATTCTCCCTTAATGCAGCCGAACAGGCACTGGAGTGTGGTGACTAGGGGATTTTCACAGTAACTTCATTGCAGTGTTAATGTGAGCTGATTTATGAGACCAATAAATCAATAATATTGCGATGGAGATAAAAAGAACAGATGGTTGAAAATCTGAAATAAAAATAGAAATTTGCCACCACACGGAGTGATTGGAGTGAACACCCTCTCGATGGTTAGGACAGCACTTGTTGGATCTATCCAATTTTAGTCAGGGAATCACCTGCAATGCCTACTCTTTCCATCTCCACACTTCTGGTGTCACCCAAGGATCGATCCCTGGCCACTTCCTATTTCTCACTGATGTGCTGCCCTCAGCATCTTTCGAAAATACAGAGGTAAGTTTTTGCCTGGCACTGAGGACACTCAGTCCACAATGATCAGGGAGTGAAACTCATGGATCCCAGTGCTTCACTTGTTCTTGGGTCCCTTCTTCTCACCCTTCCCCTCCCCCGCTTTGACCCTGCCCACTCAGCCATGCATGAGATTTCTTCCCTTTTCAAGATTCACCAATCAATTCACCAAGCTGTCACATCAAGTCCTCAATAAAAGGATAACACCATTGTTGGCATCTTGTTACAAATATCGCCTGATTATGCATGTGCAGCACTGGTCATTAATATTAAGACCAGCAAGGTGGGATAATGGTTCGCACTGCTGACTCACAGCACCAGAGACCCAGTTCAATTCTGGCCTCGGGTCACTGTGTGGAGTTTGCATGTTTTCGCCACGTCTGTATGGCTTTCCTCTGGTTCCCCTGGGTGCTCTGGTTTCCTCTCATAGTCCAAAGGTGTGCAGATTAGGTTGATTGGCCATGCTAAATTGACACTAATATCAGGGGATTAGCAGGGTAAATATGTGGGGTTACGAGAATAGAGCCTTGGTGGGATTGCGGTCAGTGCCGACTTGATGAGCCAAATGGCCTCCTTGTGCCCTGTAGAAATTCTATGAATTTGATGCAGTATTTGACTGTGTTTATTGGTAATCCCATTGCAATGACAAACAATAATTTTACTTTGTCAGCATTAAACAATATTGTTTATTTGACAAGAAAATATCCCATTTGTTATTCCTAACACTGCGAGGCGATAGCATGGATTCTTGTGACTGCCTCAACCCTCATCAACATGTTTTGCACATTGCACTATATGGAACCAGAGACAAGAAATTCATATTTGGGTAAAGATTCAATACTTTCAATTCAATAACCTGTACAAGATCTTTTCCATTCCACAAAAGAATTAAGAGACTTTCTCCTGCCTGGCTGCATGATATTCTGCAATATAGTTATTTCATAAGAGGAGTGTAATTAGATTCTATTTTATTAATAATCTCACAGTTAGAAAGATTAACTGGTTACCAAGAAATTATGTGGAATGATTGAACAGCAGAACCTTCACTGTCAGTGAGAAGCTTTGGAGCCCTCAAATGTCTCTGTGCAACTTTTATCAGGCCAGCAGACAAAATTGAATGGTTCACAGTTGTACCTGTACTTTCTTGATCTGTTGTTTCTCACTCTGTTATATTTTCAATATTGACTATGTAACAAAACTTCATAATGATATTTCAATACCTATAGAAAACTCATAAACATAGACATTGTGTGGGATTATTGGTAAGTAAGCAACATTGAATTCAATGGAAAAGACATGTGAGAATCATGTACAAGGTAAAACAGGTTACTGGTTTACTGTGAATCTATTACACACTCCTGTCCTGCAATCTCACTCCACAAAGCTCGCTCACACTGAACTTTCTCAACAAAATAAGCCAAACTCCAACCATGATACCTCCCTCTCTTTACAAGCTAATTATGGATAACAAAGATCATTTCACCCAATTCATTTCACCTATTCCAAAATAACATTGGAACAGACATATCGGGATCAGGAGGTGCTCTGCCATTTGACAACATTACCTTCATTTTATCAATGGCTTTTTCCCAGGGCTAAATGGTTGCCATAAGGGCACAGGTTTAGGGTGCTGGGAGTAGATACAGAGGAGATGTGAGGGGTAAGTTTTTCACTCAGAGAATAGTGGGTGCATGGAATCGGCTGCCAGCAATGGTGGTGGAGGCGGATTCAATAGGGTCTTTTAAAAAACTTTTGGATAAGTACATGAACTTAGTAAGATAGAGGGTTATAGGTAATCCTAGCAGGTAGGAACACGTTTGGCGCAACTTGTGGGCTGAAGGGCCTGTTTGTGCTGTAGTTTTTCTATGTTTCCTGCTACCAAGACAGCAAACCTTTGAGCCTTTGTACTTCCTTCTTCCATTTTAAGGTGCTTCTTAAAATCTACCTCTTTGACCAGGCTTTTGATTGGGTTAGGGCGGGTGAGAAGGCCTGGGTATGACACTGTGTCAGAGAGTCAGTGCAGATGTGATGGACTGAATGACTTCCTTCTACACTGTAGGTATTTTAGGAATTCTATGATCATTTATACTGATAGCTCCTTATGTGGCTCAGTATCAAATTTTCTTCTATAAGGCTCTTGCCAAATGTCTTGGAATGCTTAAGGTGCTATATAAATACATAATTGTTTTGAAGTTAGGTAAGTTGATCATAGAATCCTACAGTGCAGAAGGAGGCCATTTGGCCCATCAAGCCTGCACTGACAGCAATCCCAATCAGCCCTCACATATTTACCTTGCTAATCCCCTTGACGCTAAAGTGCAATTTAGCATACCCAATTCACTGAACTTGTTCATCTTTGAACTGTGGAGGAAACCAAAGCAAACCCACACAGACACAGGGAGAATGTGCAAACTCCACATAGACAGTGGTCCAAGCCAGGAATCGAACCCAAGTCCCTGGGGCTGGGAGGCAGCAGTGCTAACCACTATGCTACTGTGCTGCCTGTATGAGGGTGAAAGGAGTAAAAAGATATATCAGTAGGGTTAGAGAATGTAAGGTGGGAGGAGTCTAATGTGGATCATACCTTGCTCCAACTGGTATATGTTTGAGGTTTTGTATTTCTGTGCTAAACTTATACAGGACGTTCATCAGCTTGTCAAAGGGCTGAATGCTTCTCCTTTTTGCAAGGTAAAGATTTTAAGTTTATTTATTAGAGTCACAAGTAGGCTTACATTAACACTGCAATGAAGTTACTATAAAAATGCCCTAGTCACTACATCTGACGCCTGTTCGGGTACACTGAGGGAGAATTTAGCACGGCCAATGCACCTAAGCAGCACGTTTTTTTCGGATTGTGGGCGGAAACTGGAGCACCTGAAGGAAACCCACACAGGCACTGGGAGAACATGCAAACTCCACATAGACGGTGACCCAACCCAGGAATCAAACCCGGGTCCCTGATGCTGTGAGGCAGCAGTGCTAACCACTGTGCCACCGTGTCACCCCAGGCTGTGCCACTCTGCTGCCCCATACTGTGCTGCTGCGCCACTCCATGCTGTGAGTATGTTAATTGGAGCTTTGATTTTGCAATATTAATACATTTCTACTGATAAAAACACCGTACAAAATAGATCATAAACATTTTCTGAAAATTGCCTGGCCTTCATTTCGTGTTTCCTTCGCTCTGACTTTCTCAACTTCACCGTTTTAATTTTATTATTTCTGTATCTATTTTTAAAATTTCCCTGTTCCTGGATTCCAGTCTCCAGACAAAAGGATAATGTAATATAATATTGCACCAAAGTGTCCCAGTAATTCAGTGAGCTGAAAGGATATTGAAAGATTAGCATTGACAAGTTTAATATTTGAGTTCCTGTGCAATGTAATTATCGAAGGAACATGGTGTACATTGCATACCTTGTGTGCCAGATATTCTCCTCTTTTCCGAATCACAACAGCTTCTCAAGGGCAATTAGGAATAGAGCAATGAATGCTGGCCCAGGCCAGTAACACCCACATAGCGTGAGAAAATATATTAAATAAAACACCCTCCCAAAAACAAGTTTCATCACGACAGTAGTATCGAGGGTGGGACTTACCACACAACTTACCATGGGAAGGCAATGGCACAATGGGTGAGGTCGAACTTAGAGTATCGTCTGTAGTTTTGGTCACCTAATTACAGGAAGGATATTAATAAGGTTGAAAGAGTGCCGAGAAAGTTTACAAGGATGTTGCCGGGACTTGAGAAACTAAATTACAGAGAAAGGTTGAATAGGTTAGGATTTTATTCCCTGGAGCATAGAAGAATGAGGGGAGATTTGTTAGAAGTGTATAAAATTATGATGGGTTTAGATAGAGTGAATACAAGCAGGTTTTTTTCACTGAAGCTAGGGAAGAAAAGGACATGGGTTAAGGGTGAAAGAGGAAAAGTTTAAAGGGAATATTGGGGGGGCTTCTTCACACAAAGAATGGTGGGAGTGTGGAATGAGCTGCCAGATGAAGTGGTAAATGTAGGGTCATTTTTAACATTTAAGAAAAACTTGGACAGATACATGGATGAGAGAGGTGTGGAGGGATATGGTCCAGATGCAGGTCAGTGAGACTAGGCAGAAAAATAGTTCGGCACAGCCAAGAAGGGCCAAAAGCCCTGTTTTTGTGCTGTAATGTTCCATGGTTCTATAGTTCCTAGTGGTATTTTCACTGGACTGGCAATCTAGAGACTCAGGGTAACGCAATCAGGACCTGATTCGAATCCCACCACGGCAGATGGTGGAATTTGATTTCAAATAAAAAAATCTGGAATTAAAAGTCGAATGGTGTCCATTAAATCATTGTTGTAAAAAACCCATCTGGTTCACTAATGTCCTTTAGGGAGGTAAATCTGCCGTTCTTACCTGGTCTGGCTGACATGTGACTCCAGAGTCACAGCAATGTGGATCTTAAATGCCCCTAGGGATGGGCAACAAATACTGGGCCAGCCAGCCACACCCACATCCCATGAACAAATTAAGAAAGGAGTATTGAATAGAGGGGAGAGATGAGGAGAGGAATGCCCAAATCTTGGGTGGGATTTTCTAACCCCTCTAACTGGGAGTTTCCAGTCCCACTGAACTCACTGGAGATTTGAATGGCTTGCCACATCTGCCATGGGTAAGTTCTGGTCTTAGTGTTTAAACAATGGAGGGCGTAGTCACAAGTGATATTTAGAACAGTGTAACGCAGACGCGAATTGGTGCAATATAATGGAGACATTCTGGAGGCGCAAGAATCCTGAATTGGAAGAGAGCAGGTACCTCTCTGAGCTCACGTGGACCTTCTAATTTGCTCCACGCGCTCCACCCTGTCTTAAACAGTATAAAATCCATCACATTCCTCCAGTGATCTGAAGAAGAGTCATATTGAGTCAAAATATTTCTTCCTCCACAGATGCCGCCAGACCGGTTGCATCTTTCCAGCACTTTTAGTTTTCTACTACAGGTATCTTGGCTGGTTTCTCGCAGGAATATCATTGGCGTCTTTGGATATCCATAACAAGAATTTCCAATCAGTTGCGCTTGTTGGCACACCACAGATTATCCCAAGCACCGCGAAAATATTAGTCAGAATTTTATCCGTGAGTGCGGAATTGGCCTTGGGCAGATGAGACAGTAAAATTCTGGCTATGCTCTTCCGCCTTCTTCTGTCGGGAAAAAAATACGAACGTTTGAGGTCACAGGACAGCCTCTTCCCTGGTGCCTTGAATTGAACCACCTTATATTAAACTGATCTTTCTCCACACCAAAGCTATGACTATAACGTTATATTCTGCACTCTCTCCTTTCCTTCCCCCTTATGTACTCTATGAACAGTATGCTTTGTCTGCATAGCTCACAAGAAACAATACTTTTTACTGGATTCCAATACATGTGACAAGAATAAATCAAATCAAGTCAAAAATTTCATCCAGAATTTGCAAAACCTAAACAAGAAGAAATTCAAAGAATTTCTTTAAGGGCAAGTTAGGTTCTGGGGGCAAAAACTAAAACAGGGATGGAGAAGGGTAGAGATTTTAAAATTGAAGTGTTGTCAGAGGAGAAACTTTAAAACTGTTTGGGGATAGACTACATGGCATATTGCCAGTTCTGCAATCCTTGTGTTCCAGGCCCAGTAAAAGATTTAAAAATCGGGGGGCTGTGTGTAACATTGGAGATGTGATTGGGGGAGAAAATGACAACTGCCACTGCACAGGTTACAAATGTGCTAAATAAATGTTTTTAACTCAGGAGGATAGAAGTAAATTAGTTGATGAGGAAAGAGAAATAGAGAGTGTTGCAGAGGTAAGTTGTGATACAAATCATTTTGCGGTCACCAGGGTCGTAGAATAACTGTGAAAACTTAAGATAAATATATCTCAGAAGCTGGGTAACATGCATCGAAGGATTCTTAAAGAAATCAGACATAAAACTGCAAGATGCCAGGTAATGGGAATGCAATGGTATTATCGCCAGATTCTTAATCCAGAAACTCAGCTAATATTATGGGGACCCAGTTCAAATCCCGTCACAGCAGATAGCGGAATTTGAATTCAGTCAGAAAAGATCTGAAATTAAGAATCTACCGTTAAGTCATTGTTGATTGTCGGGAAAACCCATCTGGTTCATAATACCCTTTAGGGAAGGAAATCTGCCATCCTTATCTGGCTTGACTTACATGTGACTCCAATGTGGTTGACTCTCAACTAGCCTCCAAGGGCAATTAAAGTTTATTTATCGGTTTATATTAATACTGCAATTAAGTTGCTGTGAAAGTCCCCCAGTTGCCACACTCTGGCACCTGTTCAGGTACACCGAGGGAGAATTTAGTACGGCCAATGTACCTCACCAGCAAGCCTTTCAGATCGTAGGTGAAAACCGGAGCACCTGGATGAAACCCACACAGACATGAGGAGATGTGGTCAAGCCGGGAATCAAACCTGGGTCCCTGGTGCTGTGAGGCAGCATTGCCAACCACTGTGCCACCATGCCATCCATCAAGATAGATCACCCCAACTATGGATGGTCAACAAATGCTGACCATCCAGCGACTTCAATGTCCTATGAATGAATAAAAAGAAGCAAATTGAGCAGGAATCTGAATAATGGAGAAATGCTTGGACACTGGAAGCCAACAGATGTTTTATTCAAAAGAAAGTAGTTCAGTGATCTTGGAGTCCACAGACCTGTGAGATTGATGCCCATAGTGAATAAGTTTATGGGAACTGGTGTCTGGACAGAATTATTAAGAATGATCTTTCAGGAAGATGAAGGCTTGCCAATATACTTCACTGGTTTCCTTTGCGAGATATATTGGGTTAAGTCAGCGCACGTGCAAACTTAGGAAGGACTTTTTCACGCAAACATGAACAAAAATCAGTGCATAAGAACATAAAGAGAAACATACAGATAATGATTTGTCTTTGTATTTTTCCCACCAAAATGGATAACCTCACACTTATCCAAGTTAAATTCCGTCTGCCAAACTTTTTCCCACTCATGTAACCTACTTATATCTATTTGTAAGTTTCTTATTTAAGCTTCACAACTTATTGCCCCACCTAGTGCCATCTGCAAATTGGGCTATGATACCTACTCTCCCTGTATCCAAGTCATTAATACAGATTGGAAATAGTTGGGGCCTCGAGGACCGAACCTTGTGGCACCCCACTGTTACATCTTGCCAACCCGAGAAAGGCCCAATTATCCCAACTCTCTCCTTTCTTTTGGTTAGCTAACTCTCTTTCCAATCTAATAAATTATTTCTAATCCAGTGTGAACTAACTTTCTATATTAAGGAGTTGGGTGTTGCACTAATTTCAGCGCAGAGGGATCTGGATGTCCTCTTGCATGAATTGCAGAAATCCAGTATGCAGGTACAGCAGATAATAAGGAAGGCAAATGGAATCTTGGCATTTATTGCTAACGGTGTAGAATATAAAAGTGGTGAAGTGTTGATACTGCTGTACAAAACATTAGTGAGACCACACTTAGCATAGAGGGGGTTCACTAAATTGATTCCAGAGATGAGGGGTTTGTCTTAAGAAGAGAGATTGAACAGTTTAGGTCGATAGTTTAGAAGAATGAAAGATCTAATTGATATGTACAACATTATAAGGGGGATTGATAAAGTAGATATGGGGAAGATGTTTCCTCCTATCAGATGATCTAGAACAAAAATGAAATAATTCCACAGAGCCTGGTGTCCCTCCACCAAATTCCCTTCATTTACAAACTTATGTCCTCTCGTAAGAGTGCTTCAGATACAAAGTCAAAATCCGGAATGCCCGGTCACTTCCATATTTATATACAGGTGATGTTTCCTGATTGGGCAGGAAATTATGGATTCAAACAGGGAGCTCATATGCCAAGAGGTCACCTTTATGGGCTTCACTGAAGTCAAAGAACAAAGAACAAAGAACAAAAAAAAGCACGGGAAACAGGCCCTTTGGCCCAATGAGCCCGCACCGCCACCTCAATGTTCCCATTTCCACCTATGATCCCTGCCATCCCTGTCTATGTTTATAGATTGATGCATTAGAACCAAATTTGAGACAATTTAGGGAGAATTTGCTCTGCCAATCAGCCTAAGAGCACATATTTGGAATGTGGGAGGAAACCGGAGCACCCGGAGAAAACCACGCAAGCATGGGGAGAATGTACAAACTCCCACAGACACAGGCCCAAACCCATGTATCTGCACAGCACAGCAATAGTCACTGAGCTGTCGTGTTGTCCATCAAATGGTCCAGGTCAAGCGTACACTAACGACATGAAGCACTAGGATACTCTCAAAAAATCCAAGAGCAGCCCTCTCACGACCCATTGTGTGTATGCCCCTTGTTGTTAGACAACAAGGCAGACCAAAGCACCTGTAGGATAAAACAAATACATCAATATCATCGACAATTTACACACTTCCCAGGGAACTCCCAAGGCTCATGATCCCTATTTTAAATCAGTTTTCTATACCCCTCCATTCCCATTCTGTTCATGTGCCCATCTAAGTATTTCTTAAATAACTCCAGAGTGCCTGCCTCCACCACTTTACTTGGCAGCGCATTCCATACCCCCACCACCCTCTGTGTGAAAAAACTCCCTCTAGCATCCAAATTATACCTTACCCCCCTCACCCTAAGCCCGTGACCCCTCGTGCTATTTGAGTCCATCCTAGGAAAAAGCTTAACCCTGTTTACTCTATCTATACCCCTCATAATCTTGTACACCTCTATTAGATCCCTTTTAAATCTACATCTTTCTAAGGAAAACTGCCCCAATTTGTCTAACCTCTCCTCATAACTCAGACCTTCCATACCAGGCAGCATCCTGGTAAACCTCTTCTGCACTGTCTCCAGAGTCTCCACGTTCTTCCAGTAGTAAGGCGACCAGAACTGGACACAGTATTCCAAATGAGGTCTAACCAATGTTTTATACAACTGCAACATTAAAGGCCAGCTCTTGTACTCTGTACCCCTTTCTAGCATACCACATGCTTTCTTCACAATCTTCTCCACCTGCTCTGCCAACTTCAGAGACTTGTTCACCTGTACCCCCAGGTCCCTCTGCGTTTCTATACTCTTAATAGATCTACCCTTTATCATATACCTCCCCCCCTTCTTTCTTTCTCCTGAAATGTATCACCTCACATTTATCAGGATTGAATTCCATCTGCTATCTATCTGCCCAAGCTACCAGCCTATCTATGTCCTGCTGCATCGCCTGACAATGCTCCTCACTATCTGCAAGTCCAGCCATCTTTGTATCGTCTGCAAACTTGCTGATCACTCCACTTACTCCTCTTCCAAGTCATTTATATATATTACAAATAAAAGAGGTCCCAGTACCGAACTCTGCGGCACACCACTAGTTACCGACCTTCAGCTAGAAAAACACCCTTCCACTATTACTCTCTATCTCCTATTACTAAGCCACTTACTTATCCATCTAGCTACCTGTCCTTGTATCCCATTAGCCTTGACCTTTTCAACTAACCTCCCATGAGGGACTTTGTCAAACACTTTACTGAAATCCATACAGACGACATCAATGGCTCGCCCTTCATCGACCGTTTTCGTCACCTCCTCAAAAAATTCTATCATATTCGTAAGGCACGACCTCCCCTTAACAAAGTCATGCTACATATCCCTAATCAGATCGCAACGCTCTAAGTGCCTATTCATCCTATCTCTAAGAATCCCCTCCAACATTACAAAGAGGTCATAGTTTTAGGC
This sequence comes from Sphyrna mokarran, assembly GCA_024679065.1. NCBI lineage: Eukaryota > Metazoa > Chordata > Chondrichthyes > Carcharhiniformes > Carcharhinidae > Sphyrna > Sphyrna mokarran. The sequence continues at coordinate 14,591,434 of JAGIQG010000009.1, forward strand.
CAACGGTGGCAGATTTCAAACAAAGATGAGGAGAAGTTATTTCTCTCAACTGGTCGTGAGTTTGTGGAATTCACTGCCTCAGAGTGTAGTGGATGCCGGGACACTGAATAAATTTAAGGAAGATACATACAGATTTTTAATTAGTAAGAGTTTGAAGGTGAAGGGGCAGGAAAGAGGAATTGAAGTTGAGATGAGTTCACCCATGCTTGTATTGAATGGTGAAGCAGGCTTGAGGAACTAAATCGTCCAATCCTGCTGCTAGTTCCTGTGGTTCAATTCTGCTCCATTATTCAGTGTGAACAAGGTTGATCTTCTGCCTTAATTCCATTTCCCCACTTAATCTCCATTTCACTTGAATCCTTGGGAAATAAAACCTATCTATCTAAGCCTGTTTCCACTTCTTTTAGATTTCCCACCCAGGAGAAACAAGCTCTTAGGGTCTACCTGTCAATCTTAGATGTTTCAATGAGATCATCTTTTATGCTCCTGAAATTCAGAGAGTATTGGCAGGTTGCCTGTCGCTATAGGATAACCCATTCATTCCAGGAACCAATCTAGCAAATTATTCTCATGTCGCCTGCACCGTAAATGGGTTCTTCCTATGGGAACTAAAACCGCATGCAGTATTCAATTTATTTATCAATGTCACAAGTAGGCTTGCATTAACACTGCAATGAAGTTACTCTGAAAATCTCCGACTCGCCACACTCCAGCACCTGTTTGGCTACACTGAGGGAGAATTTAACATAGCCAATACAACTAATCAGCATGTCTTTCAGACTAAGGGAGAAAACCAGAGCACCCTAAGGAAACACACGTCAACACAGGGAGAAGGTACAGACCCCACATGGTCACTTAAGCCAGGAATCGGACCTGGCCTCTGGCGCTGTGAGGCAGCAATGCTAACCACTGTGTCATTGTGCCAACCTTATCTGTGATGCCCTTACCACATCTGGGTCAGGTGTGATCTCAGCAAAGTTCCATACAATTGTAACAAGACTTCCTTACTCTTGTATTCCAATTTCTTTGTAATAAATACCTAAATGCCATTTGCCTCCCTAATTGCTTGCTTACTGCATGCTGTTTGTGTTTCATGTCCAAGTACTCTCTTGAACTTAGAGTTTTCACATATTTATAAGACATTGTTTTTCCGTTGTTGCACCCACATTGGATCACCTCACACTTCACCACATCATATTCCATCTTCCATCTTGTTGCCAACTCCCTGAACCTGCCTTTACCTCTTTGCAGCTTCTCTGTGTCTTCCTCATCTCTTAAAAGACTACTTTTGAAGGGTTTTTCCAGCCTAGAGCATCACACGTATCTTCCAGTCCCACTGACAGTCAGTGGACAGTGGGGAGCAAGGAGTAGTGGGTGTCGTATAGTGGGGTATTTTGGACCAAGCCCCATTAATGGAAAAGTGGAACAGTTTGTGATATTGTAGGAGGGAGTGACATACACTCACGTGATCTGAGACTCGAGGAGAATAAGGTCGCACACAAGCTGGTGCAAGAGGTGCTCTCATAATTGTGAAAATATCACGCTAAAGTTAGAACAGTCTTTACGAATTTTTTCTATCTATTCCAACCCAACAACAACAGCAATGCAGCAGGCAATGGTTTAACCTCTGGGCTGTACGATAATACAGTGGTTAGCACTGCTGCCCCACAGCGCCAGGGACCAGGGGTTCAACTCCAGACTGGGATGACCATCTGTGTGGAGTCTGCATGTTCGCCCCGTGTCAGTGTGGGATACTCCAGTTTCCTCCTACACTCCAAAGATGTGCAGGTTAAGTTGATTGGCCATGCTAAATTGCCCCGTATTATCAAGGGAATTAGCAGGGTAAATAAGTGGGGTAACGGAGATAGGGCCTGGGTGGGATTGTTGTTGGCGCAGACTTGATGGGCTGAATGGCCTCCTTTTGCACTGTAGGGATTCTATGCTAATTTTCTATGAATGGGGTAGATGAGCACAGGAGGGAAGTAGAATGGGCCACTGGTTAAAAAAGAATCAAGCCTACTGCCTCACTAAGTAGCATGGACAGGGCAATTAGGCTGGTGAAGATCACCCCTCAAGGTTTCAGAGGTACCCCAAACACGGCAGGGATTTCCCTTTCATTTCCTTGTAAATGTTCAGCAGCAAGTCACATGCCATGCTTGTCTTGTCTTCAGGTTTTTAATTTGCTTTTAACTCGAGGCAGTATAGTGGCACAGTGGTTATTACAGCTGCCTCACAGTGCCAGGGACCCCTGTTCAAGAGGTGTACGAGATGATCAGAGGGTTAGATAGGATAGACAGTGAGAGCCTTTTTCCTCGGATGGTGATGGCCAACGCGAGGGGACATTGCTTTAAATTGAGGGGTGGTAATTATAGGACAGATGTCAGAGGTACATCCTTTACTCAGACAGTAATAAGGGCGTGGAATGCCCTGTCTGCAACAGTTGTGGACTTGCCAACTTTGAGGGCATTCAAATAGTCAGTGGATAGGCATATGGATAACATTGGAATAGTTTAGGTTAGAGAGTCAGTAGGTTGGTTCCACTGGTCGGCACTACATCGAGGGAGGAAGGGCCTGTACTGCGCTGTAATGTTCTATGTTCACTTCCTGGCTTGGGGATCTGTGTGGAGTCTGCACATTCTCCCCGTGTCTGCATATGTTTCCTCCCACAGTCCAAAAGACGTGCTGGTTAGGGTGCATTGGCCACGCTACATTCTCCCTCAGTATATCCGAACAGGCACCAGTGTGTGGCGACTCGGGGAATTTCACAGCAACTTCATTGCGGTGTTAATGTAAGCCTACTTGTGACACTAATGAATAAAGTTAAACTTGCCTTTTCCGGGCAGCTCCCTTGTATGCAACGCTTATCCTTATTTATTTAATAATGCTTCTTGTGTGCATCGTAGTTTCATACTATGGGTTATCTGCCCCTGTGCTTGTTATATCCAGCTTTAACTGGCTGCCCGTTAACCTAATCCCTTGTGGAAGAACATTACAATGCAATGCTCCTGTTGATGATAAATTGATGAGGGCCTACGATTTTAGATGATGTGAGTTACCTCCATAATAATGATGTTGGGTTTAGGCCAAGGGTTTTATTCAAAATGGCTGGAGGCTAAGAATTGACATCCTTTGGTTTTCAAGAGATAAAGGAAGGGTTATGGACATTTGTGGAATAATTTGCATGTGCATATAATTAGAAAAGGAAAAGTGCTGTAGGTACTAGGACTGATTTTACATACATTAATCCCTTTTCTATTTGCATATCACCATATTCTTTGTTTCCCTCTGACAGTTGTCAGTTTGCACATATACTATTTATTTCTGTAGGCTTCGCTAGCAAAGCCTGCCAAATATGTGCGCACCTTTGCCACTGTTCCCTATTTCAGTCTCTTGATGAGATTTCCCTGCCTGCTACAGCCTGTAAACGGCCTTAATCAAAGCCACAAAAAATATTCTGTGTCAATGACCCTGTGGCCTATTTCCTTTCTTTGTCTCTCTGGGACTAAGAGGGTGGTGGGAGCAGATTTAATAGGATTTTTCAAAAGGAACTTAGATAAATGCTTGAAGGAAAACTATTACAGGATGAAGAGGGAGGATCAGGGGATAGGGAAAAGTATGATAACTCTTTTTCAAAGAGCCATCACCAACCTAATGGGCTGAATGGTCTGCTTCAATGCCTGGACACAACTGACAATATTATAGAACATAGAACACTACAGCACAAACAGGCCCTTCGGCCCACAAGTTGTGCTGATCATATCTATACCTGCCAGGCCATAGAACTATCTGTAACTCCCAATCCCATTAAATCCCATGTACTCATCCAGAAGTCTCTTAAAAGACCCCAGTGATTATCTCCTCCGATTGTCCAGCTCAATGGGGTTGTCTATTTTTGGTTACACTCACCTATTAAAATCTAACCAGAATGTCTCCAAAGTTGCAAATCTGATAGCGTCTGTGGAGAGAGAATGGAACCAGTGTTTCAAGTCAAGGTTGGAATATTTTTAAATAAAATTCTAAGTGTCGAATGGATGGGAAAACCTCCCACTTCCTCACCAGTTTTTTCAGCGAGGTAAGTAATGGGAATTTATGGCACTCTGTGTAATGCAGAAGACGTAATGTGAAACTCATCATTAAAGGGAGGTTGGGAGGGTTGTGTGTGTGTGTGTTTGGGGGGGGGGGGGGGGGTTGCGGCTGGAGTTCCAGCTCGCTTGTGAAGCCAGCTGCTGAGCTCCAGGGACGCCATTGCGCAGGCACCCCAATCTCCCAGTATAGTATGTACAGTGTACTGGGAGATTTTTTCCATTCCCTCCACCCCTACCACAGACATCGCCCTTCTCCTGATAGTTGCATTGGAAATTAAGAACCCCCACCATCCAATCCATCTCCACACCAATCATCTCCCCCTTGTCACCCTGAACTCTGCTCCCACCACCCTGATTACCGCCCTTGCCCCCCCTGCAGACTTCCCTCCTTTCTCCCCCTCATACAGGCCTCCCTTTCCTGCCTCTCCATCAGGTTCCATTTTCTTAGGACCCACCCCCCTCAAGCACCCCCCTTGGTCCTGCCAGGGTGCCAGCCTGACAATGCCAGGTTCCAGGCTGGAACTGCCCAATGGGCATTGCCCGGCACTGCCCCCCCTTCACCTCTGTCGTATGGGCGGTCATCACATTTGGGCCCCAAAGGTGGGGACCATCTGAGATCCTCACTGGTGAGGACCTCGACTAACAAGGGGCAAAGGTAAGTGAGCTCAGATGATAGCGTCTGAAACTCATTAATGACTTGCAAAACATGCCCCTTCCTGGGCGAATCCATAGGAATTTCTTTTTCTCTCCAACAATGGTTCCTCTTTTTCCCTCTGCATTGTTGTGCCAAGAGACCCCTTAATTTCTTTCTTTTCCTCAACTAAATGTTGCAACTCGGCAACGTCACCTTTCACATGTACACTGATGACACCAAGTCTTTTTTCTCTCCACCATTCCTCCCACCACTGCCATCAGGTCCTTTGTTGGATGAGCTGCAAATTCCTCCAGGCAAGAATCTGCGTCCTTGACCCCCACCATAAACATCACGCCCTTGTTACCAATTTCACAGCATGGTGGCGCAGTGGTTAACACTGCTGCCTCATAACACCAGGGACCTGGGTTCAATTCCCGGATTGGGTCACTGTCTGTGTGGAGTTGGTACATTCTTCTCACGTCTGCGTGGGTTTCCTCCTATAGTCTGAGATGTGCTGGTTAAGTGCATTGGCCATGCTAAATTCTCCCTCAGTGTACCCGAACAGGTGCTGGAATGTGGTGACTAGGGAATTTTCACGGTAGCTTCATTGCAGTGTTAATGTAAGCCTACTTGTGACACTGATAAGTAAACTTAAAATTAATGCTCTGTGAACATAGCTTCAAATCCCACCATGGCAATTGGTGGAATTTCAACGTCAACTCAATTAATAAGTCTGGAATATAAAGCGAGGTTCATTAATGGTGACCACGACAACCATAACTGATTGTCACAGGAACACAGATGAAAAGGAAATCTCCTGTCCTTACCTGGTCTGGCCTACATGTGACCCCAGAGTCATTGAAATGTGGTTGACACTCAAATGCCCTCTAAAATGGTTTAGAAAGCCACTTAGTTCAAAGGGCAATTGGAGACGGGCAACAATTGCTGGCCTTGCCACTGACACCCACATCTCAAAGAAGAATAGAGAAAAATCATGTTAACATCCTCCTGGGTCGCTCTGAACCAGATGGTTTCCTACCTCGATATCCAATTAAAGCCTAATCGAAATGCTTCACCGTGTTTACCCATTTATTGCATCACATGCCTGCATCTTTGTCCCAGTTCATTTGGCGTTAATATTTTCACATCCTTGTGTCACTTTTACAAGATCGGGCCAGGTGGTACCGTGGCAATAATGTTGCTGGGCTTGAACACCAAAAATGCAGCAATAGCCTGAGCTCGCGGGTTCCAGTAAAATTTGAATTCAGTGAAGAAAAATCTGGTGTGGACAAACATATATGTTGATATATGAAACAGGAGTGGAAGTAGGCCATTCGGCCCATCTGCCCTGGCACTGGTCCTGTTTACACTCTCTCCATCATGTTGGATAGGCTGGCACTCAGCAAAAGGGAGCAGCCCCAGACTGGTGGAGGGATGCCCAAGCTTCAGATTATCATTGAATTCCTATAGTGCGGGAGGAGGCCCTTCAGCCCATCGAGTCTGCACTGACTACAATCCCACCCAGGCCCTCTCCACAGAACACCATGTGTTTACCCTAGCTCGTCCCCCTGACACTAAAGAGCAATTTAACACCTAACCTGCACATCTTCGGACGTTGGGAGGAAACTGGAGCACCTGGAGGAAACCCACACAGGCGTGGGCAGAATGTGCAGACTCTGCGCAGACAGTGACCCAAGCCGAGAATTGAACCCAGTTCCCTGGCGCTGTTAGGGCAGCAGTGCTAACCACTGTGCCCTCGTGCTGCCCTGAAATCAGTAACGAGGGCATGAAGTTTAAGGACAAGGTTTCCTACCTGGGGGAATTTGTAGGTTCCTGTGGACTTTGAGGAGAGAGCCATTTAGCTGGTCGGTGAGGATGTGGACTCTTCCTGTGCTGCTGGTGGTATCAGTGGTGATAAACCACATGAGGGTCCAGCAGTGTAACATCCGTCAGACAACCAGGCTGTGAGTGATGTCCCCTGTTTCACAAGCCCTGCCATATACTAATGATCTCTCCTTTCTTTTGCAGGCAAATTCTGTCAGTTTCACAGAGTAATGACATCAAGACCCGACAGTTTTACTGTTAACACAACTGCAATAGTCGGCAATCTCTTGGCTTTCAGTGTGCTGAAGTGTGGCATGCTGATATATAGCATGTCTTTGCTCTTTGCTGTCGTTCACTAGCCAGCTGTGTGTTTCCAGTCTTATGCATTTCTTTTGGCCAAGATCTTGAACTTTTTTTTGTGTTTTTGTCCCCCTTTTCTTGTTGCAATATGAAGTTAAGAACGGAAATATTGTGGCAGCTGTGTGTACCGTCTACAGAACACAATGCAGCAAGGCTCCCTCAAGGCTCCGTCGCCAGCACCTTCCAAAGCTGCGACCTCTATCACTCTCAAAGATAAGAGCAGAAGGAGCAATAGGAACGTCACCTCCTGTAAGTTCCCCACCAAGTCGCACACCAGTCTGACTCAGAAACATATCACTGATCTCCTTCTGGCTCAAATTCCTGGAATCCCCCCTCCTTAACAGCATTGTGGCTGTATCTACACCACATGGACTGCAGTGTTTCAAGAAGGCAGCTTATCACTACCATCTCAAGGGCAATTGAGGGTGGGTAATAATTTCTGGCTCACAGGACAGGTTTTACCATCCAGCCTCCTCTCGCGGGAATCGGAGAGGGTGAGTGGCGGACAATTGTTAGGTCTGCTGACCTCGGGTGGGATTTTCCAGTTTCAGGGTGGCTGGAAAATCCTGCCCTACGCTTCATAAATGAATATTTTTTAAAATGTTAGATTTTTTAAAAATCACACCTAATTGGGGAGGCGATAGCCTAGTGGTATTATTGTTAGTCTGTTAATCCAGAAACTCAGCTAATGACCCCAGTTCGAATCCTGCCACGGCAGGCTGGTGAATCAATAAAAATATCCAGACTTAAGAACCTACTGATGACCATGAAACCATTATAAATTGTCAGAAAAATCCATCTGGTTCACTAATGTCTTTGTTTTATTATTGTCACATATATTAACATACAGTGAAAAGTATTGTTTCTTGCATGCTATACAGACAATGCTCACACAAAAGGAAAGGAGTGCAGAATGTAGTGTTAGCTAGGGTGTAAAGAAAGATCAAGTTAATGCGAGATAGGTTCATCCAAACGTCTGATGGCAGCAGGGAAGAAGCTGTTCTTGAGTCAGTTGATATGTGACCTCAGACTTTTGTATCTTTTTCCCAATGGAAGAAGATGGAATAGAGAATGTCTAGAGGTTTTTAATTACACTGACTGCTTTGCTGAAGCAGTGGGAAGTGCAGACAGAGTCAATGGATGGGAGGATGGTTTGCGTGATGGATTAGGTTACATTCATGACCTTTTGTAGATCCTTGCGGTCTTGGGCAGAGCAGGAGCAAAACCGAGCTGTGATACAACCAGAAAGAATGCTTTCTATGGTGCATCTGTAAAAGTTGGTAAGAGTTGTATGCCAAATTTCCTTAGCCTTTTGAGAAAGTAGAGGTGTCTTATAGATAAGGAAGTCTGCCATTCTTACTTGGTCTAGTCTACAAGTGACAGAGAAATATGGTTGACTCTCAACTGCCCTCTGAAATTGCCTAACAAGCCACTCAATTCAAGGACAACTAGGGATGGGTAGCAAATATTGGCCAGCCAAAGATGCCCATGTCCCCATGAATGAATCAAACAAAAATCTTGGAAGTAGTTTGATTGCACGAGAGTCTGTGCCTTAATTTGACTCAATGATTGTTTTTCAGTGTGGTCTGCACAAAATTACATTATCTGACTTGCTGTTTGAGACCAATTTAATTATATTATCATTTTATTAGTGTCACAAATTGCCTTACATTAACACTGCAATGAAGTTACTATGAAAAATCTCCTTGTCATCACACTCTGACACCTGTTCGGGTGCACTGAGAGAGAATTTAGCGTGGCTAACGCACCTACCCAGCACATCTTTCAGTCTGTGAGAGGAAACTGGAGCACCCGCAGGAAACCCTTACCAACATGGGAAGAATGTGCAGACTTTGCACAGACAATGACCAAGTCGAGAATCAAAACTGGGTTCCTGGCACTGTGAGGCAGCAGTGCTAACCACAGTGCCACCATGCCACCCTAGATTCATTTAAAGGCCAATATTAAGGCAAGTATTCATTAATGATATTCAAAACAGTATTATGTTGAATGTGAGGATGAGTTACCAGCTGGACTGCACCAAGACTTACCTCAGTGAAGGGAATTCACAAATTGGTAATTTAGTGATTCTCAATTCATTTCTAATATATGAAAAATAAACACATTTTGGAATCAAATTGTGGATTTGTAAATAGTCTTCTCTCTGAAATGCACGCTTGCGATTCATAAAACGAACTTAGATTCTGTATATTTATTATTCAACGTGAGGTAAATTAGGGGCTGCATTGCTGTGTGCTTCACTCATCAATCGAGAAAACACTGTCAATTGGAAATCAATGAACACCAGGGAGCTTCTGACAGGCTGGAGACAAGCAAATGTAGTCATCTTATTCACAGAGAGCAACCGAACCATGCTCGCAAACTCCAGACCCATTAGCCTGTGCTTCATAATTGGAAAATTCAGAGAATCGATAATCAGAAGCAAAATGGAAAGTATGAAAATAACCTGGTACATAACAGTCAACAAGGCTTTAGGTAAAATCTATGCAACCTCATAAATATTTCTGAGGTAGTTACACTTTAAATTGATGGAGATTGGATCCTCTCTCGGGACCAAGTACGGAAGCTATGTGAGGTGGTGTACCTTAAGTTTAAGTTTATTTATTAGTGTCACAAATAGGCCTATATTAACACTGCAATGAAGTTACAGTGAAAATGGCCTAATCGCCACATCCCGGCATCTGCTTGGGTACACACTAAGGGAAAACTTAGCATGGTCAATGCTCCCAACCAGCACATCCTTTGGACTGAGAGAGGAAGCCGGAACACCCAGAGGAAACCCATGCAAACACAGGGAGAACGTGCAAACTCCACACAATGACCCAAGCTGGGAATCGAACCCAGGTTCCTGGCACGGTGAGGCAGCAATGCCAACCATTGTGCTACCATACCCAAACTTGCGAAAGATCTTTCATCAAGTATCAAAGTACAGGGAATCCTTTACAAACCAAATTGAAGGCTATCAGGAGATGAAATGAAATAGGAGTGGAGAGTGCTGAGGGAGGAGAAGGGCTTGTGATGCTGAGGAGTGTTACAGGGAGGGCATGGTGAAAGAATTTTAACTCAATGTTGAGAGCAATTGTGTCTTCTGTACGGTCACATGAAAAATTCATCTATCTGATACTTCACCATGTGTTGGTCTCACTATCTTCCCACCAAGCCAGAAGTTTGAACTTTATATTTGTGAATTCATATACGAAGTCTGTATATTTTGCACGATTGAATGCCACTTGTACTGAAGGTAGTTCTTCTAACCTGGAATTTTGCTTTGATTTGGTGGGATGATGGAGAGACAGTCAATGCAGATGGTCGAGTATCAGAGAGCGTTTTTCACATGGAAGGCTCTATTGTCTTAATAGGGTGGACCTAAGTATACTTACCAGGGTTCTCTGATGCCAGGGACAAGCCTCAATTCCAACAACATGCCTCTGAAATCCTCTGGGATGAGTGATATCATAGAATCATTGAATCCTACAGTCTAGGAGCAGGCTATTTGGCACATCAGTCTGCATCGACCACAACTCCACCCAGCCCTATCCCCACAACCTCATGCATTTACCCCAGTTAATCCTCCTTACGCTAAGGGGCAATTTAGCATGGCCAATCAACCTAACCTGCACACCTTTTGACTGTGGGAGGAAACCGGAGCACCCAGAGGAAACCCACACAGACATAGGGAGAACGCGCATAGTGACCTGAGCCGGGAATCGAACAGGGTCCCTGGCTCTGTGAGGCACTGGTGCTAACCACTGTGCCAGCCCACTGAGGTTGCATAGATTTCATCTTTTGAGAAAATGTTGGGGCAGGCTGGGCCTTTATCCATTGGCCTTTAGAAGAATGAGAGGAGATCTTATTGAAACATGTCAGATCCTGAGGAGGTTTGATAGAGTGAATGCTGAGAGGATGTTTCCTCTCATGGGGGAGCCTAAAACCAGGGGACGTTGTTTCCAAATAATGGATCTACCATCTAAGGTAGAGATGAGGTGGAATCATATTTCTCAGATATGCATCGTTTTTCTTTCTGGAGAGTAAAAAAACTTACCTGTTTCTGGCTGCATCAGCGCACCCAGATTTTCCCACTGAAGCACCGTAGATATTTTAAGAAAACATATCTCATGAACTCTTTAACTTATATGAAGGTTGGCCAGCGGACCCACCATTGTGCCGTGCCTTCCCTTTCTCTAGGAGTCCCAGAGGAAGAAGAGCAAGACCCCAGTACATGCAGCCATACCAGCAATTCAAAGAATGCAGGTGGAGCAATGGTGTTGTCACTAAGCCAGTAATCCAGGGTAAATGCTCTGAGGACTTAGGTTCAAATCCCACTACAGGAGGTGGTGAAATCTGAATTCAATAATGATCATGAAACAATTGTCATAAAAAGCCATCAAGTTCACTAGAATCATGGAATTGCTATTGTGCAGAAGGAGGCCATTTGGCCCATCGAGACTGTACTGACCACAATCCTATCCTGGCCCTATTTCCTTAACCCTCATTTATCCTGCAATCCCCTGATCAATTTAGCATGGCCAATCAATGGTTAGCACTGCTGCTTCAAAGGTCCAATTCCCAACTTGGGTGACTGTCTGTGTGGAGTTTGCACATTTTCCCGTATCTGCTTTTAATGTTCTCTTTCAATGGGAGGAATGGAGGCTAGGTCATTAAATATATTCAAGCCAAGGAAATGGAGTTAAGGTGACAATCAGAACAGCCTTTTTTTTCATTAATATTCTTTCACGAGAATGTGGGTGTCATTGGTTGCACCAGCATTTATTAGCCATCTCTAACTTTGAATTGAATGGTTTGTTCAGCCATTTCAGAGGGCAGTTGAGAGACAGCCACATTGCTGTTGCTCTGGAGTCATATGTAGGCCAGGCAGGATACGACCAGCAGATTTTGTTCGTTAAAGGACATTAGGGTAGCACGGTGGCACAATGGTTAGCACTGCTGCTTCACAAGTCCAATTCCCAACTTGGGTGACTGTGTGGAGTTTGCACATTCTCCCGTGTCTGCGAGTGTTTCCTCTGGATGCTCTCCAGAAAGAAAAACGACACATATCTGGATTCTGTAAAGAATATCGCAGCCTTCACTGCCACAGGAATCTCCTTTCTTCCCTTCCACCACGATGTTTGGGAATCCTCTTCATCCACCTATTTTTTTTTATTTAATTTGATTTATTATTGCTACATGTATTAAAAAGTATTGTTTCTTGCATGCTATACAGACAAAACATACCATTCATATAGTAGAGAAGGAAAAGAGAGTGTGCAGAATGTAGTGTTGCAGTTACAGATAGGGTGTAGAGAAAAATCAACTTAATACAAGGTAGGTCCATTCAAAAGTCTGACGGCCACAGTTTGTTCCAGGCACCCGCCACTCTCTGCATGAAATCCTCCCCCACAAATCTCCCTTAAACTTTCCCCCTCTTACCTTGAACTTGTGCCCTTTGTGACTGACACCTCCATCCTGGGAAAAAGCCTCTGACTATCCATCTTGTCATAATTTTGTAGACCTCTCTCGGATCTCCCCACCTGATAGCCAACACCCTCAAGTCGGTTGGTATGTGACCTCAGACTTTGGTATTTTTTTCCCAAGAAGGTGGAAGAAGGAATGTCTGGAGTTCATGGGGTCTTTGGGTACTTTTTCGAAGCAGAGGAAGTATAGACAAGTCAAAGTGCTAAAAACCATCCTCACCCCCCAAACTCAGCAAATTCCCCCTCCCCGCAATCACACAGCCCATTTTGGGCGGATATTTAGGCCGACAGCGATACTTATGAGGCCAGGAAGTCCCAAAAGCCTGTATATCAAATTCTCTCCAGCTTGCCCGAAACCAGCCCAAGATTATGATCAATACTCAGAAAAAGCAATGAGGCATTCTCGGCAACAAATGTAAAACAGTAAGCAACAATTAAGCTTAGACAGACAGAAAAATCTCTGACTAAAAAAGAAAACAAATTAATTTAATGCAAATACTTTTTAATAAGATTGTAAACCCTGTTGGCCATTGTTAAGCTGAAGATTTATTGCTGGAAACAAGACATAAGAAAAGAGTTACGAATTTATATGAACAGTTTTGTATTATACTGAGTGGCTGGATAAGCTACGCCTGTGTTTCATCGACTGTCCCACTGTAAAACAGGTGCTGTCAGGTTGAATGCATTCAGTGCCACATTGGTTTGATTTGAGCACTCAGTAGGTTGTCCTAGAACCTCCTGAAATGTTGGGCAGTGATGTCTGAGCTCCAGGGAGAATTTCCACAAAGGTGTGCAAGGGAAGCCCAGGTTCTTGGGTAAGGATTTCGTGGCAATGCCCAGTAAGTAAAAACTTTCCTCGGGCAACTGCCCAGTTCCAAGAACCATCAGAAAATCTGTTCTAAATAGCTAACTTTGCATGGTTCCTACCATGTTACACCCGTAGTTATTCAGAAAACGTCAAAAGGATGAAGGCGACTTTTAACTGGGTAACTATTGTACCAATTCACTCCAACATCCCCCTTTGTCTGCCTTACATCGTGAGTGACATAGTGGAACAGCTACCTCACAGTGCCAGCGATCCAGCTTTGATTCCTGGCTTGGGTTAATGTCTGTGCTGAGTCTGCACATTCTCCACGTGTCTTCATGGGTTTCCTTTGGGTGCCCCGGTTTCCTCCCACAGTCCGAAAGACGTGCTAGTTAGCTGCACTGGTCATGTTAAATTCTCCCTCAGTGTACCCGAACAGGTGCCAGAATGTGGCGACTAGAGGATTTTCACAGTAACTTCATTGCAGTGTTAATGTAAGCCTACTCGTGACACTAATAAATAAACTTTAAAACCTAAACTTAAAACCCTAGGAACACTTCCTTTGCTAAAGGACTGCTAACCCCACCAGCACCTTGCTATGTCCCCAACCACGAAAGAAGTCTCCATCCTTTACAGAACATCCATCCTGGGGATTTCCCCGCCCTAGACAATTATCCCCCCAACAGAACTCCCCCCACTACCAAAAAAACTCGTCCAATGCTAAGAAACACTTGCTCCCCTTCCCCACCCCATGGAATTTCCTCTCCATGATGAGAATTCTCTCCTTGGAACACTTTCCCCCACCCCCCCCCACCCTGCTGAGACTCCCAACCCCTCCTCGCCTTGCTCCCCTCCCTGTGCTTGACGCCTGACTTTTATTTCCAATACCCCCAAAGCCCAACCTAACCAAACCTGACCTAACACCACCATTGTAACTCCTCTCCAAATCCCTGGCCCCAACCAGACCCTCTGCCTGCCCACCTGCCTCACGAGACCCAACCTGACACCATCTGATACCTCCATCCGTACCCACCCCCCCACAACCGATGGCATGGAATGCCCCATCAGTTCCACACAAAGCCCGACCCAAACCCACCACCTATCCACATCCTCCTCAAGGCAGCACCAATTGGCTCCCCCAAAAGTCCACTCACCTCCCAAAACCCAACCGTATTCCCATTCTAAAGAAAACCCCACCTCCCGATCCTGCCCATTTACTTACTTTCCTCCTGACTTGTCAAGGCCCCCTTTAAATTCAATTGGTTTAAGGTCATAAAAAAGTCGATGTGGCTTCCTTATGTCCGACTGAGTGCTCCTATGTACTAGGGCCTGGGAACGCACTGCACTGCTACGATCTCCCTGGGCCTGAGCTGAAAGGTCATGCAAGAGAGAGGATGGACAATATTTCAGGTAAGAAAATAGGCACGAAGTTGCAATCTGACTCTGATTTCCACTCTAATTGCCACCCCGCAACCTCCCCTTTCTGAATATGAGGAATAGGTATGTGGAGTTATAAGTGTGATCTCGCTGAATGGTGGGGCAAGATCAAGAGGCCGAATAACCTCACGGCTCTGGCGTTCTCTCAGCACGGTGATTCACCTCTTGACAGAGGAGGGCCTTGACACACATTCGTATAGACAGAGCCTCTCCGCTCTCTCCTTTTCACCAGCCCATTGACAGCCAGAGAGCAAGATCAAACAGAATGCCTCCACCCCTTAAGCCCATGTCGCTTCCAGTAGAGGAATATATCACTGCGCTCCTCCTCAAAGTGCTTCGCATAATATATACACGTGAATATCCCTCCTAGCTAAATCAAGAGAAAAAAATGCATTACAAAAAAAAATACAAACATTAGTACATTGCACTAATGCGATGACTGAATGAACAGTCAGAGTATTAAAACAAAATTAATGCAGCACTTGAAATAATCCTGGTATCATTCTGAACTCCATGTATATTAAAAAGGCAAAAAATTTAACAAATACTGATGTTGTGAAAGGATTATGGCTGCTCTTACATATTTTATGGAGCTGCCTCTTGATTAGTACTTTCTGGAATGGCTGTCTTAAGGCTATGTCTGTCTGATACTGTCAAACAGCAGGTCCCCACAGACGCTCGGCTGATTATTTCAGGTGACTCAATGTAGATCCTTCGCCAATCCAAAGAGGGAGAAAATGGGAGGTAGTTATGACAGTAATTACGACGGGGGAAACTTTAGTGTTACGAAACACTGGGGAGATGTCCCTACTAACCTGATGCTTAAAGACTGGATTACCGAGGAACCGGATGTCTCTGCGCTGTGGAATATTAAGAAGGAATGAGGTATTCCCATCAATGCAGCTATAGTTTGGATTGCTTTTAATGAGCGCATAAGTCATATAAGATAGGATTGTCGGTGGATGATTTCAAAATGTGAAGTCAGCTTTTAGTTTCCTACTATTCAAGCACCGTAAACATGGTGTAGATCATAGAATCCCTACTGTGCAGAAGGAGGCTATTTGGCCCATTGAGTCTGCATGGACAATCACATGACCCCACTATTCCCATGACCCCACTAATTCCTCTGATGTAGGGTCAATTTAGCTCAGCCAATCAAACAAACCTATAGGAGGAAACTGGAGCACCCGGAAGAAACCCATGCAGATACGGGGAGAATGTGCAGAGTCCACGCAGACAATGACCCGAGGCCAGAATTGAACCTGTGCCTCTGGCATTGTAAAGTAGCAATGCTAACCACTGTGCCACTGTGCTGTACCTGCACCCCCCCACAAGCTTGACTCACATTCTCTTTTTCTCCTTCCAATTAAAAGGTGAACAATTATAAAGAACCGAATATAAAATAGCACATTTTTATCTCCTTGGCACCAGGCAGAGATTTGGGAAACCACAGAGGGGTGAGACATGATTCTGCCAGGTACTCATTAAAAGGATTCATTAATAGGTGCGTAGAAGGGATGGTATGGAATAGACCCTTCAACCTAATTACTCTGCATTGATATTCACCCCTTATGTAAGCAAATTGTTTCAAAAATATTTATCCACCGTGTTCTCATATCCCCTCAACCTTTTTTCTTCATTCGCCCATCCTAATTTTGACATCGAGGGACATTTGAACCCAACTGGGTGGGATTGTTGTCAGTGCAATCTTGATGGGCTGAATGGCCTCCTTCTGCACTGTAGAGTTTCTGTGATTTCTATGGTTTCACCCTGTCTGGCAGTTATGAACTAACACAACCATTGTTAGAGGCCTGGACCAGAATCACAAATTACATTAGGAAGCCAGACTAGAATCGGACACAGTTGCCACATAAACACAGTGGCTACAAGATCAGGTCATAGATTGGAAGTACTGTGGTGAATAATGCACCTCCTGATTCCCCAGAGCTTGTCCATTATCCACAAAGCACAAGGTGGGAATGTGATTGACTATTCCTCACTTGCCTGGATAAATGCAGCTCCAACAAGACTCAAGAAGCTTGACATCATCCAGGAAAAAGCAACTGACCTGCTTGTCACCACATCTACCAATATCAAATCCCTCTACCATCGATGCTCAGTAGCAGCAGTGTGTACTATCTGCAAAATCCATTGCAACAATTTACTAAAGATTTGACAACTTTACCCATAACCTGCTCGTGTCCCTGACACTGAGGATCAATTTAGCATGGCCAATCAACTTTTGTTCGTGGGAAGGAATTGGAGCACCCGGAGGAAATCCATGCATCATGGGGAGAACATGAGGACTCTGCTCAGACAGCGACCTAAGCTGGGACACTATGAGGTAGCAGTGCTAACCACTGTCCACATTCAACTTTTTCTATTTTGTCATTGATGTGAAGATACGATATTTCACTCCAGGAGTAATTCTATTGACAAATTAGGGATCTTTCATAGTAAAACTCACTTTGTTCAACTGTACGGATTAATTGTAACTCTAACAAATGAAGCAATGTAACCACTACCCATTGAACAATATTTTAAAAATGAATAGAAACAACTCTAATTTCTAATTTATCACTGTTTCAGTTCCAAAAAGGCAACATTCTTCTTACAGAATTAAAATATTTTAAATACAGTTAGCAATCATAAATACACTTGCTATAAGGGGTTTAGTCAGTCTTGAAGACGTCAGAAAAATTTTGAGATTCTATCTTTAAATGAATCCTAACCAGAACTGAAAGCTGCTTTTTTCTCTACTATGTACCTCAGTCACATTATCAGATGACCTTGCCAATCAACCTAATCAAATCACCAGGGAAAATATTCATCTATAAACATATATTCATTAGCTTTCTCTTAAGTAAATATTAAATGGCTAAAATTAGTATTTATTCTGCTCTCCCACCATAGTTCCTGTTAGACATGTTGACTACCTACAGAAAAAAGCTGAATTGTAAAACATTCTCTGTAAACATACAGATGCATACTATCATCAGACCGTGCAAAACTCCTATTCAATTCAACATCTTTCTTCCAGGTGACTGAGATACCAACCTGCCCCAATCAGTGTGCCTCACTAAATATATGCTAATCAGTGGTGTACTCAGGACCCTGACAGTCACTCAGCAAAACTCGGCATGGCAGAAGAGATATCTTCCAGGTCTCACAAGAATATCTGAGCCTCTGCTGGCTGGAGTTCTATTTCAGTTCCAATCCTGAAGCAACCCCAACTCCCAGCCTTCCCCCACCATGATTAAGTGGGTGCCAACGGACACTGCACTTTTTGATCTGCCCCTTTCTTGAGTGGACAGCTGGCAGGTGGGATATATAGGATTTAAATCACTCAAGACTTCTTCTCAGAGAGATTGCTCACCTTCCTGCCTGGTATCTTAGAATCCACTCCATAATTTTTACAGGAGTCACTAACTGAGTAAAAATGTCGCACAGCTTCACAAAGCAGCTCTATTGGAAAATAGTAAAATGGTAAACTGTTAAATATTATTTAATGAGTTGGAAATCTACATGAGGCAGGGGGAGGCATTTTTCCACATTGGGTAGCATTCTTGTACCTGAACCAGGAGCTCCATGTTCGAATCTCCCACTCCAGAACTTGATTAAATAAAGGAAATTATAATAAAATGAAAAAGGTTAGCCAAAGTGGATTGGACAGATAGATTAACAGGAAGGACAGTAAGCAAGCAGCGACAGGAGGAATTTCATGAGCTGTGGAGACAAAGTCTTTGTCTGTATTTAAGGCAGAGGTAAATAAATTTTTCATCAGAAACGGAATCGAGTTTGAAGTTTATTTATCAGTGTTACAAGTAGGCTGACATTAACACTGCAATGAAGTTACTGTGAAAATCCCAGGGGTTACAGGGAAGGGGCTGGATAGGGGCTATGAGGAATCTTGAATCAGCCATGATCTAATTGAATGGAGGAGCAGGCTCGAGGGGTCAAACGGCCTCCCCCTTTTCATATTTCTTATGGTCTTATTATGAAGAAAGCATGCCAATAGCAGAATCTTTATGGTTAGCAGGAGAAAGTTCGCTGGGTCAAGCAACTTGTAATATAGAACGAGACCATTGTTTTCTGTGTGGTTAAATGAGTCAACTCAATTAATGATAAAAAAACTACAAAGGATGCCTGGAATGAAATGGATCAAACAAAAGACTAAACTATCCTTAGAAAGACATCCAGGCGGACAATGCAATGTTCCATGTAAGAGTGAAAATTACCCTGCATTTCACACTCCACCACCGGTAGGTTTGCAGTTGATGACTATGGGGGTTGCTATAAAATTTCCTGGCTGGCTTTCCCAATAGCCTTCTGCCTGCTCCAACCTGTCTCCCATAACATGTAAATCTATCTGGGTGGGCGAGCTTGTATTTGCATTCCAGGGTGTTCTACTGAGTTTACCACAGATTATCTCTGCAGGCGATAGTGCAGTGGTAGAGTGAGATAGGTGAGTTGGCTGCTTGTAAAGTGGGTAATTAATGGCCAGTTAAGAGCTGCTTCCAACCGGCCCTCAATTTGAGCTTAGTGGAAGATGTTCTAGAGCGAGGGGTGGGGAGGTGGGGTATAGGATGGTGGGGGGAGGGTGGCAGGTGACGGGGAAGGTAGGCTGGTCTGGCCTGGTGAGACATTCATCTCAGATCTCACAAAGGAAATGAGATGGGGGGGATCTTCCTTTCCACATTGGGGACCCCCATACTGACCACCACTCTGACAAGATCTGACCCCATATGCGTATCTCCCACCTCGGTCCCTCCATCAAGACCGTCACTCCTCTTTCCCCATTTTTTTTAGGCTTCATCAGCACCCATGTGGTTCTGGACTCTCAGGATTTAGAATCTGATACCTGCTTATATGCCACAGCTCGGCTGGCTCTCTGGGACTTGCTCCTTAGTGAGAGGAGGTGTCAGTCCTGTTTCCAGTCAATTAACACTCCTTGGTACGTGAAATAGCTGCAGGGCATGTCAGATAGGACGCCACCCCCTGGGAAACACCATCATCCAAAAAAACCCAGCCCCTGGTTACAAGTTTAATTTGCCTTACAACACCAACAAGTATCTGACCCCACTTCAGTGAGATATAACTTTTGCTGGACAGTTAATCTTTAGCGAAATTGAAGGACGTTCTGATAATTACATTACCTCACAAGTGAGGCTTGTTTCTGTGAAACAATAAAATAGCCATCAATAAAGTCAATAAAGAACTCAGGCAGAACTGTCTTAGTCAGATAATGGTTAGAATGTCAGGCGTGCTACTCTTGAAGTTTAAAGTTTATCTATTAGCGTCACAAGTAGGCTTACATTAACACTGCAATGAAGTTACTGTGAAATTTCCCTAGTCGCCATATTCCAGCATCTGTTCAGGTACACTGAGGAAGAATTTAGTGTGGTCAATGCACCTAACTGGCATTTCTTTTGGACTGTGGGAGGAAACCCATCAGACACAGAGAGAATGTGCAGAGTCCACAGAGACAATGACCCAAGCCAGGGATTGTACCCAGGTCCCTGGCACTGTGAGGCAACAGTGTTAACCACTGTGCCGCCTTTGCGGTGAATGGCATAGATACCTTTTTAAGGAGAAGTTCGATACAAGCATCAGGCAGAAAAAAATGCAAAGATATATGGGGAGGATTGGATAACTAGCGGTGAAATAACATGGGTGTGCAGACCAGTTTGGGTTGAATAACCTGATTCTATGCTACAAATTCTATGTGAAAATATCCAACAAGAAAGCAAACAACTCATGTGAGACTGATTAGAATTAGGGCCAATATAAAAAACAATGACAGAATGGCCATGGCCAAAATTCTCGTGTTTCGATCATCCGCACCCTGCCTCGCTGGTGCCAGCGAAAATGGAAAATTTGATGCTCAGTCACATCTCTGCTCACAGCAGCGGGACTGGAGAATCCCAATTGCAGACGAGGTCTGAAAATCTCAGCCCATGAGTCTAATACCCACAGATGGGATTAGTGTTAGTGTGTCAGTTAGATGGATTAACCATGGTAAATGTGTGGAATTTCAGGGATGGGGCGGGGAGAGGACCTGAATAAGATAATCTATCAGAATATCATGCAAACTTGATGGACTGAATGGCCTCTTCTTCATTGCAGTGATTCTATGATCCAATGGCCAGCCTAGGCTTAGGCCATTGCAATGTAAATTTAAATAAGGTATCCGCAAACCGAAATGGTCTGAAATCTCCAAGGCAGTTGATCCCAAGGTTTTTGAACAAAAGGCCTATATATTCATATCCAACTCCAATAGAACTCTACCTCACTCTGTACCTCTAGCTTACAGAAATCTCTCAATCTCAGGTTTTACATGAACTTGGATTGTATTCAAATTTCAAAGGTTGATTTGGTTGAAATTTTCAACACAAAATCAGTAAGAATGATTTTCACTAGTCAGAGAATCTAGCGTTAGTTTTTTCCCAGAGTGGGAGAGTCAATTACCAGGGGGCACAGGTTTAAGGTGCGAGGGGCAAGGTGTAAAGGAGATGTACGAGGTAGATTTTTTACACAGAGGGTGGTGGATGCCTGGAACTTGTTGCCGGGGGAGTTTTTGGAAGCGGATACAGTAGTGATTTTTAAGGGGTGTCTTGACAAATACATGACTAGGATGGGAATAGAGGGTTACAGTCCCCGGAAGGATAGGGGATTTTAGTTAAGTCAGACAGTATGGTCGGTGCAGGCTTGGAGGGCCGAAGGGCCTGTTCCTGTGCTGTAATTTTCTTTGTTCTCTATTAGTGGGTATTGTCTAAAAATCAGAAGCTGGCTTTTCAATGTTGTTACTTTCAAATGTCTCCACCCTTTGAACACAGAAATTTTCCTTTTGTTATGAAAGATTTGTTCCAAATTTTTAGTAATGCCCCCAAACCCAGGCTGTCGTACCATTGGAAATACTTTCTCTTCATCTGCTCTATCTGTTTCTCTTAGTATCTTGAAAACTTCCATTAAATCACCCTCAACCTTTTAAACTCCAGGGAATACAATACCCGTCTGTGTAATATTTCCCCTCAGCCCAATCTTCGGTGTCACTCTCAGTTATCAGTGTAAATTTTGTGTACTCCCTCACAAGCTTCTATTTCCCTCTTGAGGTGCATTCCTAACTTTATCAACTTTTCCTCTGTTACTTCTGGTGCTGATGGTTGAAGAGGTCATTGCTCTGGTCTTTTTTGGATTATAAGTCACAGAATTGCATGGCCATTTGGCTAATCGCCTCTATATTGACTCTACCCTGCCTTTTTTCTCATATATCTGCACATTGGATGGTTACTTAAGTAGAAACAATGTCCTCTTGAGTGCCTCACATTGAACTTGCCTCCAGATTTGAATCCTGCCACAGCAGATAGTGAAATTTGATTTCAATAAAAAAAGTCTGGAATTAAGAAGACCAGAGAGCCATTGTCGATTGTTAGAAAAACCCATCTGCTTCACCAATTCCCTTTAGGGAAGGAAATCTGCCGTCCTTACCTGGGTCTGGCTAAACATTTGACCAGAACCACAGCAACGTGGATGATTCTCAACTGCTCACCAAGGGCAACTTGGAATGGGCAATAAACACTGGCCAGTCAGTGCCACCCATGTCCCACCAATGAATAAAGAAAAAGCTTCTTTTGTGAAATACTTTTAATCTGTTCTCTGAGAAATGGTTAGCTCAAACCCAATCTGAATTAACCCACGGCTCACTGCTCTTGGATCTGTCATCTTTGATTGAATAGTCTCGCTCTTAATCTGTTTATAAGTGGGAACAAATACTCCCTGTCTGCTTTGTCCAGCCCCCTCATGATTTTGAACATCTCTATCAAATCTCCTCTTAGCCTTCTCCTCTCCAAGGAGATCAGGTTCCAATCTATCCTCAAAGCTGAAATTTCTCATTCCCAGACCCATTTCTTGCAAAGCTCTTCTGCTCTCTCTGCAATGCATTCACACCTTGTGCATTGCAGATCCATTGGTGCAAAATAAAAAATGGGAATGTTAAAGTTTATTTATTAATCGCAAGTAGGCTTACATTCACACTGCAATGAAGTTACTAAAAAAATTCCTTAGTCACCAGACTCCGGCATTTGTTTAGGTACACTGAGGGAGAACTTAGCATGGCCAAATCATCTAACCTGCAAGTCTTTGGATTGTGGGAGGAAACCAGAGCACCCAGAGGAAACCCACACAAACATGGGAAGAACATGCAAACTCTACACAGGCAGTAACCCATGTTGGGGATTGAACTCAGACAGTAGAGCTAACTGTGCCACTGTTCTGCTCCCAATGATGACTCTGAGGTGAGTGCTCCAGTGCTGAGACCATGGGTCAATGTAATGTGAATGTAATGTTAAAAGCAAATTACACTGGATGCTGGAATTTGAAATGAAGAGAGAAAATGCTGAAAAATCTCAGCAGGTCTGGCAGCATCTGTAAGGAGAGAAAAGAGCTAATATTTTGAGTCCAGATGACCTTTGTCTTGACTCTTGGTTTGAAAATAATGTTGTTGGCATCTGTGTGGCCTGTATTAATGATGCCGTGCCTGTCTTTGTCCATCTACATCACTCTGGTGTGGAAGTTCTGCCACTAATAGAGGATTATAATAGTCTTGTTTCTGCACCCCTGCTAGCACTGCAATGCATCATGTCACTGAAACCATTTAGAGATACCTCAAAAGGGAATTAAGCTTCACTTATTATTAATTTTACCCATTATTAAACTCGCAAAAGGAGGATTTTCATGCAAGATATTGGACTAACAGATTAATCCCGCCAAGTACAACGGGAGCTTTGATTTAGTTGATCTTGATCATAAATTATTATTGTTTATTTTGAAGCCAAATGCACTTTTTCATTTTTAGCCATGTCTAATTCTGTTGGAAATAGCAACATTTGACTGCGGTTATCTTGCGATCGAGCTCCGAGGTATGATTGCTATTATTGATGTGAAGGAACTTGCCAGCCTGTTCTAGCTTAGCATCTTTCACTAAAATTACAAATGCTAACTGTGAAGGGAAAGTTTAACCAACAACATTGAAACTATAAATTTGTAATATTCTTTTCAAGAAAAACTTTGGAGTTCGATTTTACTGAATATTAATGATGGCTTTTATCTAATAAGATGTTTCACAGGATCAGTATCAGACAAAAATGGATGCAGGGAAAAGGAAATATACAAAAGAACAAAGGACAAAACAGCACGGGAAACAGGCCCTTCGGCCCAACGAGCCCGCGCCGCCACCCCGATGTTCCCACCTCTACCTGTGATCCCTGTCTATGTTTATAGATCTACGGATTAAAAACCAAATTTGAGACAATTTAGGGAGAATTTGTTTTGCCAATTAGCCTAAGAGCACATCTTTGGGATGTGGGAGGAAACCGGAGCACCCGGAGAAAACCCACGCAAGCACGGGGAGAATGCGCAAACTCCCACAGACACAGGCCCAAATCCATGTATCTGCACAGCACAGCGATAGTCACTGAGCTGTCGTGTTGCCCATCAAATGGTCCAGGTCAAGCGTACACTAACGACGTGAAGCACTAGGATTGGCAAGGAAGACCTAAAACTTGGGTGAAGAGGTTGGTTTTACTGAGCTACTCCTTGCTATAAAGGGAGTACAGCGAAGGCTTACCAAACTGATTCCTTGGAGACAGGTTTGTCATATGAGAAGAAATTAAGTCAGTTAGGATCATACTCACTGGAGTTCTTTTTAAATTCATGGGATATGGGCTTTGCTGAATGGCCAGCATTTACTGAAAAGTGATTTTAGAAAAGTGAGAAGGAATCTCATAGAAACTTATAAAATTTTAACAGGATTCGGCAGGCTAAGTTCAGAAAGAATGTTCCAATAGTGGGGGAGTCCAGAACTAGGGGCCACAGTTTGAGGATAAGGGGTAAACCTTTTAGAGCTGAGGTGAGGAAAATATTTTTCATCCAGAGGGTGGTGACTGTGTGAAATTCGCTACCACAGAAAGTAGTTGAAGCCAAAACATTGTCTGATTTCAAGAAGAAGTTAGATATTGCGCTTGGGGCTAAAGGGATCATGGGATATGGGGGAATGGGATATCGGAATTTTGAATTTGATGATCAGCTATGATCAAAATGAATAGCAGAGTGGGTTCGAAGGGCCGAATGGCCTACTCTTGCTTCTAGTTTCTACGTTAATCCACTTCAAAGTCACTGCTCGGCAGGACATTTTCAAGGATGGCACTGTGGCATGGTGGTTAGCACTGTTCCCTCACAGCGTCAGAGACCCAGGTTCAATTCCGGCCTCGGGTGATTGTCTGTGTGGCATTTGCACATTGTCTGCATGGATTTCCACCCACAGTCCAAAGATGTCCAGGTTATATTGATTGGTCGTGCTAAATTGTCTCTTAGTGTTAGGGTAACTGCGTGGGATAGGATCTGGGTGGGATTGTTTCTGTGCGGGCACAATGGGCTGAATGGCCTACTTCTGCACTGTAGGGAATCTATAATTCTTGGATGTTTCTCAGGGATTAAATAAATGCAAGTCATTTGTTTTCGTTCTATCTTATTTTTGCCTCTTTTTATTCAGATAAATATAAAAGCTTGCTTTATTAAAGACATAACCCCCAGGAGTAATATTATTTTCAAAAGCGTTCTCATTTCCATATGTTCTGACTCACAGTTTTACATAACTTTATAATACCAAGTTCATATTTCATTCAGTGATTATAGAATTGTTCTTAATTAAAACTATGCAGGTGAATCAGAGCAAGAACAAAACAAGGTTCTTGGATTCTAACTTCTGCAGGTGATTCTTTTTTTTAACAAATGGATTTTTAGCTCAATGTTTGTTTATATTCAATCATCGGATGGGGCCATCACTGGCATTTATCGCTGATCTCTAATTGCCCTTGAAAAAATGGTGGTGAGCTGCCTTCTTTAACCACTGTAGTCCACCTGATGTAGATATACCCACAACACTGCTATGATATGGGGTCAAATGATTCTGATCTAGCAACAGCAAAGGAATGGTGTTGTAGTTCCAAGTCACAATGGTGTGTGTGGCTTGGAGGTGAACTTGATGGTGTTGGTGTTCCCATACGCCTACTGCTGTTGGCCTTCTAGCTGCTAGAGGTCACGTGTTTGGAAGGTGCTATCGAAGGAATGTTGGTGAGTTGCTGCAGTGCATCAAGTATACAGTACACATGGTGATTGAGGGACTGAATGTTGATGTTGGTGGATGGAGTGTTGCTCAGGCTTTGATGTCAAGCTTCTCAGATGTTGTTAGAAGCACCTTCATCCAGGCAGTTGGAGAGCATTTCATCGCACACTTTACTTATATTTTATAGATGGTCAACAGGCTTTGGGGACTCAGCGGCCGGCTTACTCATTACAGAATTCCCAGCTCCTGACCTTCATTTATAGCTGCAATAATTATATGGCTGGTCCAGTTCAGTTACTGGTCAATGGTAACCCTTCGTGATGTCGATAACATGGAATTCAGTGATGGTAGTGCCATTGAATGTCAAAGAGAGATGGTCAAATTCTCCCTTTGGAAATGGTTATAGTCTAATACTTGTGTGCCATGAATGATACTTAACATTTAGAAGCCCAAGCCTGACTTTTGTCCAGATCTTACCAGATGTATACAGGTTGCTTCACTATCTGAGGAGTTACAAATGATTTTTGATTTGATTTATTATTGTCACATGTATTAACATACAGTGAAAAGTATTATTTCTTGTGTGCTATACAAAGCATGCCGTTCATAGAGAAGGAAACTGGAGAGTGCACAATGTAGTGTTACAGTCATAATTATTTCTTCACCCTCTGGCTGAAGAAATTCCTCCTCATCTCAGTTCTAAAAAGTCATTCCTTCATACTGAGTCTGTGCCCTCAAATTCTAGTCTTGGTTACAAGTGAAAACATCCTCTCCACGTTCACTCCACCCAGGCTTTTCAGTATTCTGTAAGTTCCAATGAAATCCCCCCTCATCCTTTAGAACTCCATCGAATCCTCAAACACTCCTCTTACATCAAGCTTTCTATTCCTGGGATCATTCTTATGAAGCACATCTTTCCTTAGACACGGGACCAAAATTGCTCACACTGCTCCAAATGTTGTTTGACCAGATCCTTATAAAGCCTCAGCAATACAACCCTACTTTTGGATTCTAATCCTCTTGAATTGAATGCTAACACTATTTGTCTTCCTAACTACCAACTCAATTTGCAAGTTAATCTTAAAACAATCCTGAACTGGGACTCCCTTTGCATTTCCGATTTCTGAATTCTCTCCCCAGTTAGAAAATAGGTCACACCTCTATTCTTCCTATCAAAGTGCATAGCCTCACACTTTCCCATATTGTATTCTATCTGCCATTTCTTTGTCACTCTTCTAACCTGTTCAAGACAGTTGTTAAGTTGTGAATTAGAGCAACAGATGACAGTGTAGCAGTCCATCTTGGGACTGTTGGAAGAGAATTTAAGTAGAAAGTGGTGCTTCCCTGGCTCCACCAATGTCTCAGTAAATTTATTCAATAAGTGGCTTAACCATGGAGGCCAAGGAAGTTCCTGGTTCAATCCCTGGATTCACCTGGTTGAAGTACAGTGTGCTTGTTTATTATTGTTGATTAGCTCCTTCTTCCCCATCTCCACCGCACTATGGAAAATTCCATTCCATGTTTGATGGTCACCTTTACAGAGTTCAATTTTACTTTCTTCATTCATGGGACATGGGTGTCATTGGCTAGCCAGCAGTAATTGCCCATCCCTAGTTGTCCTTGTTCAGAGGATAGTTGAGAGTTTCTGTGGCTCTGGAGTCATATGTAGGCCAGACCAGGTGAAGATGGCAGATTTCCTTCCATAAAGGACATTAGTGAATGAGATTTTTTTTTTATTGAATTCATGCCGGATTCAAATCCACGTCCCCAGAACATTAACTGAGTTTCCGGATTAATAGTCTAGTAAGAATATCACAAGGCCATCGCCTCCCCATAATGTCACTATTTTAACTACACAATTCAATGGTCTGTTGACTTTGCTGATTGCAAAGTCAACAGACTTTGGTCGGACATATGAGGCAGTAATATATCTAAGATTGCTAGGAGTTGTTCAACTCACCTATATATTTCGTAACTTCTCAGCCTTGACATTTTGCACTCTCCCCCCGATGCCAATTCCTCCAAATATCTCTTGGTGTCTATCATTCACCTGATTTCTCACCCTCCATAAGATGAAATGTTGACTTAAACATAGAACGTAACAGCGCAGAACAGGCCCTTCGGCCCTCGATGTTGTGCCGACCAATTAGGAATAAGCAGTGACCCTCTAACCTAAACCATTCCCTTTTCATCCATAAACTTATCTACTAATTTCTTAAATGCCACCAAACTTGGCGCATCTACAACTGATGCAGGCAAGGCATTCCATACCCTTACCACCCTCTGGGTAAAGAACCTACCTCTGACATCTGTCCTAAAACCACCACCTCATAATTTAAAGCTATGTCCCCTCGTGCTAGCTTTCTCCATCCTAGGAAAAAGGCTATCACTGTCCACCCTATCTAAACCTCTAATCATCTTATATGTTTCAATAAGGTAGAACCTGTAGAAGACTTGTAGAACCATTTCCTTCAATCAGGATTGCTGTTTACTCAGTTATTACCAGGATGTTGCCTGGTATGGAGGGCAGGTCTTATGAGGAGAGGCTGAGGGATTTGAGGTTGTTTTCGTTAGAAAGGAGGAGGCTAAGAGGGGACCTGATCGAAACATATAAGATGATTAGAGGTTTAGATAGGGTGGACAGTGATAGCCTTTTTCCTAGGATGGAAAAAGCTAGCACGAGGGGACACAGCTTTAAATTAAGGGGTGATAGTTATAGGACGGATATCAGAGGCAGGTTCTTTACCCAAAGGATGGTTCGGGAGTGGAATGCCCTGCCTGCAGCAGTTGTAGATGCGCCAAGTTTGGTGGCGTTTAAGAGGTTAGTTGATAAGTATATGGAAGAGAAGGGAATGGTTTAGTTTGGAGGGGCATTGCTTTTTATATTGGTCGGCGCAACATCGAAGGCCGAAGGGCCTGTTCTGTGCTGTAATGTTCTATGTTCTATGTTCTATTACCGTAATTCTCAAGTTTATTTCTAATAATTAACTTCATTACATGGAATCTAAGGCTAATGGACCTGTGGCTGTCTGTGTTTGTTTTGTTGTCCTCTTTGACTATGAGCACCCCATTAACCTGTTTTCTGTCCACTGACAGTGACACAGGGCCCAGTGACTCCCTACTGACTGAAACTATCTCACAAATCTTCTTCCTAGATTCTCTCAGCTGACGGAAAACGGCGGAAATCTGAAAAAGAAGTCAAGACAGGGAGTTGAGCAGCCATGATAGAATAGACTCGCTCCTGAGGCTAAGGGCCCGATTTTACCAGAAATTCGCACCCGAAAACGGGCGCAAAATCGCAAAGTAGTGAAACTAATTATTAGAAATAAATTTGAGGATTACAGTATTAACCGAGTAAGCAGCAACCCTGATTGAAGGAAATGGTTGTACAACTCAAAATCGCAGTAAATTCGGGCATCGGGCCTTTAACACGATCTGCACCCAAAACCGAGCAGATTGCGGCTTTACTAACACCCGATTCGGGTGTGGATCAACTCACACCTGGATTGGGCATCCTGACGATTTAAATGCATTAATATGCGCTTAATCGATTTAATGAACCGCACGCCCAACTCTCCCACCAAATCCCACTTTACCGTCTTCTGGTCCATTCCGGATCTGTGCTGCAAACGACTTGCTAAATAAAAATTCGAAGCTGAAGCTAAATAAAAATCCGAAGAATTTTGCAGGGGAACCTCTGAAGTGGCTTCAGGGCCTGCGATGGCTCTCTGACCCAAATCACCCTCTGGGGGAAGGGAGGGAGGAGGTGGATCAGATCATTCTCTGGCTGGTTGGAGGGGAGGAGGGCTGATCCTTGTCTGGTGGTGGTGGTGGGGGAGGAGATGGGTCAGATGTCCTCTGGGGGAAAGGAGGGTAGGGTGAGGCCAGACCATTCTCTTGTGGGGGGGGGGGGGGGGAG
Organism: Sphyrna mokarran; assembly: GCA_024679065.1. Lineage (NCBI taxonomy): Eukaryota > Metazoa > Chordata > Chondrichthyes > Carcharhiniformes > Carcharhinidae > Sphyrna > Sphyrna mokarran. The sequence goes on from JAGIQG010000009.1 coordinate 14,621,112, forward strand.
AACGAGTGAGGCAGATCATCATCAGGAGGGGGGCGAGTGGGCGGGAGGCGGGTAAGATGTATCTCGGCGGTGGAGGTAAAGATAGATCCTGGTGGGTGGGGGGGGGGGGTGGGGGGGGGGCAGATGGATCTCTGGAGGGGGGCATGGGGCTTCACTGCCACTCTGCAGTCGATCGGTGGGGGAAGGGAGGCCGGGATGGCGGTCGATCTGGGAAGTGGGGGGACGGGATGCGGCTGCACTTGTCAGGGGCAGAGAACAACAAGGGAGTAACCATGATAGAGGAATGTGTGTGGGAGCTTGCACTTAGACTGAAGGGACCAAATGGTGCAGATTTGAAATGCTGTTGGAAGATTCACCTCGTCTGCATTTGAGGGCAGATCTCCAGCGAAAACTCTCACCATCAGACACGGTTTGAGAGTTAAAAATCACACCCCCCCCCACTACCCAAACTGACCACCACTCTGCCCCCCTCGCCCCCATTGATCATCCACAGAGTGGAAGCGGACCCCTCTTCTACCCCCCCCAGAGATCTATCTGTCCCCCCCAACAGAGATCCATATGCCCCCCCAACGGGTCTATCTCCCCCCAACGAGATCCATCTGCCCCCCAACAGAGATCCATCTGCCTCTTCAACAGAGATCTATCTGCCCCCCCAACAGAGATCTGCCCCCCCAACAGAGATCCTCTGCCTCTTCCAACAGAGATCCATCTGCCCCCCCAACAGAGATCCATCTGCCTCTTCAACAGAGATCTATATGCCCCCCAACGGATCCATATCTGCCCCCCCAACAGAGCCCCCCCAACAGAGATCCATCTGCCCCCCCACAGAGATCCATCTGCCCCCCCAACAGAGATCTATATGCCCCCCCAGACAGATCTATCTGCCACCCCCCCAGAGATCTATCTGCCCCTCAAACAGAGATCCATATACCCCCAACAGAGATCCATCTGCTCCCCCAACAGAGATCCATCTGCCCCCCCAACAGAGATCCATCTGCCCCTCCAACAAGAGCCCCCCAACAGAGATCCATCTGCCCCTCCAACAGAGATCCATCTGCCCCTCCAACAGAGATCCATCTGCCCACTCTTGATACACCCTCGCTCCTGCTTGTAGCTCTCGAGCAACTTTCTCCACTTTCTGTGGCTCGGGAGCGATCCGACACGAGCACAGTTTTTCCAACTCTTTTCTAACTGCCCACGTGCAATTCAGAGCTCCGATCATTCTGGCAGCACTAAGCTCCGCCCACAGCGCGAATGGGACCAGAGATGGCAAAAAGCATATGGCTGCACTGCAAAGAGGATTCTGGGCTCGGATCTGTATTACTTCTGGAGCTGGCCCTTAGACTCCAAATGGTAAAATCGAGCTCTAAGAATGCATAAGGATAAAGCAGAGAAGCTAGGTTGGAGGCAGGGAATTCTGCAGTGAGTAACTCACCCCCTGATCAATGCCTATCTACCATCTGCAAGGCACAAGCCAGAAGTGTAATGGAATATTCTTCACTTGTCTGGATAGGTGCAGTTCCAACAACATTCAAAAAGCTCAAAACTATCCAGGACAAAGCAGCTCACATGATCAATACCTCATCCACCAGTGTCAACATACAATCCCTCCACCACTGATGCACAGTGGTAGCAGTGTGTACTACCTACTAAGTAGCAATTCACCAGATCTCCTTCCAAATCCACAACATCTACCACTTAGATGAACAGGGACAGCAGACATGTAGAAGCACCAACATTTGGAAATTCCTCTTCAAGTCACACTCCATTCTGACTTGGGAATATATCCCTGTTCCTTCACTGTCACTGGATCAGAATCCTGGAAGTCCCTCCCTAATAGCTTTTTGGATGTACTTCCTCCATGTGGACTACAGTGTTTCAAGAAGGCAGTTCACCACTATTTTCTCAAGGGTGATCAGGGATGGACAATAAATCTGACCTAGCCAGCGACACCGCACCTCATGAAGGAATAAGGCTGAATTCTCTGATTGTTCCCACCCCGGTGCCACTGCCAGTGAGGATGGAGAATGGGGCACTCAGCCAAATCCCCACTCACTGCAGCGGAACTGGAGAATCCCAGCTGAAGCCGGAGAATCTGGCTGACTACTTTTTTAAACTTAGGGCCAGGTTCTCCAGCGTCACTACAATTGGGATTCTACAGTCCTGCTGCAGTGACCGGAGACTTGGCTGAGTGCCAAATTCTCCATTCTCACTGGCAGCGAGATGTCAACGGCTGGAGAATTTTGGTCAGTATTCTGTTCAGTGCTTTTTCTTACATTTCCCAGGCCACTTGTCATGTGTGGTTGATGGACTTGTATAGAACACACTTGAAGTACATGTGAAATGTTTGGTCTCCATTGTGTAAGGACATAAAAGCTTTGAAGAAGGTACAAACTAGATTTACTGGAATGTTAGCAGAGCTGAGGGATTTGTATCAATCAGGAAAGATTGAACAGGCTGAGATACTTTTCTCTGGAAAGGAAAAAGGGGTAACCTGATACAGCTCTTTAAGATTGCAAAAGTTTTGATAGAATACATGCAAAGAAGATGTTTCCAAGTTCAGGTGAGCACAAAGCCAGGGGCTGTAAATATTATGTAGCCAATAATAAATCAAATAGTGAATTCAGGAGACATTTCTTCATCCAGAGAGTGACTAGGATGTGGAAGAATCTGCTATAACATGGAGTAGTTTAAACAAATAACATTTGAGACAAAGCTGACTAAACTCATCAGGGAGAAAGAATAGAATAATATTCCGGGATGAGTTGATGGCCTAGTGCTGGACTATTAATCTAGAAAACTCAGCTAAAGTTCTGGGGACCTGGGTTCGAATCCTGCTATGTCAGTTGATGGAATTCGAATTCAATAAAAAATATCTGGAATTAAGAATCTACTGATGACTGTGAAACCATTGTCGATTGTCGGAAAAGCCCGTCTGGTTCACTAATGCCCTTTAGGGAAGGAAATCTGCTGTCCTTATCTGGTCTGGTCGACACGTGACTCCAGACCCACAGCAATGTGGTTAATGCTCAACTGCCCTCTGAAATAGCGTAGTAAGCCACTCAGTTTGCAACCTACTCAAGGACACCTAGGGAAGGATAATAAACGCTGGCCAGTGCCCATGTCCCACAAATGAATAATAAAATATGCTAAAGAAGGCCCAGCTAGATCAATAACAGAGGGTTGGATCTTTCAGGCAAAGCAGGCTGCTTGTGTGCTTAAACACTTTGCATGTTTTGTGAATGGATGATTCAGCAAACCTTTAGATCCTTGGAGGGGCGGATGAGCAGTATTCCTATTGCAGATTTGTTGTGATGTGGAGATGCCGGCATTGGATTGGGGTAAACACAGTAAGAAGTCTCACAACACCAGATTAAAGTCCAACCAGAACTTTCAGAACTTTCCACACACCTGACGAAGGAACAGCGTTGCCGAAAGCTTGTGGGTTTACTATCAAATAAACTGGTTGGACTTTAACCTGGTGTTGTGAGACTTCTTACGCAGATTTGTTGGGTAGAGCTTTCCCATCCCGCCTGCCTTGGGAATCACAGAGGATGGGACACGGACCACACAAAAGTCCATTGACTTTGGGCTGGATTTTCTGTTCATGCTCACCTCAAGAATGGAAAATCCCATCCATTATATCCCCTTTTCTTCTTCCTCTCCAAGCTGGAAGAACTTAATCTTTGCACTTCCCCTCAGCTAAAATGAAGAAGGATGGAGTATTGGCGCGAGTGTAAGTCTGCCCACATGATGGCCGATGGTACATTTTTGATTATGTGTGAACATCTAAGTTTCCTGGGCACTAGGCACAGGCTGACACATAGTTATGCACAGCACTTCATTTTCTTTTTATATAAATAACCTCATAAATGTCAGCAGTGATAACATCAGTAATAGACATGATTTTATATAGTGATAATTGTTTTGGCATTCAGAGAACTTACTAAAGGTCCTAGGAATTGGATGACGTAATGTGTTGGAACCTTCGGGCACCTGAATTAGAATGTGAGCCAAAAAGATGATTGAAATCTCCTCTCTGACGGCTGAGAGGGATCAGAAATAAAATGAATTTGGTCAGTCTCATAACAACTCCCAGCGGACACGGTTGCAAAGCAGAAAAGTACCCTCAAATGCAACACGTTTGGCACTTTGGTTGGTAACCTTACTCAGGAAGGGCATTGGGAGTAGGGCTTTTGGGAAATGGACATATAACGTTAGTAAAATAGGTGATGCCCTACTGACTTGTGGGTTGAGGTGTTTGATTCTGTCGACAGAGGTGGGGGAAATATTTCCTCATGCTTTGTCCCTTTTGCGCTGGGAAAATAACTGGGCTCGAAAAATCTCGTGTTCCTGCAAACTAAGTAAAGGAGACAATAGGCGTGATGGAATAAAATATGTTTTTTGCTTCCTCACAAATAACATGTGGCCGGTTTACAACTAGTCTCACTTATAGATTAATTGTAAGATCTATTTTGCAATGCAAACCAATTTCCAAAGCTTAAATTTAAATATTTAATCCATTTTGTTCTTTCTTTCCTCTAATGTCAGACCTAAACTCCATTTCCATGTGGAAATTCAGCTTAGAACACTATCGGTTTTTGAAGGACAAACTGAATGTTTTATAAATCTTTTGTTTGTAACTACAAGAGCTTATAGTAGATTGCGGCTTCATAACTGTACCGAAATGCTCCAAACCATATTGAGAATTTATTAAATAGCAAGAGTCCTATTTTATAAAAAGAAGTGCTTTGCAACAGAACTAAACTGAACTCTTACCTTTCTCCCATCGCATGTGTTCAATGAAAATGTGTCTATAGTCTTTGAGTGCGACTTTATTTCATACAATTCATCATGCTCCGTCTCTTTCCAATGCCTGGTAATAATATTGGAACAGCTGTTCTATTAACTCTGGCATATTGTCCAGTCCCCTCTCTTCAAGCTGAATTGCACTCCATTCCTGCATACTATTTCCCTGATCTGTGAGGGATTAAAATAAATTGCCAATTCCTTATTTGTCACCTAGCTCACTTGCAGGCTCATTCTTGTTAATTCAGCTATTTTCTGCACACCTTCACGTCTACACTTAGATGTGGGAAGATTAGGTGACTGCGTCTGATCGGGGGATTGCTGCAGCGGATAAAAGTAGACGAAAATGAACGATATCTTCAAGTCGGAGACAGGGCCACAGAGGCTAATAATTACATTAAAAAAGACACTCTGCATGTAGGTGTAAATAGGCTAATTTAAACAAGTGCCACAATCTTAATGCAGACCGCACTCGGCCAAGTCATTACCTGACAAGACTGTCACCTTTCACCTCTAGCCATTGCGAATTGTTAGATCTCACTAACAGGGCGAGCGAGGGACATGTTTGCAGTGGATTTGTTTTTCTCAGGCTCAGAGGCAGCTGAAGGTCTTGCCAAAGGACAGGAAGCATCTCCCACTTGGAAGGTGAGATTGCTTAAGTGTTTGCCTGTGTCTGATTAGTTTGCCTCTGTTGGTGCTGGTGGTTCCACAGCCAGGGATAACAGTGACTCCAGCCTATAGATTCTAAGCAGTCTATGGGATTGATCCATCCTTTGGGAATGTGGAGTTAGTTGGGATGACAGAAATGCATGAATATTGATGAGATTTTTTTTTAAATTGTGCAAACGTTTAAGGGTAGCATGATGGCACAATGGTTGGCACTGCTGCCTCGCGTTGTGCCAGGGACTGGGGTTCAATTCTGATCTTGAGTGACCCGCTGAGTAGGGTTTTCACCTACTTCCTGTGTCTGCATGGGTTTCCTCCAGATGCTCCAGTTTCCTCCCATAGCCTAAAGGTGTGCGGGTTAGGCGGATCGGCCATGCTAAAATATTGAAGGAATCCAAAGGAGCTAGATACAACACTTGGGGTGAATGGGATCAAAAGTTATGGGGAGAAAGCAGGATTAGGCTACTGTGTTGGACAACCAGCCATGATCATGATGAATGGCAGGGCAGGCTTGAAGGGCTGAATGGCCTTCTCCTAAGTTCAATGTTTCTATGTAAATTGCCCCTTAATACTTGAGAGGAGCAGCCCAGCTATTGAATTTGAAAAGTACTGTAGCAAAGTTCACAATTTACACAGGGGAAGCCATGAAAATAATGGGCATGACACTAGTACCCGTCAGCTACGGGTAACAGTTTGTCCAGCTCCCATTAATAATAATGTCAGGCGACGCACAAAGCCTTTGGGGCCACGATTGGCTTAAGGAAATCAAGTTAAATTGGGTCAAGGTTTTCCATGAAGAAATATGTCTTCAGTGATGAGTTAGACAGAAAGAAGGTTTGCAGACAAAGATATATGCGAACGCAGAGGCAACTCTCAATTTCTTAGGGCAAGACTCTGTGCTTTATGAGAAGTAGATTCTGAAATTGAAGAACTGAAGAATTGAAGAACTGTTCATTTCACGGAATGGGTAGCACCCATAGCCCCCGTATTGAGGCCAGACAAGATTGTCCCCATTTGTGGAGTTAATGGTTAATTGGACTGCCAAATTGGATAAATAGCCAATCCCAAAGATTGAAGACCCATATGCAAAGCTGGCTGGAGATCAATGTTATACAAAGTTAGATATGAATCACTCATATATGAAACTTGAGTTAAACAATGTTTCCCAAATTATGTCACAATAAACCCATGGAAAAGTTTATCCCAGTACATGCATCTGCCCTTTGGTGTGTTGTCAGGGTGTGCTATTTTCCAGGGGACAATGGAAAGTCTATTCAAGGGCTGCTATGAAACAAGCAACCAACTTCAAAGAGACCATTGTTTGCAGCATTGTTCCAGTCTTCAGCAGTGTCAGAGGAACTGACACTCCCAATTAAATTCAAGGAAAAGATTCCTTGATTGTCCCATCAATTGAGTCCTAAATCAGGGAGTTCGTATTCCAATAGGCCAACCTCAATGGCCTGATTGAAGTCATCACAAACGGAACTTTTATAGATGCACCAGAAAAAGTCTTATTTCTAGATGTATCACAGAGTGGAATGGCCCTGCACTGCCCAAGACTTCAAGGAACTACAAAATGTCGTGAATGTAGCCCAATCCATCACCCAAAGCAGCCGCCCATCCATTGACTCTGCCTTGGAAAAGCAGCCGGCATAATTAAAGACCGGACATTCTCCTTCCACTTTCTTCCTTTGGGAAAAGATACAAAAGTTTGAGGTCACGTATCAACCGACTCAAGAATATCTTCTTCCTGCTGCTATCAGACTTTTGAATGGACTTACCTTGCATTAAATTGATCTTTCTCTACACCCTAGCTATGATTGTAACATTACATTCTGCATTCTCTCCTTTCCTTCTCTATGAACAGTATATTTTGCCTGTTTAGCATGCAAGAACAAAACTTTTCACTGTTGGTTAATATATGTGACAATAATAAATCAAATCAAATCAAAGAAACTGTGCACTCGCAGTTCAAGGATCACTTTTACTTTCTTCTCCAATGTAATAATTCTTGTTCATCAGTCAAGGGAAAATGAAGAACACTTTTATTTATAGGTAAAGGTTACAGAGATTTCCAGCCTCATAGCTGCAGCCAGCTTCCGAGAGGGTTCCCTGGGTCGTGTGATTGTTAGTCGGCAGATTAATCATTGAAGAGACAGTCCCCATGGTATAAAAGCATGGTTAAAACTTTCAGCAGCAGCTATGCTGAGACAGAGGCAGAGCAATATTCTGGAGGTGGATATCAGCAGGTCATAGTGATGAAGTAGGTTGGCGTCCTTATGTAGCATGCTAAGTCTCTGAATGGTCTCGTTCAGTCTCAGAGAGTGGTTAGAAGGAGGGATGGAGTTAGTAGCTAGGAATTGGGGTTTACATTGAGTGCAAAAGACAATGGCTTCAGTCTTCCTGATACTTGGAGGAAATTTCTGCTCATTCTGTAGAACATAGAAAAACTTCAGCACAAATAGGCCCTTTGGCCCACAAGTTGCGCCGAACATTTCCCTACCTACTAGCCTTACCTATAACCCTCTATCTTACGAAGTTCCATGTACTTATCCAAAAGTCTCTTAAAAGATTCTATTGAACCCACCTCTACCACCACTGCCGACAGCGGATTCAATGCACCCACCACCCTCTGAGTGAAACTTACCCCTGACATCTCTCTGTACCTACTCCCCAGCACCTTAAACCTGTGTTCTCTTGTGGCAGTCATTTCAGCCCTGGGAAAAAGCCTCTGAGAATCCACTCGATCAATACCTCTCAACATCTTATACACCTCCATCAGGTCACTTCTCACCCTTTGACTCTTTAAGGAGAAAAGACCGAGCTCTCTCAACCTATCCTTGTAAGGCTTGTCACCCAATCCAGACAACATCGTTGTAAATCTCCTCTGCACCCTTTCTATGGCTTCCAAATCCTTCCTGTAATGAGGCAATCAGAACTGAGCAAGTACTCCAAGTGGGGTCTAACCAGGGTCTGTAGCATTATCTCCTGACTTCTAAACTCAATTCCTTGATTGATGAAGACCAGTACACCATAAGCCTTCTCAACCACAGTCTCTACCTGTGAAGTTGACTTGAGCGTCCTTTGAACCCGGACTCCAAGATCCTTCTGATCTTCCACACTGCCAAGAGTCTATCCTTAATACTATATTCCGTCATCCCATTTGACCTGCCAAAATGAATCATCACGCATACTTATCTGGGTTGAAGTCCATCTGCCACTTCTCTGCCCAGTCTTGGTCTCGTTGCAACTTCTGACATCCCTCCACACTATCCACAACACCTCCAACCTTTGTGTCATAGCACACTTACCAACCCATCCCTCCACTTCCTCATCCAGGTCATTTATAAAAATCACAAACAGCAAAGGTCCCAGAACAGATCCGGGGGACACTCCACTGGTGACCGACCTCCATGCAGAAAAAACCCCATCTATAACCACTCTTTGCCTTCTGTGGGCAAGCCAGTTCTGGATCTATAAAGCAATGTCCCCTTGGATAACATGCCCCCTCACTTTCTCAATAAGTCTTACATGGGGGAACCTTATCGAACGCCTTGTTGAAGTCCAGTACTTACCTGATAAATCATAAACAGTGGATGGGTGTAGTTTGTTATATTGCAGATAGCCAGCTGGCAAAGGGTGGAAGTGGAGCCAATTTTTATACACTCTTATAAACATTTACTTACAAAGATACACTTTCCAAACAAACATCTCTTCACCAGCCAGTGCAGTTACAGTCTGTCCCTATTCACAGGAGCACAAGAGAACCCCAGTTAATACCTAGTACTTGTAAGCAATTAATATACAATTAATGCAGTGGCAGCTCCAAAGATTTCTAGCTGATTTGGCATAATGCATCAGGTCAACATTTGATATTCTAACAATTTGCCTTAACTTCAGAGGCAAAGCTCAATGGGATGATATTTTTGTCTTTCGGATCATAGAATCATAGAATCCCATGCAGAAGAAAGCTATTCAGCCCATGGAGTTTGCGCTGACCACAATCCCACCCATGTACTCTTAACCCCATGTATTTATCCTGTTAATCCCCCTGACACTAAGAGGTAATTTAGCATGGCAAATCCACCTAACCCATACAACTTTGGACTGTGAGAGAAAACCGGAGGAAACCCACGCAGATAAAGGGAAAATGTGCGAATTCCACGCAGACAATGACCCAAGCTGGGAATCCCAAGTCCCTGGTGCTGCGAGGACCGTGCCTCCCAAATGTTTGAGATGTTACACTGAGGCTTCCTCTGAGTCCTGAGACAGATGTAGGGGATCTCATGAAAAGACGGAATGGAATTCTCCAGCCCTACTAGCCAATATTTTGCCTTTCTCCTAAAGAAGATGATCTGGTAATGTGTGTCATTACTGCTTATTGAATCCTGCTGTGCATTGGTGGCTGCATTTCCCTGTATTACCAGCAATGACTATACTTCTAGGCTCTAACATTAACCCATCTGTTTCACTTTTTGGATACTGACAGACCTGCTGTGTACTTCTAGTATTTTTCTGTTTTCATTTCAGGTTTTCACCATTTTCCATTTTCCTTTCTTTTTTATCTCCAAGGGATGGATGACATAGCTTTTCATCAATGTTGAAGGTAAGCTCGAGTTCCCTGATAGAGAATCTAAGGTATTCAAATGCACAGAATGGCAAATGACAACTAGTCTGATGAAGGAACTTGCGTGATCCTGAAAACATCGTTTTATCTGATACTTATTCAACTGACTATCACACTTAAGACAACAAAGCTTCTCTCTGCAGCTTTGGCTGACACGACACAACAAGTTACCCTCGCAGGGAAGTGCAGTGTAATAGGGGGAAGCAGCCACTGAAACCTAGTGCAGTGGCAGTGAAAACAAACATCCAATCAACAGACATCAGAAGATGTTCCAGCAGAGGACTTATACAAAAAAAATGCGTGTAGCACTTTTACTGACCTTGATAAACAGGCTGCGGACCTTGAGGGTTTACCACTTGATACTAACTGCATTTTGGGCTTTCTAAATCACCATTAAATCCTTCACAGGTTTCTAGTGAATTCTGTTGAATTGCGCAAACCCAACCTGGAAAATGGTCACTGGTGATATTAGTGATCGTATCTGTACTGTGCAGATTATTCTCTCTGTTAATTGCGATTAAAACTTTTGTGCATTTGTTCTCAATAGTAAATAAAGTTCTGTTATAGAAATATTCAGCTTTCATCAACAGTTAGCTCTAGGTTAGCTTAATTTTGTACTTTTAAGGCACTTTTACCCTCACCATTTTGAGTCTGCCTCAGTTTCAGAAGACTAACCTTTATGTGTGTAACTTGTTCTTTAACATTTAACAACAGATGCCAGCTGTGATAGCAATCTTTCTACCACTACAGACACCTAAAGGAAGAAGGTGTGAGATAAACGTATACTAGGCCAATACCAGTTATATATATACCTGAAAGATGTACAAGTTGGGTGGATTAGCCACAGTGGGTGCGCAGGGCTGTGGGGAATGAGCCTGGGTGAGACGCTCTTTTGGAGACTCAATTCAGCCTCAATGGGCTGAAGAGCCTTCTTCTGCACTGTAGGAATTCTATTTTCTTTTATTTATTAGTGTCACAACTAGGCTTGGAGGCATTTTTTTCATTGGCCTCATGTTTCCTTTGATTACTTTGTTGTTTTGTTGATTTCTCTTTGTCAACTTCCTTGATTCTGAATTTGCTTTGAAATTTATAAATTCAGGACAAATACCAAACTCATTTTTCTGCAATAGGTATGGTGGCAATATTTGGTATCTTTTTTTTTCAGCTGGGCCTACAGGCATTGGTCGCTGAGAGTGATGGCGAGCTTTACCTCTGTTGCAAGGCAACCATTGCAGTTGTGGACATTTTCTATCTTGGTTATCTTGACTAAGGTCATACAACATTTTGATAATTGTCCCTTGAAGCAGCAGATCTCCTGTGACATGTACGTAAAAAGGGATCTATGGGTGTGGAAAGATTATCTCAGCTGTCTGCCTGCATTTAATGCGGACAGGGCGGGGCGGGGGTGCAATGGAAGCACTCATAAAATCATAGAGTCCTTGCAAAGTCCAGAAGGAGGCCATTCAGCCCATTTAGCCCACACAAGAACTATCTCACCCAAACCCTATCCCCGTAACCCCATGTCTTTACCCTGCTAATCCCTCTTACACTAATGGGCAATTTAGTATGGCCAATCAACCTACCCCATACATAGAAACATAAAAAAGCTATAGCACAAACAGGTCCTTTGGCTCATAAGTTGCGCTGATCATATCCCTACCTAGTAGACTTATCTATAACCCTCAATCTATTAAGTCTCATGTGCTTATCCAGGAGTCTCTTAAAAGACCCTATCGAATTTGTTCCCCCCCACCACCAACAGCAGCCGATTCCATTCACCCACCACCCTCCGAGTGAAAAACTTACTCCTGACATCTCCTCTGTACGTGCTCCCCAGCACCTTAAACCTGTGTCCTCTCATGGCAACCATTTCAGTTCTGGGAAAAAGCCTCTGAGAATCCACCCGATCTATACCTCTCAACGTTTTATACACCTCTATCAGGTCACCTCTCATCCTTCGTCTCTCCAAGGGGAAAAGACCGAGCTCCCTGAACCTATCCTCATAAGGCATGCCACCCAATCCAGGTAACATTCTTGTAAATCTCCTCTGTACCCTTTTAATGGCTTCCACATCCTTCCTGTAATGAGGCGACCAGAACTGAGCACAGTACTCCAAGTGGGATCTGACCAGTGTTTTATAAAGCTGTAGCATTATCTCCCGACTCCTAAACTCAATCCCTCGATTGATGAAGGCTAACACACCATATACCTTCTTAAACACATCCTCTACCTGTAAGGCCAATTTAAGACTCCTATGGACTCAGACCCCAAGTTCCTTCTAATCCTCTACACTGCTAAGAATCCTACCCTTGATATTATACTCCTTCATCTGCAATCCTACTTATCATTTCCCCACCTTTTTATCTATATCATTTATGCATATAGCAAATAATGTGGTGGTACGCCATTGGACACTCAAACAGCATTCTACTACCATTCTTTCTGTCCTTTTTACTAAGTCTGTTTTAGATCCCTCTCACCAAATTTCCCTGAATTAAACGTGCTTCAATCTTCTCAATCAGTCTGCCACGTGGAGCTTGTCTGAGACTTTGCTAGAATCCATATAAACTACATCAGCTGCACTTCCTTCCACACACTTTTTTCTTCAAAAAATTCCCTCAAATTTGTTAGTCATGCCCTCCCTCTGACAAAACCATCCCTAATCAATCCATGCCCTTCCAAGTATGTGAGGAGGAATTGGGATGAAGGGATATTAGACGCTAAGGCGTCTAATGCTAAGGCATTGGAGGAGAGATAGACCATTCAGCCTAAAGAGGGAATTTTTTGAAGAAAAAAGTGTGTAGAAGGAAGTGCAGCTGATGTAGCTTATATGGATTCTAGCAAAGTCTCTGACAAGCTCCACGTGGCAGACTGATTGAGAAGATTGAAGCACATTTAATTCAGGGAAATTTGGTGAGAGGGATCTAAAGAATTCAGTGAAATTATGACTCAATGCATTATGTGGAATTACATAGTAGTTATATCACAGAACCAGGCTGTTCAACCCAACTAGTTCATGCCAGTGTGTACACTTGGCACAAGACTCCACCCCCTATATTTCATTGATCATTTAAATTGTAAAGAGAGGTTGGACAGGCTTGGGTTGTTTTCTCTGGAGCAGAAAAGATTGAGGGACAGCCTGATTGAGGTGTTTAAGGTTATAAGGGGCATGGAAAGGGTGATAGGGAGCAGCTGATCCTCTTAGTTGAAGGGTCAGTTACGAGGAGACACAAGCTAAAGGAGTTTAGAGGAAACTTGAGGAAAAACCTTTTTACCCGGAGTGTGGTGACACCTTAGAATGAGCTGCCTGGGGGGGGTGGTGAAAACGGGATGCCTCACGTCCTTTAAAATGTATCTGGATGAATACTTGGCACGCCATAACAGTCAAAGCTATGGGTCAAGTGCTGGCAAGTGGGGTTAGGTGGGCAGGTCAGGGCCTTTCAGGTGCAGACTCGATGGGCCGAAGGGCCTCTTCTGCACTGTAGTATGCTGTGATTCTGATTCTGTAACCTCAATCAGCATAAACTTTCTCCTTTAAGCACTTACCCTTAATAGCTCTTTTATTTGCCTCAACTACTCCATATGGAGGTGAGTTCCACATTTTTACACTCTCTGAATAAAGACACTTCTTCTGAATTCCTCATTGGATTTATTAGTGCCTATCTTACGTTTAAGGCCTTCATTCCTGGACTTTCCCATCTTCTCTAGTAGGTGAGTTCCACCAGGTGGTTTACAGATGTCTCCCATACAGATTCAGATCCACTCCCTTTTCCATCAGCTGTTCTTCCTCAGTCTCCTGTGTAGCGGACAAGCGTGAGGGCTGGGTTTCAGATATATGTCCTGTGTCTGGAGTGCTCTGGGCCTGGTATAATGTCCTGAGGCCACAATAATGATCGGGGTCTGGTTAGGTCAGACTGCATGCACATTGCCTGGTTTGAACTCACACAGAGGGCAGAGGAAATGGACCCTTTTGCTGTCTACTTCCGGTATTTTCAAGTTTTATTTCAGATGTCTTGCATCGTGATTTTCCTCATCTCACTTTCAGAATTTTAGACTTGCTTGATCTTTTTAGATTGAGTTAATTCCGCTTGATGCAACACACTCTGAATAAATAAACTGCATTCAAATTAAAAGCTCTTTTAAATGAAATTAAGTTTAAGCTTATTTATTAGTATCACAAGTAGGCATACGTTAATACTGCAATGAAGTTATTGCGAAAATCCTGGCACTTGTTTGGGTACACTGACGGAGAATTTAGCGTGGCCCAGCATGTTGTTGGGAGAAAACAGGAGCACCCAGAGGAAACCCCACGCGAACAACACAGACTCCACACAGACAAGGACCCAAGCTGGGAATCAAACTCAAGTCCCTGGCGCTGTGAGGCAGCAGCGCTAACCATTGAGCCACTGTGCTGCCTGCTAAGGTGCGCTCCTAACTCTATGAAGATTTCCTCTGCCACTTCTAGTTTAAGAGATCACCGTGCCACCAAAAAATTATGAAGAGTTGTTAAATTATTAACCACGCTTGAGTTAAACGACATTACCCCTTTTTCCCTTTCTGAACCGGCTGAACGAAACAGGTTATTTAAAAGGGGAAAGAAAGAATATAATATAACCACATGGTGGCAGGTACCTTGTGTAGGATACAGAGCGGTGCGTGTGATTACATGATAGCAAACATTAGACGTGGTATCTCTTCCGACATTCTTGGCTTAAAGATTGTTACGCAAACAGGGGAAAGGTGAAGACAGAGACAAGTTAATTCACATGCAGGGTCGATTAGCTCCCTAAACAGGGTTATAAACGACCTTAAAAACACGGATCCACTCGCTGCGAGGCGCCTCATTGAGAAGAATTATTGGAATGACAAGTTGCAGTCCCAACCTAATAGGGTTTAAAAGCCCCAAACTGATAATATTTTCTGCTGATTTTGCTAATTGTCGCTTCTGTGCACTGTTACCAAACTCCCTTGTGAAGATGGACTTTCCTGGCAAGGAACTGGCTGCTCGTGCGCATAAGCCCTGGCTCAGTCCCTTTAACACAGCGTCACTAATTTGCCATGTCAAATTAGTGTGATGAAAAACTTCTAATTACTGTTTTGAAGGATCATTTAGGGTATTAGCACCAGTGCTGCAGCCTGTTCCTGGCCAGGCTCATTTGCATACTAATCTGCGGTGCATAAGCAGGTGACAAAGGCGAATGTCTTGTAACTTATTTACAATCTTTGCCGGGGAAAGCTCAGGTTGAGGTTTGACAGCAGCTCCCAGCGGTAGGAAGCTGTAGCAGGAAACTTGTGCTGAGTTAGATTAGGACGGCAGGCGAGGCTGTTTCATCTTCCACGCCGCGCTGGTGTTCAGAATTGTCACTCACTGGCATGAATAGAAGGGGAGAGAAATTAAAAAGAACACTCAAACCTCTCTCCCTGTAAACAGGAGATTTAAGAACCCCCTCGTCAGACCACGTGATTGCTTGGTGATGAACCTGTTGTCAAACCAGACCTGACTGATCTGCTTTGAAAGGTTAAATGATAGTCTTTTTAAAAATAAATCTTTCAGAATTGCATATGGTTACATGGGGAGAGCTGACAGTTACACTTTTCCGCATTAATCATTGTTGCCTTTCTCTGGACTAGCAAGGATTCCTTCTGGCCCTGCTGAGGGCTTGCATGATTGGATAAATGAAGACATGAATCAACCGAGTGACCCTAAGTGACCACGGCTTTCGATAGACTCACAAGCTGAAAATCCCACTTTTTGGAGTGATGAACTCCACGGTTGAGCAAAATTTCAACCCTCTGCATTTCCCTTGGGATTTTCCCCATGTCTCCGCGCCCAACCCTGCCACAACTCCCATACACACCCCAATTCCCAAGCCTATCCCCTCCCCACCCCTTCCAACTTCGGACCCATTATCACAACCAAAAGCTATAAGATCATAAGACATAGGAGCAGAAATAGGCCATTCAGCCCATCGGGTCTGTTTCGCCATTCAATAGCAGCACAGTGGCACAGTGGTTGGCACTGCTGCCTCGTGGAGCCAACAATGCGAGTTTGTTTTCCGGCTTGGGTCACTTTCTGTGCACAGTCTGTGTGTTCTCCCCGTGTCTATGTGGGTTTCCTCCGGCTACTCCAGTTTCCTCCCACAGTCCGTAAATCGTGCTGGTTAGGTGCATTGGCCATGCTAAATTCTCCCTCAGTGTACCCAAAAAGGCACCAGATTATGGCAACTAGAGGAATTTCACTGCAGCATTAATATAAGCCTACTTGTGACTAATAAATAAACTGAATGAGATCATGACTGACCTGACGTGATGTGATAATCCTCAATGCCTCTTTCCTGCCTTATCTTCATAATCCTGCACAATTACTGATTACGGTTACTTACGTGATTCAGCTGGTTGAAACAATGCGGCCTGCTTTCTGAGTCTTTACATAGAACATAGAACATAGAACAATACAGCACAGAACAGGCCCTTCGGCCCTCGATGTTGTGCCGACCAAAATAAAAAGCAATGCCCCTCCTAACTAAACCATTCCCTTCTCATCCATATACTTATCAACTAACCTCTTAAACGCCACCAAACTTGGCGAATCTACAACAGCTGCAGGCAGGGCATTCCACTCCCTAATCACTCTTTGAGTAAAGAACCTACCTCTGATATCCGTCCTATAACTAATACCCTTAATTTAAAGCTGTGTCCCCTCGTGCTAGCTTTCTCCATCTAGGAACAAGGCTATCCTGTCCACCCTATCTAAACCTCTAATCATCTTATATGCTTCAATAAGATCCCCTCTTAGCCGCCTCCTTTCTACGAAAACAACCTCAAATCTTCAACCTCTCTTCATAGGACCTGCCCTCCATACAGGCAACATCTAGTAAACCTCCTCGTACCCTCTCAATGCCTCCACATCTTTCTTATAATGTGGCGACCAGAACTGCACACAATACTCCAAGTGCGGCTGCACTAGAGTTTTGTACAGTTGCAAATGATGCTGCGGCTCCTAAATTCAATCCCCCTACCAATAAAAGCTAAGACGCCATATGCCTTCTTAACAACTTTATCACTTGACTGCCTACTTTCAGGGATCTATTGACACATACACCAAGATCCTTCTGTTCCTCAACACTATTAAGAGCCCTACCATCAGCCCTATACTCTACACATTTATTGTTCCTGCCAAAGTGCATTACCTCACACTTTTCCACATTTAACTCCATTTGCCACCTCTCGGCCCAGCTCTGCAACTTGTCCAAGTCACTCTGTAAACTAAAACACCCCTCTTCACTATCTACCACACCACCAACTTTAGTATCATCTGCAAATTTACTGATCCATCCCCAATACCCTCATCCAGATCATTTATAAAAATTACAAACAGCAGGGGCCCCAAAACAGACCCCTGAGGCACACCACTCGTCACCGAACTCCACGATGAAAATCTCCCATCAACCACCACCCTCTGTCTTCTATCTGCCAGCCAATTTCTAATCCAATTAGCTAAATCACCCTTTATTCCACACATCTGCATTTTCTGTAGAAGTCTTCCATGGGCCACCTTATCAAACGCCTTACTAAAGTCCATATATACTACATCAACCGCCTTACCCCCATCCACCTCTTTGGTCACTTTCTCAAAAAACTCAATGAGGGTAGTAAGGCATGACCTACCCTTCACGAAACCATGCTGACTATCCCCAATCAATTCATTTCTCTCTAAATAACTATAAATCCTATCCCTAATAATTCTCTCCAATACCTTGCCCACAACAGAAGTAAGACTCACTGGCCTATAATTCCCTGGAAGGTCTCTCTTCCCCTTCTTAACAATGGGACCACATTCGCTATCCTCCAGTCCTCCGGAACCACACCCGTAACCAACGAGGACCTGAAGATCAGAGCCAGAGGCTCTGCAATCTCCTCTCCTGCCTCCCAGAGAATCCTAGGGTAAATCCCGTCCGGCCCAGGGGACTTATCCAACTTCAAACCCTCGAGAATTTCTAACACATCCTCCCTATCTACTACAATACTTCCCAATTTGCAACCCTGTACCCTCAGTGATCTCCATAGCTACATTTCCAGCACTCGGCGTGAATACCGAAGAAAAATATTTATTCAGTGCCTCACCAATCTCTTCAGGCTCCACGCACAACTTCCCACTGCTGTCTATGACTGGCCCTAATCTTGCCCTAACCAATCTTCTATTCTTAACATATCGCAAGAAAGCTTTAGGATTCTCCTTAATCCTATCAGCCAACATCTTCTCGTGTCCCCTCTTAGCTCTCCTCAATTCACTTTTTACCTCCTTCCTAGCTAATCTATAGCTATCCATTGCACTACCTGAGCCTTCAAGCCTCATCATGACATAAGCCTCCTTTTTCTTCTTAACCAGCAAATCAACTCTTTTCGTACACCAAGGCTCTCTGACTCGTCCATTTCCTCCCTGCCTGACAGGGACATACTTATCAAGGACTCTCAGCAGCTGCTCCTTGAATAAGCACCACATTCCAGATGTTACGGAAAGGCTTTTGACCAACCTTGTCTTTTTATCACTTTTAATGGGTAGCCGGCAGTGGCAGGTCAGTGTTGAAGTTCAGGGAGGAGGAGAGGCAAACATTTCTAAATGGAGCCCAATAGTAACACCAGCACAGTACCTGGCTATGTTTGTAATGTTATCAGTGGAGGATAGGATAGACTGGTTGGAGGTGCAGGTCACCCTCCCTCTACTACCCCCCCACACACACACACAGTATTGTTCGATCCACCCCTCACCAGTTTTGATTTGAACTTTTGACCCACTGCTTTGTTTCTCAGCAAATTAGTAAATTATTTCTTAAGTGTCTATTTGTTAGTATACAGTTGACATCAGAACCGGTGTCCATCCAGCTGTGCATTCGGAAGGAGAGGTAAAAGATATGAGTTATTGTAAAAATGGCGCAAACATTTACTTTATCCGCCTATTTATCTCCCAACCACATTTTTTTAATATTCATTTGTGCTGCTGGCTGGCCAGCATTTATTGCCCATCCCTTGTTCAGAGGGCAGTTAAGGGTCAACCATATTGCTGTGGCTCTGGAGTCACATGTAGGCCAGACCAGCTCAGGATGGCAGATTTCCTTCCCTAAAAGGACATTAGTGAACCAGAAGGGTTTCTCCAACAATTGACAATGGTTTCATGGTCATTGGTAGATTCCTAATTCCAAGAATTTTTTATTGAATTCAAATTCCGCCACTTGTAGTGGTGAGATTGGAATCTGGCTCCTCAAAACATTAGCTGAGTTTCTGAATTAATAGTATCATAGAATCCCTAGAGTGTAGAAGGAGGTCATTCAACCCATCAAGTCTGTACTGACTACAGCCCATCCAAGTCCCATTCCTGTAACCACACATATTTACCCTCCTATTCCCCTTGACACTAGGGTTAATTTAGCATGGCCAATCAATCCAATCTGCACATCTCTGGCGTGTGTGAGGAAACCGGACCATCTGGGAGAAACCCACGTAAACACAGGGAGAATGTGCAAACTCCATACAGACAGTGACACGAGGCTGGGATTAAACCCAGGTCCCTGTCGCTGTGAGACAGCAGTATTAACCACTGTGCCACCGTGCCATGATAATACCACTGGGCTATCATCTCCCCATATTGGTCACCATTTTTGTACCTTACCAACTAAAGGTTACGTATATCCTTGAAAACTCCCTGCTTAATAAAAGAGAAACTCAAGAAGTGAGATGAGCAGTGGATGTTGTCACTTGCACCACAGCAACCTGTCACTAAATGGTAACATCCAAGGAGTACTAATTCAAAGGCATTGCCTGTCTTCTAATTATTCCAGCGTAAGATTTTGAAACTGTTGTTGTAATATTATTATGCTTCTTTATAGATAGTGGCCTATGTTTTCTTTCTATATTGGGCCTGACTTTGACACTGTTTACATGTCCAGTAACATTGGTGAACTTGGCAGTAATATCTTGTACCTTGGCATTCACTGTAAAAGTGCATGTTTGATAAATGGTTTCCAAAGATGGATTGTCATGCTAAATTGCTCCTTAGTACCCAAAGATGTGCAGGTTAGATGGATTGGGCATGCTAAATTGTCCCTTATTGTCTTAAAATGTGCAGATTAGGTGCTTTGGCCAAGCTAAATTGCTCCTTAGTGTCCAAAAATGTGCAGGTCAGGGGGATTGGCCATGCTAAATTGTCCCTTAGTGTTCAAAGATGTGCAGAATAGGCGGACTGTCTAAGGTAAATTGCTCCTTACGGTCCAAAGATGTGCAGGTTATGTGGATTGGGAATGCTAAATTGCTCCTTTGTGACCTAAGATGTGCAGATTAGGTGGATTGGCCATACTAAATTGTCACTTAGTGCCCAGAGATATGCATGTTAGGGAGAATAGCCATGGTAAATGTATAGGTTACAGGAATAGGGCAGGAGAGAGGGATTGTGTAAGATAATCTGTCAGAGAGTTGATGCAGACTCGATGGGCCGAATGACCACTTTTTCACTGTATTGATTCTATGATTCAATAATTTAAAGTTATTACTTGTCCTGAACCAGAGGAAATGCTGAGTTTATTGTCACTCTTTCTGTTGTCTGTTTCTGCTCTGGAGCTTGACGTGGGAGGATTTCTTCTGGTTGCGGCATGTAACTGGGGTGAAGTTTCTCCTAATCGTTATTTCTAACTAGGCGACAGACACATTCTTTTCAAATATCTTAAAATGTACATGATTCATACATCCTGACATTAGCTTTAAGTACAGAAGATTCAGTTCCAAATTTAGGTGTCAAAATCAGACTCATTCCCGGTCCAAACTTAAGTCAATCATTGGGAGTGTGATGGGGTCTACAGCACATTGCTGTTTCCTGCTCCTGGGCATGTATGGCACTCATCAACTGCTCTCAAACATTTCTTTATTGCAATTAAATACCTCAGCCAGACAAGACAATTCTCCACAGCAACACGTCTCACTCCTACTTTGAACGCTGTTTTCAGGGGTGGAGTTTCTCGGGGTCGATAACTCTTAGTCATACAAAAGTGGGCACGGAACAACAATCAACTCTTCAACAAGCATCCCACTCAGACCCTTTCCCCATAACTCCACATATTTACCCCACTAATCCACCTAACCTACACATCTTAAGACATCAAGGGGCAATTTACCATGGCCAAACCCCCTGCACATCTTTGGACTGTGGAAGGAAACTGGAGTAAGCCCACACAGACACGGAGAGGATGTGCAAACTCCAAACAAATAGTCACCCAAGCCAGGAATCGAACCTGAGTCCCTGGCACTGTGAGGCAGCAGTACTAACCACTGTGCCACCAAATTTTCAACCTTTCGTTTTGTTGTCTTTCTCATTGAATAATTCAGAATTAGGAGTTGATTCAGGGCAGTTTTATAGATTAGGCTGGCAGCGAATAATTTAATTTATGAATGCAACATTAGGCTGATGCTGGCATTACAGAAGTCCTGAAGCAAGAAAATAACATCATCCGCATGTCTGACCACCTCTGGCATCACCACTGGGATTCCTCATCTTCGGAAAAGCACCAGTGCAGGTCAACTCTCTGTGTATCAGAAAGAAAGACTTTTCATGATCACTGGACTTCTTAAACAGTCGCTTAGTAGTTTTGAACTTGAATATTGCTGAAAAGAGATGTATCGCTGAAGCTTTTCATCTTGTACTCATCAGGGCAAAGAAAAGAATAGCAAATTTCAAACAATTTTTACTACAAGAGTTTTGATTAGTTTACATCTTGGTTTTGATTGGCCCAAAGTGTTGTCATGCAAAAAACAGTAGGGATCCAAAGAGCCCTCAAGGTCCTGGATAATTCAAAGAAGTTAAAAGCTTGAACATATTGCTTTAGTTTGTAGATGATGGGTCCTTGTCTGTTGTTTTGAGCAAGAAATAATGAGCCACATCATGAGCTCAACTGAACAATTTGAATGAGCTAATAGCTACAGTAAAACCAATTTAAGATAATGGAGGTGACTTTCTGGGTCTTCCCACTCATGGGATCTTCTGATCCCACTGATGGCGAACCCACACCACAGGCTTAGAAACATAGAACCCCTATAGTGCAGAAGGAGGCCATTTGGCCCATCAAGACTGCACTGACCACAATCCCACCCAGGCCCTATACCCCTAACCCCACATATTTACCCTGTTAATCGCCCTGACACTAGGACCAATTGAGCATGGTCAATCAATCTAACCTGCACCTCTTTGATGTGTGGGAGGAAACTCGAGCACCTCCTGGAAACCCAGCCAGACACAGGGAGAATGTGCAAACTCCACATAAACTGTAACCCAAGCTGAGAATCAAACCCAGGTCCCTGGTGCTGTGAGGCAGCAGTGCTAACCACTGTGCCACGGTGCCACCCCAAAGTGGCAAGAGATGGAATCAGTGAGAAATTCCATTGCCAACTGTTAGAATGTAACCAGTGACATAGAACATAGAACATAGAACATTACAGAACAGAACAGGCCCTTCGGCCTTCGATGTTGCGCCGACCAATATAAAAAGCAATGCCCCTCCAAACTAAACCATTCCCTTCTCTTCCATATACTTATCAACTAACCTCTTAAACGCCACCAAACTTGGCGCATCTACAACTGCTGCAGGCAGGGCATTCCACTCCCGAACCACCCTTTGGGTAAAGAACCTACCTCTGATATCCGTCCTATAACTATCACCCCTTAATTTAAAGCTGTGTCCCCTCGTGCTAGCTTTCTCCATCCTAGGAAAAAGGCTATCACTGTCCACCCTATCTAAACCTCTAATCATCTTATATGTTTCGATTAGGTCCCCTCTTAGCCGCCTCCTTTCTAACGAAAACAACCTCAAATCCCTCAGCCTCTCTTCATAAGACCTGCCCTCCATACCAGGCAACATCCTGGTAAACCTCCTCTGTACCCTCTCCAATGCCTCCACATCTTTCTTATAATGTGGGGACCAGAACTGCACACAATACTCCAAGTGCGGCCGCACTAGAGTTTTGTACAGTTGCAACATGACGTTGCGGCTCCGAAATTCAATCCCCCTACCAATAAAAGCCAAATAAAGCCAATAAAAGCAGTGACTACTTTGTGTTGGATATAATGTGACCAATGGGAAAAAGATGTAAGGGTCAGCTGACCCAGTAAACTATGGAACCAGCTACAATATGATGTAATAGTCAGCTGACCAGCTGATTTACTACAAATAAGGAACTATGTAAAATTGTGAAGAGCTTGGAGTGGCCCAGATTGAGGCTCCAATTTTGGAGTAATGATGTATCTTTATCAAATCCTTTCTTTGAATTATAAGTCGGAATAAGTTTTATCGTATTTTCATTAGCTGCATTTTGAAGACTTTCTTCTGAAGAAACAATAGCAACGGAACCAGAGGATCCTGCCATCTGCCAATGGACACTCCCTCCTGCTGTTGAGAATTACACCATGGGGAATTTGGAAAATGCCCCCTAATAACTGCAGCAATTCACCAATGCTCCTTTGGCAGCTCCTTTCACACCCTCAATCATTACCATTTGGATGGACAAGAGTAACAGGTTCATGGAACACCATCATCTGCACATTTCCACACCGTGTAACTCCCCATCCTGATTTGAAACTATATCACTGTTATCTTCACTGCCACTGATTCAAAACTCCCTCCCTATCCACCTCATGGACTGCAAGTGTTCAAGAAGGCAGCTCCCCTTCACCTTCCCAAGACATCAATAAGGTACCAGAATTTCTGAGAAACACAAGCCTTAGTGAGGAGCTGAAGGAAATCAGTATTAGTAGAGAAATTGGGTGGCAGACAGTTGATAAAATCACGCAATAGCGGAGAAATCAGGCCATTGATCGAGCTCAACTTCTTGATTCTTGTAATCTTATGAGAGCTGGATTTCCGGCGAGGTCAGCCTATCGCCAGAAATAGGCGGGAGGCTGAATAATTCATTTAAATATATTTAATATTAATTCCCATGTGTTTATTGAGTCACCACTCAATCTTCCATTATTTTGGGGTAATTAATGGGATTAACGAGGAATAAATCTCCAGGGCCTGATAATCTTCATTTCAGAGAACATAAGAAAGTGGCCCTGGAACTAATAGGTTATCTTCTAAAATTCTTTGGACTCTGGAAAGTCTTCTGCAGATAGGATAGCTCACTATTCAAAAAGGGAGGTAGAGAGAAAACAAGGATCAATAGACCAGTGAGACTAATGCCATTATAAGGAAGTTGTCAAACTCTATTATCAAGGATTTCAAAACTCACCATTTGGAAAATAGTGGTATGATTAAACAAAGTTAGCATGATTTATGAAAGAGAAATCATGCTTGACGAATCTACTGAAATTTTTTGAGGATGTGACTCGTAGAGTTGACTGAGAAGAACCAGTCGATGTGATTTATTTAGACTTTCAAAAAGCTTTCAACAAGGTCTCACATAACAAATTACTCTGTAAAGTTAAAGCACATGGGATTACGGTAGTGTCTAGAGATGGATAGAAAGTTGGTTAGCAGATAGGATTCAAAGAGCTGGAATAAATAGGTCCTGTCAAGATTGGCAGGCGGTGCCTATTGACATAGCATAGGGATCTGTTCCGGGGCCACAACTGCTGACATTGTAAGTTAATGATTTGGAAGAGAGAATTGAATGTATTATCTCCAAATTTGCAGATGATACAATGTTGGGTGGGAGGGTGAGCTGTGAGGAGGATGCAGAGATGCTTAGGAACAGTATGGTGGCACAGTGGTTAGCACTGTGTAGGCACTGCATAAACTTCATGATGTTCTCAATAGTATGATTTCAGTGAACAGTCGAGTATGGTTTGCCCAGGGCTGGCTGAAGGTTCAGTAAGGGGCCTATCAGTGTGTGAGGTTATAGTTGGCCTCCAACTCTAACAGGCAGTGTCTCCCTCATAAAATGAAATAAAACTGATTCGCCAAGATGATGACAACAGGAACAATCACAGGAGTTGGAACATCAAAGCAGAGAGATCAAGAAAGAGTTCATGAATATGGTATTAGAGGCCCAGATCCAGATGGCAAAGTGGTTAACACTGCAATCTCACAGCGCCAGGAACCCAGGTTTGATTCCAGCCTCGGGTGACTGTCCGTGTGGAGTTTGCACATTCTCCCCAATGTCTGCAAGGGTTTCCTCTGGGTGCTCCAGTTTCCTCCTACAATCCAAAGATGTGCACATTAAGAAGATTGCTCATGCTGAATGCATAGGGTTATGTGGCAGGGGATGGGGTGAGGGGTGGCTCTGGGTAAGATGCTCTGTTGGAGAATTAATGCAAGCTTCATGGACTGAATGGCCTCCTTCTCTATTGTAGGGATTCTGTACTTCTATGGTCATGGAAATAGATTGGAGGAAGCTGGCCATGTTCCTACAGGGACCAGGAAACTTCAATGAATTCCCTCCAAAGAAAGTGTGAGCAGATGGCCAGGAAATCCTTGCATACTGCTACAAGAGATTCATGGACCATATGCAGGTGGGCACGGTCAGTGGGTGCATCTGAACATGACATTTTCTTTCCAGCATATGAACAGCCTCTCGCATCACTCAATGTAACGCACACGCATTAATCCCCCTGACAGCACTCCCTCACACTCAGGACTTTTACCTAACATTCAAAATTTCAAGCTATGCCCACTCACTCAGCCTGTCCAAATCATAGAGTCATAGAATCTCTTACAGTGCAGAAGGAGGTTATTCAGCTTATCAAGTCTGCACCAACAACAATTCCACCCAGGTCCTACCTCCATAATCCCAAGTATTTACCCTGCTAATCCTTCTTACACTAAAGGGCAATTTAGCATGTCAATCTATCTAACACTTACATCTTTGGGATGTGGGAGGAAACTGGAACACCCAGGGGAAACCCACATAGACAGGGGAGAACGTACTAACTCCACATCAACAGTGACCCGAGCTGAGAATCGAACCTGGGTCCCTGGTGCTGTGAAGCAGCATTGTGCCACCGTGATGCTAATTGTTCTCATGGATATATTATAGGGTTGGCTAGATACAGATAATCATAGAACTATAAATGATTACAATGCAGAAGGAGGCTATTTGTTCCATCATGTTTAAGCCTCTGCTTAGTGCCTTCTCTCTATAATCCAGCAAATTTTTCTGCTTTAAAAATATCCAAGTCTCATTTGAAAGCCAGGATTGAACAGACATTGTAACCCTTACAGCATCTTATTAGACAAGGCATCCATACTTGGCAAAGCAATGCACAGATTGCACAAAATATTACATAGAACACTACAGCACAAACAGGCCCTTTGGCCTACAAATTGCCTCGATTATACCCATACCTACTAGACCATAGAACTATCTGTAACTCCCAATCCCATTTAATCCCATGTGCCTATCCAGAAGTCTTTTAAAAGATCCCAGTGAGTTCGCCTCTACTGCCACCGATGGCAGCTGATTCCATTCACTCACCATCCTCTGAACAAAGAACAAAGGACAAAAACAGCACGGGAAACAGGCCCTTCGGCCCAATGAGCCCGCGCTGCCACCCCAATGTTCCCACCTCTACCCATGATCCCTGTCTATGTTTATACATCTATGGATTAAAAACCAAATTTGAGACAAATTTGAGGCAAGAGTCAGCGGAGATAGAGTCATCGAGGTTTACGGCATGGAAACAAGCCCTTCAGCCCAACTTGTCTATGCTGCCTCATTTTTAAACCCTATCGCCCCCATTTGGCCCAGAGATGTGCAGGAGAAATTTTTTTACACAGAGGGTGGTGGGATGCACTGCCAAGTGAGATGGTTGAAGTAGATATGTTAACCACATTTAAGACTTATCTTGATTGGCATATGAACAGACTGGAAATAGAATGGTTAGTTTAGGTAGATAAATGTGATTGGTGTAGGCTTGGAGGGCCAAAGGGCCTGTTTCTGTGCTGTACTGTACTCGATTCTTTGTTCTTTGTAATGTATTGCCATCACCCCTAATGCAGTGGATTTTTAATCTGATTGTTATTCAGATTGTTGCATAGTAATGAGTTAATCATCCTGCTAACACGGTACTTTACACGTTTTAGGAAAATAAAGCAGCTGCCAACTCCCACATAACTGAAATAAATGGTTGTGAACAGAGGTATATTGTGCGCTGAATATTTAAATACCGTGATATTTAATGGTACAATAAATAATCTAAATGAGACCATTCACATGGACACAGCAAACAGTGGCCCTCAAGGAATGTAAGCACAGTCTGTTTTAAGGCTGTTGCGAGGTTGACCCTCCTACATTTTGCTTTATCTAAGTCTTAAACGATAAAATGTCACGCTTGGGCCGGATGACTTGTTTTCAGAGGCAAAGTAGACAATTGTTTATCCTCATCTGCTCACGGCTGCCAGGAATCACTGGCTTTTGTAGAATCCAGCATTGATAGTGCGTGTTTGACATGTGCTAATTCTCCCAGTGTTCCCGACTGTCGAAAGCCCCCAAGAAGCACCGAGGTTAGAGGTGAGCAGTACAGAGGTTAGTGGAACAGCTGTAATTGTCTTCACTGCTTTAGTTAACAACTGCTTGCTTCCATCAGCACTTGCAAAGATGTCTTGTATCATCAGTCACACACATGTACAACAAGACCCCAAGCATTTTCAATACTCATTGTTCATGCAGAATTTTTTTTCTTTGGCAATGTTAACATCATTTTGAATGTTCAGGAAAAGTGTGTAATTTAACATAATTCAGCTCTCTGAATGACCGAATAACAAAATGATTTCACCGTAACATCTGCTCAGTCAATACAGGGCTAACTCACGCTGCTCCCCCAAATACAGGACAAAGATACATTTAATCTGGGGCAATAAACTGAACGCAGATGAAATTACATCGATCCAAGAACATTCTATTCGAAATTCTATTCGAAATTACAATGCTGCGGGAAATGATAGGGCAGCATGGTGGCACAGTGGTTAGCACTGCTGCCTCACAACACCAGGGATCCGGTTCAATTCATTAGATCACTGTTTGAGTGGAGTCTACACCTTCTCCCTGTATCTGCGTGGGTTTCCTCCGGATGAACAAAGAACAAAGAACAAAACAGCACAGGAAAAAGGCCCTCCGGCCCAACGAGCCTGCACCGCCACCTCGATGTTCCCACTTCAAAGGGAACTTCCCATAAAGGGGTAGCAATTTCCGTGGCATCAGTTATTGGCACCAAGTGCCAATATCTTCAGGCATGCAGCAATCATGTCATCAAGCAAAGTAAGCAATCAATTGCATTTTACTTTCCTGGAAATAAAAACAAAAGACTAATTGCCCTTCACTAAATGTTATTTGTCGTGCATTGTAAAATAAGTGACTGGGACATATATATGGGGTTAAGGTTAAAAAAAAGAAACAAATGTAGAATTGTGAAATTCATATAATGTACAGATTTGACCAGGGTTGAAAATGCATGGGCCAGCAGGAGAGTTTGCCCTTGAAAACCCTCAGAAAGTCAGAGAAAAACGACAAGGGCAACAAATGCAAAAAATGTTGCAATGGTACATGGGAGGGACAGATTCTGTGAGGAGTTTCTCTTCTAATTGATCATTGCTCCAATTCCTGCTCCGCTTTCCTCCCACAGTCTGAAAGATGTGCTGGTTAGGTGCATTGGCCATGCTGAATTCTCCCTCTGTATACTCGAACAGGCACTGGAGTATGCCACGAGGGGATTTTCACAGTAATTTCATTGCAATGCTAATGTAAGCCTATTACATTAGGCTTTTATCAGTGATAAAATAAACTATAAACAATATTGCATTTCACTTAACGGCGCTGTTCTTGTAATGTGGATTGGTTCCTGATTAGGGCAGACTAGATTGGGTTGACCATGGTAAAACCAACAAAATGATTCAGCATGTTAAACGTTGACCAGTGAACAGTTGGTATGGTTATTTCATGTAACATTAGTTAAATAGTCCACACTATCGTTATTTTATCAGTGATTCTGCCCATGTTTAGATTGTTTTCTATGGTCCCCTTTTCATCCCTCTTTCTTGTATTACATAGACATTATCTGAGATGCCTCCACCATCAACACTGCTCCATCAGAAGCTTTTCTGAGCCTGAAATCTTGCAGTCAGCTTACTCTCATCCTGCAGACACAGTGCTCTGCTTCATTGAGCTGTCTGGCTGTGATTTAGCTCAAACTTGTTCGTCGGAATCTGGACCTGCAACCCTCTGAGAATATAACCTGCGACTCATGGGCTGTGCAAGATCGACTATTTTTGTTCAGTTCTATTTTGTTGATATCTATCAATTACGGGGAAGCAGTGGTGTAGTGGTATTGTCGTTGAACCCAGAGATCCAGGCTAATGCTCGGGGGGACACAGGTTCGAATCCCACCACAGCAGATAGCAAAATAATTCAATAAAAAACTGGAATTAGAAGGCTAATAATGACTGTGAAACCATTGGTGACTGTTGTAAAACCCAGCTGGTTCACTAACGCCCTCTAAAGAAAGAAATCTACCATCCTTACCTGGCCTGGCCTACATGTGACTCCAGAGCCACCCTGAGGGGTCAATAAATGCTGACCCAGCCAGCGATCCCAGAAGCGAATAAAAAAAGTGTGTAGGTCTTGAGCCATGTGATAGTGTGGTGGTAATGTCAGCTGGGTTAGTAATCCAGAAAGCAGTCTATTGCTCTGGGGACATGGGTTCAAATCCCACTGTGGCAGCTGATGGAATTTTAATTCAATTTAATACAAATGGAAATAATGCTTAGCGGTGGTAATTGTGACCAGGACACCTATTGTTAATTGTAAAATCCCACCTGGATCACTCATCCCCATGACAGAAGGAAATCAGTCTGCTCCGTGTGTGATCCCAGATCCACAGAAAATGATTCTTAGCTGTTCTCAGTTCAAGGGCAGTGAGAGATGGGTGATAAATGCCAGCCTTGCCAGTGATACCCACCTGCCAAGAAATACCAAGAGGGGGGAAAAATGAAACTAGTGATTGGTGTTTAAAATGCTATAATGCCGTGTGATTTAGATAGTGAACAACTCACAGATACTCACATAGACCAAGATATCATTGGTTCCAAATACACAAAAGGGTGAAAGGAACCCGTGGGAAAATCAAAGGCTCACTAAATAATGGGTGTGTTTCTCAAAATTTCACAATGTCCATAGAATCCCTATAGTGCAGAAGGAGGCCATTTAGTCCATTGGGTGTGCACCAACTCTCTGACAGAGCATCTGCCCCAGGCTCTATTCCTGTAACCCCATGTTGGTACCCCACTAATCACACTAACCTACACACTTAGAATGGCATGATAGCAGCATGGGGTTAGCGCTGCTGCCTCACATCACCAGGGACCCGGGTTCGATCTCACACCGGCAGTGTGGAGCTTGCACATTCTCCCTGTAACTGTGTGGGTTTCCGCCGGGTGCTCCAGTTTCCTCCAACATTCCAAAGATGTGTGGGTTAAGTTGATTGGCTTTGCTAAATTGACCCATTAGTATCAGGGAAACAGGCAGGGTAAATAGGTCAGGTTACAGGGATAGAGCTGGGGTGGGATTGTTGTCAGTGCAAGTTTGATGGGCCAAATGGATTCCTCTTGCATTGTATGAATTCTATAAATCCATGAATCTGGGCTTTTGGGACACTAAGAGACAATTTAACATGGCCAATCACCTAACCTACGGATGTTTGGACTTTAAGGGGGAGTTGGAGCAGGCATGGGGAGAGCATGCACAGACAGTGACCCTAGGTCAGAATTGAACTGGGTCCCTGGCGCCATGAGGCAGCATTGAGTTGTTTCTTTCTTTTGGAATTGGATTGTCATGCTTGCGCAACCTCTCTGAAGCCAATGGAAAGTTAAAGTCTGACACATGTATCACTGCTAGACCTGAACTCTCGCAAGTAAATATCTGGCGTAAAGCCTCCAGAATACAAATGCATTCTGCCCACGTGGTGGAGGTTGTAAAGTAAATACGTCCCGCTGCTCTGATCTTACATCCTGTCACATTAATGTTTCAGAGCACTCAATATAAATATTAAAACTAATAGCTTCATTCTTCAGCTATTACTCCATCATTCCCTGAAATCATCATAAAACATTCAAAGCCTTTTAGAACATTTACACACTTGAATTTGATGGCAGGGAAAAGGATTGCCAGGATGAAGCTTCAAATCCTAAATAAGACTGAAAAGCTGTTTATAGAATATGCTTTATTTATTCATCGTTTCAAAGTAGGGTTCAATTTTGATGTAGGAAGAAAAAAAAAATCAAAGTATGGCTGTCAAGGGAGAAAAGCTGAATACATAGACTTGTCTGAGGAGCAGAGTCCATGAGAATCTCAGCCCAAGGTCGATCCGTCTCAGGACCGTGGGTACCTTAACAGCTAATGGATTGTAAAGACACATACCAGCATTATGAATTTTTAAACACAACCTCTTCAGCGGAGACCTCTATAAATCAGTGATGACTTATTGGCCAGATCAATTATGCAAACGTTAAAACATTTAATGACAGATAATGAAGGGGTCTCTGGAGTCCAAGGTCCACACTTCTTTTCTCTCCCAAAAGCAAACCTGCACTGGTTGTTGAGAGGCGGGATGTGAGGGGGGGTGGGGGGGGGGGGTGGGGGGTGGGGGGGGGGGGGGGGGTGTGGTGAGGGAAGGTGGGTGCTTTGTCCAAGTGCAGCAGAGTTAAGGCATGCGACCCGCAATCGGGCCCGGCCTGTTTACCAGCAGATTGGCTTTGCAAAGTTTTCCGTAGCTGGTCATGGCAGCGGAAAATACCCCACTGTTCACCACATCTGCAATCTACTCCTCTCCCAATCCACCCCCAGCATTTCTGACCTTTCCAGGCATGATGGGGAAACAAGTGATTTCTCGTTCCCTGCCATTGAAGCTAGGTCTATTTTAAGCTCGCAGGCAGCAGCAGCTCCTCTCGCTTGGTAAACAGCTCCTCTCACTTTTAAGTCTGGTTTCCGGCAACTCTTGAAAAAAAAACCCTTCAGCAATTCACTCTGCAAATCATTTGAACCGAACTCTTATTAGTTTGGGGTTTGCAGATGACACATACATCTCTTGGCTGATGGCTGTTGAAACAGTTTGTACAACCTAAGGCAAACGACTGCTGGATATGGAGGCTAACTACTTTTGCTATTCCAAATCTTCATACTGATGCAAATTGCGGGGTTGCTTGCATTTCGACTGGCAGACACTAGACTGAGCTTCAGTATTCGATTCGATTTATTATTGTCACGTGTATTGGGATGCAGTATTGTTTCTTGTGCGCTATACAGACAAAGCATACCGTACATAGAGAAGGAAAGAAGAGGGTGCAGAATGTAGTATTATGGTCATCGCTAGGGTGCTGAGAAAGATCAACTTATTGCAAGGAAGACTCATTCAAAAGTCTAACAGCAGCAAGGAAGAAGCTGTTTTTGTGTTGGTTGGTATGTGACCTCAGGCTTTTGTGTCTTTCTCCCGATGGAAGAATGTGGAGGAGCGAATGTCCGGGATGCATAGGGTCCTTGATTATGCTGGCTGCTTTTCTGAGGCAGGAGGAAGTGTAGACAGAGTCAATGGATGGGAGACTGGTTTGAGTGACAGACTGGGCTACATTCACGGCCCTTTGTAGTTTCTTGTGGTCTTGGATGAAGCAGGAGCCATACCAAGCTGTGATACATCCAGAAAGAATGCTTTCAATGAGGCATTTGTAAAAGTAGGTGAGAGTTATATGGGACATGCCAAATTTGCTTAATCTCTTGAGAAAGTAGAGGCATTGGTGGCTTTCTTAACTGTAGTGTAAAAAATACACATCGTTAAAAACAGTGGTACCAGTCACTTGATGTGCGGCATGGATTATATGTCCCCGTTAGATATAGCTCTTGGGGCTAAAGGAATCAATAAATATTGGAGGAAGGGGGAAATATTGAATTTGATGATCAGCCATGATCAAGATGAATGGTGGAGCAGCATTGAAGGGCCGAATGGCCTACTCCTGCTTCAGTTTTTACATTTCTACGTCGAAGTGTGCAGTCAGAGCATTTTTCATGCAAGGTAAAGGAAAGACCTGCATTTATGTAGCACCTTTCACATCCCAACAACTTTACAGCCAATGGAATATTTTGGAAATATAATCATTGTTGTGCTGCAGGAAACACAACAGTCAATTTTCACACAGCCGACTCCCACAAACACAATGTAATAATGAGCAGCTCATCTGCTTTTGTGATGTTGATTGAGGGATAAATATTGGTTAGAACCCCAGGTAGAACTCCCCAATCCTTTAACAAAATAGTGCCATGGGATGTCAGCCTTGAAATTTGTACTCAAACCCTGGAGTGGGACGTGAATCCAGAGCTTTGGGAGTTAGAGGTTAGAGAACTGATGGAGTTCAGACAAAGAGGGGGGAATCTTATAAAGACTTACAAAAGTCTAGGACTAGAGAGGGTAGATGCAGGGGGGATGTCCAGAATCAGGGGTCACAGTCTGAGGATTCGGGGTAGACCATTTAGAATGAAGATGAGGGGCCATTTTTTTCACCCAGGGAATAGTGAGCCTATGGAATTCATTACCAAAAGAGGTAATTGATGCCAAAACTTTGAATATATTCAAGAGACGGCTGGATGTAGAACTTGGGGCGAATGGGATTGAAGGTTATGAGGAGAAGGTAGGATTAGGCTATTGAGTTGGATCATCAGCCATGATTGTGATGAATGGTGCAGCAGGCTCGAAGGGCCGAATAGCCTACTCCTGCTCTGATCTGTGTTTAGCCAATGACCTATGACTGACACTCATATGCAGGAAATAAGCATGGAATTGTTGGTGACTATTTGTGACAGTCAAGTTTTGTTTAATGCTCAATTATTCTTTTCTTATGCCATGCTTACCCATTAATACAGAGTTTTACCATAAATATATTCAATTCCTTTTGGAAATGTTTAGGATCCGAAAGATAAAGGAATAATTTCCAACCTCCCATTATGAAATATTTGTGAAAAGTAAAGAACCGTGGATGCTGGAATCTTAAACAAAATCAGAACATGCTGGAAAATCTCTTTGATTTTGATTTGATTTGACTTGATTTATTATTTTCACATGTATTAACATATAGTGAAAAGTATTGCTTCTTGCGCGCTATACAGACAAAACATACTATTCATCGAGAAGGAAATGAGAGTGCAGAATGTACAGACATAAGTAGAGTGTAGAGGAAGATCATCTTAATGCAAGGTAAGTCCATTCAAAAGTCTGACAGCAGGAGGTAAGAGATTGTTCTTGAGTTGGTTAGTATGTAACCTCAGACTTTTGTATCTTTTTCCTGAAGGAAGAAGTCAAGGGATGGGAGGCTGGTTTGTGTGATGGACTAGGCTACATTCATAACCTTTTGTAGTTTCTTGCAGTTTTGGGCAGAGCAGGAGCCATACCAAGCTGTGATACAACCAGAAAGAATGCTTTCCATGGTGCATCTATAAACGTTGCTGAGAGTTGTCGCTGACATGCCAAATTTCCTTAGCCTCTTGAGGAAGTAGAGGCGTTGATGGGCTTTCTTAACTATAGACCTCAGTAGGTCTGGGGGAGAGAATAAAGCCAACGTTTCTGGATGAGTACATGGGATTTAATGGGATTGGGAGTTACAAATAATAGGTATTGATATGGTCGGCACAACTTGTGGGCCTGTTTGTGCTGTAGTGTTCTATGTTCTATGTTTCGAGGCTAGAAGAAGTACCACTTCCCTGAACAAGTACTGCTCTTCTCTCCGGCACTCTGACGAAGGGTCATCTAGACTTGATACATTGGTTTTATTCTCTCCCCGCAAATGCTGTTAGAGCTGCTGAGGTTTTCCAACATTTTCTGTTTCTATGACATAATTGTTGATAATTTAATGCCAGTTTGTTCAGTTGGCTAGATTTTTTTTTTTAAAAAGTGTTCATTCATGGGGTATGGACATCAGTGGCTGGGCCAACATTTATTGCCCATCCCTAAGTGCCCTTCAACTGAGTGGCTTGCTAGGCCACTTCAGTGTCAGTTAGGAGTCTCATGTAGGGCAGGCCAGCTAAGGATGACAGGTTTCCTTCCCTAAAGGATATTAGTGAACCAGATAGGTTTAGACAACAATCAACAATGATCTCAATAGACATCTAATTCCAGAATTTAAATTACCCGGATCCCCAAGAGAGTTACCTTGAGTCTCTGGATTATTAATCCAGTGACAATACCATTACTGCCTCCCTGTATGATGATGAGGGTGTGGTCTCAGTGAGTTTAATCCCTGTGCCAGTTGTGGAAGTTCAGGAAGGCCTGTTTCCTTGCCTTCTCTCACATTTGCAAAGTGGTATATCTCCAGCTATATATAACCAATTCATGTAGAGAGATTTCTATGATCTTTCAACCCTCTGAGAAACCTTCTTCCAATTTTGGCTTGCTGTTCATCTATTATTTTCTTTTCCCTACCATTGTTGAACCACCTAGTCCTGAATTCCCTCATTGAAACTTTCAACCTCTCCATCATCATGTAAGATACTCCTGTAAATTCAATTTGTTGTCCAAGGCTGCCTTGTGGGGCCAAACTTTGCTCCATTTTCCCTGTGAAATACCTTGGATCATTTTCCTATTTGAAAGGCTCTATAAAAATATTATTATTAATTAATTTATAATGACACTGTAATGCATGGCATGGTGGTCCTGTTGCCTCACTGCACCAGGTACCCTGGTCCGAATCTCAGTTTGGGTGACTGTGCGAGGTCTGCGCATTCTCCCCGTGTCTGCATTGGTGTCCCCCCCCACACTTCGAAGATGTGCAGGTTAAGTGGATTGACCATGCTAAATTGCCCCTTAGTGTTAGGGGGATTAGCAGGGCAAATACGTCGGGTTGCAGGAATGGGTGGGTTTGTTATCAGTGCAATCTTGATGGGCTGAATTGCCTCCCTCTGCACTGTAGGCATTCTACGACTCTCTGAAACAAGTACAGTACATTGCATACGTTACAAAGTGTTTACTTGCTAAGATTCTGATTGTGTCTTCAAGCACTCCTTGCAATGTGGAGGATGTGCTTCAGATACTGGTATCATAGAATCTACACTGTGCCACCCTGCCGCCCCAGGTACCTGGCGTTCTTAGTGGAGAAAGCTAGTTTGAGATTTTTTTTTGCATGTTTTTGAATATAAACAGCAGAGGTTTCCGCTAATGTGTGGAAAATACCGCTTTGGAACGTTATTAGGTAGCTCCCAAATGACTAAGTTTACTGTTACATATTTGAATTAAGCGGATTCTAAATTGGGAAGGTAAAAATGTTTGCACACTTGCTTTAGATTTTTTTGAACGTCAAACTGAGCAAGACACCGCATCGGAGAGAGACACCACGTTAATGTGATTACTGTTTGATTGCCCTCAGAATGATTATATCTCTGCCTCGTGTCTCTGCGGGGAAACAAACAATGCAAATGTCTGTACTTGCCTGAAGGCCTCAACAAGAGAAAAAAAAGCAAAGAGGTAGAAAGAGATACCAATAACTAATGATTTACTTCAGCTATCATTATTACATTTCCTTGCAGGAGAAATTCTCACTGCAAAGTAATAATTATCGCTTACGGAGAGACATCAGTCAATTCTGAAATTGGTTCTACCTCAATCTTTTGTCAACACACTAATTGAAATTGTGTGGGGTGGGGGGTGTTGGAATTGGAGTAATTTAACAAAAACAGCCGCATAATGTTATTTGAACTGCTACCGCAGGAAAAGGTTATGGGCCTGTAAATAAGCTTTCTATTTTGAAATATAAAAAAAACCCATCCACTTAATCACCACCGCCGTTATTAACCGGCCATCGCCTCAAACCAGGTCAGCCACGCAAAACAGGCCAATAAGCATTTAATTTTGCTGCAGATAACTTTGTATTTATTACAATTTCTTGTCCTGTAAATTATTCATATGAGCAATTCCACTGTATTTTTATTGAGGTGGCAACGACTGACCCTGAATCTGCTTCTCACATATTACCACAAATTTACCGAGCGTACTAGTTATTTCTGATGACGGCATTAAAGGGGATTAGGTTTTAGTTGTCAGCTGCCAGCTCATTTATTATTACTACTAATAAGCTTCAAAGAGAGATACAATGAGTTCATTTTCCCTAGTCAGTTCATTTAGAAGTCGCTCACTTTAATCTTTTCATATAAATAGGCAAACAAAACAATATACTCTTCGTATGCACTTATGCAACATTCAAGGATTATAAACTGGTGTCTAGACAAGAAAACCTAATGTATGCAGATTTTTATTTTAAAGTTTTCAAAACACGTCAAAGTATCAGAAAAATAAAATAAGAGTGAAAGTCTGCTGTAGATTCCAGCTTACAGGATGCATACATGTACAAACAGAGAGAAAGCTAGTCCCAGTTGGTTATCTGATGTAGGAGATTCCACTGCATCCGCCAGATGTACATCAAGTTGGCTGTCAAATTATAATCACACAAAACTGGATGCAAAGGATATCATGTGACAGGAAGGGGAGGTTTATACCTGAAACATAAACCAGAAAATGCTGGAAAATCTTCATCAGGTCTGAAATGTTGGCTCTATTCTCTCCTCGCAGATGCTGTCAGACCTACTGAGATTTTCCAGCATTTTTGTTTTTGCATCAGATTTCAGGATCCCTTGTATTTTGCTTTTATCTGAGGTTTGTATCTGATTGAGAGTCCCCTAAATTTTGAATATCCTTGCATATATTGTGGGAGAATTTTTTTTTTATTCATTCTGTGTCTAATTCTGGTCACTACATGACCAGAAAGACGTGGAGGTTTTGGGAAGAGTGCAGAAAAGGTTTGCCAGGATGCTGCCTGGTTTGGAGGGTATAACAATGAGGAGAGATTGAAAAAACTGGGATTGTTCTCCCTGGAAAGACAAAGGCTGAGGGGTGACCTGAGGGAAGTTTATAAAATTATGAGAGCATGGACAGTTGGAAACTTTCTCTCAATTACAAGGCACAGGTAAGGGCACAGGTTCAATATAAGAGGGAAAGGTTCAAGGGAGATGTGCAGGGGAAGTTTTTTTTACCTAAAGTGTGGAGCAGGGAGCCTGGAATGCATTGCCAAGTGAGATAGTTGAGGCAGTTACGTTAGCCACACATAAGACTTACCTTGATAGGCATGTGAACAAATGGGAAAGAGAGGGATAAAAGCAATTGGTCTAGATAGGTAAATGTGGTTGGCACAGGCTTGGAGGCCTGGTTCCTGTGCTGTACTCTTCTTTGTTTCGTGGGACATGGACTTTACTGACTAGCCAGCATTTATTGCCCATCACTTGTTGCTCTATAGAGAACAGTTGAGAGTCAATCACACTACTATGGCTCTGGAGTCACCTGTAGGCCGGATCAGGTGAGGACAGCAGATTTCCTTCCCTAAAGGAACCAGATGGATTTTTCCAACAATTGACAACGGTTTCATTGTCACCAGTGAATTCTTAATTCCAGATATTTTATATTGAATTCAAACTCCACCTTGGCAGAATATGAACACGGGTTTCATAAACATTAGCTGAATTAATAGTCTAGTGATAATACCACTAGGCCATCGCCTCCCTCATAATACCACGTGATACACACGACAAAGCCATAATTTGGATAGTTAACATGGAAAATATCAATTCACTGTTAGTTAATCTGTCATGTGATCCTGCCATGTTACACTTACCTCACTAAGATTTCTGTGATGTATTATTATCACCATCACCATTTCACTCTTGCAGGTCATTTACCAATTACGTACTTTAATGATATTATAGTGGGGCTAATCTCAACCCTGTGACTGTCCAAAGCAGACTTTTCAGCACTGATAGAACTCACATTGGCTGCACATAGTCCAACTGCTTGTTGATCCTCTGTTTTTGGCCCTCCTTCCTGTCACTGGCATGTCTAATATAGACGAGAATTCTGAATTTTAGGTTTTTATGCATAATTAATCATTGGAATGTTCATGAGCCGCACTGTGATCGAGGAAGGAAAGTGACCGTCCATTTTATTGAATTAGCAATCACTGTGTCTTGTCAATATTCACACATCTTTTTTTCTAAAGAGCAACACAGCATGGGAAACAGGCCCTTCGGCCCAATGAGCCCGCGCCGCCGTCATAACTATATAGTAGCAAATCCATTATCTTATTATATTATTCCTATATAATAATATATATATTATTCCTAATATGGAAAATTTGTTTCCCAATCAGCCTAAGAGCGAATTTTTGGGTTGTGGGAGGAAACCGGAGTGCCCGGAGAAAACCCACGAAACCACGGGGAGAACGCGCAAACTCCCGCAGACACCGGCCCAATTCCAAGTGTCTGCACAGCCACATCGATAGTCTCTGAGCTGTCATGGTGCCCTTCAGATGGTCCACATAAAGCACTCATTTACGACATGAGGTACCAGGCAATCCATGAATCAACATCCAAGAGCTGTACCCGCACCACCTGCCGAATGCATGCTCAAAGTATGGACCGAATTACCCGTGGAAAAAAGCCGTAGTTAAACAGTCCTAATATATCCCTCTATCTGCATACCGCTCATGTGGCTGTCCAAGAGACCCTTAAACAGCCCCAGCATGCCTGCTCCCACCATCTTACTCGGCAGTGCATTCCACACCCCCACTACCCTTTGTGTGAAAAACTGCCCTCTAATATTCGCCCTATACATAGCCCCCCTCACCCTATGGCCATGACCCCTCGTCCTATCCATTTCTAAAGGCGGAAAAAGTTTACCTCCATTTACTCTATCTATACCCCTTATAATCTTATACACCTCTATGAGAATATCTTCTCAGATATTTGTTGCGCTGTTTTGCATTGCTCTTGAGTTCCAGAGCTTCAAGTATTAAATGGCCCACTGCAGTCTAAAGTTCATGCTGATGCACCTTTGTAAACTTTACCTTTAATCTTTGCGAATGCCCTTTCAGCCATGTGTCAAAAGCAACATTTGCCTGTTGTTATCTGAGACCAGGCAGCAGCACTGAGTTGGCAGTATAACTTACTTACTTATTTATTTGTCTGTGTCACAAGTAGGCTTACATTAATCCTGTCTTTTTAAAAGTATTTAGACAGTTACATGGGGAAGATGGATATAGTGGGATATGGGCCAACTGTGGGCAGTTGGGACTAGCTTA
Source organism: Sphyrna mokarran (assembly GCA_024679065.1). NCBI lineage: Eukaryota > Metazoa > Chordata > Chondrichthyes > Carcharhiniformes > Carcharhinidae > Sphyrna > Sphyrna mokarran. Next base: position 14,661,339 of record JAGIQG010000009.1, read on the forward strand.
GTGGCTACAAAGAAAGGACAGCATGGACAAGTTGGGCCAAAGGGCCTGTTGCCATGCTGTAAACCTTTATGATGATGACTCTATGACTACAATGAAGTTACTGTGAAAATCCTGAAAATCCTGAAAAAGCAGTTGGTGGACTCTCAGAGACTATTTCCCCGAGCTGAAGTGGTCACTACAAGAGGACACAGATTTAAGGTGCAGGGAAGCAAATACAAAGGAGATGTCAGGGGTAGGTTTTTCACTCAGAGGGTGGTGAGTGAATGGAACCGACTGCCGTCGGAGGTTGTTGAGGCAAACTCACTGGGGTCTTTTAAGAGACTTCTGGATGAGTATATGGAAAAGAATAGGATAGGAGGTTATGGATAGGTCTGTGGATTGGTAGATGTGATTGGCGCAACTCATGGGCCGAAGGGCCTGTTTGTGCTGTATTGTTCTACGTTCTATGTTCTATCCCCAAGTCGCCACACTCTGGTGCCTGTTTGGGTACATTGAGGGAAAATTTAACATGGCCAATGTACCTAACCTGCACATCTTTCAGACTATAGGAGGAAACTAGAGCACCCAAAGGAAATTCACATAGACACAGGGAGAACGTGTAGACTCTACACAGACAGTGACCCAAGCCAGGAATCGAACCCGGGTCCCTGGTGCTGTGAGGCAGCTGTGCTAACCGCTATGCCACCGTACCACCCAGAATATCTCTTGGTTTATGAAAGCATTTGTCTCAAACTAGTAGCTGTGATGTAGCAATCCTTGGTAATTCTTAAGATACAAAACATCAATTTGCTAAGAGTGTCCAAACTGGGAATGCATTCTTTGGGCAGAGCTCATGGCGTTTTGCTTTTATTCTTCAAAGAATTTGCCTACTGCCTCATGCAGTCCTAAAATGATTATCTGATTGGTGATTGGTTAAGTTAATTGCCTAGTTCATGATTCAGAATAAAGAAAGTGGCATAGATTGAATTCCTGTTCCGACTAAGCTAAACTTGGGATCTCCCTCTTCCCCTTCCCTATAGAGAGGAAGGACAATGGAAAACCAGCACTGACAACAAAAAACTGCCATAAAAATAGTTTGGGATGATCAGTGGACAATAAGCCAATGTGGGCAGAGTACACATTTGACTGGTGACAGTGTCCAGTGAAAAATGCACAATCATTTCAACAAAAATGATTAAATCGTCCAGATCCTCCAATCTCTTTTGCTCTGTCACCGCGAGAAGGAGAATCTGCCGCTCAGCCAAAATTCCATTAACTGCAGGGGGACTGGAGAATCTCAACCATGGACAAGGCTGGCAAATTCCAGTCATTGGGCAGGGTTTTCTGCCCACCCTCACCCCAAAACCAGAAAATCCCATCCGAGGTCAACGGACCTTTCCATGGTCTGCCCTTTGCCCACTCCAAATTCCGAGCGGAACTGGAAAACACACCCCATTATCTTAGGAATGAAACATCAAAATATTTTCTTTTGGTGAAGTTGAATTTGTAGGGAAAGTACGATATGGAGATGCCAGAATTGGATTGGATAAGAACAATAAGTAGTCTCACAATACCAGGTTCAAGTCCAGTAGCTTGATTTGAAATCACCAGCTTTCGGAGCACTGCTCCTTCATCAGGTGATATATGTACATGAGTCCTCCTGATGAAAGAGCAGCTCTCTGATAGCTCATGATTCCAAATAACCCTGTTGGACTTTATAACTTGGTGTTGTGAGACTACTTACTGGGGAAATGCAAGATTAGAATCATTGCTGTGAGATTTTTATGTTCCTGATGAATGCCAGTCAATAGTAGATGGTCTGATTATCAGGCATTATTTACGTTGGTTACAATCTACAATCAATTGAGATTTCAATCCCCTTCCCATTACGCTGACAACAAGAGGAAATTCATGTGTTTGTTTTGCCATTTGTGTTTCTTTGCAAAAAATGTTGATTACGGTTGAACTATATGAAGCTTACGAGGATTATTCAAGAAGCTAACTCAATCCTTTGGGTATAACAATGTGCATTTTAAAAGCAGTTGAGCAAACATTATAATTGTATTTGCTGATTTGATGCACAAAGCAGTTATTTTTTGCCCCTACTATATTCAGTTATTCAGTTGGAAGTGTACGAATTGTGCAGAGTATCAGTTATAGGAGACATCTTTGAGAGTTCTCCCATCTGTAGTACACAAGAGACCTAGCTTCCGCTGGCCCTGTCCAGGTGCAGTCTATTTAATCTCCCGCAGTGTGTGGAAATGATGTTCAAAGTCTCTATGATCCCGTGCCCATGCTAAGATCTGCATGTAGTGACAAGCAAATGCCACAAGGTCCCGAGATTATTTCTGAGATGTGTTACGGTAGACTGCTGATCATGGCAATGCAGAAGAAAACACTATTTTCTGGTGTGAAAAGCTGTCACCTTTCTCACATACATTTTCTATCAATTTTCCCCAGACATACTAACCTACTTAAATCTGGAAGGTTAAACCCATATCATTCATTACGACTGAAAATTTCCTCATTGAGTGTTGAAAGTTTGAATAATATGTGTTAAGATGTGTTTGTTCGGCTAGAATATTTATTTTATTCATAGCTTCGTCATCTGATAAATTCTTCCTACATTGTACAATTTGTTATAGATTTCCAATGCGTTTAAAGTAATTATTCTCTACATTGGGGTGATGCATATATATGAGTGATCTTATAGAGGTCTATAAAAGAATACATGCATGCAGATCTATCTTGTAGATACATGTAGTAAAGGCTGGTACAATTTTGTCTTCTAAAAAATATTTAGACAGTTACATGGGTAAGATGGCTATAGAGGGATATGGGCCAAATGTAGGCAATTGGGATTACTTAATAGTAAAAACCCGACTGCATAGCCAAGTTGGGCCGAAGGGCCTGTTTTCATGTTGTAAACTTTTATGACTCTATTGGAATGGCAACAGCATTTCACGAGTACATCATTGGCTGTAAAGCTCATTAGAACGTACTCAGATGGTGACAACACCATAGAGGTACACAATCCATTTTGGTGATGCAACAATCATTGGCATTTAATGATCAGAAATCAGTTATGTTCATTTCATTATGTTAATGAGAAATTTCCAGCAAGCATATGGAGTGACACGGTGGCACAATGGTTAGCACTGCTGCTTCACAGTGCCAGGGACCTAGGTTTGATTCTGGCCTTGGGTCGCTGTCTGTGTGGAGTTTGCACTTTCTCCCCACGTCTGCATGGATTTCCTGCGGGTGTCCCAGTTTCCTTCCATATGCCAAAGATGTGCAGGTTACGTTGATTAGCCATGCTAAATTAACCTTAGTGTCAGGGGGATTAGCAGCGTAAATACGTGGGATTAGGGGGACAGGGTGAAATTGTTATTCTTTCAAGGCCCACATGGCCTCCTTCTAAAATGTCACGATTCTATATGAATTCCATTATTATGAAATTGGGATGAAATGGGTTTCATTGAGGGTAGCTTTAATGATGGAATTAGCACCAATACAGATGGAATGAGCCATTTTGTGCAGTCTATTCATTTGAATGCATGGTACATATAAACTTGCTTACGTGGCAGCTGATGCATGGTATTGATATACCATCCTGGTACCATACAGAATGCTGTATGCGTGTGCTTGCAGGGGGATTACAGGAAGAACTGGCTGAATGTTTTCATAGGCTCATTACAGCACAGAAAGAGTGCTTCAGAAGCATCATTTGGCCCAATGGGCTTACACTGACAACAATCCCACCCAGGCCCTGTCCCTGTGACCTCACATATTTACCCTTGCTAGTCCTGCTGATTCTAAGGGTCAATTTAGCGAGGCCAATCAACCAATCTTTGGAGTGTGGGAGGAAACTGATGCACCCGGAGGAAACCCATGCAGATATGAGGAGAACGTGCACACAGACAGTGACCAAAGCCGGGAATCAAATCTGAGCCCCTGGCGCTGCGAGGCAGCAGTGCTAACCACTGTGCCACCGTGACACAGGATGTCTGTTGTCTACAAAATGTACTCTGTGGCTAATACCACAGAATAAAAGTCCGACTTGGCAGTGTTTGGAAAATATAAATAGTGTACTGGAAAAAGCATGATGGAAGAGTGTATAGAGATACAGAACTATTTCCAGCACATTAGCACATGGACCTGGGGAGAAGTAGCTTGAGAATGTGACACTCACTCCCTAAAGTATAGATCAAATCCTATTATATTAAATCGTAGGGAGGGAGAGACCAATTATGATAAGCAGGACAAGTGAAGGGCAAATATCTGATAGTGTTTTATGTTTAAAATGAACCTTGAATGTTTGTTTCACAATAATCTCCAGAGAAAATATTTTTTTTAAGGATTGCTATAAATTAAATTTTATTTTGTGCTGGTTTTTGCTTGTTATTGAAGAGTCCCCAGTAATTTGACAAATGAGAACAGATTGGTACCAACTGAAGGTCTAGCTGTGACTGACAAATTGTTGGCATTTTGTGGAATCCGAAAATGTCACCATCATAACCCAGTGATTTTCTCATATCACAAAAGTATAATTCTCATATGTAAACATTTGATCAATAATCTTTCTCTTACTTTTCAAACATGCCAATACCCCTATCACTTGCCCTCGCTGTCCTTGACTCCCTGTTCTGTCGATGTCTTGATTTTAGAATTCCCATCTTGTCTTCAAAGTGCTCCGATATTTGCTCCTCTTTACCTCTGTAACCTCCTCCATCTCAGCATGGTCTGCTACATTTATGCTTCTCCAGTCTGGCATTCCACCAATGCCTCGAATTTCTCAGAAGACTAAGAAAATTTGGCACATTCCCTGCAATTCTCACCAACTTTTACAGATGTACCATAGAGAGCATCCTTTCTGCTTGTATCACAGCTTGGTGTGGCTCCTGCTCTGCCCAACACCACAAAAAATTAACAGAGTCGTGAGCGAAGTCCATCACTCAAACCATCCTCCCACTCATTGACTGTCCACAGCCCCTGCTGCCATCATAATTAAGGATCCCGTACACGCTGGACATATTCTCTTCCACCTTCTTCCATCAGGAAAAATACAAACTTTCCAACTGACTCAAGGACAGCTGCTTCCCTGAACCATCAGACTTCTGAGTGGACCTATCTTGCATTAACTTGATCTTTCTCTACACCCTAGGTAGAATTGTAACACAACAATCTGCATTTTCAAATTCATTTTTACAGGATGTGGGCATCATTGGCAAGGCCAACATTTATTGCCCATCTCTTGACGCCCTTCAGAAAGTGGTGGTGAGTTGCCTTCTTGAAGTGCTGCTATCCCTAATATGTTGGTATCAACACTCACAGTGCTGTTTAGGTGAGATTCCAGGATTTTGACCCAGTGACAGTGAAGGAACAATGATAAATTTCCAAGTCAGGATAGCACGTGACTTGGAGAGGAACATCCAAGTGGTGGTGTTCCCAGGTATCTGCTGCTTTTGTCCTCCTAGATAGTAGCGGTCATGGGTTTGTGTGGTGACTGTCCCTTTAAGGGTCATGTGACCCAGGAAACCAATCAGGGATCAGGTTGGCGGTTCACCCAGAAAGCCAGGGTTTCTGTTCCAGAATTATCTCAGGAGTTGACTGCGGAGAAGAGGTTGCAAACCTCTGTATTATCTTTACCTGCAAATAAATATGTTGTTTTTTCCCTTAACTGATTAACAAGAATTGTTACATTGGCGACGAGGATAGAAGTGAATCTCCAAGCATACAGTTTCTGTTGAAGTTGAATGAAGTTGAGCCAAAATGACCTGATTTGGATGCATAGATCCTTTCATTCCCCACTGAAGGACTAGACATAACATGGAATATTTGACTTATTACTTTTGGGCCAATGAGTAAAGGAGGAGTGGAAGAGAAAGACAGACCTCTTGAGTGTGTGTGGGATAATTTGATTCACAGTCTCATAACCACATGGCATTTGACTCTAAGCCATTCAATGAGATCACTGAATTGGTAAAGTCACATTGCCACCTGAAAGCAGCAGCTATATTGGAGAGATCTAAGTTCAATTCAAGCCACAGGGAGAATTATTGTGACCTATTATTGTGACCTATATCCAAATTGAAGCAAACCTTGGAGTGTTGTGATTTTGAAGCTGCTTTGAATGACATAATGTGGAACAAATTAGTCTGCGGGGTGAATAATGAGGCTAGTAATAGGCGTTATCAGCAGAGGCCAGTATAAATTTTAGGTGAGTATTGGAGATAGCGCTGGCACTGAAAAGGTTGCACAAGAGTTGCAAAGCATGCAAAATAGCATCGTTCACCAGGAAACATGCAGTCAGCAATGGTGATCAAAATCAAAGGTACAGTACTGAAGTGGAAGCAAATTCAGCTACTAATAAACTGTGAAGAGGAAATCAGTCAGCAATGGTTGAAGCAGAATTGTGGGAGTAACCACTCCTTTGAATCCTCAGGTATAAAGAGGCTGAGGATGTTTTTTCTGGCTCACAGGAAAGGCCATTTCATGTATCCGTGCAACAGGAAGTCAAGCCTACCCAGTAGCTGATTAAGTAGAGAAGTATATAATATGGAAGAAGCTAGCACCAATAATTTAGGTGTTCACTCCCTGTTTAATATGAAATGGGCAAAGTAGCTCCCATTACTGCAATGCCCCTGGTAAAAGGAAAACCTCTTAAGATGGAGGCAAGATCAAAGCATGAGCTATTGAGAAGGAGACCAGCCACTGAATTTAAAGAGTACTGCAGCGAAGTTCACAGCATACACAGGAGAAATGATAAAAATAATGGGCACAGCGACAGTACCTGTAAGCTACAGGCAACAGTCTGCCCAACTCCCAGTAATAATTGTGACAGGTGAAGGACAAAGCCTTGGGTGCACGAATGGAATAAGGAAATTAAATTTAATTGTAATGTGGAGGCGCCGGTGTTGGACTGCGCTGAGCACAGTAAGAAGTCTCACACCACCAGGTTAAAGTCCAACAGGTTTATTTGGAATCACAAGTTTTTGGAGCGCTGCTCCTTCATCGGGTGCCTCACCTGATGAAGGAGCAGTGCTTCAAAAGCTCATGATTACAAATAAACCTGTTAGACTTTAACCTGGTGCTGTGTTGTGAGACTTCTTATTAGTTGGACCAAGATTCTCCATGTGCAGGAACTGTCAAGTCTTTTAATACAAATGCAAACATCATTTGGAATCATCCAAGCATATGTTTGCTTAGCAACTTTATAATTATCAAAAAAAAATAGAACCAGCCCTTTCAATCTTGCAACTTGTAGTTCTGTGGCGATTTGTTGTGATTGTCCCTTTAAGGGCAACACAACAGAGTAGGGGTTACCTGGCTTGGGAGACCAATGGGGACAGAGAATGGATAATCACCTCAGAGGTGGTGGCTGCTCTTAGGCAGGGATCCAAGTGAAGTCATGAGGCCCTTCGCTGTACAAATCTTCTTATTAATGAATCCCTTTGTGTTTCTAAAAGAGTCTGTGAAAGTACATCGCTACAAGTTCAGAGCATCATTTACATTCTCTGTGCCATTATCGCCTGAGTGAAAGTTAAGAGGAGATTTGATTGAGATGTTTTAGATCGTGAAGGGTTTTGTTAGAATTAGCAAGGAGAACAGTTTCCAGTAGTGGATGGGCCTGTAACCCATGGACTGGAGTCAGAGGAATCAGAGGCCATAGGTGGAAAATATTTAAATGCTGCGAGTTCTGGCGATCATGACATGCAGTCCCTGAAAGGCTGCTGGAAGCTGATTCAATAGGAACTTTTAAAAGGGAGTTGAGTAAATACCTGAAGGGAAAAATAATTGTAAGGCTACGCGGGGAGTTAAGGGACTGGAACTGAGTGGATAGTTCGACAAACAGCCATCACAGGCACCCTGGTCTGAATGGCTTTTTCCTGTTGTGCATTTGGGAGGTGATGGCCTTGTGGTATTATCACTAGATTATTAATCCAGAGACTCAGTTAATGTTCCAGGGTTCAAATCTGGCCACGGCAGTTGGTAGAATTTGAATTCAGTAAATTCTGGAATTAAGAATCTACTGATGACGATGAAACCATCATCGGAAAAACCCATCTGGTTCACTAATGTCCTTTAGGGAAGGAAATCTGCAGCCCTTACCTGGTGTGACCTACATGTGACTCCAGAACCATAGCAATGTGGTTGACTCTCAACTATCTTGGGCAATTAGTGATGGCCAATTAATGCTGGCCAGCCAGCGACATCCATGTCCCATAAATAAAAAATTATTATACTATGTTACAATGCTATTATATGTGGCATAAACTTTAACAAAGGACTATTTTATTCCAAAAATATGCATTAATTCTTCACTTAGAGCAACAGCACAAATAAAGCTGAGGTTTTTCAGCCCCACCATGTTGTGACTTACCTTGGGATATACATTGAGTGCACAAGCCTAATTGAACTTAACTGGCTTGATTCTATACTTCTATGATGGTGTGAATCTTGAGAAAACATGATTAATGTTTCCTAATCAAGACTTTGTCCTGAGTGAGACTTGTTAGGAGTCAATATTCATAAGTTTTGGACTCTTGCACAGTGTTGCATGTTATCAATGCTTACTCACTAAACTTGAAGTTTAGTAACAAACTTATGTCTTTTGTGGTAGCGTGTTTTCAGCAAGCAGACCTTGAAACTCTGGAACTCTCTCTCTAAATCTCTCCAATGTATTCACATCCTGTAAGATGGTCCTTAAAACATATCCGTTGACCAAGCTTGAATCAGAGTATTCTTCCAGTGCAGGAGACCATTTAGTCTCTCCTGTCTGCATCAGCTCCCCACATGAGCAACTCACCTCAAGCCAATTCCCCCACCTTATTCTGTAACCCTTCACACTGTTCCATTTCACACAACAGTCCCACGTGTACAATTCTGGCCTCCTTACTTGAGGAAGGAAATACTGGCACTGGAGCGAATACAAAGGGGATTCACTACGTTGGTTACGGAGTTGAGAGGATTGGCTTATGAGGAGATACTGAGTAGACTGGGGCTATACTCATTGGAATTCAGAAGAATGAGAAAGATCTTACAGAAACATGTAAGATTATGAAGAGAATAGATAAGATAGAAGGAGAGAAGTTGTTTCCACTGGCAAGTGAAGCTAGAATTACATGGAATTTCCTGCCCAGTGAAGCAGTTGAGGCTACCTCATTGAATGTTTTTAAGGCAAGGATAGATAATTTTTTGAATAGTAAAGGAATTAAAGATTATAGTGAGCAGGCGGGTAAGTGGAGTTGAGTCCCTGAAAAGATGAGTCATGAACTTATTGAATAACGGAGCAGGCTCAAGGGAATCAGATAGTCTACTCTTGCTCCGAGTTCTTATGTTCCTCTTGAATACTTCAATTGAATCTACCTCCACCAGACTCCCAGGAAATGCTTTCCAGACACTAACAACTTGCTGCATAAAGAAGTTTCTCCTCGTATTACATTTGCTTCATCTACTATTGACTTTAAATCTGTGCCTTTTCATTCATAATCTTTTAATGAGTGGGGACAGCCTCCCCCTGTCTCCTATGTCCAGACCTCTCATGATCTTGAACATTTCTAACATGATCTTGAAGATTCTTTTCCGATCCTGTAGACAGTGCCACCCTGCCACAGTTTTTTCAGGGGTGAGGGATGTGTTCACTGAGAAACCCCATTGACAATGGCAGGGCCAGAAGATCCCACCACAACTGAGCAGTGCACTGCCTCCCGCCACGGCAAAACACACCACAACTGGGGAGTAAAATCTCATCCGTAATTTCAGTGTAAATTTGATGGAATTTCCATGAATTCTATTCCACAGCCAATTTGTTTATTGCAATGTCAACATAAACTGCACTTCCATGTGTCCTTGAGCAGCTTATTCTAGGGGAGGCAGTGGCATAGTGATCTTGTCACTAGACTAGTAATCCAGAGACCAGGACAAGATCTGGGGACTTGGGTTCAAATCCCACCACGCCCGATAGTGAAAATTGACTATCATTAAGAAAATCTGGAATGACATGACCATGGAACCATTGTGGATAATCATAAAAATCCATCTGCTATCTTTAGCTGGTCTGGCCATTATCTGAATCCTGATCCACAGCAATATGGTTGACTCTCAAATATTCTCTGAAGTGGAGGGAGGGCAGTTAGGGATGGCCAATAAATGCTGGTGAATTTTAAACAGTGACAATCTCTCTCCAATGCTTAAAGCAGAGATTTTTCCCAGATTCTTATTAGTTCTTTGTTAACACAAAATAAATTTGGCAACTTTCAAGAAACAATAAAACGATACCTATCAAAAATGTTCTGTGATCCATCGTCTTCACCTGAACCATATATTAAAAGAATTTTCTATTCATCATGAATTCTCATCTTTAACTTTAAGATTGTTTGTACTCTATTCAATATCAGGGATGAGTTTTGGTTCCTCTTTATCTGATTTCAATTCATTTCTGGGGTGTTTTGGATAAAGATTACTTAAGTTTAAAGTTTAATTTATTAATGTCAAAGTAGGCTCACATTAACACCGCAATGAAGTTACTGTGAAAATTCGTTAATCACCACATTCCGACACCTGTTTGGGTACACTGAGGGAGAATTTAGCATGGTCTAATTAGCACGTCTTTTGGACTGAGAGAGGAAACCCACGCAGACATGGTGGGAACATGCTAACACCATACAGACAGTGACCAAGTCACAAATCGAACCCAGTTATCTGGTGCTGTAAGGCTGCAGTGCTAACCACTATGACAGCATGCTTCGCACCACTGCACTTATCCCGAATGCAATGTACTTATCCCTGTATTTAAATTCCACAAATTGGAGTACCTGAAAACAATGGATGACAATTTCCAGCCTCTTAGTATCTGAAGTAGTGAGTCATTAGCGTTTACCCACACATTGGTCATTATTCATCCAAAGACCCCTGATCCATATTGCCCACCACTGATTTAAACCACACCTTTGGTTTTTGAAACTAACTGCTAAGAAATCAACCTTTCTTATCCAATCCAATCCAAGCCCCTCGTAATGTTACCCACCTTAATTAAACCTGTCTGCAGCCTTCTCTCTTCCAAAAGAATCAACCCCAGCCTGCTCAGTCTTTCCAAATCACTAAAATTCCTCACTCCTCATCAATCTCTATACCTCTCTAATGCCATTCCATCATTCCTGTAATATGGTGAAACAAAATCTTCTGAAGATTTTGAATAGACGTGACAATATCACTCAATGTCATCCAGAGATAACAAATTACAGTGACGGCTAAATTTTACATTCTTCAAGAAAGAAAAAAGCTAGGGATGAAGACACCAGTTAAAGGTCCATACAGTCAAAACCAATCTTCCTTATTTTGCTTTAGATCTGAGTTGATGGATCTTAACTTTATTTGAAATATATGTTGTATTGTTAAACAAATTTGCTATTTGCAGCACATGTAAAGGGATTCTGATCTGGTGACCTAAGATAACATATTCATAAATTACTGTTGGCAATGACTCCTTGAATCTATTTTCTGCCTTGATGTGAGTCCAGATTATACATCTGGACTTCCTATTATTCTTATTTCCAATGATGAGAAGCCAGCATTTGTAAAATTATTTAAAAATGTAAAAGTGCTAAAAATTATATAGTTGTCTGTTTAAAAGGTGGTTTTTATTCTGTACTGAAGAGGTGCAGGTGCATCCAGTATAGATTGAAGCAATGTAGCCATGGCAAAAACAACAGGATTGCTTTTGTAACAGACTCTAAGTATTTGCATTGGAACTTTTTTTTAAATTTTAATCAATCAATTTAAAATAGGCATTTAATTAACAGCAGCATATCAGATTTGAATTTGATGTTTTAATAATCTCTAAAACAATCCTATTGTGTGAATTTTGGTACATCATCAGGATATAAAACTAGGATCAGAAAAAACGTCAGAAGACTACCTGCCAGCGACTGCCACAAATCATAACTAGAGAGAGAGGGAGAGAGAGAGAGAAAGAGAGCCAATAACTGTCTCTGCCGGTGTAACAGCCAGAATAATGTCTTAAAAGAAAACCTCACCTCAATCGCAAAGGTACCAAAAGTTGAGAGCAATGGCAGAAAAAATCCGCAAAAAAATGAAGGTCCTGGAAGACAATGAATCCAACTGCATTTTGTGTTTGACTAAAAATTCTATTTTTTTTGTTACTAAGTGGGAATTGTAAATAGCTAAACAGTATTCCATTAAAATAGTGTTTTATTTTGTTTGTTAATAGCTAAGTTAACCTGTTTTCTGTTTGTTAGATAAAATAAAGCGTTGTTGCTTTAAAGAATCTCAGATTGTTATTTTGATTGGCAACTAAAAACTATTGAAGTGCAGATGTTATCCTCCTCACATTCATTTCAACAGATTATAAAGGGAGGTGCTTCTCTTTGAGTGGTTGAGTGTTAGTTCTCAGAAAAGAGATTAACCTCCCCTTCGTAACACTCCCACACCAATTTTAATTTAGCCAGTCCTCTCTGGGAGTTGCTGAGTGAGGCAAAGGGAGGAAATAGCAGGGATGTTGGCAATAATTTCTCTCTGGCCACAGGGGAGGTTCTGGGGACTGCAGGACGGCCAATGTGGTACAATTATTCAAGAGGCGAAGAAATGATAAATGGGAAACTACAGGCCAGTCAGTCTGACCTCGAGTGGTGGGGAAACTATTGAAAGCAATTCTGAGAAACAGAATTAATCTGCATTCGGTGAGCCAGGGATTAGAACAGTCAACATGGTATAGTGAATGGTAGTCATGCTTGACCAATTTGATTGAATTTTTTGTAGAGGAGACCAGGTATGTCAATGAGGGCAATGCATTTGACATAGTCTACTTGGACTTAGAATCCATAGAATCCCTACAATGGCAGAATGAGGCCATTCAGCCCATCAAGATTGCACTGACCATAATCCCACCCAGGCCCTATCGCTGCAAATCATATATTCACCCTTCCAATCCCCTGATGCTAAGGGACAATTAGCATGGCCAATTAACATAACTTGCACATCTTTGGACTTCAGCAGGGCTTTTGATAAGATTCCACATAGGAGCCTGATAGCAAAAGTAAGAGCTCAGGACTGAAGGAAATTTGACAATTGGATCCAGAATTAACTGAGGGTGATGGTCAAGCAGTGTTTTTTGGACTTAAAGACTGTGTCCTGTGGGGTCCTGCAGGGATCAGTGTTGGACCCTTTGCTGTTTATGATTTGTATATATAATTTATACTTAATGTAGGAGAGTTGATCAGTAAACTTGCGGGTGATACAAAAAATAGGTGGAGTGGTAAATAGTGGCAAAGAGGAGGATAGTCTTAGACTACTGGAGGATAGAGATGGGCTGATTGGATGGGTTGATCAGTGGCAAATTAAATTCAATTGGGTGAGTGAGAGTTGACACACTTGACAAGAGATAAGGGAATACGTAATGAATGGTAGGACCTTGGGAAGCACTGAGGGTCGGGGGACCTTGGTGTGCACATTAGGTCCCTCAAGGTTACAGGTTAGCTGGATAAAGTAGTTAAGAAGGCATATGGTATATGAACCATTTATAGCCGAGGCATAGGGGGTAATTTTCCCATCCCGCCCACTACGGGAATTGTAACGGTTGGGGGATGGACTGTGCAAAGATTTGTTGACCTTGGGCAGGACTTTTCAACTTTGGGGCGATTATGGCTGGAAAATCCCATCCATAGAGTCTAAAAGCAGGGAGGTTTTGCTGGAATTGTATAAAAATAGCTTAAACCACAGATGGAGTATACTGCATAATTCTGGAATCCACATTAAAGGAAGGATGAGGTGGCATTGGAAAGGATGCAGAGGAGATTTACCGTGATATTAGCATGGTAAAGCTGGGAAGTTTTAATTATGAAGAGAGATTGGATATACTGGGGTTGGTTTCTTTGGAGTAGAGGAGAGTGAGGGAATGACATGATTGCGATGTATAAAATTATGAGGGACATAGATCGGTAGGAAAAAAACTATTTCCCTTGATGGAGGACCAATGACCAGGTGCATTGATTTAAGGTAAGCTGTGAGGAAAAGGTTTATCACCCAGAGGATGGTGGGAATCTGGAACGCACTGCCTGAAAGGGTGGTGGAGACAGAGACACTCATAACATTTAAGAAGCATTTAGATGTTCACTTGCAATACCAAGGCATACAAGTACCAACCAACGAAAGAACAGCTTCTTCCCTGCTGTCATCAGACTTTTGAATGGACTTACCTTGCCTTAGGTTGATCTTTCTCTACACCCTAGCTATGATGTAATACTACATTCTGCACTCTCTTGTTTCCTTCTCTACGAATAGTATGTTTTGTCTGTATAGTGCTCAAAAAACAATACTTTTCATTGTATCCCAATACATGTGACAATAATAAATCAAATCAAAGGTTATATGGGCCAAGTGCTAGAAAATGGGATTAGAATAGTTAGGTGATTGTTTAGACCGGCCATGATGGGCCAAATGGCCTTTCCTCTGCTGTTGACTCTATGACTGTACGGGTGGGATTTTCCAGCCACGCTCATCCCAAGACTGGAAAATCCCACCTGAGGTCAACAGACCTTTGCATGGTCCTGTCCCACCTGCTACGATTCCCATAACAGGCAGGACAGAAAAATTCCGCCCCATAACTCTCTGAGCTCTGATCACGATAGAACAATGTAGCCTAAAGCATCGGTACACCTTTTGTCTTTGAGGTTTTGACTCAATTGTAATGTACATCCAGGATTCCTAGTTTTAATGTGACAGGGTATACTTCATTCATGAGAATGTTAATGATAGACGCTAATGCCTTTGTTGGTCCTGCATGATCGATTTTGAAAACAATAAACTTCATAATGAATGCCTGTTGACTAAAGTATTTACTCAGCAGACTAACATAAGCATATAGTACACATACAGCATAGTTGCCAGCATTTTCTCACACCTGAGAGACATATCTGACCAGATGTTAAGTGTGATTTCTGTTCTGGTAATCAGTATTTACAAATGTTGTTAGAACCAAGTAATGGACTTTATCAGCCTCAAGATCCTGTCTTCTCAACTTTGCCCCTCTGCTTGTTGTGTTATCCTCAGTTCCTCAAATCCTCAGGTTAAATCTCCTCAAAGGGGAGAGCAGCCTGTGGTCATCTGGGACTGTGGCTACTTTACTTCTTTTTTCAGTCGACTTTATTAATGCTCTGCAATGTCAAGCAGTAACAGATTATTTAATGCCTGGATTTCCCGGAAAGCAATGTGGTTGTCATAGTAACGTGCCCACAATGGTGCACTTCACAAAATCTGTTCTGAAGTGTTTAAACTTTACTCACCATCCTTGCTGCCTCCAATAACAGGGCCAGTTCACAATTACAAGTGGAGCAATCACACCAACCTATTTTAACAAAAAGCAAAAAACGTTGCCCCCATTTGAAAATCCTTATTGGAGTTTTCAAATCTCGCCTCTTCCTGCAGGAATTCTCCAATTTTGGTCCCCTGCCTGTCTCCTCGCCCGTCCCCACTCCCTTCACCCCACCATTAATTGGCAAGCCATTCGATATCTGGGACCTCAGCTCTGGAATTCCTTCGCCACGTTTTCACCACCTTTCTTTCCACTTTTAAGGCTCACCTTTTGGTTACTGTCCTCCTAATTAACGTCTTCATGTAAATTAATTCAACATCAATGACAAAATTCCCCTGAGCACCATGGGATAATAACAGAAAATACTAGAAATATTCAGCAACTTAGGAGGTATCTTTGAATAGAGGAACAGAGTTAACCTTTTGGATTGATTGCCTATCCCTAATTGCCCTTGAACTGAGTGGCTTGTTATTTTCAGGGGGCAGTTAAGAATCAACCACATTGCTGTAAATCTGGAGCTACATGTTAGCCAGACCAGGTAAGGACGGCAGATTTACAGTGATTGGGATGATTGACAATGATTTCATGGTCATCATTAGACTCTTCATTCCAGATTTTTAGTGAGTTCAAATTTCACCACCTGCCATGGTGAGATTTGAACCTGAATCCCCAAAACATTACACGGGGTCTCTGGACACTGGCAATACCACTAAGCTCAATGATGAGAAGTGTGAAAATGTTCTGATGCTGCTACTGTAGCAGTAGGCTGTTAACATACCTTCAGGATTGTTCACACTATCAACAGTGTTTCAGTGAAAACATCAAGATTTAATGGAACCACACAATTGAAACAGTAAGTGGCACAAAACTTTATACATTCATGGGATGTGAGCATTACTGGCTGGCCAGCAGTTTTTGCCCATCTCTAGTTGCCTTTGGAATGCATTTGAGAGTCATATGTAGACCAAACCAGGTAAGGACCGCAGATTTCCTCCTCTAAAGGACATTAGCGAGCCAGATGGGGTTTCCTGACAATTGACAATGACTTCATGGTCATTAGTAACTTCCTAATCCAGATATACTTTATTGAATGTATCTGCAATGGCAGGATTTGAACCGAGGTCCCCAGACATTAGCTGAGTTTCTGGACTATTCATCTAGCAATAATGCCACCAGGCCATTGTCTTGCCTTGTTGTAAGGCTAGATATCGAGGATCACAGATAGTTCAGGTAGGTATGTTGCTGGAGGAGATTACCGAGGTTGGGAAGAGTGAGAGCATATGGAGTCACAGAGGTTTACAGCATGAAAATAGGCCCAACATGTCCATGCCACCCTTTTTTCTAACCACTAAGCTAGTCTCAATTGCCCGTGTTTGGCCCATGTCCCTCTATACCCATCTTACCTTTATACCCATGTTGAAGGGCCATGATATGGCAATGCTAGCATTGAACTGACGTGGGCACAGTAAGAAGTCTCACAACACCAGATTAAAGTCCGACAGGTTTATTTGTTATCACGAGCTTTTGGAGGGCAGTCCCTTCATCAGGTCAGTCCTGTTGGATAAAATAAACCTGTTGGACTTTAACTTGGGGGACTTCTTAGTGTGCCCATCTTGAAGGGATTTGAAAACATACACAAGAATATTTAAATTAAGGTTTTGCTTGACTGGGAGCTAATGTAGGACAATGAACAGGGGTGATGGGAAATGTGACTCTTTGTAAGACACAGGTAACGGAGCTTTGGGTCGCCTTAAGCTAATAGAGGGTAAGATGACTGGTCACTCAGGAGTATATTGGAATAGCCCCAAAGTAACAAAGGCATATAGAAGGTTTCAGCAGTGTATGAGCTAGGTTAGTTTGTTCACCATATAGAGTCATGGAGTCTGATCCAGCCCATTCCTCACTGGGAGGAATTTTCCTATCACACCTGCCACGGGAATCATAGCGAGTGTGGTGTGGGGGAAACCATGCAAATGTCCATTGACCTTGGATGGGATTTTCCTGTTTTGGGCTGAGTGTGGCTGGAAAATCCCAACAGAAAAGGTCCTTTGGCCCATTGAGCCTACACCAACAGTAACTACCACGAAAGGCACACTAATCTCATGGTGAAAGAATGTTGCGTAAGATCAATTACAGCAGAAATTAAGGCAATGTACCTGACAATACACGGTACTGTGACTTGGCTTTACTATAGAGAGATGTGGAGGTTGGGTTGATAAGTACATTTTAGGCTGAGATAGATCTCTAATCAGTAAGACAATATGTGGTTATGGGATAAGGCAGGAAAGTTGGGTTGAGGAATATATTAGATCAGCCATGACCTCATTGAATGCCAGAGCAAACTTGATGGGCCAAATGGCCTACTTCTATATTTTATGGTTCAACTTGGACTTCCACTGGTAACAATCATAGAATCCCACAGTACAGAAGGAAGTTGTTTGGCCCATTGAGTTTGCACCAATCTCAATCCCACCGAATCCTGTAATTTCATGCATTTATCTAGCTAGTCCTCTGACACTAAGAGGAAATTTAGCATGGCCTATCAACCCAACCCTCACATCTTTGGACTGTGGGAGGAACACCCAGAGGGAACATGGGGAGAACGTGCAGACTCCACACAGACAGTGACTCAAGCTGGGAATTGAATCCGGGTCCCTGGCACTGTGAGGCGGAAGTGCTAACCCATTGTGCCACCAAGTTGTCCTTAGATCAGGGAGAAAAACTGGAAGAGGGAAACTTTCCAAATGGAACAACAGAGAATTCGATCATCTACTTACTGCCAGATAAGGAACTTTATACAGGTCACTGGGTGCTGGGCAGGATTTTGCCATTTTTTCATTAAAATAGTTGCAGGGCTGTTGTTGGGCTCTAATATTCACAAAGACTTTCACTTGGTTTTGGCTGCTTCTGGTGGCTCCGCAAACAGTGCGGTCATTATGGAAGCCCATGAGAATACAGCGGTAAGTCCTTAACAACTATAATCAGTAACTCGTTTCTGTTCCTATCACGGGCAATGGGTTAAAATCAGCCCTTACTATTTGTTTAATGATGTCTGATTTGTTTCCACAGAGCAGTGTAACTTTTCCAGTAGTCTCTTATATCCTGGAAGGAAAGTCTCACACTTCTGCTTGCTGTATAGATGGGTTACTTTTGCCCTGAAGACAGTTCGATTCAGCAGTGATTTACACAGCTTAAGAATGATAGTTGCTTCCTCCAATTGCTCAGTATGAATGCAGTATAAACAAGGAACTATGCATTACTTGTGAAAGCAAAGCACTAAGTCATCACGTTTCTCTGCTCACCAATAATATCTGTGGTCACTTGGATCGTTAAAAGCTTTTTCGTAAGGTGGAAGAGTCAATTACTAGGGGACATAGGTTTAAGGTGTGAGGGGCAAGATTTAAAGGAAATGTACGAGGTAAGCTTTTTTACACAGAGAGTGGTGGGTGCCTGGAACTGGCTGCCGGAGGAGATAGTGGAAGTAGGTATGATAGTGACTTTTAAGGGACTTCTTGATAAATACATAAATACGATGGGAATAGAGGGATATGGTCCTTGGAAGGGTAGAGGGTTTTGGTTCAGATGGGCAGCATGGATGGTGCAGGCTTAGAGGCTGAAGGGCCTGTTCCTGTGCTGTAATTTTCTTTGATCTTTGTTCTTGGTCACGTCCTTCCAGTTTTCTTGTTGCACAGCTGTGAAAGCTGTGAGGCTTTTCTCACATAAATATGTTTGTTTGATGTGGTGTATCATAAGAAGAAGCAGGAAAAAGGTATCGCATTATGTTTTTAAATTCCTCTTCAGTGATAATCTGACTTTTCGTTGACAGCTGAGGAGATGTGGGAGGCTGGTAGAGAGCAGGAAAGCTAAAGTTTCCCCTGACCCCCCCCGCCAACCATACTGTGAGATTTATCCTCCACGGAACCCATCAGACAGATTTCCCTCTGGAAGCCAATTGGTTTATGATTAGAGATGCTGGCGTTGGATTGAGGTAAATCCCTTATCCCTGCAGGGAGTAGCCAAAAGGGTTGCAGAACCGGGTAGTTACACATCCCAAAATGAATGGGGGGAGGGATGGATGGGTGGAGTGGGAGAATGTGAGGGGGGAATGATGGCAACCTTGACTGGAATGTTGAGCACTGGGTTAAGGTTTAGAGTGAGGTATTGAGAGTTAATCAGGGGGTCATGTATCAAGGGGACACAGGTTTAAGGTGAGAGGGGGAAAGTTTAAGGGAAGGAAAAAACACTGGAAAATCTCAGCAAAAGAGCCAATGTTTTGAGTCCAGAGACCCTTTGTCAAAGCCAAAGTTTAGGGAAATGTGCAGGAGAAGTTTCTCACACTGAGCGTGATGGGTGCCTGGAATGTACTACCAGGGGAGATGGTGGAAGATGGCACATTAACAACATTTGAGAGGCATACGGATGGGTTCATGAATAGGCTTGGATAGAGGAATACAGGCAGAAGTTTCTTCTCGTTTAGTTAGGGCATCATGACCAGCATAGGCTTGGAGGGCCAAAGGGCCTGTTCCTGTGCTTTACTTCTCTTTGTTCTTTATCTCCAGGGCCTCAGGAATGGCGACAGGCCAGACTGGCGAAAAGGAGGTCAGCCTTTGGGTTGGTCAGAGACCGAAGTGAGGATGGAGATCAGAGAGCGTGCTTTGGTGAAGAACACAGGGCAGGGGGAGGATGAGTTGGAGCCCAGGTCTGAGCGAGGGAGCAAGTGGGGGACGAAACTGGAAGACTTGTGGGAAAGTCTCAGAGCCCATGAAGGAGATCTGGGAGAGACTGAGGAGGGAGGGCATAAGGTGTTTGATGAAGGAGGGTTGGCCAGACATGCTGGGCCTATGGAAAGGCACCTCCCTCCCAATCCAGCAGTCCCTCGCCTCAGTGTGACTGATGGTTTCTCAAGGCCAGTTCCAAAGAATGAACACAAAGATGTACAGAGGCAGATTATACTTAAAATGTCAATGCTCTCCCTTGGTGTTCATTGGTCTCCCAGTTGTCCCACCCCATGAAAACTAGAAGTGAGTTGGGGGGAGTTAGATTCAGAACTTTAACATTTTAAATACCACCATCTAGCCCCCATCCTCTTAATAATCCCCCTCACCCCAACAGCCTGACCCAGACCTGTCTCTTTTCAGGGGTTTAAAACCCATTCCCTGCCCCCTGCCTCTGATGTCTGTGAAGAGTTTTTTACACAGAGGGTGGTGCGTGCCTGGAACTTGCTGCCAGGGGAAGTAGTAGAAGCAGATACAATAGTGAGTTTTAAGAAGTACCTTGACAAATCCATGAATAGGATGGGAATGGAGTGTTATGGTCCCCGGAGGGATAGGGAATTTCAATTCAATCAGGCAGTATGGTCGGTGCAGGCCTGGAGGGCTGAAGGGGCTGTTCCTGTACTGTAATTTTCTTTGTTCTTTGAGTTTAATGGGTCAATGCATTAGTGAATGTGTGCTAATTAATGATAGGGATTGATGTTCATTTCTGATTAAGCTATTTAATGGAAGTGCGTCCCTCATTCCACATATTGCACCCTTGAGGCAAGTATGTCTGCGTTGTGAATAGTCTTAAATATCCGAGGAGTTATTTTCTTTATCCGCAACAGATTGCATTTAGTTTTAACATTATAATAAGAATAATGACTTTGTTCTGTGGTCCTCGGATGATAGATTAATATCATTTATTGCTCCATTGTCTATGGCAATCCCAGAATATTCTTCAAAGACAACAGGTGCCAGTCATAGAATCCTACAGTGCAGGAGGAGGCTATTTGGCCCATCAAGTCTGTACCGACCATAATCCCACCCAGGCCCCACCTCCATAACCCCATGCATTTACCCTAACTAGTCCCCCTAACCATAAGAGCCAATTTATTACGGCCAATCAATCTAACCCGCACATTTTTAGAATATGGGAGGACACTGGGGCACCTGGAGAAAACCCACGCAGACATGGGGAGAATGTGCAGACTCCACACAGATAATGACTCAAGCCGGGGATTGAACCTGGGTCCCTGGCATCGTGAGGCAGCAGTGCTAATCACTGTGGCACCGTGCCGCCTGTCAGTTAATATAGAATCATTGGTGACTGGCCTGATGGCCAAAAGATGAAAACTCCCCTTACATTTCCTCAACAATGGAGCAGAATATTGTACAGGGAACCTGCACAGTACAAAGTAATTCCCCTTTCTCGTCTCTGCTACCTTTTATACCTCAGGTTTTTTTTTCTCTCTCTACATCCTCAGCTGCACTGTTATCAGCCGCACTGATCAAAACACAATCTTTCAATGCGATGAGCGTCTCTGTTGTCTCTGCGTTCTGATCCAAAGAGGCCTCACTTGGCTAATGGTCCATTTCTCGGCTCAGCGCTGGCAAGTGCTCCCAACACCTGGAGCTCAGGAGGGGGGGGGGGGGGGGGGGGGGGGGGGGGGGGGGGGAAACCGTCCGAAATGTATCCTCGGGCCTCATTGTGCGAATCAGGATGGGTTGCCAGGGCCTGTCACACTACCCGCACCTCCGGAGGCAGCTAGGCCTGAATGCAGTCCAAATTGGGCCACTCGTCTTGCCAGTTTGTGCTCTAGGGGGCTGAGAGGAGGCCGTCGCTTCCGTCGGCAAGGCACACATCGACGAGGAGGTAACAATGGGCGCTGAGTTAAGACAGCTATCTCAATTTATTACACTTCCAATGGACTCCACAAAGCAGGGAGGGCGAGCAGTCAACTTTCACAGACTGACTAATGGTACAAGGTGCCATTGACTGTACCCATGTGCCACTGGGAGCCCTGTATGATAATTACTCTCAATTTTCTAAACCAGAAGGGTTCCATTCAATTAACGTGCAGCTTGGGTGTGTTGCCAATCACATAATTTTACATATCAGTGCCTACTCCCCAGGAAGCTGCCAGGACTCATCCCTGGATTGAAGAGACAAAATACTGGATCAGGTTGATTGACTGCGTACCAGGGCTAATCTCTGCAGGTCTGGCTGATGCCACCTCTGACAGCATCAACACCCAGCAGGGAACCGGAGATAGAAGGAAGCCCTTGGAACAACTCGGATTGTGAGCGAGCAAGCAGCCAGGGTACTGAAGTCTCATTGCAGGCACGGTGACAGATGTGGTGGTGCAACATACCCTGGCAAGGGGCTGCAGAATCATCGTAGCCTGCGCCGTCTTTGCAATCGGAGACAGGCGGATGAGAGAGACAAAGAGCAGGAAGCCAGCCATCCAGCGTTGCCCAAGCGTGCAGACGGTGCCCAGGGAGCGAGGCGAGCGATTCGAGAAAATCCAGCTCCGAAACTGAATCCAACAGTGACCGCAATTATCTCCAGCACTGCATCCCCATCCACTGAGTTAAAAAAAAAGCATGTTTAGACAGGAGTCCTTCCAAGTTAGGTGTTTCTCAGCCAATCAGCAGGGGCCAAAGCAACTTTTCTTTTTCTTTTCCCAACAATTAAAGCTCAAGTCCAAAGAGCTTGTCCTTATTTACCTTATTTAATATGCTTTATTCATCAAGTTTATCTTCATTCGTGGGACATAGGTGTCGCTGGCTGGCCAGCATTTATTGCCCATCCCTAGTTGCAATCGAGAGTCAAGCACATTGTTGTGGTTCTGGAGTCACATGTAGGTCAGACCAGGTAAGGATGGCAGATTTCCTTCCCCAAAGGACATTAGTGAACCAGATGAGTTTTTCCGCCAATTGACCATGGGTTTCAGTTGATTCTTCATTCCAGGCATGTTTTATTGAATTCAAATTCCACCATCTGCTGTGGCGGGATTTGAACCCAGGCCCCCAGAGCACTAGCTGAGCTTCTGGATTATCAGTCTCATGATAATATCACTATACTATCACTGAAGTCAAGTGGTTGCTTGGAAAAAGCAGCTAGCTCATAGACCACAATGAATTTATAGCATTTGAAGGACTATGGAGAGATAGCAGTAAAGTGGCTTCATGATTGCTGGATAGCCATGATCTTATTAATACGGATCAGGCTCGAAGGGCTGAATGGCCTACTTCTGATCCAATTTCTAATGGCCTTATGATCTTCTAAAAACAAATCCAGGTTAACGTCTAAATAATTCAATGTTCTTCCAATTTAAAAAAAACTATAATTCCAGGAGGTCTTGATTTCTAAGAGAAGTGAATAACCCCCTCCTGATTCTCCAAAGCCCGTCCGTCATCTACAAGGCACAAATCAGGAATATAATGGAATACTTAGTTGGATGGGGGTACAGCTCCAACAACACTCAAGAATCACAACACCATCCAGGACAAAGTAGCCTGCTTAATTGGCACCCATTCACTATCTTAAATATTCATTCCTTCAACTCCTGGTGCCCAGTGGTAGAAAGATGTAACATCAACACCAATGTCCCACAAATGAATAAAAAAATACAGGGGTTCAGGGTGTTGAATTTGATGATCAGCCATGATCAAAATGAATGGTGGAGAAAGGTGAAACCCCATTCTGCTAATCTCTGTTTCTATGACCTTCCCAGTATTCCCTACATAATCATTCCACTATTAGTGACTGAACCTTCAGTTGTCTAGGACACAAATTCTAGAATGTTTTCCCAGCAGCACTCCACTACTCTGCCTCATTTTCATTCATTTAGACACCTCTTAAAACCTTCCATTTGACTGAGCTTTTGACCAACTTCCCTCGCAACTTCCTTCTTACTTTCATAACCATTTTGTGGAGCATCCTAGAAGATTGATCACGTTAACTGCATTTTCAAATTGTTGTTGTTACACACCCTCATTATCCACCACCAGGCATCACTAGAAAAGTGATGTTCACACGTAGGCTTACATTAACACTGCAATGACGTCACTGTGGGACCCCTCTAGTCGCCACACTCCGGCAGCCTGTTCAGCTACTCTGGGGAAAAATTTAGCACAGCTAATGCACCTAATCAGCACATCTTTCGAGCTGTGAGAGGAAACCAGAGCACCCGGAGGAAACCCATGCAGATATGGGGAGAACGTGTGGACTCAGCACAGACAGTGACTCCTGTATAGAAGGGACGGGGAACATTTAAATGGGAAGAGCGTGAATATCTTAGCTGGGAGGTTAGCTGGAGTGTTTCAGCAGGATTTAAACTAATATGGAGAGGGGGAGGGAATGAGACCAATAGCTCGGTAGGGGGCGAGATGAGAGATAGAGTAAGCTTGGATGAGAAGAAATACACCAGGGAGAAGAAGGTTACAAGTGGGCTTGGAGGTCTGGAACGTGTCTGTTTCAATGCGAGGAGTGTAACAGGAAAAATGGATGAACTTAGGGCCTTAATGTTTGTGAGGAACTTGGGTGTGGTTGCAGTGATGGAGACGTGGTTAAAGGAAGGGCAGCTAAATATTCCTGGGTATAAGTGTTTCAAGCGTGACAGAGAAGGGTCCAGAAGAGGTGGGGGAGTGGTGTTGTTAGTTAGGGAGAGCATCTCAGCGGTGCAGAGGGAGGACAATATAGAGGAGTTAGGTGTGGAGTCACTATGGGTGGAGTTGAGGAATAGAAAGGGGGTGATTACTATGCCAGGGGTGTATTATAGCCACCCAATAGCCCGCGGGTAGTTGAAGAAGGCATATGTAAAGACATTTTAGATAGGTGCAGAAAGAACAGAGTCATTATAGTGGGAGATTTTAATCTCCCTGGGGTGGATTGGAAGGTACCTAGAGCTGGGGGTTCAGACAGGGAGGAATTTGTAAAATATGTACTGGAAGGATCATTGGAGCAGTATGTGGCTAGCCCGACTAGAGAGGGGGCTATATTGGATTTAGTTCTGAGTCATGAGCCAGGGCAGGTGGTTGATGTTGTAGTAGGGGAACATGTGGCTAACAGTGACCACAATTCTGTCTACTTTAGGATACAGATGGAAAAGGATGCTTGTTGCCCTAGGGGCAGGATGCTGAATTGGGGGAAGGCTAACTATGGTCGGATTAGGCAGGAACTTATGGAAACTGATTGGGAACGGTTGTTCGAGGGTAAGTCCACGCTAGGCATGTGGGAGTCTTTCAAGGGAATACTGAAAATGTTGCAAGAAAGATATGTGCCAGCTAAGAGGAAAGATGGGAAAGATAGGATTAGAGAGCTGTGGATTATTAGGGATATTGAGGACTTGGTTAGGAAGAAAAGAGAGGTGTATGTTAGGTCAAAGCAGCTGGGAACAGAACAGCATTGGAGGAATATAGAGAGAGTAGGAGGGAGCTCAAACTGGGAGTTAGAAGGGCAAAAAGGGGGCATGAGATAGTTTTGGCAGATAGGATTAAGGAAAATCCAAAGGCTTTTTACTCCTACGTTAGGAATAAGAGGGTGGTTAGACAAAAAATCGGACCTCTTAGGGACAGAGGAGAGAGTGCAGAGGAGGTTTACCAGGATGCTGCCTGATATGGAAGGTCTGAGTTACGAGGAGAGGTTAGGCAAATTGGAGCTGTTTTCTTTAGAAAGACGTAGACTTAGAGGAGATATAATAGAGGTGTACAAGATTATGAGAGGTATAGATAGAGTAAACAGAGTTAAGCTTTTTCCTAGGATGGAGTCAAATAACACGAGGGGTCATGGGCTTAGGGTGAGTGGGGTGAGGTATAATTTGGATGCTGGAGGGAGTTTTTTCACACAGAGAGTGGTGGGGGTATGGAACGCGCTGCCAAGTAAAGTGGTGGAGGCAGGCAGTCTGGAGTTATTTAAGAGATACTTAGATGGGCACATGAACAGAATGGGAATGGATGGGTATAGAAAACTGATTTAAAATGGGGATCATGAGCCTTGGGAGTCCCTGGGAAGTGTGTAAATAGACAATGATATTGATGTATTTGTTTTTATCCTATAAGTGCTTTGGTCCGCCTTGTTGTCTAACAAAGGGCATACACGCGACGGGTCGTGAGCGGGCTGCTCTTGGATTTTTCAAGAGTATCCTAGTGCTCCACATCGTTAGTGTACGCTTGACCTGGACCATTTGATGGGAAACATGACAGCTCAGTGACTATCGCTGTGCTGTGCAGATACATGGATTTGGGCTTGTGTCTGTGGGAGTTTGTGCATTCTCCTCGTGCTTGCGTGGGTTTTCTCCGGGTGCTCCAGTTTCCTCCCACATCCCAAAGATGTTCTCTTAGGCTAATTGGCAAAACAAATTCTCCCTAAATTGTCTCAAATTTGGTTTCAATCCATAGATCTATAAACATAGACAGGAATCACGTGTAGAAGTGGGAACATCGAGGTGGAGGCGCGGGCTCGTTGGGCCAAAGGGCCTGTTTCCCGTGCTGTTTTGTTCTTTAATTCAGATAGTAGGTCAGCTCAATTCAAACTGGGAAATTCTGAGCACATTCTGACAATATCCCTTTGACCTTCCTCACTGTTTGATTCAACTTATTGCTCAGTAACTCCTGGAGTTGTCAGTAATAATTACAAGAGAAAATGCTGGAAAATCTCAGCAGGTTCATCTCGAAGGAGAGAACAGAGCTGACGTTTCCAGTCCAGATGACCTTCTGTCAAAGCCCCACAAACTTCTCTGGCTCAAATTTTATAATGGCTTTGTTTGCTTTTTCCTTTGCTTGACTCTCCCTTGCTTGCCAATGATCAAGCCCACACCCTGGTTCACAACTGAGCACTATTTCCCTCTCAGGGGGAGGCAGTGACCTAGTGGTATTGTCGTTGGACTAGTAATTCAGATATGCAGCCAATGTTCTGGGGACCTGGGTTCGAATCCTGCCACAGCAGATGGTGGCTTTTGAATTCAATAAAAAAATCTGGAATTAGGAATGTACTGATGACCATGAAACTAATCTCGATTTTCAAAAAAATCCATCTGGTCCACTAATGTACTTCACTAATGTCCTTCCAGTGAATGAAATCTACCATCTTTACCTGGTCTGGCCTATATGTGACTCCAGATCCACAGTAATGTGGTTGACTCTTATCTGCACTCTGAAATGGCCGAGCAAGCTATTTAGTTCAAGGGCAATTAGCATTAGGCAATAAGTGTAGGCCTTGCCAGTAACATCTACATCCCATCAACAAATAAAATATACTCACCATGACAGATCCATCTGCTTACCAGCTCTTTACTTGAGCAACGTGTCTTCAAAACTTTTCTGCTCAGTAATCATGCTGTGAGTTCAACACTCTCCGATGTTGTGGCTTTGTTGCAACCTGACAACACTTTGAGAACTGTGTTATGTCATCCAAAACCATTCACCAATTGCGCCTGTAATTAATCTTGCTGTAATTAATCTTTAGGGCAGCACAGTAGCACAGTGGTTAGCACTGCTGCTTCACAGCTCCAGGGCCCTGGGTTCAATTCTCGGCTTGTGTCACTATCTGTGTGGAGTTTGCACATTCTCCTCATGTCTGTGTGGGTTTCCTCCAGGTACTCTGATTTCCTCCCACTGCCCAAAGATGTGCGGGTTAGATTTATTGGCCATATTAAGAAATTGCCAGGGTAGTGGAGTTAGAGGGATTAGCGGGTATAATAGGTAGGGATATGGGGGTAGGGCCTGGGTGGGTTTGTGTTCGGTGCAGACTTGATGGGCCGAAAGGCCTCTTTCTGTACTGTAGGGTTCTATGTTCTATGTCATACTATTTGACCACTGTTGAACATCATATTGTGCTTTGATAATGATATATAGACACCAAAGGGATTGAGTGAGCGTGTTGTGGGTGCATTTATTTAGACTACACACAGAACAGATTCATATGGATAGAAAACTTGAAGACATCAGCAGCTAATCTGTGCATGTGTGATATGCTCACAGACTAAAGTGAAACTGAGACTTGATCACATGACACACTTCTCTTTGAATGATGTCATGCTGCTGTCACTCAAAACCACAGCACAACAGCAGGCAGTAACATTTTTGAGATTTTCTCCACAAATTATTCCGGATTTTCAATTCTTTCTTTGCCTCACATAGAGGAGAACTTGGTTTTCAGACTAGTAGCAGTGATTTTTGTTTATTCATTTGTGGGACTTGGGCCTCACTGGCTGGCCAGCATTTATTGCCCATCCCTTGTTGCCCATATTGTTGTGGCTCTGGAGCGTCATGTGGGCCAGACAAGGTAAGGATGGCAGATTTCCTTACTTAAAGGGCATTAGTGAACCAGATGGATTTTTCAAACAACCGACAGTGGTTTCACGGTCACCAGTAGATTTTTAATTCCAGATTTTTAAAAATGAATTCAAATTCCACCGGCTGCTGTGGTGGGATTCGAACCCAAGTCCCAGAACACTAGCTGACTTTCTGGATTAATGGCCTAGTGATAATATCAGCAGGCTATCACCTCCCCATGGGTCTATATCGCAACCATACAAGTTATCACAATTATGAGGGATATACACTGTAGGGTGTCACTGTTTAAATGTTAATAGAACCAGGGTATATGCCCATTATAGCACGACGTCCAAACCCTTGATAGCTATTAAAGATTTTAAATTCTTTTTGCGAATTTTGGGGACCGTTTCTCTTTAGAAACACATCTCAGCCCACCTTTATCAGCAGCCTGACACAAACAATAATCAAATGAAAGACAGGTTCAATTTTTGTTTTTGATGGTTGTTATTGAAGTAGGAACATGTAACAGTACTCGATCCTGAAGAACTTACGCTTGGATAATGACAAGAAACCCATGACATTTATCCATAGAGGCATGTGGACCTACAAGAAGCTGCAAAATCTTAACCAGCTTCTCCTCACTTATCTTAGATAGTAACCCCCTTTCGGAGCTTTTGCACGGTGGCACAGTGATTAGCACTGCTGCCTCACAGCGCCAGGGATCTGGGTTTGATCCTGGCTTGGGTCACTGTCTGTACGGAGTCTGCAAGTTCTCCCTGTGTCTGCATGGATTTCCTCCAGATGCTCCCGTTTCCTCCCACAGTCTGAAAGACGTGCTGGTTAGATGTAATAACCATGCTAAATTCTCCCTCAGTGTACCCGAACATGGGCTGGAGTGTGGCGACTAAGGGATTTTCACAGTAACTTGATTGCAGTGTTAATATAAGCCTACTTGTGACATTGATAAATAAACTTTAAAACATTGTACCACTGATAGCATGCAAAGCAGAAAGTATTTCACTAAATCACTGTTAGATTAAGACATGCACTAGCAGATAAGAGTTCTGGTTGCAGGAAAAGAATTCAGTCTTGATTAATCTACCACACTGGACTCTTTGCAGCCGATATCACTTCTGCTTCAGTGCACGGATGGTGGAAAAGCTTTTTTTCATGGTTTATTTAGCAGAAAGTCATTTTGATTAGCAAGATGAGTAATACTTTACAGCTGTTTGCAATTACTCATATCTGTTCTGTCAGCAGCCCTGGTTATTGGACACGATATTGACAGAGAGGGGGGAGTGCGAAAAGGAGCAGGGATTTGAGTGTGACTCAACCCCCAACCCTCCCTCCCCTCCTCAGCCCACAGGTCACAATTCAATGCCATCACATAAAGTAGCCAGGCTCTTGACAAGGCGTAAGAAGTTATTTCTTTCCTGCTCATTTCCACGGCTCTGGGGCAATTACCGGAACAGTTTGACGTTCAGATGGGGCGCGCGTGCATTTTAAAAGGTGGACCCAATTCAAGGTTGGAATCACAAGGGACTGCCGGGTTCCCGTTGTAAAGAGCCACAATTTTGGAACACAGGTTTATCAAAGCGTGTTTACCCAGCTCCATTAAACCATAAGCACCGTGCATTCGCTGCCGTGGACAGGGAAAGGTTTTTCAACAGAACTGAGCGAGCAGGAAGAGATTTGCATGCTTTGTCTCCAATTATGTCATTCACTCAATCAATTAATTTACTTCTCACAGTCCAAAATCTGCCATTTAGAAAGCCTGCTCAGATGTATTGCCCTGCCCACATTGATTCCTTCCCAGTAAAAATATCAATAACGGTATAGATCTGGACCTTAAAAGTTACTTACACATTGATCGAGTCAGATCCTTGGAGCGAGCAGGTGTTTTTTTTTTCTTCACCCTAGCTATCTAGTGCTGAGGGTATTGCCTCGTCAAACATTCATATCGGCAATTTATGGTTGGTAAAATATTTGTCAAACAGAAATAATTGGCCTTCAAAACAACACCTCAATCCCCGGCAAACTGCTTCAACTCTGAGTGATATTGTTTGTTTTTCTTTTGCCCTCCCCTCAACACTGACCTAGTTGGAACAGCAATGTTAAAAAGCAGGCAATCCACGCTCGTGATTAGTAACATATACCTGACTCACTTGGAAAGGTCACGTTGATATGATCCGTACTTCTAAAATTCATTTTTTTAAAAATCAAAATCAGCGTTTGAGTTTCATTTCACGATAAACACAGATATATTCCCTGCTTCTTGGTTGTGTTTGGAGTATTGCATGCAATTCTGGTCACTTCCAGGAGGACGTGGAAGTTTTGAAGACAGCGCAAAGAAGTTTCACCAAGATGTTGCCTGGTTTTGAGGGCAATGGTTATGAGGAGAGGTTCAACAAACTAGGATTATTTTCACTGGAAAGACGGAAGCTAAGGGGAGATCTGATAGAGATCTACAAAATTATGAAAGGCATAGACAGGGTGGATAGTCAGAGGCTTTTCTCTAGAGTAGAAGTGTCAATTGCAAAAGGGCACAGGTTCAAGATAAAAGGAAGAAAGTTTAATTGAGATATGCAGGGGAAAGTTTTTCACACGGAGAGTGCTGGGTGCCTGCAATGCGCTGCCAAAGAAAGTGGTGGAAGCAGGCACATTAGCAACATTTAAGGGACATCTGGATGGGTGCATGAATAGGGAGGGGATAGAGGAATATGGGCCAAGTAAAAACAGAAAGTTTTTTTTAGTTTAGTTTGAGCATCACGATTGGAGAGTTTGGAAGGCCAAATTTCCTGTAAGGTACTTTTTTTGTTCTTTGTTCTTTACAAAAAATGCTCTACAATAAAATAATCAGGTGTGGGATTTTACATTCATTCCTATGTTGCTACAAAATTGTAGACTCATGTGAGATATTGCTAACAAAGGCATGTCAATTCTTGTGGTAAAGACAATCACAGCATGTACCTTCTTTATGATACACCAGAAAAGTTGATGTGTTGTTGGTTTATTTTCTTGCGCTCATTTACTATTTTATTGTTCATCCAATCTTATACAAATGAAATGAAGGAGATAAATAATAGATCACTTTAAATCATACCTGATATGACAAGGTGACCAGGAACTAAAGGACGCAAGATTAAGGTAATTGGTGAAAGAACTGGGGGAGAGATCATTTTACTTGGACTAATGTTACCGAGGTAACCAGAACTGTCAAGAAAACCTAGACAACACATGACACACGAAGTCAGCATTTTCTGTATAAAGATGTAACTTTATTAAACTAACAGCTGCCAGGAGACCATCAAAGGGTTAAGTGGTTCTGGTATAGAGCAACAGAACTCCTCTGATGATTCTAATGATATATTCAAAAGACAGATCAATTATAGATTTTTTTATCAATCATTCCCGCCTTATATTAACTTTAAATCAATCATCTTCAAGGTACGCAAATCAACAATGATACCTGTCATGTACTTTGGTCAATCGCAATACACCCCTCAACATAATAGTATTTCATTAGTCCATGAGATCCAGAAGCTAATTCCTGTCATGGCTGACGTCGACACTCTGGTTGTCTAGAAACCTAAGATGTTTAGCCCAAATTTCAAATTACATGCTCATAGATTCCCTTAAAGTTCGCTATCTAACCAGACAGTTTTGTGACACCATATCTGAACATCCATCCATCTCATCTAAACAGTGAAATAGCCCTATTCATCAATTATGATTAAATGTTCTGTTTCTCCATTCGAATCTTTTAGCTGACAATTCATGCATATTTCCAAGGTTCAAATGTTCTCCTGAAATATGACTTTTGCCTTGACGCTTTGTGGTAAAATGTCTTTTTGACCAAGGTGTACAATATCCCTTAAAATCAATTATAACACATTTAAAATATCAGCACACATGTTTCACAATCATAATCACTTATTTGAGTCAATTACTGCATTTCATATGTGTAAATTGCTTCTTGTAAGCTTATTTTAAAGTCATTACCTGAATGCTGCTAATTCTGTCAATTCCTTAATGTGTACTGATTTAAAAAAAACTTCACTAATCTTACTACCCCACTTCAACTAGTAATCCAGAAGTCTAACCTAACGTTCTGCAAACATGGGTTCAAATCCCAGCATGGCAACTGGTGGAATTTCAATTCGATTAATAAATCTGGAATATAAAGATAATCGCGGAGGCCATCAAACTACAATTGATTATTTTAAAAGCCAGGTTTAAAAATGAAAAATCACAGAAGGCTGTTAGGTTAACCTAATGGGTTCACTGGTGCCCATTAGAGAAGGGAAGCGGATGCGCCTCACTGATCAGGCCTATCTGTGGCTCCATTTCCATCCCAACCTGGTTAACTTAACTGGCTTCTGAAGTGGTTTAGCAAACCAGATATTTAAACCAGCTTGTTCAAACTTGTTCAAGAAAATGAAAACAAACAGTGGACTATCTACGGCCGTGCCAATGAATCATAGAATTGTGCAGAAGTAGGCCATTCTGCCCATCAAGCCTGCCAACAGCAATCCCAGCAAGGCCCTATCTCCACAAACTCAAACATCTACCCTGCTAATCCCTCTGACACCAAGGGACAATTTAACACAGCCAAGCCGCCAAAGCTGCGCATCCTTGGATTATGGGTGAAAACTGGAGCACCTGCAGGAAACTCACATAGGCACTGGGAGAAAGTGCAAATGCCAATCAGACAGTCACCCAAAGCTGGAATCGAACCAGGTCCCTGGAGCTGTGGGGCAGCAATGCTAACCACTGTGCCATCGTGCCACCCATAATGGCGGCCACATTCTGGGAATAAACTTCTAAAAAAGTAGCAATTAACTGCTGAAGGTTTGACATCTTGTCAAATTATCCATACCCCAGAATATTCTGTTAATTTTTTTTGGGCATTGCCAGCTGGGCTATCATTTATTTTCCATCCCTAATTGTCCCTGAGCCTAATGCTTTGCTAAGTCATTTTACAGGCCTTTAAGAGTCAACCACATTGCCGTGGGTCTGGAGTCACATATAGGCCAGACTGGGTAACGATGGCTGATTTCTTTCCCTTAAGGGACATTAGTGAACCAGATGGGTTTTTTAACAACACTGGTTGCATGGTTGTTTAATTCTGTTTTTTATTGCATTCAACTTTCACCATCTACCATGGTGGGATTTGAATCCTAGGTCCTCAGAGCATTGGACTGGGTCTCGAGATTACTATTGCAGTGACAATACCACTGTACTATTACCTCCTCCAGGCTTTTTATCACTCCTTATAAAAAGCCAAATTTACTTGTACCTTCTGAAAATGCATCGATTTGATTGAAATTATAATCATTGTACATTAGACTGTTGTAGTAATGAAGCAATGTCAGGAGTTCAGTAGCTTGTTCTGGGGGACAGGCAGCTTGTTGCAAGGACAGGGAATCAGTCTTATAGTCAAACGGTGCCTCTGAAATTTCAACTTAAGTTTCATTCACGTTGCGTTGCTCTCCTGTCATTTACATTTTTTGGTTATGAAACAGATATGTCGTTGGGTATTGCAATCAAGGGCTCTGTTTGCAATGTCTTTGGAAGTAATTTGATGTCTGCTATACAATCACTTTACTGAGTTTCTCTGATGCTATTGATCTTATGTGTTAGCAGTTTTAACATCTCAGATTAAACATTTCCGCTCAAAGTCTTTTTTCTATCGTTTAGCTATCGAGGCATTCCAGTTACATTCCGGTTCTCCTCATGTGAGGAAGCATGAGGAGGCAGAGAACATCCTACATTGCCTGAGATGTCCAAGAGGAATACCTGCCCATGTTAGGGGACAAGAAATCCCAAACTTTAATCTCATGAACAGTAGAATGCCAAGTAACTTAATAAATTTTACAAGAAATTACAGAGGAGAATACATTGAATAAGCGAGCAGGCAAAGCAATGGCAGAAAGAGTTCACTGTTTAGAAAGTGTGAGTTTGTTTATGTTGGATCTGAAAGAAAAAATTCAGGATGCTTTCCTAATAAGAACATAGCAATAAGGAATAGAAGAGAGAATAGACTCTTGAGTCTCTTCCGCAATGCAATAAGGTCACACCAAATCCTATATACCAATTCCACTTTCCTCATTCCATTCACATATTCCTCCATTCCTTTTGTGCCCAAAAAGGTTAGCACTGCTGCCTCCCAGTTTGGGTCACTCTCTATGTGGAGTCTGCACATTCTCTGCATGAATTTCCTTCAGGTGCTCCAGTTTCCTCCAACAATCTGAAAGACATGTCAGTTAGGTGGGTTGGCACTGCTAAATTCTCCCTCACTGTACCCAAACAGACATGGGAATATGACAAATAGGAGAATTTTCACTATAAAGAAAAGTGAATTGCCCCTTATTGTCAGGGGAATTTGCAGGATATATATGTAGGGTTATGGGGATAGGGCCAGAATGGGATTGTTGGCTGTGCAGGCTTGATGGGCCAAATGGCTTTTTTCTGCATTGTAGGATTTCTATGATACTGTGATTCTTAATGACATGTTGAGAGACTGGCTAGTTTGTGCAGTGAATAATACTGCCATACAGAAAAAAAAACTGTTGGAAATAACCCTTCAGACAGCATTTATCAGTGAGGAGTTCCAGCATTTCATGTCATGCAATTGCATTAAGCATATATGGAACACATCATAGCAGCCCTCCTCATTTACATTGGCAGGGAGGGCTTTTTCATAGCCTTTAAAGTAGCCATGAAAAGGATCCATCAGCATCCCTACAGATCAGGAAAGTGTGTTTTCTTATTACCTTTAGAATGATGTCCACATGATTATTGGGATCGCTCCTGGCAACTTGCTAATGGGGAGTTGTATTCAAACCGGGTTGGACCAGATATTTCCAAATTTGGTGGGGAGGTTGGGGGCAAAGCAGAGTTTGCAAAAAAAAACTGTATGTAAAACAATTGGGACTGGACAAAGTTGAGTCCCAGGTGTTGTCATGGCCAGGACAGGCTGGTATCGTATGAAGTAGAAGTTCAAGGTAAAATACAGGAAAAACATCTGGATCACTTGAGAAGAAGGGAATTCACATAGACAACCAGTGAGGAGGTCCATTCAGAGTCTGCCCACCGGTGATGTTGTTGTAGTTGAAATCAGCATGGAAACAAGTCAGCCTGAGAAAGGGTTAAATATTCCTGTGGGAATTGGAGAAGTGACCCCCATTGAAGCGTTTTTCGGAGTTGGAAGTTGGATTTCTGGAAGTCAAACAGAATCTACCCTTGCTGCTAAGGGATTCCGTGTTGAGTTGAGAGAAACAAAATCTCCTAACAGACTGACTTTATAATGGAATGTGTTAAAGAATTCATTGATAGAACATAGAACATAGAACATAGAACATTACAGCACAGAACAGGCCCTTCGGCCTTCGATGTTGCGCCGACCAATATAAAAAGCAATGCCCCTCCAAAACTAAACCATTCCCTTCTCTTCCATATACTTATCAACTAACCTCTTAAACGCCACCAAACTTGGCGCATCTACAACTGCTGCAGGCAGGGCATTCCCCTCCCGAACAACCCTTTGGGTAAAGAACCTACCTCTGATATCCGTCCTATAACTATCACCCCTTAATTTAAAGCTGTGTCCCTCGTGCTAGCTTTTTCCATCCTAGGAAAAAGGCTATCACTGTCCACCCTATCTAAACCTCTAATCATCTTATATGTTTCGATCAGGTTCCCTCTTAGCCTCCTCCTTTCTAACGAAAACAACCTCAAATCCCTCAGCCTCTCTTCATAAGACCTGCCCCTCCATACCAGGCAACATCCTGGTAAACCTCCTCTGTACCCTCTCCAATGCCTCCACATCTTTCTTATAATGTGGGGACCAGGAACTGCACACAATACTCCAAGTGCGGCCGCACTAGAGTTTTGTACAGTTGCAACATGACGTTGCGGCTCCGAAATTCAATCCCTCTACCAAGAAAAGCCAAGACTCCATATGCCTTCCTAACAACCTTCTCGACCTGACTGCCTACTTTCAGGGATCTATGCACATACACACCAAGATCCCTCTGTTCATCTAGACTACTAAGAATCCTACCATTTGCCCTATACTCTACACATTTGTTATTTCTGCCATAGTGCATTACCTCACACTTTTCCACATTAAACTCCATTTGCCACCTCTCGGCCCAGCTCTGCAACTTGTCCAAGTCCCTCTGCAAACTATAACACCCCTCTTCACTATATACCACTCCACCGACTTTAGTGTCATCTGCAAATTTACTAATCCATCCTTCAATACCCTCATCCAGATCATTTATAAAAAATACAAACAGCAGGGGCCCCAAAACAGACCCCTGAGGTACACCACTTGTCACCGAACTCCAAGATGAATATCTCCCATCAACCACCACCCTCTGTCTTCTATCTGCTAGCCAATTCCTAACCCAATTAGCTAAATCACCTCTATCCCATACATCTGCATTTTCTGCAGAAGTCTTCCATGGGCCACCTTATCAAACGCCTTACTAAAGTCCATATATACCACATCAACCGCCTTACCCCATCCACCTCTTTAGTCACTTTTTCAAAAAACTCAATGAGGTTAGTAAGGCACGACCTACCCTTCACAAAACCATGCTGACTATCTCCAATCAATTCATTACTCTTTAAATAACTATAAATCCTATCCCTAATTATTCTCTCCAACACTTTGCCCACCACAGAAGTAAGACTCACTGGCCTATAATTCCCTGGAAGGTCTCTCTCCCCCTTCTTGAACAACGGGACCACATTCGCTATCCTCCAGTCCTCCGGAACCACACCCGTAACCAACGAGGACCTGAAGATCAGAGCCAGAGGCTCTGCAATCTCCTCTCTTGCCTCCCAGAGAATCCTAGGGTAAATCCCGTCCGGACCAGGGGACTTATCCAACTTCAAACCCTCGAGAATATCTAGCACATCCTCCCTATCTACTTCGATACCTTCCAGTTTGCTACCCTGTACCTCAGTGTTCTCCATAACTACATTTACATCAACCTGCGTGAATACCGAAGAGAAATATTTATTCAGTGCCTCTCCAATCTCTTCAGGCTCCACGCACAACTTCCCACTGCTGTCTATGACTGGCCCTAATCTTGTCCTAACCAATCTTCTATTTTTAACATATCTAAAGAAAGCTTTAGGATTCTCCTTAATCCTATCAGCCAAAGTCTTCTCGTGTCCTCTCTTTGCTCTCCTCAATTCACTCTTTAGCTCCCTCCTGGCTAATCTATAGCTATCCATTGCACTAACTGAGCCTTCAAGCCTCATCCTGACATAAGGCTCCTTTTTCCTTTTAACCAGCAAATCAACTTTTTTCATACACCAAGGTTCTCTTACTCAACCATTTCCTCCTTGCCTGACAGGGACATACTTATCAAGGATCCGCAGCAGCTGCTCCTTGAATAAGCTCCACATTCCAGATGTTCCCAGTCCCTGTAGCTTCCTAGTCCAATCTATGCACCCTAATTCTCTCCTGATGGCCTCATAATTACCCTTCCCCCAGCTATAACTACTGCCCCCCAGCTTCATGCCTATCCCTATCCATCACTAAGGTGAACGTAACCGAATTGTGGTCACTATCACCAAAATGTTCACTAACTTCCAAGCCTAACACCTGGTCTGGCTCATTGCCAGCACCAAATCCAATGTAGCCTCACCTCTAGTTGGCCTATCTACATACTGAGTCAAAAAACCTTCCTGCACACTTTGTACGAAAACTGACCCCTCTAACGAGCTAGAGATATAGCTATTCCAATCAATATTAGTAAAGTTAAAGTCCCCCATAACAATTACCCTATTACTTTCACTCCTGACCAGAATTGACTTTGCAATCCTAGATGGTGTTATTTTGTAAATAGTTTAACTTTCATTAGTATATATAAATAAGGGACTTAAAGGGGGAAGGATGTAATAACAAACCTTTTTAAACCGCGAGGTTTCGGAGGGTCATGTGACCCTTCCTGTGAATATGATCAAAGTGTACAAATCGTGGGGCTGGGTACGTGACATCCCAGGCAGTCTAGAGACCAGAGTCTTGCTAATTGGTAGTAATCTTTCTCACTCTCTGTATATAGTTATCCCTGTTCATATATAGTCCTTAAGTTACTTCATTTGGTGGTTACCACACTTTCCAAGATATCACAAGAATGGACCATTGTCTTTATCTCCAGCGTGGACTACAAATTGAGGAAGAACAGTGTCTTGGTCACACATGATCTGTATTACTGCCTTATTCACACACAAACTGTAATACTGCTTTGATCATACCTGATCTCTAATACTACCCTTGTCACACACAAACTGTAATACTGCCTTGTCACACTCAAACTGTAATATTGCCTTTATCACACATGATCTGTAATACCGCCTTGGTCTCAAAGAACACAGGCAAATAGTTTTTGAAGATACTTGCACATGTCAATCTGCATCTGGGGAGAGAGAAACGAAGTTCATATTTCAACTAAATGACTTTGGATGGGGTACAACACAGATTCAGCATATTGATATTCGAATTTAAGGAGTTAACCTCGGAAGATAGTTTGCGTAACCCTTGAATTTAAAAAGTTGAGGGATAATCTAATTGATGAAAGGGAAATCTTGAACCTTCTCCTTCGAAAGACTGAATGCCTTCTTAATTCAACTTTTTAAGAGTGATAGAATTTTGTTTGATATGCATATCAAGGAAGAAGATACAAGTAAATTTAGATATGATACAGATTTGTTTATTCACTTGTGGGACATGGGTGTCACTGGTCGGCTGGCATTTGTTGCCAATCCCTAGTTGCCAATCCCTAATTTAGTTGAAACTAAATGTCTCGTTAGTTGAGAGGGCAGTTGAGAGTCATCCACATTGCTGGAGCTCTATAGATCAGAGCAACAGATTCCCTTCCTTAAAGGACATTAGTGAACCAGATGGGTTTTTCCAACAATCAAGTATGGCTTCATGGTCATCATGAACCTTAATTCCAGATTTTTTATGAAATTCAAATTTCAACAGCTGCCAATGGCAGGATTTGAACTCAGGTCCCCAGGATGTTAGCTGAGTTTCTGGATTAAATAGTCCAGCAATAATACCAGTAGGCCATCGCCTCCTACGTTCTTTGTAGGTGATGGAATGGATGAATAGCCCCTTCCTGTTCCTGATCGTGAAATTTCTTGAAATTTAACTAAATAAAAGCACTATATAAATATTAGAATCATAGAGTCATACAATCCCTACAGTATAGTTCAGCCCATTGAGCCTGCACCAACAACAATCCTGCCTAAGTCCTATCCCACAAATTTATCCAACTGATCCCCTGAGGGGAAATTTAGCATGGCCAATCAACGAAGCTTGCACATCTTAGGAGGAAACCGAAGCACCTGGAGGAAACACACGCAGACACGGGGAAAACGTGTAAACTCCATACAGACAATCACTGGAAGCCGGAATTAAACCTTGGTCTCTACTGCTATGAAGCAGCAGTACTAACCGCCATTTTAGTTCAATGTTCATTTTAAAATTCACGAATAAGCTCACAGTGGGTGTAAAATTGAGGGGCACAGTTTGATCATAAGCTTAATGGTGTAGTCCTACCATCCAGTGGCCAACTTACCTCTCGATGTAGAGATGCCGGCATTGGACTGGGGTAAACTCAGTAAAGTTTTACAACACCAATTTTAAATCCAACCAATTTATTTGATAGTAAATCAGTGAGCTTTCGACTTTTTGTCTTCGTCAGGCAAATGCAGTGTTCTGGTCTGCAATAGCACACATATCAGCACAGACAGTCACAGATTGCTGATTAGAATGCGAATCCTTACATCTAACCTGCTATTCAAGTGTTAAAGTGGCTAACAATGTGTGTGAAGGGAATCCTGAGCATTGGTTAGAGAATTGTGTATTCTCTCCAGACAGCACAGTAAGTGAGGTTTTTTGCTAACCCAGGCAAGTTACGGGGGTTACAGACAGTGTGTCATGAAGCCAAGATCCCTATTAAGACCGTCCTCATGAGTGCGGAACTTGGCTATCAGTCTCTGCTCAGCGACTCTGCGCTGTCGTGTGTCACGAAGGCCCCCTTGAAGAACATTTACCCGCAGGTCGGAGGCCGAATGCCCATGACTGCTGAAGTGTTCGCCCACAGGAAGGAAACTGTTTTGCCTGGTGATTGTTGAGCGATGCTCATTCATCCGCTGTCGTAGTGTCTGCATGGTCTCCCCAATGTACCATGCTTCGGGACATCCTTTCTTGCAACGTATTAGGTAGACGACGTTGGCCGAGTTGCAAGAGTATGTACCGTGTACCTGGTGAATGGTATCCTCACGTTTGATGATGTCGTCCATGTCTATAATCCGGCATGTCTTGCAGAGGTTGCTGTGACAGGGTTGTGTGGTATTGTGGTCACTGTTGTCCTGAAGGTTGGGTAGTTTGCTGCGAACAATGATCTGTTTGAGGTTGTGCGGTTGTCTGAAAGCAAGAAGTGGGGAGGTGGGGATGGCCCTAGCGAGATGTTCATCGTCATCAATGAGATGTTGAAGACTCTGGAGAAGATGTCGTAGCTTCTCCGCTCTGGGGAAGTACTGGACAACAAAGGGTACTCTGTCCACCGTGTCCCGTGTTCGTCTTCTGAGGAGGTCAGTGCGGTTTATCGCTGTGGCACGTCGGAACTATCGATCGATGAGTCGAGTGCCATATCCTGTTCTCACGAGGGCATCTTTCAGCGTCTGGAGGTGTCTGTCACGATCCTCCTCATCTGAGCAAATTCTGTGTATACGGAGGGCTTGTCCATAGGGAATGGCTTCTTTAACGTGTCTAGGGTGTAGAGAATACACAATTCTCTAACCAATGCTCAGGATTCCCTTCACACACATTGTTAGCCACTTTAACACTTGAATAGCAGGTTAGATATAAGGATTCGCATTCTAATCAGCAATCTGTGACTGTCTGTGCTGATATGTGTGCTTTTGCAGACCAGAACACTGCATTTGCCTGACGAAGACGAAAGGTCGAAAGCTCGCTGATTTACTATCAAATAAATTGGTTTGATTTAAAATTGGTGTTGTAAAACTTTACTCAACTTACCTCTCCCCAATGATTGCTTAATTATCATGAGGAACTGCAGCATTGTTACAGGCCCCACAGTTTTAATCAAAGTATAGATTTTAAAAAGTTACACAAGCAACCTGTTTATTTTTTCCAGAGAAGAGAGTGGTTGTTTGAGAGAAATGCCCAGGGAAAAAAAATTTGCAACCACCTTAGCATGCAAAAGTCCACTTCTGGTTGGGCAAGTAACTAAAAAGAAAACCAATTACTATGAAAATGATAAAACCCGGGGGAATGAAATAATGATTAGCTATTGCCTGCTCTCCAATGGAGATTCTAATCAATGGATTGGCTGAGGTGGATAATTGGTCCCTCCATTTCTAGTGTGTACGGGAATCAATAGGGACAAATATCTGGATCAGAGAAAGGTTCTTTCATGTGGACTGAAGATACTTTGTTTATTCTGCTATTGGAAATACAATCCTTAAAAAGATTGCTGTTTCCGTTGAGCTGTTTGTATTGCATTGTGTCTGATGTTAGTCTCCTTATTTGAGGAAGGATGGCATTGATGGCATTGGAGGGAATTCAGAGGGGGTTCACCAGATTGATTCCAGGGATGTAAGGTTGGAATACGAGGAGAGATTAAACAATTTGGGCTTGTGCTTGCTGGAGTTTAGGAGGACGAGAGAGGATCTGGTTGAGGGGTATAAAATACTAAAAGGGATGGATTGAGTAAACGTGAATATTCCCGTTACACCTACCACAGGAATCGGAACAGGCTAGGGGCAGACTGTGGAGATGTCTGTTTACCCTGGGTAGGATTTTCCAGTTTCTGGGCAAGAGCATGACCAGGATATCCATCCCAAATATTGCCCTGTATGGGCCAATCTAGAACAAGAGGTCACAGGTATAGGCTGAGGGGAGGTAGGTTTAAAACTGAGATGAACTACTTTTCGCAGAGAGATGTGAATTTGTGGCACTCGCTACCCCAGAGCGTGGGAGAGAATCTGAACCGTTAAATGATTTCAAGAAGGAGATAGATATATTTCTGATTTAAAAAATGTTATAGAGATATGATGCTCAGATAGTCAGGTGGATTTGAGACCAGGGCGGGATATGATCTGACTGGAGCAGGCTCAAAGAACTGAATTGTCTAATACTGCTCCTAATTCCTCTGTCTCTATGTTTCATAGTAAATATTACTTTATGTTATAGAGTGCAGAGGAGATTTACCAGGATGCTGCCTGGTATGGAAGGGCTGTCTTACGAGGAAAGGTTGAAAGCACTGGGGTTGTTTTCCCTTGAAAGACGTCGGCTGAGGAGGGATCTATTAGAGGTATATAAGATTATGAGGGGTATAGACAGAGTAAATGGTGGTAAGCTTTTTCCACCATTAGATTCGGATAGAACGAGGGGTCACGGCCTTAGGGTGAGGGGGGGCTATGTATAAGACTAATATTAGAGGGTATTTTTTCACACAAAGGGTAGTGGGGGTGTGGAATGCACTACCGAGTAAGGTGGTGGGAGCAGGCACGCTAGGGTTGTTTAAGGGTCTCTTGGACAGCCACATGAGCGGTCTGCAGATAGAGGGATATAGGAGGACTGTTTAAATACTTTAATTGTTTCCACAGGCTGTTCGGTCCACCTTGTTGACCAACAAGGTGCATGCATTCGGCAGGTCAAGCGAGGGCTGCTCCTGGATGTTACTTCAGGAGTGGCCTAGTGCTTCATGTCGTTAGTGTATGCTTAAACTGGACCATCAGATGGGCAACATGACAGCTCAGAGACTATCACTGTTGCTGTACAGATACATGGATTTGGGCCTGTGTCTGCGGGAGTTTGTGCGTTCTCCCCATGGTTGCGTGGGTTTTCTCTGGGTGCTCCGGTTTCCTCCCACATCCCAAAGATGTGCTCTT
Organism: Sphyrna mokarran; assembly: GCA_024679065.1. Classification (NCBI taxonomy): domain Eukaryota; kingdom Metazoa; phylum Chordata; class Chondrichthyes; order Carcharhiniformes; family Carcharhinidae; genus Sphyrna; species Sphyrna mokarran. Next base: position 14,704,635 of record JAGIQG010000009.1, read on the forward strand.
AGGCTGATTGGGTAAAAAATTGTCCCTATATTGGTCTCTATATGTCATTAAGACGTTAGGATGGCGGCGCGGACTCGTTGGGCCGAAGGGCCTGTTTCCCATGCTGTGTTGTTCTTTGTTCTTTGTTATGCAAAATTACATGACATTTCCTTGCCATTTTGTCCCTTTCCCAAAGCTTTCGATGCTCCGCTTTGCTGCAACCCATCCTTCCTCTTATTCCTTGATGCTACATCCATCAGTCATGCCTGAATCTTTCTCTCACCAAGGGAACCTTAGCTGAATCCTGCTCCCACCCTAACAGCCAAATAAGGACATTTCCAAAGCTGCTACCCTGGGATGGTGAAGGGGAGAGAAACATAGATTATAGGGTGGCATGATGGCACGGTAGTTAGCATTGCTGCCTCACAGGGACCCGGATTTGATTCCTGGCTTGGGTCATTGCCTATGCGGGAGTCTGCACATTCTCCTTGTGTCTGCGTGGGTTTTCCCTGGGTGCTCCGGTTTCCACCCTCAGTGTGAAAGACGTGCTGGTTAGATGCATTGACCGTGCCAAATTCTCCCTCAGTGTACCCGAACAGGCGCCGGAGTGTAGCGACTCGGGTATTTTCACAGTAACTTCACTGCAGCATTAATGTAATTCGACCCGTGACACTGATAAATAAAGCTTAAACTTTTCCTTCAGCCAGCAGGGATGCTGACATCAATTGCGGCACCACATCACCAGCTTGGATAAGACCAGCACAGGGTGAGGAGGGGAGCCCGGACTTGCTATTTGGTTACTGGTTACATTTGTGGTGGTGTTGGGAGGGCCCAGCAGCATAAGGGAGAAGTGTGAAATCCTGATTTTTGTTTGAAAGGGGAAAAGCTGGTGTAACTCAGGCAGTGTGAAAGAATTGGCCAATGCTTCTCAGCAAACAAAACCAGACTTGGGATGACTCCACATTCTGTCTGTAAAAAGCTGTAACACCCCAGGGCTGGTAGATAGATTTCACAGGCGACAATGCCACGCCGCGAAGCAAGATACATTTCTTATTTTCCCTTCTAACTGCATTGTAATTGAAATTCAAGAGCTGTGTACCAAGGCGAAATAAGTCTGACTTGGCAACGCAAAGGAATATTGAAACTCAATCCGAAAATTTTTTGCGGATCATTAAACTCCATCAACACAATAGCTTACAAATTCATAATCTTTTCCGCAGTTGGCTTATGGAATGATTCGTGTCTTGGTTTATTTTTACTGAACCAATACAGCTTTAATGTGTGGATGCATGCATTTACAAATGGTTCCTGATCAAACCTGGCACCACCTCTTCAATTCGCGCACATTATCTGCTCTTTATTCAGCATATTAATCACCATTTTCTTCTCCCTGGTTTCGAGCTAAATTAAAGTTTCATGGAATGTCTACAAGCACCACTGATAATTTAGCTGTTCCCTATTATGACTCGCAGCTAGACAGATATTGCTTGGCTACTGCTTACATATTTTGCGTCCAATCCTCCAAAGCAATATTCATTGCCTTAAATTTTTATGACCAAACCTCTTGTCTTCTACAACACGAAGTACACTGCCTGGAAGAATAAAACCCACTATGTGCACTTTAGCATTCATCATTATTAATATATTCATTCCATGATCCTTCTGTTTGTGGATCTGTTCCTCTCTCTAGCCTAACACCACACGCTTGCTCTATCATTGCTGCTCTGTGTCTCAAATTTTGTTCAAGGAAACACTATCAACCATTGCCCTCTTTTCTTTCCCCCAACTGTTTTCCTGAACCCACTTTGCTGAGATTTGAATCCACCAATGGTTGCTATTAAGGCATCTGGTACTCAAGTGGGAGGTGTAGTATTCTGCCTTTGGCTACCTTAGTGAGTATCTACAGTCATGTAGAGTAAACCGGAGGTTACAAGTTCAAACACTGGATGAAAAGCAAGTTACTGTGGACGCTGGAATCTGAAACCAAAAGAGAAAATTCGGAAAAATCTCAGCAGGTCTGGCAGCATCTGCAAAGGGAGGAAAGAGCTGATGTTTTGAGTCCAGATGACCCTTTGTCAAAGATCCCACCCGAAAATATAGCTTTGACAAAGGGTTATCTGAACTCAAAACGTCAGCTCTTTTCTCTCCTTACAGATGCCACCAGACCTGCTGAGATTTTCCAGCGTTTTGTCTTTTGGTTATAAGTTCACTGTGGCAACTCCACTGAATGTGGTTACTTTAGTGATTTGTGAGCTAGCAGGAAGAAATAGGCCAGGAAAGTCGTCAGTTCACAAAAAAACCTAAATGATGTATTAACATCCAATCCATATCTACCCAGTCTGACCTAAATTTGATTCCAGTCCCATGCGTGTGGCAGACGCTTCATTCTTGCTGCCAGTGTTTCCTGCAAAACAAGAACAAAACAATCGAGAAGTGTTGGATGCCTGCTGACCTATGAAAGGATAGAAAGGAAGAAAACAGAAGCAGGAGTGAAGGTGGTACAGTGGTTAGCACGGCTGCCCCACAGCACCAGGGGCCCAGGTTCAATTCTAGCTTTGTATCACTCTCTGTGTGGAGTTTGAACATTATCCCCATGTCTGCATGGGTTTCCTCCCATACTCCAAAAATGTGCAGAATAGGTTGATTGGCCATGCTAAATTGCCCCTTAGTGTCAGAGGGATTAGAAGTGTAAATATAAGGAAGGGACTGGGTGGGTTTGTGTTGGTGTAGACTTGATGGGCCAAATGGCCTCCTTCTGCTCTGTAGATGTTATGAGTAGGCCATTTGGACCTTCCAGCCTGCTTCATCAGTCATTTTGATCATGCCCCGATCATCAAATTCAATATCCTGATCACACTTTCCTTCCATATCGCTTGACCTCTTTAGAGCGATATCTAATTTATTCTTAAATATCACGCAATGTTTTGGCTTCACCTACTTTCTGTGGTAGTGAATACTGTGGATTCTTCGCCATCGGGATGAAGAAATTTCTCCTCACCTCAGCCCTAAAAGGTTTGCATTTTATCTTCAAATTACAACCCCGAATTCTGGATTCCCCCACCATCGGAAACAGAATCCATCCTGTCCAATCCTGTTAGAATTTTATAAGTTTCCCATAAGATGCAAACTACTGATAGACAAAGGCCTAGGTACACTGCAGAGACCAGGGTCAGGATTTAATGGCCCTTCCACAGTGACTCTCTGTGCCCCCCACTCCCCTCCCCTCCACCACCACCACCATAGGGTATTTAAATTGCAGTCCACTTTGGTAGCACTGTAATATCCCCCTAGGTGGAGAAGTGGGGAATGGGGCCTGTAAAAATCGGAATGGAAATTGGGACGTGGAAACTTGCTGTTCTACATGGTCGAACGAATCACGAATAAACTCGACAAGCTGTGAGAGGAGCATAAACACACAGATCCTCTCATACAACACAAGTTTGAGGCTTGGTATTTGGGAACAGTTGTACAAATGAATTGCAGGGAGAGTACAGAAAAGATTTACTGGGATGGGATTGAGTTGTGGGGAGGGGCTGATTGGGCTGGGACGTCTTCCTGTGAGGCGTGGAGGGCTGAGGGACAATCTTATAGAAGTCTATAAAGTAATGAGGAGCATGGACAAGATGGATGGTCAATGTCTTTTCCTTAGGGGGGGGATGTTGGAGGAGTCTATGACTGGAGGGCGTGAGTTTGAGAGGGGAGGGGAGAGATGCAGAGGTGTCCAGAGGGGCATTTTCTTTCGCGGAGGGTGGTGAATGTCTGGAGCAGGCTGCGGGGGGTGGTGGTGGAGGCGGGTGTAATACCGTCTTTTGAAAGGCAGTTGCAAAGGTGGGATGGGTAAGGTGGGCATGGAGGGAAATGGGCCAGGTGTGGGCAGTTGGGATTAGCTCAGGGGTTTAGGGGAGAGGGCTCCATGGGGGACCTCTATGACTCTTATATAAAATGAAAGACAGGCATGGTACAAATTTTTCAAACTTTCCTCTTGAAAAAGGTTTAAAATGATGGTTGCAGATGTTGTAGGAAACTTGATTCAGCTCGTATGTGTTTGATGGTTGATACTCAACTGGATAGGAGATTGAGTTTAGAATGTGCTGCCTAACGAACTGAAAAAAAGCCTTTTCCCCCTATTAAATGCCTCTGTGCAGTTGTCAATAGTCTTAAAAAGTGTAATGATTTCTTATTAGTGCATGAGTGAACCGTGAAACTACCTTCCCAGATATCGACATTTCCACAAATATAAACACAGGAATTCCTTCCCCTTCATATACAAAGTGACAGCTCTTTGCTCCAAACTGTATCATTGTTTAGCTCCGAATTAGCTTTCAATTCAGAAAATGAACACTATTATTCTCTGCTGTAGGTTTATCATAAGCTTTCTTTTCAACATACCGCTATATTTAGGAAAGATAATTGTAAAATAGTCAGCGTATAAATACTTCTTGGAAGGCAAGTGATATTTTACATGATCCCAAAGCGAATTTCTATCAGTTCCTGTTGCAAGTAAAATTTAGAATTAATCCATTTTATTTTGTTCATTCATAGGATGTACACCCCTCATAAATTTATAAACTATCAGCCCCTCAGCCTACATCTTTCCAGGGAGAGCAATCCCAGTTTATTCAATCTCTCCTCATAGTTAATACCCTCTATACTAGGCAACATCCTGGTAAACCTTTTCTGCACTTCCTCCAAAGCCTCTGTGTCCTCCTGGTTGTGTGTTGGACTGCAATTGGATGCAATATTCCAAATGTGGCCTAACCAATGTTTTATATAACCAAAATATAATTTGCCAACTTTTAAACTCGATGCTCTGGCCGATGAAAAAAAGAGTGCCATATGTTGTCCTCACTGTTGTTTTTCACCTGTGCTGCCACTTTTAAGAATTTGTGAACCTGTAATCTCAGGTCTCCCTGTGCTCATGATAGTTTTGCCATTTATTTTATAGCTCACACCCAAATTAGATTTACCAAAGTGCATCACCTTGTATTTGTCTGGATTAAATTCCATCTGCCATTCCTCCTCCAAATTTGCCAGCCTATCTATATCCTGCTGTATTCTCTGACAATCTTCATCACTATCCACAACTCCAGCAATCATAGCATCATCTGCAAACATGTTTCTTCCAAGTCACTTACATATGTTACAGACAACAGAAGTTGCAGTCCTGTGGACTACTAGGTACAGACCTCTGTGCAGAAGCACATCCTTTCACTGCTACCCTCTGTCTTCTATGGCCAAGCCAGTTCTGAATCCATCTAGCTAGTTCACCCTTGATCATGTGTAATTTACCTTTTGCACCAGCCTGTCAGGTGGGACCTTGCCAAAGACTTTACTAAAGTCCATTTAGACAACATCCACGCCCGTTCTCTCGGCAATCATTTTGTCACTTCCTCAATAAACTCAATCAAATTAGTGAGACATGATGCAGCTGGATTTGGATTTGCCTGTAATTGGAAAGGACGTAAGGATTAAATGCAGAACCAAACAAAGCCTATCAAGGACCAACAAAAAAAAACATGATTCCAGTGCATAGTTTATTAAATGGCTCTAAAGAAGAATCTGAAATTCACAGAGTGAACAATATTGAAACAACTCCAATTGTAATTGTATTAATGATGAACTTGGAGAGGCAATTGACAGTTGGAGTTTGGGATTCACAGGGTGGAAATTTCTTGACCCACTCGCCACAGGAATCATAGTGAGTGGAACACAGACTGTGTAAAGCTCCATTCACTTTGGACGGGACTTTTCGGTCTTGGGATGCAGAAAGAAAATCCTACCAATTGATCAAATGACCCACTAGGAAGCTTTATCAAACAATGTTTAACTAAGAATAGAGTTAACATGAACGGAAAGAAAATTAGCAATAACTTTTATCAATTATAAACAAAAACTGAACAACTACAATAATGTCTAACTTCTTTATAAATATATCTAAGATGTTCCAATCAAAACCAAAACTCCCTTTAGAAAAAATCCTTTTCACAGGTTTCACACAGCAAAGTCTAATGTTCGTGGAACACTGGAACTGAGAACTTTGGATGAATTCTGCAGTCCACTTGAAACACTCAGAACAGTTTGAAGTCGGAATAGCCTCCCAGATGGAGAGACTCTTGGTCAAGCCACCAACAGCAAATCTTCTACTGTAGGAAGACAAGAAAACTTGCTTTCAACTAACCAGCAGAACTTCCAAAATGCAGGGAGATGTGTGTGTGTGTGTGTGTGTGTGTGTGTGTATGTGTATATCTCTATTATACATATATATATATATGAGAGAGAGAGAGAAACAGAGACAGAGAGATAGAGAGAGAGAGACATTACTTTCAGTCTGATGTCCATTTCCTTCCAAACTAAACACTGCTGCCAGCCAAAGACAGAAAATAAAACCTTGAATTCCTTAGGAAGGGAAAAAAAACCTGACCAAAGTCCATGACCTTCCTCTTAACAATGTGGGCCATAAAACCAACCCCAGTGTGAATATAAACATCTCCCATTTATTTAAGGAGCAATAAAAGGACTCATCATAGACAACTTGGTAACAATGACATCGGTTAAGGCTCTGAACTGCAAGAACATAATTCTTTAAAAATAAACTCTGAAGGTACATTAACGTCATAATTTTATGAGTTTTTCTTGTCGTTATTCTGTGGATCCAAATATTTTTCCAAAATAAACTTCCTGATTATTTATCTGCCCTGTTGTTCATCGATTCATCGTAGTCATTATGGAATTGGACTGTTTTATACTCCATATGGAGATGGAGGTGTTGTGTTAGCATCACTGGATTGATAATCCAGAGGCCCAGGCTAACCCAAATATGGGTTCAAATCCCACCATGGCATCTGGTAGAATTTAAATTAATAAATTCATGTATTTGGAATGTAAAACTAATCTAATGATGGTGACCATGAAATTATCACTGATAAGCATAAAAGTTCCTCTAACTTCCTGGTGATTTTAAGGAAAGAAATCACCCGTCCTTACTTGGTCTGGCCCACATGTGATACCTAAATACTCTCTGAAATGCAAGCTATTTAGTTCAAAGGACACAAAAGCTGATTTTGGCCAGTGATCACTGTGACCCATCAAAGAATGAATAAATGGTCTCTCTCTGGGGCTAGATTGAAACTGCTCAAATCCAATCCTCACACGCACAAGACCAGGGGAAATATTTCATCCCATTTACTACAAAACCCATTAATCTACTTTCTTTTCCATTGGAGAAAGGAAAACTGAGCCTAGGGCTTCAAATGCAAAATTAATGGATATTATTGTTGTATTGATGTGCACTAACACTGCAATGAAGTTACTGTGAAAATTCCTTAGTGCGTATAGAAGGAATCAATGGATTCCAGTATAAATATAGCAACATTACAAAATGAGGGAACATCTCTTCACAGTGTGGATGGATATTAGGAAGAACCTTCTCAGGTAGACACGCAAGATCCCAAAATATTTTAAAGAAGGCAGGGAAGTTCTCCCTTTTATCCTGGGTAATATTTATCCCTCACTTAACATGGAGTTATGACGTGATCAAATTGAAAGGTGGGGCATGCTCAAAGGGCTGAATGGCCCACTCCTGCTTCTATTTTCTATGTTTCTGTTAGCACATTGCTACTTGTGGGAGCTTAATGTGCGCATATTGGTTGCCATATTTCATACTCAATACTACACAACTACAATGGACAATGATGTATTTATGTATACAATATTCAATAGATACGTTATTGAACCATCTCATACTAGAGTGTGGTGTGGCAGGTTTTTACTTGGGTGAGTTTTGAACTCAGTAAAATCTATCTCCTTTTTGAGTTAAACTCAAAAAGGCCTGTCAGACTTGTTTCTTTGCAATCAGTACATGAATGGTTAAACATAGACATTGGCCGAATTTTACCACCCTGTCTAACACGGGAATCGAAACGGGTGAATGGTGGACAATTGGAAGGTGTGTTGACCTCAGTGGGGGGGAAATGGTATTTTATGGTTTTGGGATGAGTAAGGCTGTAAAATCCTGTACAATGAGTAAAATACCTTCATTATTTTAAATTCATGAGAAATCCTACTGTGATTGTATTGAAGGTGGGGTGGCACAGTGGTGCAGTGGTTAGCACTGCTGCCTCACAGCGCCAGGAACCCATGTTCAATTCCAGCCTGTATGGAGTTTGCACATTCTCCCCGTGTCTGTGTGGGTTTCCTCCGGACGCTCCAGTTTCCTCCCACAGTCTGAAAAATGTTAGGTATATTGGCCGTGCTAAATTCTCCCTCAGTGTACCTGAACAGGTGCCAGAGTGTGGTGACTTGGGGATTTTCACAGTATCTTTATTGCAGTGTTAGTACAAGCCTACTTGTAACACTAATAAATAAACTTTTATAACTTATTAAACTTAGTTTTACAAGGGAGTCAAATTTACCATTCCTCATGTGGTTGCAACAACAATGGGACCACGAATACTCAATAATGAGCAAGATTAGATACAGAATGGAAAATGAATTGGAGCCATAGTAAGTGCAGAAAGACAAAGGAGAAAGTTAAGAATGATTGAATTGGGAAAAGAACAAAAAAGAAAAATATTTTTCAAACAATTCATTTTACAGATTTAATTATTCCTTGCTGGCTTTGTACAAACAATTACAAAGTTGTTAAAAGAGTAGTTATGTTGTTAATTATGAACCCAAACTTTCTTTGGCCAGTTTAATGAGCAATTAATGTTCAAACTCAGCAAGTTGTCAAAAACAATGAGGAACCAAAGGGCAAAATGCTGTTTGTGCAAAACAAGTGGCAGAGCCATGTAAACGCTTGAGATTCGCAACACACAATGTATCTCTTAATCCCCTGAACCCGTTGATCATTTAATGGTGGGATGCATTGTTAACATGTTGTTATTATACCAGAAAAATCTGGGCCTATAAATGAGAAGTTACCAAGGCAAAAACCACAAACTGATCATTACATCCAGTAACAGACTATGTGGAATTTAATGTTCCTTGGTGGAGGGTTTGGAGGCCACAAGAAGGAGCTTAATCTGATGGGAGGATGCAGGGTGTATAGCTGTTGTGTTCCTATCTCCACTCCCTAACTAAGACTGCGCACAATAAAAAGTCTCACAACATCAAGTTCAAGTCCAACAAGTTTATTTGGAATCATGAGCTTTTGAAACACTCCTTCATCATTCATCCTTCATCGCTCACCCAGTGATAGAGCAGTGCTCTGAAAGCTCGTGATTCCAAATAATCCTGTTGGGCCTCAACCTGGTGTTGTGAGACTTTGTACAGTGCCCATTCCAGTCCAACACCAACATCTTCACATCACAATTAAGGCTGAGGCAGGAAGGCCTTCCCACTCACGTGTGAATTGGGATCTCTAACCATAAAATAAAAGGAAGCCATTCGAGCTATCAAATCTGCACTGATGCTCCTAAAGACTAACCAGTCCCAACTCCCATTCTATCCCCATAACCCACACATTTCCCATTGCCAATCCCCCTAACCTGCACATCTTTGGACTGTGGCAGGAAACTGGAGCACCTGGAGGAAACCCACTCAGGCATGAAGAGAACGGATAAACTCAGTCACCCAAAGCAGTAATCGATCCTGGGTCTTTGGCACTGTGAGGCACCAGTGCCACCACGCTGAACTGACGAATTAAATGGGCAATTAATGCCACTTTAACGGTCTCATCTCACTGCTGCTGGAATTCCACTGCGAACAGACAGGCTGAGGAATCCCCACACTGGGACTGCCCAACAGATTCTGCCTGATCAATGGGCCTGCCATGAGGAGGAGGCATATGGGGATAGCTGAGAGCTACTTCCCTACCCTTTTTTATGACCTGGCACCCTATATAGCTAATGACTCTTTGTACAAACAATTACAACACATCCATTTGCAAGATCATCCAAATTCCCAAAAAGCAATGTACGCCCCTCCCTTCCCCCATCCCATCTCACCTTCACTTCCCTGTGGCTGTGTTGGTGCATTATTAGCAGCAGCTCCCATTCCTGGTGGCTCATGATCGGCAACGGAAAACTGCAGTCCTCTGATTGGCCACAAGCCCTCAGAGCACAGGTTTTCCTTTTCTGGGGTCCTGGGTTTTGATTTTATTTGATTTATTATTGCCACATGTATTGCTATATAGCGAAAAATATTGGTTTTTGCATGCTACACAGGCAAATAAGAGATCTCACAACAACCAGGTTAAAGACCAACAGGTTTATTTGGAATCACAAGCTTTTGGAGCACTGCTCCTTCATCAAGTGAATGGAGAGTTGGGGGTTGACAAACAGGTCATATATTGACACAGACTCAATTCCAAGATAATGGTTGGAATGCAAGTTTTTACAGGTAATCAATTCTTTACAGGTACAGATAGTGCGAATGGAGAGAGGAATAATACCAGCATCACACATGAAAATACCACTCACCAAGCACACGGTATATATTCATATGACTCAGCCAACATTGTCTACCTCATATGTTGCAGGAAAGGATGTCACAAGGAATGGTACATTAGCAAGACCATGCAGATGCTACAACAATGGATGAACAGACACTGCTTGATAATCACCAGGCAAGAATGTTCCTGTCCAGTCGGGGAACACTTCAGCATTCAAGGGCATTGAACCACCCATCTTCAGGTAAGCGTTTTCCAAGGCTGCTTTCAAAACACATGACAATACAGAATCGTCGAGCAGAAACAGATAGCCAAGTTCTGCATGCATGAGGATGGCCTCAACCGGGATCTTGAATTCATGCCACACTACGTATAACCCCCCCATTTGGCCTGAGCTTGCAAAATCCTAATTACGGTCCTGGTTTGAGACAATTCACACCACTTTAACCTGTGACTATCCTTCTCTCCACGCGCACAGTCTCTATCTGTAAAAACTTGACTACCTGTAAAGACTCACATTCCAACCATTATCTTGCAATTTGCATCTTTGTCAATAAAATGCTGTGTTTATGAAACCTATACCTCTCCTAATGAAGGAGCAATGCCCCGGAAGCTTGTGATTCCAAATAAACCCTGTTAGACTTTAACCTGGTGTTGTGAGACTTCTTACTATGCCCACTCCAGTCAAACATTGGCATCTCCACATATGGCTATCATATACAGATAAAGCATACCGTTTATAGAGTACATAGGTGAGAAGGAAAGAAGAGGTTTTGGAATGAGGAGAAATTTCAGAATGTGTGTACCGTCATATGTAGTGTGTAGAGAAAGATCAATTTAATATATGATAGGACCATTCAAAAATCTGACGGCAGGAGAGAAGAGGCTAATCTTGAGTCAGTTGGTACATATTTTCAGACTTTTGTATCTCTTTCCCAAAGGCAGAGGAGAGAATGCCTGAGGTGTGTGGGAAAACTCTGGAGATGCCAAGTTGACGGGCCTCTAATTCCAATTGGCCTTCTCCTATAGAGGTGAAGTGGGTAACAACACAGCCCCTAATGATAACTTCCACCCCAGTGTTTCATTGTATAACACAGAGAGGAATTTTGAAGCATTGCCTATTGTTGAGACAGGATGTTTTTAAGGACATTTTGAGTGTTTATCTAATTATATGTCCACAATAGTCATCTCCAGGCTATACTCCATGGAATGTAAGAACTTACATTATTCATATACATTGCCAGGAAGAGAAAGTTATTCAGAGACGAAGAGACATCTTAACTAAATAAGAGACCTTATGTCAAGTAACTTAAGCTGTGGGAGCTCAGGTAGAAAGTCAAATGAAAAAAAAATTAATTATCCAGGACGATAATTGTTATTATGTGAGGAACAAGCAGTTATTGATTAATGACCCTGTGCAGTAAGTGCTCGTAGGAATATTAATTAATTTCTTATGCATAGGAGGAGTCATTAAAACAGCTGAGGAGAACACGATTTCAGACCTCTCTTCAATGGACAAATGGAGACAACTGTGTAAAACTAGTTTGGAATTTTCCAACATTTGTTTGTCTGAAGGCTTTGCCGCTTCTTCAGAAATCCTTGAGTGGTTGGACTGTCATGTCAAGCGTGCATGTGAAACACATGTTACTGTTAATGAGGTATCAGAGGCAATATCATGTAGATTTATTCTGGCTAACTGAAATCATTGCTGCCGCTTTTGCTTTTAGGGAATTCGGGAGATCTTGCAAATGGATGTGTTGTAAATGAGGCCTGCAGTGTGTTCAATTACAGACATCCCGCTGATTACTCACCCGCCACTCCAGTCACAGGACTGACTGTGCACTTGTCCTTTTGCCTTTAATTATGAAAGCCCACCAATACCTCTACTTTCTCAGAAGACTAAGGAAATCTGATATGTTCACTACGACTCTCTCCAACTTTTACAGATGCACCAGAGAAAGCATTCTTTCTGGGTGTATCACAGCCCGGTATGGTTCCTGCTCTGCCCAAGACTGTAAGAAACTGCAAAAGATTGTGAATGTAGCCCCAATCAGTCTCCCCTCCATTGACTCTACCTACATTTCCCACTATCTCAGAAAAGCGGTCAGTGTAATCAAGACCTCCACACACACCCTGGACATTCTCTCTTCTGCCTTCTTCCATCAGGAAAATGATGACTCAAGGACAGCTACTCCCCTGTTACTGTCAGACTTTTGAATGGACCTATCTTGCATTAAGTTGATCTTTCTCTACAATCTCACTATGACTGTAACACTACATTCTGCACTCTCTTCTTTTCTATGTAGGGTATGCTTTGTTTATATAGCGTGTAAGAAACAATACTTTTCACTGTATGTTAATACATGGGACAATAATAAATCAAATCAAATCAATTCATTGCAGGGTAACATTATTGTTCCATCACATATTACTCCAATGGCTAGGGACTGTGTTCCACTTGGGCTACAAAAACACAGGGAAATCACAAACACTGGTTCAATTAGAGATAGGCTGCAGTCCTGCTGCAGTTTTGCTAGTGTTACAGCTGGTGACATGAAGGACAACTACCTGGATGGCTGACTCCCACAATACAACATCTTATCGATAAGGTCTCACCTATAAGTCAAGGAGCATTTTAATAATAAATAATAATGTATCTCTGACAGTAGTGGTTTTATCCCTACCAATCACACAATCACAAAGTGATCATAGAAGGCAGAAGGAGGACCTTCCTGTCTGTGTTGGCTCTTCAAAAGAACAAAGCACCTAATGCCCTTCCCACACCTTCTTGAGGTAAGCCTTCAGCCCTCAATGTTGTGCCAACCTATGTCCATACCCAAGGTCAAGCTATCCCACTCCTTATCATTCTGGTATTCTGATCGGATTTCAAACAGATTTAGCAATTTAAGATGTGGAGGTATTGGAGAGGGTACAGAAAAGATTTACCAGGATATTTTCTGGTTTATACGGCATTAGCTATGAGGAGAGATTGGAAAAACTTGGTTTGCTGTCACTGGAATAAAGGAGGTTGAGAGGAGACTTGATAGAAGTCTACAAGATTATGAGGGGTACGGACAGAGTGGATAATTGGAAGCTTTTTCCCAGGATGGAAGGCTCAATTATTAGGGGCCATGGCTTTAAGGTGTGAGGGACAAAGTTTAAAGGAGATGTACGAGGCAAGTTCTTTACACAGAGGATGGTGAGTGCTGGGACAGGGAGTGGAAACGGTTACAATAGTAACTTTTAAGGGGCATTTTGACAAATGGGAATGAGGGATATGGTCCTTGGAAGGGTAAGGGGTTTTAGTTCAGTCAGGCAATGTGGTCGGTGCAGGCTTGGAGGCCAAAGAGCTTCTTCCTGTGCTGTGATTTTCTTTGTCCTGTGTTCTTTGGGGTGTAACTGGAGTCTATGAAATGCTGTGGGCCTTCAGCAGCAGCAGGATTGTATTCTGTATGTAACCTCATCGTCATACATGTCCTTCACTTCGCCATTACCGCCAAGCTGGGGGAATCAATCCCGGTTCAATGGAAAGTGCAGGAGGGCATATTTGGGGCAGCACCTGATGCACCAAAAGATGAGGTGTCAACAACGCTGAAGCTATAAGACAGGACTACTTGCCTGTCAAACAGCATACACAACAAGTGATAGACAGATCCTGAGAGATCCTAAAGCCAACAGATTCGATCCAAGCTCTGCAGCCCTGCCACATCCAATCGTGAATGGTAGAGGACAGTTCAGCAACTCACTGGACGAAGAGGCTCCACAAATGCCCCATTCTCAATGATGGAGGAGCCTAACACATCAATGTAAAAGGTAAGGCTTGAAGCATTTGCAGCAATCTTCAGCCAGAAATGCCAAGTCGATAATCCATCTTGGCCTCGTCCAGAGGTTCACAGCATCCCAGATGTCAGTCTTCAGCTAATTCGAATCACTCCACGCGACATCAAGAAACAGCTGAAGACATTGGGTGCTACAAAGGCTATGGGCCCTGACAATATTCCAGCAATAGTACTGAGGACATGTACTCCATAACTAGCTGCACCCAAACAAAATGGTTCCAGGACAGTACAACACTATGCCTACTCGACAAAAAGGACAATTACTCCCGAATTCCTGTCCACAAAATGCAGGACAAATCCCAACTGGTCAATTGCCTATTCTCAATCATCATTGGTGAGATGAAAAGTATAGTTGACGATACTATCAATGTACTCAGCAATAACCTGCTCACTGATGGTCAGCTCCACTAGGGTCATTCAGCTCCTAACGCCATTAAAGCCTTCGTCCATGCATGGGGAGAGGAGCTGAACACCAGACGCGAGGTGAGAGTGACTCACCTTGACACCAAGGCTGTGTTTGAGACAGTGTAGCATCAAGGGCCACTGCAAAACTGGAGTCAATGGGAATCAGGGACAAAGCACTCCACAGGTTGGAGTCAGACCTGGCACAAAGGAAGATGATTGTGATGGAGGACATCACTCCTCATTGCCCTGAGGAGTTCCTGAATGACAGCACAGGTTCAAGGGGTTGAGTGGCCTACTCCAACTCATAATTCATACATTTATGCGTACATAAAATTTAAAATTCTCAAATTCCTCCAAAATCTTTCCCAATTCCCATGATTAAATATATTCCTGGAGGTTTCACCATTTCCAATGGGGAAGAGTCAAAGCTTTAGGAAGAAGACGGGGTGATGGGGTCAGGATGGGTCTGCAGGTGGTGGGCTGGATGTTGGGATTAGTCATTGGGCAGTGGGTGGTGGGGCAGGATTCTATGAATCCCTGAGGCTTCCCACCAAAGTTTATAGACCTGGCTTTATAATTCTAATGCACGTTTTTCAGCACATTCTGTAGTCTGAGCTATCGCTAATGCTCTTGCCAAGGTAGGTTCCATCTCTGCTCATATTTAGTTGCATATTCTATGCAGCACCTTTTATGTAATGCAGATTTCCCGAGCTGTGACACGTTAGTGAGTCAGACCTATGGTACATGATGAGAATTCAGGGAAGCAAACAAAAATGCAAGCAATATGGGAATTTTAAGAAAGCATTTGAAGAATGGTTGGATAGGGAGAGAGTTGAAGACAATGAGGACAGATTATATGAAGGCTCTACTACTGACGGGGAAGCAAAGGCAAGGAAGAACATATGGCATTCTGGAGTTAGAAGATTAGATATATATATATAGTGGTAACTTCTGAGGTTCTGGGTGTTGGATTCACATCTCAGAAAATCTGTGTTGCGTAAAAGGTGCTACTTAGATGCTTAGCGTTTCTTCTTGTTAACTTCATATTAAAAGTAAATTAATGAATTAGAAAGTGACATGGATGTGATTAATATTAGGTAGTGACTTTAAGAATGAAAGATAGGGACTGGTTGACAGATGAGTTGTGGCCAGTCGAGAGCAAATCACCAATGTTCCAGATAACAAGGCCTCTGTAGAGCACCGTGTAGGCTTATTACCTTGGCAACGCAGATAAAAACAATTTTTTTTTTTAACTGAGGTTTTCTCAATTTGCTGAAGTATGATGCATGATTTTGGTACCTTTGGGTCATTTTCCTGAACTTCTCTAGCACTCTATCAACCTTACTGAAAGAACTTTTGCCTTCTATTTGATCACAAGTCATGAACGAGCGATGTCAGACTTTTCCACACTTGCCTGGCTTAATGCTAAGAAAAAACAAATATTATAATAAGCAATACTTTAATTGAAGCTGGATAGCTACATATTTTTAAATAATGATAAGAACGGTGAGGCCTGGTGCATTGTTGTCATAATCTACTGTCCCAAATTCCAATTCTTCCCAAGCAGATGGGATGAAATTCTCTTGCCTCTGATGGTTGCTAAGATCTTAAGTGAAATTAGTTTAGACAAGTTCGACCCAGGCCCCAGTGGACATGCTCTACGGTACAAACCTGCCCCCAGTTTACTTCTAATTGGCATAAATTCAGCAATCTAGCCCTGAGGGCTGGGAGTATGAGAAGCTCAGATGCCCTGATGTGATACTTCTGAGATTGAGATTGAGATAAAACATCAAAAGTGTGTGTGCCTGTGTGTGTGTGTGTGTGTGTGTGCGTATCTTTCTGTGTTTGTGTGTGTACATTTTTCTGTGTTTGTGTGCATGTAAGTGTAGCTCTGTATATTTGTATGTGTACTTTTCTGTATGTGTGTGTGTATGTGTATGTGTCTGTTTGTTTGTGTGTGTGTATCTCTGTATGTTTGTGTGTGCACAGTAAGAAGTCACAAAAGTCTGACAACACCAGGTTTAAGTCCAACCAATTTATTTGATAGTAAACTCACAAGCTTTCGAGGTTTCTCTCTTCATCAGGTTTAACCTGTCCTGTTCCCTGCTCAGTTTTACCCCAGTCCAACGCTGGCATCTCCACATCATGTTTGTGTGTGTACATTTTTCTGAATTTGTTTGTGTGTGTCTCTATTTGTGTTTGTGCATTTTTCTGTATTTGTATGTGTGTGTATCTCTATATGTTTGTGTGTCTGTTTCTCTATGTTTATGTGTGTAGATGTCTGTGTATTTGTTTGTATGTGTGTGTCTCTGTGTTTGTGTGTGCGTCTCTGTGTTTGTGTGTGCATTTTTCTATGTTTGTGTGTGTGTGTGGTTTTATGTTTCTCTGTGTTTTGCCTTTGTGTATGTTTTTCTGTATTTGCATTTGTGTTTTTCTGTGCAGTTCTGTGCATGTTTATGTGTGTGTGCATTTTTCTCTGTGTTTGTGTATGCATGTGTTTCTGTGTAATTGTGTGTGCACATGCATGTTGGTTTGTGTGCGTGTTTTGGGGTGGAGTTAGATTTAATTGGCGGCTGCACTAACTAATTTGGGAGTGCTTTACAAGCTCACACAGTGTTCATAGAAATATAGTAAAATTAGCTGCCCAAACCCTTTAAGACATAGATTATTTCCAGTTCTATATTGGAGCTCAGTTCAGGGAATCCAATAGAGTTTTCCGCTATCTTATTAAGCTCCATGCATTTACTTAGGTTAATTTAATCAAAGTATCTGATAGCAGTAGTTAAGCATTTAACAATGCATTGCACATCTGGAAACAGTGATTGCTTGTATCTTAGCAAAGAGACATGAGGCAAAATATCAATAATATTATTATGGAACTGTCTATAGCAAATTATCCTCATCATGAATTTTTTTGAAGAAACAGAGCAAGATAACCATCACCTTAGGTGGGATTTTCCAGCCCTTTCTGCTGATGAGGATCATTCAGTCCTGCTGAAAATGAGGCCTCCCTGGTGGCAGGATCAGTGAATCACACAAAATACCACAGATATTGATGGGACTGGACAATCCCGCCATTGGCCAATGATGAGCCACCTCTACTGCTGGAAAACATGTTGCATGTGGAAAACTGAAAAATCCAGCCCCATTGCCTTCCTTCACACAGAGTAGTAGATACTGAGAGAAATAACAAAGTGAAATGAAACTTGCCTCTGAATTGCAGTTCTGGTTAGATTAATGCAACTTTTACTTGTCATCCTTCCAAATACTTTCCCCAAATTGACTACTTTAAAATAAAACCATAAGTTCATAAGATATAGGAGCAGGTTAGGCCATTCGGCCTGTCAAGTCTACTCTGCCGTTTGATCATGGCTGATATTTTTCTCATCCCCATTCTCCTGCCTTTTTCCCATAACCCTTGATTCCCTTACTAATCAAGAACCTTTCTATCTCTGTTTTAAATACACTTAATGAAGGCTGGCCTCCACAGCCTTCTGTCACAATGAATTCCACAGATTTACCAAACCCTCTGGCAAAAGAAATTCCTCCTCATGTAACTTCTAAAGAGTCATCCCTTTACTTGAGACTGTGCCCTCAGATCCTAGTCTCTCCTACGAATGAAAATTATAAATCTTATGTAAATCAATTAATTAATTAATTAATGTGACCAAAAAAAAGACATGCATATCCTCCATTACAACAGTGACCACTCTTTATGCATCATAGCTTGGTTTGGCTCCCACTCTGATCAAAACCGCAAGAAACTACAAAGGATCATGAACGAAGCCCAGTCCAACATGTAAACCAGCCTCCATTCATCGATTATGTTTCCTGTACTTCCTCGGAAAAGCGTATAGAGGGATATGGGCCAAATGCTGACAACAGGGACTAGCTTAATGGTAAAAACTGGGTGGTATGGACAAGTTAAGTTGAAGGGCCTGTTTCCATGCTGTAATCCTCAATGACTATGAATCTATGACTCTATGAAAAGCAGTCTGCATAATCAAGCACCCCACATATCCCGGATCGTACCCTGGATTGTACCCTGGATCTCTATCACCTTCTTCCATTGGAACAAGGATAGAAAATTCTGAGGTGAAGTGTCAACCAATTTAAGAACAACTTCTTCTCTGTTGCCATCAGACTTTTGAATGGGCCTACATCATAGTTACCTGACCTTTCTTGACACGTGGCTATGACTGCAACACTACATTCTGCACTCTCTCATTTCCTTCTCTATGAATGATATACTTAGTCTGTATAGAGCACAAGGAGCAATACTTTCCACTGTAGACTAATGCAAGTGACAATAGTAAATCAAATCAAATCAAAAAAAATCGCTGGTTGCAAAGTGCTTTGAGACATCCAATGGTTGTGAAAAGATGCTATTTCAATGCAAGCCTTATTTTAACCTCTATCTCACAGTCTTTGTGAAATGCTTTTAACTGGAGCACACAATAAAAAAGACATTTTTAAAGCTTGGTTTTAATGAAATTGCACAGTAATTTTTTTATCTTTTACGTGGAACTGCAAGTAATATTTTCTTCGTGATATAACAGCCACATCTTATTTTGGCAGTGTTGAATAGAGAAGAAGAATATAATGGTTAACACACAGGCGCTTCTCCCTGCCTTGAGCTAATGCTTCACAACATATCTCTACACAGAATCACACACTCTTCACATACAACTGTGTCAATAAATAAAAGATGCATGCTTATTAAATTAATATTAGTGATGTGAGTATATAGAAACTTAATCACTAATTAAAATGAAGCTTGTAGAATCATTAAACTGAGTGCTCCCAACTACAAAGAACAAAGAACAAAGAACAAAACAGTACGGGAAACGGGCCCTTCGGCCCAACGAGCCTGCACCGTCACCCTAATGTTCCCACCTCTACCCGCGATCCCTGTCCATGTTTATAGATCTATGGATTAAAAACCAAATTTGAGACAATTTAGGGAGAATTTGTTTTGCCAATTAGCCTAAGAGCACATCTTTGGGATGTGGGAGGAAACCGGAGCACCCGGAGAAAACCCACGTAAGCACGGGGAGAATGCGCAAACTCCCACAGACACAGGCCCAAATCCATGTATCTGCACAGCAAGCGATAGTCACTGAGCTGTTGTGTTGGCCATCAAATGGTCCAGGTCAAGCGTACACTAACGATGTGAAGCACTAGGATACTCTTGAAAAATAAATCCAAGAGCAGCCCTCTCACGACCCATCGCGTGTATGCCCCTCATTAGACAACAAGGTGGACCAAAGCACCTGTAGGATAAAAAACAAGTACATCAATTCTGGATGCCCTGCCAATACCCCCCCTCCCCCCCCCCTCCCCCGCAAGCAAATCTGTGTAAAAATGTTGACAGATTCCCAGAAATGGAAATATTTCATACAGCCTTTATCTATACAATTTGATATAATCTTGTGATAACTACTGGCAGAAGAGTCCCAAATATTTAATGCCAACACATTTGGAATACAAAATACTTCCACAAACATATGTGCAGGACACTAGGATGTCATGGAGTGTGCAACACACTGATGGGCTGGTACCGTATTCTGAAAGTTAAAAACAAGACCCGTGCAGCAAACAAGGTTTGGTTGAGGGCATAGTTTTGTTGAAGAAAATGGGAAGGGGAGAGACAGGAGATGATATGAAGGGATGGGTGTTGGGAGAGAGGAGCAAGCGGATAAGTAGAGCTGGAACCTGCTCTCCCGGGATACTGTTTCCTTTAGTACTCAATCCCTTGCTGTGGAGCAGCCTGGAGCCGGGTTTTTAGGCCGTCGCCTCTCGCTGACAGGATTGAGCGAGCCAGGATGTCGCTTCTGTAGTGCAATCCTGCAGCTTGGAAGGAACTCCCTCCCCAGTTGATTGCTGCCACCTTCCCTCTGTGCACACACACACACTGAAACCTGGTATGGGAGCTGTTATTGGAATAGGGGAGCAGAGAGGGGGGGAGGGGGAGTAATGGAGGAGACTTTCCCTCTTACAAGTATGTTCATATCATAAATAGAACAATGCACCCATGCCAATGCATTGCAAAGGGTCTTTTGCTTGTCACAAGGTCCTTGTAAATTGGACAAGACTTCCTGGAACAGTATTATTGCTGCTGTATCTTATTTTCCATCTCTTTGCACTCAGCAGATAGCTTACATAACTACTCAAGTTGTTTACTGTGCTTGTCGGGTGACTCTACACCTGCCTTCTGTAGGAGTTTTCCACATATCAGTTCATGGGATAGAGTTCATATCTATACCCAAGGGCCTATGAAGGACATGTGGCTGGGTGCGCACTGATTTGAGAACTGAATTAACTTAGAATCATAGAATCACATAACCCCTACAGTGCAGAAGGAGGCCATTTGGCCCATCGAGTCTACACCAACAACAATTCCACCCAGGCCCTATTCTCAGAACCACACATATTTACCCTGTTAATCCCCCTGACACTAAGGGGAAATTTAGCATGACCAATCAAGCATAACCCACACATCTTTGGACTGTGGGAGGAAACCAGAACGTCAGGAAGAAACCCATGTACGGGGAGAATGTGCAAACTCCGCACAAACAGTGACCTGAGGCCAGAATCGAACCTGGGACCCTGATGATGTGAAACTGCAGTGCTAACCACTGTGCCACCTCTTTCTTAACTTGTCAGTTCAGAAAAAACCACTATGGAGTTATTTGTATTCCAGGCCCCAACTATAACATTTTCATTCAATGCTAGATTAAAGCTTTCTCTGTCTATAACTAGTGGAATTGAAATTATTCTTCATTATTACTCTTGCCAAAAATTTGTAGGTAAACCAGACTGGAATGGAATGTAGTTCTGTGAGGTACAAAATGACATTTTAAGGTTTATTTATCAGTGTCACAAGTGGGCTTACATTAACACTGCAATGAAGTTACTGCGGAAATCCCCCCATTGCCACACTCTGGTGCCTGTTTGGGTACACTGAGAGAGAATTTAGCATGGCCAATACACCTCACCAGCCGTCTTCCGGACTGTGGGAGGAAACCGGAGCACCCAAAGGAAACCCACATAGACATGGAGTGAATGTGCAGACTCTGCACAGACAGTGACAAAACCCAGGAATTGAACCTGGATCCCTGGCGCTGTGATGCAGCAGTACTAACACTGTATCACCATGCTATTCCAATGAATTTCTAATTACACTGTAATGGCATCTGAATGATTAGTTTGCTGTATTCCACTCTGTTCTTATCCATCGCCTATCATAAATTTGAAGTCATTATAAAGTCTGTTGACCACAGTTTACCTGGTTTCCCATTCCCTATCACCCCTATCCTCACTGACCCATGTTGGCTCATTGGCTGCTTGATGCCTCACGCTTAAACAACTCCAAGCCAAATCAAATTGCTCTCAAATTCCTACCTAAATCCTACTCCATTGCTCCACCTTCCCTCTCCTCCTTCAAGGTCTCTTCTTAAAAGACACCTCTGTGATTAAGAGTTTGATCATTCCTTTTAACATCACCGTCGTTGGCATAGGGAGCGATGTTTGCTTTTTGGACTTTGACTTTGTGAGATGTGTATTCCTCAGAAGAACATTCGTCCAAAAAATTGGTGAAGGATTGGGAAAAATGGCCAAGAAGAATCTCCCACCTCTCTTGGAGGACCACCTCAGGCAGCGTGCTAAAAATGTGAATGCCTTTATAAAGAGAGACGACATCAAGGATTCTTGCTCCCACTCTCCATTGCTAGCATTGATGAATATTCACCATCAGCTTGTCACAGTAGCTGCTGCAGATGTAATGATTTCAAACTTCTCCAGTTCAATGAATTGTTGTGAAGGAGTATGAAGGACAAAAGAAGCTCATCGAGTCTGCACCGACCACAGTCCCACCCAGGCCCTATCACCTTCGGCCCAAGCATTCACCACAGCTAATCTCCCTGACACAAAGGGTTAATTTAGCATAGCCAATCCACCTGACCTGCACATCTTCGGACTGTGGGAGGAAACTGGGGCATCCAAAGGAAGACATGGGGAGAATATGCAAACTCCACACAGACAGTGACCCGAAGCTGGAATTGAACCTGGGCCCCTGAAGCTGTGAGGCATTTGCGCTAACCGGCTTCTTTGATCTTGCCCAGAGCTGGAATTCTCCTGTCCCGCTACAATGAATGGATTTGGCTGAGTGCCAAATTCTCTGTTCTCATTGGCAGAGGTGGCAGGGCACGTGAGACCGGAGAACTCCGGCCATAGTCTACTGGTCCCCTCCTAATTCCAGCCTGTTATCAGGCCTTTGATTTGGGAAACGGCTTTCTTTCATCGGAGATTCAGGAATGGGGCAACCTTTCCTCATTCCATAAGGTGGCAGTCTTCCTGCTGCATGGGGTAGTCAGGCACCAGGGATGCACTTGCAATGGTGCACCACATTCAGTATCCCCAAGGAAATTATTCTCATTCATCCCATCAACTCTCGCGGACACTGGTAACCATTGAGACGATTTCTCGGGATCCGAATATTTTATGTTGAGTGACCTTCACTTTTCTGGTTTCAACAGAGATAACGCAGTATAGTTTATTACTGCAACAAAAGACCATCACTTGTAGTTTTTGCACTTTCTATAGCTCAGGGGAAGTGATGGCCTCGTGTATTATTGCTAGATTATTCATCCAGAAATTCAGCTAACACTCTGGAGACCCAGGTTCGAATCCCACCATGGCAGATGGTGGAATTTGAATTCAGCTAAAAATATCTGGAATTAAGAATCTACTGGTGACCATGAAATCATTGTCAATTGTCAGAAAAACATATCTGGTTCACTCTTGCCCTTTAGGGAAGGAAATCTGCTGATCTTACCTGGTCTGGCCTACATAAATGGGCCTATTGTACAGATTTTCTCTACACCCTAGCTATGACTGCAACACTACATTCTGTTCTCTCTCCTTTCCTTCTCTATGTAAGGTATGCTCTGTCTGTATAGCGTGGAAGAAACAATACTTGTCACTGTATGCCAATATATGTGAAAATAATAAATCAAATCAAATGTGACTCCAAAGCCACAGCAATGTGGTTAACTCTCAACTGCCCTCGGGCAACAAGGGATGGGCAATATATGCTAACCAGCCAGTGATACCCATTTCCATGAATGAATAAGAAAAATTAACATGCTCTGCATTCTCTAGGTGAAACTGTTGACTTAGAACTAAACTGTGGTTACTCTTTAAGAACATAAGAGCATAAGAAATAGGAGCAGGAGTAGGCCATCCAGCCCCTCGAGCCTACCCCGCCATTCAATAAGATCATGGCTGATCTGTAGTGGTTCAGTACCACTTTTCCACTTTCTCCCCATAACCCTTAACTCCCTTGTCAATCAAAAACCTATCCACTCTTGACTCGAACATATTCAGTGAGGAAGCCTCCACCACCTCATCAGGCAGAGAATTCCAAAGATTCACCACTCTTTGCGTGAAGAAACCCCTCCGCAACTCCAATCTGACTCGCCCCCCCTCAATCTTGAGGCTGTGCCCTCTAGTCCTGCTATCTTTGCTAAGCGGGAAGAGTCTCTCAACCTCTACCCTATCCATCCCCTTCATTATCTTATACATCTCTATAAGATCCCCTCTCAGCCTTCTAAACTCCAAAGAGTACAAACCTAGCCTATTCAGTCTCTCCTCATAATCCAATGCCCTCATTTCTGGTATCAGCCTAGTAAACCTTCTCTGCACCCCTTCCAAGGCCAATATATCCCTCCTCGAATGTGGCGACCAAAACTGCACACAGTACTCCAGCTGCAGCCTCACCAGCACCCCATACAGCTGCAACAGAAGCTTCCTACTTTTATATTCTATCCCCCTAGCTATAAAGGCCAACATTGCATTCACCTTCTTAATCACCTGCTGCATCTGCATACTGTGTTTTTGCAATTCGTGCACAAGGACCCCCAGGTCCCTCTGCACCGTCGCATGCTGCAGCTTTTCTCCATTTAAATAGTAATCCTTCCTACCATTATTCTTACCAAAGTAGATAGCCTCACACTTGCTATACTTTTTGTATAGCAAACTGATGTCAGCTTGAACTGGTCTGAGACAGGTCCAATGTTTTCTTTAGATGGGCCTATTTTAACCCAGAATTCAAATGATTTTCATCTTAACAATTCTACTCATGAATTCTAGTTTCTCAGGTTTTGCTTATTTCAGTTTCACGATAAGGTAATAAAACCCACTAACCCTCTTGGTTCCTATTTCAATTGCTCCACTTGCTGTTCAGTCACCATATCTTAATTAAGTGCACAAGCCTTTCTTTTCAAACTCAACACTTTCTGCTTGTACGAGTTTTGACAATGCTCCAAGCACGTCCAGGCGGAATAAGCATGTAAACATGCTTGTCAACATAGTCTTCATACACAAACCAGCTCCTTCTCAAAGTTAAGGTGCCAGCAGTGTGATCCCTGCCATGGAGAGAACACTGCCTGGATGGATCTTCCGCTGATTAATTTATGACAGAGCTTTCGTGCGGCAAACACAAGGGATCGGAGACAATTCAAAGTTACTTATTCGCCCCAGAACTTCCTTTCAAACCAGTCGTTATAATTGATCAAATGTTACATAGAGCACAGGTAGTCCCTCCACAAGCAACACCTCTATAATTAATGAGGCACTTCTTACATTTCACTCTTACTGGTCAGAACAAAGATGCTTCAAGAATCCTTTGCAGGGATAGGACTCTTAGAGGATTGTGATCAAAACGGTACAAGAGAGGAAGCAGTGGCACAGTGGTTTTTGATTTGATTTGACTTATTATTGTCACATATATTAGTATACAGTGAAAAATATTATTTCTTGCGCACTATACAGATAAAACAAACTGGTCATAAAGAAGGAAATGAGAGAATGCAGAGTGCAGTGTCACAGTCATAGCTGGGATGCAGAGAAAGATCAACTTAATGCAAGGTAGGGAAGAAGCTGTTCTTGAGTCAGTTGGTATGTGACCTCAGATCTTTGTATCATTTTCCCGACAGAAGAAGGTGGAAGAGAGAATGTCTCAGGGTGTGTGGAGTCCTTAATTAAGGAAGTGTAGACAGAATCAATGGATGGGAGGCTCGTTTCCATAGTGGATTGGGCTACATTTATGATCTTTTGTAGTTTCTTGCAGTCTTGGGCAGAGCAGGAGCCATACCAAGCTGTGATACAACCAGAAAGAATGCTTTCTATGGTGCATCTGTAGACGTTGTTGAGTCATAACTGACATGACAAATTTCTTTTGTCTTCTGAAAAAATAGAGGCATTGGTGGGCTTTCTTAACTATATTGTCAGCATGGAGGGATCAGGACAGGTTGTTGGTGATCTGGATACCTAAAAACTTGAAGCTCTTGACTTTGGGTATTGTCACTGGATTAGTAATCCAGAGACTCAGAGCAAGATTTGAGAACTCGGGATCAAACCCCATCATGACAGATAATAAAATTTGAATTCAATAAAAACCTGGAATTAAAAGTCTAGTGATGACTATGAAACCATTGCCAATTGTTGTAAAAACCCATCTGGTTCAATAATGTCCTTTAGGGAAGGAAATCTGCTGTCCTTACCTGGTCTGGCCTACATATGACTCCAGATCCACATCAATGTAGTTGCCCTCAAATGCCGTCTGGAATGGACAGCAGTGAGTGACAGACAGTAAATGCTAGCCTAGTCAGTGACGCTTATGGCTGGTAAAATGAATAAAAAAACCATAATCTGGCCATGCCACAGGATCAATCAAAATTGTACCCACTTCTAATATAACCTCTGGCAACTCATTCCAGACATTCATCCTAATAAGTCTTTTCTGCACTCTTCCTTTTGTAGAACATAGAAAAAAATTACAGCTCAAACAGGCCTTTCGGCCCACAAGTTGTGCCGATCATATCTCTATCTAGTTTAATAATATTCTTTCTATAATAGAGTCCTTGACAAATTGCCAAGAGACTGGTCTGCAATATAAAAACTGTTGTGCAAGAAACCTGAAGTGTTCATCAGTAAAAAAGAGAGTTCAAAGGTCCCAGCTGAGAATCTACTATATTGATAATGTAGACACTGGGGTATGTCAGTCTCTGAGACCAGAACTATTCAGTCCCTCAGTAAGCAGCCAAAGAAAGTCAAACTGGACATGGAATCACATGTCGTGGCTTGAGCACAGAAATAGAACATTCAATCTACTTCCGTCAAATAACATACCTCCAACCCTGCTTCAGTGTAACCCATTCCTTATTTCTTTCTGTTCCTTTCCCACTCTGCCCTTTGTGGTGATGAGCATTGTAAAAGGAGTGCAAATGGGTCCCTCCTTCATTTCTCACTAGATACATTTAAACATAGTCGGGTTAATTGGATAGATATCACAGTGGCACAGTGGTTAGCACTGCTGCCTCACAGCGCTAGTGACTCAGGTTTGATTCCTGGCTTAGATTAGTGGGCGGGATTTTACAGCCTCTTTTCAGTGAGACCAGAAATTCCCATCCAAAGTCAATAGACATGTCATTATCCGCCCCTTGTCTGCTCTGAATCTGTGGCGGGTGTGGTGGTAAGATTCCAGAGACAGTCTATGTGAAGTCTGCATGCAGTGTCAGCGTGGTTTCCTCCTGGTGCTCCTGTTTCCTCCCACAGTCTGAAAGATGTGCTGGATGGGTGCATTGGCCATGCTAAGATCTCCTTCAGTGTGTACTCAAATAGCCGATAGATTTCCACAGTAACTTCACTGCTGTGTTAATGTCAGTCTATTCGTGACACTAATAAATAAAAATTAGAGAAAATTGTTTGGAAATTTCCACTAAAAACTCTGTTTACTTTATTTTAGCTTAAACACTGACATACAAGAAAGTTATGTCTAAACTAGTCTGCACTTACAATGTCTTTAGATAGATATTTCCTTTCTATGATCTCTGTCCAAAAACAGATCGGACTCACAGTGCCATGACCTCCACCAGAGGTCAGGCAAGAAGGCAAGTCCCAAGTCCACCCTGGCTGGAATGGGGATTAAAGCCCCTGCTATTAGCATCAATCTGATCCACACCGGCTGGTCATGTTGCCGAGCCAAGCCAGCACCTGCCTCCCTAAATACTCCAAGTTGCTGTGGCCACAAGCATTTTTACATGCATGTTGTCATCCAGAGCAATGTAAGAATTTAGCAACACCAATTTATAATCCAACCGATTTATTTGATAGTGAAAAAGCGAGCTTTCGACTCTGTGTCTTCCTCAGGCAAATGCAGTGTTCTGGTCTGCAATAGCACACATCAGCACAGACAGTCAGAGATTGCTGATTAGAATGTGAATCCTTACATCTAACCTGCTATTCAAGTGTTAAAGTGGTGAACAATGTGTGTGAAGGGAATCCTGAGCATTGTTGGAGAATTGTGTATTTTCTCCAGACAGCACAGTAAGTGAGGCTAATCTGTACATCATGCAGAGCAATGGACTGTGATGGTAGAGGGTCCAATCTTCTTTCTAGCATGTAACTGACCAGGAATCTCTCCCACTCTTACCACCTGTCACTGGCCTGTGTTGGACAGATTTACAAGTT
Organism: Sphyrna mokarran; assembly: GCA_024679065.1. Taxonomy (NCBI): domain Eukaryota; kingdom Metazoa; phylum Chordata; class Chondrichthyes; order Carcharhiniformes; family Carcharhinidae; genus Sphyrna; species Sphyrna mokarran. Next base: position 14,732,781 of record JAGIQG010000009.1, read on the forward strand.
GATCCTCAACTTGTTAAGGGAGGTACAGTGGCACAGTGGTTAGCATTGATGCCCCACAGTGCCAGGGATCACGGTTCATTTGGGCCTTGGGTTGCTACCTGTATGGAGTTTGCATACAGGGGATGCATATCAGTGTTCCTAAGGCCAATTTCCAGGATTCACTAAAGCCGTAGTGAATGACTATTTCTATCACCATGATCTCTCATCTTCAATATTTTGTGATTGGATTGAATTGATTGACTTGTGCTGTAGCTTTAAATGTTTGAAAGTTATTCTCTACATGAAATATCCATTCTGAATAGTTTAATTCCTCTGATTTGCCAGTTTTTGGACTGTACAGAGTCCAGAAATGAGAGGGAGATTTTCTCTCCATTGTCTGCCTGATGCATTCCTTTACTGGATGAAGGTTGCACTGTCTAATACAGATAGGAAATATACAGTAAATGGCAGACGCTTAAGAGTATAGAAAGGCAAAGGGATCTGGGCGTACCGGTACACAGGAAAGTGGCAATGCAGGTGGAAAAGGTAGTCAAGAACATCATGCTTACCTTCACTGGCCAAGGCTTTGACTTTAAAAATTGGCAAGTTATGTTGCAGCTTTATAGAACCTTAGTTAGGCGCACTTGGAATATAGTGTTCAATTCTGATTGCCACACTACCAGAAGGGTTTGGAGACTGTGGAGAGAGAACAGAAAAGATTTACCAGGATGTTGCCTGGTATGGAGAGCTTTTGCTATGAGGAGAGATTGGAGAAATTTGGTTTGTTCTCACTGGAGCGACAGAGGTTGAGGGAAGACTTGATGGAAGTCTACAAGATTATGAGAGGCATGGACAGAATGGATAGTCAAAAGTTTTTTCCCAGGGTGCAAGAGTCAACTACTGGGGGACATAGGTTTAAGGTGTGAGGGGCAAGGTATAAAGGAGATGTACGAATGAGTTTTTTTACACAGTGAGTAGTAGATGCCTGGAATTCATTGCTGAGGGAGCTAGTGGAAGCAGATACAGTAGTGACTTTTAAGGAGCATCTTGACAAGTATATGAATAGAATGGAAATAGGGGGATATGGTCCCTGGAAGGGTAGGGCGTTTTAGTTAAGTTGAGCATCTTGGTTGGTGCAGGCTTGGAGGGCCAAAGGGCCTGTTCTTGTGCTGTAATTTTCTTTGTTCTTTGTCCATCAGTCCATCATCCAAAAGGTTCTGTGTAAAACAGCATTTCGAGGAGCTCCATATGGGGGTATCACAGTGGCACACAGTACCAGAGACCAAGATTTGATTCCTGGCTTGGGCCACTGCCTATGTGGAATTTGCACATTCTCCCCGTGTCTGTGTGGGTTCCCTCTGCAGTCCAAAAACGTGTGGGTTAGGTTGATTGTCCATAGTAAATTGACTCTTGGTGTCAGGGCAATTAGCAGGATAAATGTGTGGGGTTATGGGCTTTGGGCCTTAATGTGATCGTTGTCAGTGCAGGCTTGATGGGCTCAGTGGTCTCCTTCTGCACTGTAGGGATTCTATGATTGTTTTTGGCTGCATTATAAACACACTTCCCTTGGCCATCATGGGATGGGAATCTGGAGTTCCAACTTTGAGGCACCGTAAGACCTCTGCTGGATTTATGTGCACACACAAATAAAACATGGTAAGGAAAGCTCTAACCTGGGACTGTAGATTGGTTTAGTACTATCTTTTGGCATCTGTGATGTACCTCCTTAGATCATATCTGGCTTTCTTGTATAGGTCAGAGTCATTTGGTTTGAACACCTCAGGCCTGGACTTTAGCAAGCAATGCTCTGTTCATCCATGGTTTTTCTACACTTTAGTTATGTCTGTAACCCTACATTTTGCACTCTCTTGTTTCTTTCTCTACGAATGGTATGCTTTGTCTGTATGGTGTGCAAGAAACAATACTTTTCATTGTATGTTACTACATGTGACAATAATAAATCAAATCAAATCAAATAAGGAATGGACTCATGCATATGGAGCTGTATTCAGACATATTTCTTATTCATGGGGTGGGGGGGGGGACTCTGGGGGCGGTCATATATGATGATATATGATTGTCTGTAGATAATGCTTCCAACTTCCAAAACTGAAACACTTTGTCAAGTCCTGCAATTTGTCAAACAGTGCAAACTTTTATTTGGCATTGAGTTTTCTGACAAGAGAGGAAGGCAGTCTATTGCACAAAATGCGATATAATGTGCAGCGGTAACTGTTCTTTACTCCAGGTCACCAGCCTTCCCCAAATAGATCTGAATCTCGGAGAAGAACAATCGCCCAGAAGAAACATCTCTCTCATGGAACTTTTAATGGATTTCTGCAGACGGGTCAGGGGATCAATGTGGGGGAACTGAGCTACACAGGACAGGAATTCCCATCAGAAATATTCTGAAAGAAGTCAGAGCCAGTGAAAAAGTGAACTCTTCAAGCCTTGCAGCTTTCTGCCCTGGACACTGTTACATGTGTTGAGTCCCTGAACACTCAGCAATGGGCTTGCTCTGACATGAGAAAGCTGCAGAAAGATGAACAACATCACCTGAAGTGCAGGAAGAGGGGCAGAAAATTGCTCCCACTGCACGGTGCGCTGCCTTTACTTTCAATCACATGACTCATTACCACTTTCTGTTGAAAAAGTACCATTTATGGGGTTTAACTCTTAACAGTTCAAAACACAATTGTGTACCATCGATTTTTAAATTTGAAAGATACCTATTTCTCTTTGGTTTCAATTCTTATTTTTGTCCCAATATTTATCTGTGCCGCCCCCCCCCCCCGCCGCCGCCCATTTCTTTGCCTTTTTTTTAAATTTGTTCCTTTTACAATTGGAATAAATTCAGCATGATTTGTTAAGCATAATGAGGGATATAACCTCGCTCAAGGCACCACTTAAAAGGTTGCTTCAACAAAGCTAGATTCACTTCACAGGCTAAAGTACAGCCTGCAATGTGGATCTCTGAGCTGATCCCATAGTGTAAATCCTGCAGTTATGCAATGCAGGGTTATATTCAGGGGAGCCTGATAGAATTTACATTGTCATCAAATGTACATAATGTGCACTGAAATAGTTTAAGTTTATTTTATTAATGTCACATGTAGGCTTACGTTAACACTGCAATTAAGTTACCGTGAAAATCCCCTAGCCGCCACACTCCGGCGCCTGTTTGGGTACACTGAGGGACAATTCAGCACCTAACCAGCACATCTTTTGGAGTGTAGGAGGAAACGGAGCACCCGGAGGAAACCCACGCAGACACAGGGGGAATGTGCAAACTCCACACGGACAGTGACCCAAGCCAGGAATTGAACTTAGGTCCCTGGCACTGTGACACAGCAGCACTATCCACTGTGCCTCCCTGGTGCTGTCTCTGCCCCTGAGCCAGAAGCGGCAGGTTCCAATAAAGGATTGTTTGACAAAATAACCTCCACACAAGCTAGAATAATTCTGCTCTCGTCGCTCACAGTAACTTGGAACAAACTAAGTTTGTTTTCGAATATAATCGTCAGGCACTTAGCAAATAAAAAGGTTCTACCCTCCGCACAGTGTTTGCAACAAGTGAAGCGTACGCGTGGAATAAAGATCTGTCACAATGCATTTTCCATTTCACCAGTGTCCCGGTGCTTAATTGAACAATATGCTTCTTAAAATAATCACGGTTACTGATCAAACTCCCAACTTCTATGATTAAAATACTGCCCGGCTTTCAAATTGCCACTGTGGAAATTTCCTCGCGCTAACATAATGACCCTTTTTGTAACTTCTCAGCTCAAACATGGAAATCTCATTCTGCTCTCATCTAACTCGGGGCTTCTGCGGAGAGGGGGCGGTTACTGTGCTTTGATAGTTTTATGGTTAACCCGAAAGGTTGTGTTAATATTAGCCCGTGGTGAGCGCTTGCCTGCACTTAGACGTTGTTTGTTGAAATGGCCAGTTTACTTTGGACGCGCTGGCAGCTCTGCTGTAAAATTTACCAGCATTAAAGGTCAGAGAGAGAGACAGAGGCTCCCACCCTCCACCACCTCATTCTGCTAACTCATTCCCAGCCAAAACAGAATAAATCTCAGAGCAGAATCGCTTTGCTGAAAATAATTTATGAATAATGTACCAGCTGTGTTTGAATTGAGAAAAAGGCTTTCATATCTTTTCCATTAGCTCAGATTAAGTTTTTATACAGACACTGGAAAGCATGCTAACAATATCCTTAGTTGGGTTTTTTTATATAATGAAAATTTTATCAGAGCCTTTTTTTCCTCTCCTGTAGTACACTCTTGTCTCTGAATCTAAAGCTTGGCTTTGGACATGAACTCCCCTCAACCTGGCTGGCTACGGCTCCAAAGGTTTCAATATTTTATAGGCTCCAGCTAACTCAGCCGTGAGACTTAAGCTGCTGAGATTTACCTCTAATGTAGAACCGAGAACCGATGAAAATCTGGGACGTCATGAGTAATACATCTCCCAGCGCGGGGAGGGGAGTGAAGTTACAATTCCTTTTATATAAAAAAAAGAGAAAACAGCTCTCTCCTTTATGTTCCCAAAATGAAAAGCCTCCGAGCTATTACAATAATACATGCCTTCTATATTTTTTTTTTGCTAGCTTGTCTTCAATTGCTGCTTAATTGTTGCGTTTTTTCCCTGAGTTCAGCCATCAACAAGAAAGGTTCCTAAATGTCAGATTTCAGGAGAAATGCGCCTCACATCACTTAGCGTTTATGGGCCAAAGCCATTTCTTTGCATCGTGCTTTACTTAATATCTCAAAACTGATTTAAAACATTTGGAAAATCTGTCCATTCAGTTGGAGTGTTCTGGTGCATTCTTCCTTCGAAACAGCGGGGTCAGATGTGATTTGTCTGATGGACTTTTTCGCTGCAATCTATATCCATTTCCCTTGAGTCACGTCGAGTGGAGCAAAGCAGAGCAGCCTATAATGGCCCCAGTAACAATGTGTTCTTTGTGCAGAAGAATCCAAGGTGAAACGCTGGAAGGTGCGATGGGCAGGGAGAGAAAAAGTAGTTTTAGTCCCTGCTCGTATTTTTATTATATAAGTTGGCTGTGCTGGAAATATTTTCTTGACAGCCGTTTTTATAGTCTCCTTTCAGTGCATCAAAGCCTCCACAGTCTGGAAAATGTGGACATCAAAGGTGTCCAACCTTTATTTCCCTATTTACATATCCTGCTTATAAGCATGAAAAGAATTATTGGGGAGGAATGTTGCTGGATAAACGGCGCCACATTATCAATGAGTAAAATTAATTCGTAAATAAGACTGGGGTTTGGTACATTTACAATGCTCTTGGCAGCAAATCTTAGAGTTATCTCTAATGCAGCACTAGCGGTGATTATTAACATACAATATCTTCTCAGTATCTGGAATGTGCAATACACACACACACACACATATATAAGTCGTAAAGGTGCTCTGTTATTCTTCATGTACTGACCACAGCTCTGTATATTCCATGCAAATGTTCTGTAAAAGACCACCGTTCCCATCTGGTACAGATTTTCAAATAGTCAACTAATGTAAATTTCCCAGAGTTTGATTTATGTGATAAACATGACATGGATATGAGTTTCTACATGTTGTTGTGTAATCCAAGTGTATGTTGCAGGCTTCATTTGTCCTTACTGAAGTTGACTTGATTGAAAGTCTTTAAATTGAAGCATTTAAAGCAGATGTTATAACTGCAGCAAGGCTGATTTAGACATAAAGCACAATCACAAGATGAACAGATTGTAAAATATGAATATGAGTTTACGTTACTAATTTTAGAAATGGCCCAGTTGTTCCAAACCTCGTAGTACACCATGCTGGATTTTTTTGGACTGCGTACATTACGGGCAGTTACCATTTCTCTATTTCATGGTCAATGGAGTGGCACAGTGGTTAGCACTGCTGCCTCACAGATTCAATTCCTGTCTTGTGTCACTGTCTGTAAGGAGTCTGCATATTCTCCCTGTGTCTATGTGGATTTCCTGTGGGTACTCTGGTTTCCTCCCACTGTCAGAAAGATGTACTGGTTAGGTGGATTGGCCATGCTAAATTCTCCCTCAGTGTACCCGGAGTATGACAACTTGGGAATTTTCACTGTAACTTCATTGTAGTGGTAATGCAACCCAGTTTTTTTTCTATTCCTGGCCAACATTTATTGACCATCCCTGGAAGTCAGTGGAGAGTCAATCACATTGCTTTGGCTCTGGGGACAGACTAGATACGGACGGCAGACTTCCTTCCCTAAAGGACAGTAGTGAACCAGATGGGTTTTTTCCAACAATCGACAATGGTTTCATGGGCATCAGTAGATTCTTAATTCCAGATAGATTTCATTGAATTCAAATTCCATCATCTGTCCTGGCAGGATTAGAACCCGGGTCCAGAACATTAGCTGAGTTTCTGGATTAATAGTCTAGCAATAACATAACTAGGACATTGCCTCCCTATGACACTAATAAATAAACATTAAACTTTACTGTTCCATTTACATAGAAACTAGAAACAGGAATAGGCCATTTGGCCCTTCAAACCTACTCTGCCATTCATCTTGATCATTTGATCACCAAATTCAATATCCTGATCCTTCTTTCCCCCATATCCCTTGTTTTCTTTCGGCTCAAGAGCTATATCTAATTTCTTCTTGAAATCAGACAACATTTTGGTCTCGACTACTTTCTGTGGTAGTGAATTCCATTTACTCACCACTCTATAGGTGAAGAAATTTCTCCTCACCTCAGTTCTAAAAGGTTTACCCCTTATCCTCAAATAACAACCCCTAGGTCTAGACTCCCCTATTATTGGGAACATTCTTTCTGAATCTACCTTGTCTAACCCTGTTAGAATTTTATAAGTTTCTCTGAGATCCCCTAAAGTCTGGTGAATATAATCCTAATTGACTTAGTCTCTCCTCATAATACAGACTTGCCATCCAGGAATCAAAGTCTGATAAACCTTTGCTGTACTCCTTCTATAGCAAAGACATTCTTCCTCACACAAAGACACCAAAGCTGCACACAATACTCCGGGACTGGCCTCACCAACATCCTATACAATTGCAGCAAAACATCTGTATTCCTTTACTCAAATCCTCTCACTATGAAGGCCAACATACCTCCTTTATTGCCTGCTTACCTGAATGCTTACTTCTAGTGAATGATAAATGAGGATTTCAAGGTCTTGTTGAGTATCCACCTCTCTCAATTTAGACCCATTCAAGTAATGATCTGTCTTCCTATTATTGCTACCAAAGTAGATAACCTCATATATATCCACATTATACTGCATCTGCTATGCAGATGTCCATCCACTCAGCCTGTCCAAATCACACCGAAGCATCTCTTCATCCTCTTCTTAGCTCACCCTCCCACCCAACTTTGTATCATCTACAAATCTGAAGGTAATATATTCAGTTTCCTCTTCCAAATCATTAGCATATAAAGCAAACAGTTAGGGTCCTAACACAGATCCCTGTGGAACCGAACAGTTACTGACTACCAATCAGAAAAAGATCTATTTATGCCAATGCTTTGCTTCCTATCTGCTAACCAGCTCACTCTCAATCTCAAGATATTACCTGCAATCCCATGTGTTTTAACTTTACATAGTTGTCTGTTAAGTCAGACCTTGTCAAAAGACTAAATAAACCACATCCACTGTTTTCCTCAGTCAAGTCTACTAGCTATATCCTCAAAAATTTCCAATAGATTCATCAAGCAAGATTTCCCTTTTGTAAATCCATGCTGACTTTGTCTGACTATATGGGTTAACACACTACAGCTCCAGCAACCTGGGTTCGATTCCCAGCTTGGATCACAGTCTGTATGGAGTTTGCATGTTCTCCCTGTGTCAGCATAGGTTTCCTTTGGGTCCTCCAGTTTCTTCCACAGTTCAAAGATGTATGGGTTAGGTGATTGGCCATGCTAAATTGCCTCTTAGTATGTGTAGGTTAGAGGGATTAGCAGAGTAATTATGAAGGGTTAGAGGGATAAGCCTAAGTGGGATTGTTGCCGGTGCAGACATGTTGGACAGAAAGGTCTCCTTCTGCACTGTTGGGTTTCTATGATTCTACCAGTGCCTTTCAAATGCTGCGTTATGAAATCCTTGATAATTGTCTTTAGCAACTTCCCCATGCCGACATTAGGCTGGTCAATAGTTCCCTGTTTTCTCTCTACTCCCTGTTTGAATGGTGCACTTATATTAGCTACCTCCAATCTGCAGGAAGAATTCCGGAGTCTAAAAAATGTTGGAAAATAACCACCAATAGATCTACTATATCGAGGTGACTCCCTTATGTGCTCTGGGATGAAGATCATCAAGACCAGGAGATTTATCCCACCTTCAATCCCATCAAATTCCCCAAAACCATTTCTCTACTAATGCTGATTTCCTTCAGCTCCTCACTAAAATGTGTTTCTCTCAGCACTGCTGGCACATTATTCATGCCTTCCTTTGCGAAGACTGAAGCAAAGTACAAATTTAATTTCTCAGCCATTTCTTTATTCCCCGTTATGAATTGTCCTGTTTCTGACTGTCAGGGGCCCACGTTTACACTTATTTAAATCACCTCGGTCAGCAAAATGAGGACTGCACGGGATGCTCAATTTGCTCGGGTGTGACTGAAATTCTGCCTCCCGAGACAATGATGTTTGTCCGCCACGTTCAAGCCAAGATGTAGCAAATTGTAAAACACTGGGCTGTGCATAATAGCTGGCAACAGTCCCTGAAGGAATGACTCCACAAGAAAGCACAGTCTGAATGAACCTCCAGACAGAGAGCTTGCTTATAAATTAGGCCAAGACATGTTGTTAATGGAGATTTTGAATCAACAAACATGTGGTTTTTTTCCAGCAGGTACTGTACGGACTGAATAGGAGTAGTTAAAAGAATCTCTGTACATCCAAAGATTGTATCAGTGGAAATTAAGATGGAATAGCACTTTCTGTGTGTCATTGATAGATTGCAGATTCCCTCCAGTTGTATCTCTGGTGTTCTCCAGTATCAAACTGCATCTTTCAGATCACGAGAATTGACCATTATACCTGATTCTCTGTGACTCCTCAGGGTGCAACTAAGTTCTGAACACAATTTCTTTCCCCTGTTGCAGGATTTCCAAACGCACTATGAGTTATCAACTCTCCACACACCTAACTGGAGAAGATTTTAGGTGAGGCCCAGTGCATTACATAGTGCGCATCCGGCTTGTATGATTAATTATTGGGAAAGGTGTTGGGGGAGGTGGGGGGAGGGGGGCATTACAGTTAGCTCAATAGTCAGTTTGTGATTCAGAGCAATGCCAACAGCGTGGGTCCAATTCCCGTACCAGCTGGGGTTATTCACGAAGGTGACAATCCTCAACCCTGCCCCTCGCTTGAGGTGTGGAAATTCTCAGATTAAATCATCACCAGTCAGTTCTTCCCCACAAAGGGGGGACTTGGGTGGAATGGCCTCTTTCTCCACTGTAGGAATTCTGTGGTTCTAGACTGCCCTTCATCACCTATGTGGTTGAGGTCACAGGTTAATAGAACATAGAATATTACAGCACAGTACAGGCCCTTTGGCCCTTGATGTTGCGCCGACTAGTGAAATCAATCTAATGACCATCTAACCTAAAGTATTCCAATATTATCCGTATGTCTATCCAATGACCAATTCAATGCCCTTAAAGTTGGTGAGTCCACTACTTTGGAAGGCACTGTTGAAGGTGACTTGGTGAGTTGCTACAGTGCATCTTGTCAATGCACACACTAATGTCTCTGTGCATCTATAGTCATCCAGGACTATGGCTACTTTACCTTAAAGATCAATTGCCTAACCTATAGAGCATTCAAAATCTGCATTCAATTTTCCCCAGCTCCTGTTAGGATTCTCCAAGATTTAATCCAGATTGGAAGCATTTAGCAATTAGCCTATACATATTCTCAGTTCTGATCAGCCATTAAATATCTTAGCCACAAAAGCAGCGCAGTGGCTGGGAATTCTGCACTGATTGACTCAGCCCTGATTTCCCAAACTCTGGGCTCTTGTCCAGAGGATGATAGAATATTGTCCATTTTCCCAGATGCGTGTAGACCCAGCAAAACTCAAGTAGTTTGACACTATCCAAGACAACAAAACTGCCCACCAGATCCACTCTCAACATTCACTTCCTCCACTACTGACGCACATTGGCAGCAGTGTGTACCATCAACAAGATGCATTGCAGCAACTCATCAATTCTCCTTCAACACCACCTTCCAAACCCGTGCCCTCAATCACCTGGAAGGAAAAAGACAGCATAGAACCATAGAGGCCTTACAGTGCAGAAGGAGGCCATTCAGCCCATCAAGCCTGCACCGACTCTCCGAAAAGGCATCCCAACCAGATCCCCCCTCCCACTCCCACCTTCAGCCTTATCCTTGTGGCCGATCCATCTAACCTATAATCTTTGTGCATTAAGGGTCAATTTAGCATGAATAATCTACCTAACCTGTACAAAACATTAAATATATTCAGAGGCAGCTAGGTATAGCATTTGGGGTAAATTGGATCAAAGGTTGTGGCAGATTAGGCTATTGAGTTGGACAATCAGCTATGATTGTGATGAATGGAGGAGCAGGGTCAAAGAACCAAATGGCTTCCTGCTTCCATCTTTTTATGTTTCTGTCTTTGGAATGTGGGAGGAAATCCATGCAGACATGGGGAGAATGTGCACTCTCCACACAGACAGTGAGCCGAGACTGAAATTAAACCCGGGTTCCCGGAGCTGTGAGACGGAGTGCTAACCATTATGCTGCCACATGCATGGGACATCACCTCTCCATAGACTCACCATCCTGGCTTGGAAATAGTTAAGAATAGAAGATTGGTTAGGACAAGGTTAGGGCCAGTCAGAGACAGCAGTGGGAAGTTGTGCATGGAGCCTGAAGAGATTGGAGAGGTACTGAACAAATATTTCTCTTCGGTATTCACGCAGGGAGATGTAAATGTAGTTGTGGAGAACACTGGGATACAGGGTTGCAAACTGGAATGTATTGAAGTAGATAAGGAGAATGTGCTAGATATTCTTGAGGGTTTGAAGTTAGATAAGTCCCCCGGGCTGGATGGGATTTACCCTAGGATTCTCTGGGATGCGAGAGAGGTGATTGCAGAGCCTCTGGCTCTGATCTTCAGGTCGTCGTTGGTTATGGGTATAGTGCCGGAAGACTTGAGGATAACAAATGTGGTCCCATTGTTCAAGAAGAGGAATAGAGACTTTCCAGGGAATTATAGGCCAGTGAGTCTTACTTCTGTTGTGGGCAAAGTATTGGAGAGAATTATTAGGGATAGGATTTATAGTTATGTAGAGAGAAATGAATTGATTGGGGATAGTCAGCATGGTTTTGTGAAGGGTAGGTCGTGCCTTACTAACCTCATTGAGTTTTTTGAAAAAGTGACCAAAGAGGTGGATGGGGGTAAGGCGGTTGATGTGGTATATATGGACTTTAGTAAGGCGTTTGATAAGGTGGCCCATGGAAGACTTCTGCAGAAAATGCAGATGTATGGGATAGAGGGTGATTTAGCTAATTGGATTAGGAATTGGCTAGCAGATAGAAGACAGAGGGTGGTGGTTGATGGGAGATATTCATCGTGGAGTTCGGTTACAAGTGGTGTACCTCAGGGGTCTGTTTTGGGGCCCCTGCTGTTTGTAATTTTTATAAATGATCTGGATGAGGGTATTGAAGGATGGATTAGTAAATTTGCAGATGACACTAAAGTCGGTGGAGTGGTAGATAGTGAAGAGGGGTGTTCTAGTTTGCAGAGAGACTTGGACAAGTTGCAGAGCTGGGCCGAGAGGTGGCAAATGGAGTTTAATGTGGAAAAGTGTGAGGTAATGCACTTTGGCAGGAATAATAAATGTGTAGAGTATAGGGCTAATGGTAGGATTCTTAATAGTGTTGATGAACAGAGGGATCTTGGTGTATATGTGCATAGATCCCTGAAAGTAGGCAGTCAAGTCGATAAGGTTGTTAAGAAGGCATATGGAGTCTTAGCTTTTATTGGTAGGGGGATTGAATTTCGGAGCCGCAACGTCATGTTGCAACTGTACAAAACTCTAGTGCGGCCGCACTTGGAGTATTGTGTGCAGTTCTGGTCCCCGCATTATAAGAAAGATGTGGAGGCATTGGAGAGGGTACAGAGGAGGTTTACCAGGATGTTGCCTGGTATGGAGGGCAGGTCTTATGAGGAGAGGCTGAGGGATTTGAGGTTGTTTTCGTTAGAAAGGAGGCGGCTAAGAGGGGACCTAATCGAAACATATAAGATGATTAGAGGTTTAGATAGGGTGGACAGTGATAGCCTTTTTCCTAGGATGGAGAAAGCTAGCACGAGGGGACACAGCTTTAAATTAAGGGGTGGTAGTTATAGGACGGATGTCAGAGGTAGGTTCTTTACCCAGAGGGTGGTAAGGGTATGGAATGCCCTGCCTGCGGCAGTTGTAGATGCGCCAAGTTTGGTGGCGTTTAAGAGGTTAGTAGATACGTTTATGGACGAAAAGGGAATGGTTTAGTTTGGAGGGTCATTGCTTTTTCCTAATTGGTCGGCGCAACATCGAAGGCCGAAGGGCCTGTTCTGCGCTGTAATGTTTTATGTTCTATGTTCTATCACTATCGCTGGGTCAAAATCCTGGAATCTCCTTCCTAACAGCACCTACATGGACTGCCTCAGTTCACCACCACCTTCTCAAGGTCAATTAACAGTGGGAAACAAATGCCTACGGCAGTCATCCAATGAAAGAGGAATAAAAAAATGATGTGTTCTTACTTTATTATCTACAGTGAGCATATCACTAGGTCATTTTGCAGACATAAATGGTTATGTCCTTGAAGCCTTGGCTTTTACATCCACTGCCACATTTGCAAGTTCCAGCCAGTGGTTTGTTTCATATCGCAGCCTAATATATTTTGATTTGTTAAAATAAATCTTTTATTAAATGTATAAGCTGGCATAAAGTGAGTTCCCAGGTGGGGACTTGGAAATCTCTCCTATAAAAAGCATATCAGGTTAGGTCAAACGAAAATTTAAAAACTCAGACTGATATGGTTTTGTTAGGTACAGGTATTAGAATCATTTAGCATTGAAAGAGGCCAATCGGCCCACCATATCTGTGCTGTATCTTTGAAAAAGCTATCCAATTAGACACAGTCTTCTCCTCTTTCCACCACAGCTCTGCAACTTACTCGATAAGGATTACGAAATCAAAGTAGGTAGATGGAGATAGATACAGATCATCCATGATCGAACTGAATGATGAAAAAGGCTTGGTGAATGAGGGTGATTGACCTAAGACCATAAGGTCATAAGATATAGGAGCAGAATTAGGCCATTCAGCCCATCAAGTCTGCTCCACCATTCAATCATGGTTGATATGATTCTCATCTCCATTCTCCTGACTTTCCCTGTAACCCTGATCCCCTTATTGATCAAGAACCTATCTACCTCTGTCCTAAAGACACTCATGATGTGGAAATGCTGGCATTGGATTGGGGTGGGCATAGTAAGAAATCTCACAACATCAGATTAAAATCCAACCAGTTTATTTGGAATTATGGGCTTTTGGAGCGCTGCCCCTTCATCGGGTGATGAGATTCCAAATAAACCTGTTGGACTTAAACCTGGTGCTATGGGACTTCTTAAAGACACTGAGTGACCTGGCCTCCACAGCCCTCTGTGGCAATGAGTTCTACAGATTCACCATCTTCTGACTGAAGAAATTTCCCCTTATCTCAGTTTCAAAGGAGCATCTCTTCACTCTGAGGCTTGCCATTGAGTTCTAGTCTTTCCCATAAGTAGAAACATCTTCACCATGTCCATTCTATCTAGGCCTCTCAGTATTCTGTAAGTTTCAATTAGATCCCCCACTCATCCTCCAAAACTGCATTAAGTAGAGACTCTGCTCTCCCCCCTATGTTTCTGTTTATTTCACTAATCTCTAGTCTAAAATCTGTGTGCCTTGAAATTTGGGATTCAGATTTACATCCATTCTGAACCAATGTCCATGCAAAAAATTTGTGTTGTGCTTTCGTTGGGATGAGGACAGTCAGTGGTCGCAAAGGAAAAATTATTATGAAAGTGAGAAACTGGAGGATAATTGGCACCTGAATTTTACCAAACCTGGAAGATGTGAATTATGAGGAGAGGCTGGAATTGGCTGGTTTTGTGAAGGGTGAACACATGAAGATGAAAGGTGATCTTATAGAGCTTTATAAAATCATGAGGTGCGTAGATAAGGTGAATAACTAAGGCCTCTTCCCCAGGGTAGGGGAGTCCAAAACGTGAGGGCATAGGTTTAAGGTGAGAAGGGAAAGATTTAAATGCTGACATGAGGGGTAACCTTTTCACACAGAGAGTGGGGCATGTATAGAATGAGTTGCCACAGGAAGTGGTGGAGCTGGGTACAATTACAACATTTAAAAGATATTTGGACAGGTACACAGATGCAAAAGGTTCAGAGGGATAGGATCAAACATGGATAAGTGGGACTAGTTCAGTTTGGGAAACCTAGTTAGCATGGAAGAGTTGGGCTGAAGGGTCTGTTTCCATGCTGTATATCTCTATGGTCGTGTGACTGTAAGAGTGATTGTTATTTCTGGACAATCAGGCAAGTAGCCTTGTCACTGTTGGTCACATTGGGAATAGCTCTTAAAGTTTCAGGAAGCATTTTGTTAAGAGATATTCTGCCCATCAAGAAATGATGGCTTTCAAAGTTTCCCATGAAATGCTTTGGCCATTAGGACACTGAGGACCTTAGTTTCACATTTTGCATCCTTACTTTGATGTTCAGGCATTTGTATACCTGAGTGAGACCTTAGAGTAATAGAGATAATATAGGCAATGGAAAGTACTGGCAAAGGTGTGAAAGAGTTACAGACCTGGCAAAATGGTGCCGTTCATTAGTTAGGGTGGGAACCTGCAGTCAGCATTGGCTCCAGAACCAAAGAAGTAGCCACAAGTTGGGAAAAGAGTTCCACCACAAACAAGACAAGAAGAATTAGAAGAGGTGGTGAATTCACAAAGTTTGAAGTGGAATGTCACCAATGTGGAGGTAACCACTCCCCTGGATCCTGATATAAGGAGGCTGAATGTTTTCTGGTGTCGTAGGAAAGACCATTTAAGGCATAGGTGCAGAGCAAAGTCAAGTCTACTGAGTAGCTAATTAAATAATGCATCACCAACGTGAAAGATTTTGACACCAACAATTTAAATATTCACTCACTGTTTAATATCAAAGCAGACGAGATAGCCTCTATTACTGTAAATGGGAAGCCTCTTAAAATGGAAATTGGTACAGGCACACCAGCTACTGAGGTAGGTGAGCTTGCATATTGATACTTGAGAGAAGGAGTTCAACAATCGAATTTGATGAGTTAACAATTTATACTGGAGGAGCGATAAAAATAGTGGGTACGGTAATGGTACCTGTAAGCTATGGATAACAGTCTGCTCAATTCCCAAGAATCATAGTGACAAGTAAAGGACTGAACTTTCTCAGCCGCAAGTGCGAGAAGGATTGCTTGAACTGATGAAGAAATTCAGGATTGTCTTCACAGATGAATTGGGAAAAATAGAAGTCCTACAGGTGGACCCCATTTGGCCTGCCATAAATACATAGCTAGAGATATATGGGCTGTAGGTGAGGTTGGCAGTATAGATATAAAAATAAAATACTGCAGACGCTGTAAACCCGAGATAAAAACACTTTTGGTTGTATAGGAGGTGTGCGAGATTGGGAGCATCAGGATGTCAGGCACCAGCTTCGAGTGCCAGAGGGTGCTGTGGGTGGGTGATGGGGTGTTGACGCATTGAGCAACCTGAGAATTTGGTGTCATGGTGGATTGGAGGCTTTATGAAAAGTTATATTCATGGTTGGGGCAGCATGGTGGCACTGCTGCCTCAAGGCGCCAGGGACTCGGGTTCAATTCTGTCCTCAGGTGATGTGTGGAGTTTGCACGTTCTCCCCATATCTGCTTGGGTTTCCTCCGGATGCTCCAGTTTTCCTCCCACAGTCCATGCTAAATTTCTCCTTAATGTCAGGGGAATGAGGAGGGTAAATTTATGGGATTAGAGGGACAGGTTCTGGGTAGAATTGTTGTTGGTGCAGGCTTGATGGGCCAAATGGCCCCCTTATGCACCCTAGATTCTGTGATTTTATCTTGGTCACCTGCAGGAGATTTTGAGACTGCTGCAGATCCTTGGGTCCAGACTCCGGGAGCTAACTTTCTTGGCCACCCATTCCCACCCTGCGGAGTGCATCCATCAGGGTCACCTGGCCCTATCTCTCCTGTATAACTGCAGTAATGTATCCATCAGTATGTTTCCCCATGAGTGCACTTTTTCCTGCATTTCACTTTGCAATAATTTACACCGCAGTCGTATATTTTTGCAGGATTACTTTAATGTGTAGCCTGCCTTTAAGAACAGCAGCCTACATGAGCGGAAAGCATTGTGAAAAACATTCAAGACAATCTTTCAGATTGTCCCATCGACAGGGAAGCCCTGGCAGAGACTGTGGTACAATGGATACTGTCTGGAGAGGATTGTTCTGGGAGTCCTCAATATCAGCTGTAAACTCCATGAAGTCCCGTAGAATCAGGTCAAACTTGGGAAAGGAAACTTCCTGATGATTACCACAGACCCCTCTCAACTGATGAACCAGCATTCCTCCATGTTGAGCACTACTTGGAGGAAGCATTAAGGATGTGCTCTGGGTGGGGGACTTCAATGTCCATCACCGTGAACAGCTGAATACTACCACTATAGGCTGAGCTGGTGGTATCCTGCTGGACTCTAGCAAGTGATGAGAAAACCAACAAGAGGCAAAATCTCTCTCTCCAGATGCATTTGTTCATGACAGTATTGGTAGGAGTGACCACCCACAGGAGATAAAGTCCTGCCTTCACGATGAAGATAATCTCCGTTGTTTTTCATGCCATTGCCACTGTGCAAAGCAGGATTGACTTCAAATAGAACTTGCGATTCAATATTGGGCATCCATGATGCGTTTGGGCCATCAGCAGCAGCAGAATTGCACTCAACAACAATTTCATGGCATATTGCCTATTCAACCATTACACCAAACCAGGCATCAACCCTGGTTCAATGAAGAGTGCAGGAGGACACGCGAGAGCAGCACCTAAACATGAGGTGTCAACCTGATGAAGCTACAACATAGGAACACTTGCATGTCAAACAACATAAGCAGCGAGTAATAGCTAAGTAGTTCTACAACCAATGGATCAAATCTAAGCTCTGCAGTCCTGTCATACCTAAGCATGAATGGTGATGGAGAGAAAAGTGGAGGTTCCACAAATATCCCCATCCTCAATGATGAAGGAACCTAGCACATCAGGGCAAAAAACAAGACTTTGCAACAATCTTCAGCCAGAATTGCCAACAGAATGATGCATCTTAGCCTCCTCTGGAGGTCTCCAGAATCTCAGATGCCAGCCTTCAGCCAATTCAATTCACTTCACATGATATCAAGAAATGGCTGAAGGAACTGGATACTATGGCTATGGGTTCGACAACATTTCAGCAATTGTACTGAAACCTGTGCTTACTGTGCCCCTAGCTAAGCAGTTGCAACACTGGCATCTACTTGGCAATGTGAAAAATTGCCTAGGTATGTCCTGTGTGCAAAAAGACAAATCCTACCAAAGTGCGGCATGGTAATACAGAGGTTAGCATTACTGCTTCACAGCTTGGGTCCCGGCTTAGGTCACTGCCCGTGTGGAGTTTGCACATTGTATTCTGCGTGCGTTTCCTCCGGGTGCTCCAGTTTACTCCCACAGTTCAAAGATGTACGGGTTAGGTTGATTGGCCATGCTAAAAAAAAAATTGCTCCTTAGCGTTCTGAGATGTGCAGGTTAGAGGGATTAGTGGGTAAATATGTAAGGATTTGAGGGTAGGGAATGGGTGGGATTGTGGTCGATGCAGACTCGATAGACCAAATGGCCTCCTTCTGCACTGTAGGTTTCTATGATTCTACCTAACCAAGTCCAGCCCCCCGTCAGTGTACTCTTGATCATTAGTAAAGTGATGGAAGGGGACATCAACCATTCAACCAAGCAGCACTTACTGAGTAATAACCTGTTTGTTGATGCTCAGTTTTGGTTCCACCGTGGCCACTCAGTCCCTGACCTCATAATAGCCTTAGTTCAAACATGGACAAAGGAGTGAAGTCCAGGGATAAAGATATCAAGGCAATGTGCACGGCATCAAGGATCCAAACAAAAACTTGAGTCAATAGGAATTGGGAGAAACCTGGTTGGAGTCATACCCGGCACAAAGGAAGATGGTTGTGGTTGTTGGAGGTCAGTCATCTCAGCTCCAGGACATCGCTGCAGGAGTTTATTAGAGTAGTGTCTTGGACCCAACCATCTTTAGTTGCTTCATCAATGACCTTCCTTCCATCATAAGGCCAGAACTGGGGATATTTGCACAATGTTTGGCACCATTCACCATTCCTCAGATACCGACGTAGTCCATGTCCAAACGCAACAAGATCTGGACAATATGCAGTCTTGGATTTACAAGTGGCAAGTAAAGTTTGCATCACACAATTGCCAGGCAATAACCATCTCCAATAAGAGAGAATCAAACCATCATCCTTCAACATTTGATGGCATTGCCATCACTGAATTCCCCACCATAAATATCCTAGAGATTACTATTGGCCAGAAACTCAGCGAGACTAGTCACATAACCACTGTAGTTAAAGAGCAGGTCAGATGCTAGGAAGCCTGAGGTGAGTAACTCACCTCCTGCCTTCCCAAAGAATGTCCACAATTTACGAGGTAAAGTCAGGTGTGTGATGGAATAAAGAACAAAGAACAAAGAACAAAGAACAAAACAGCACAGGAAATGGGCCCTTCGGCCCAACGAGCCCGTGCCACCACCTTGATGTTCTCACTTCTACCCATGATCCCTATCATCCCTGTTTCTGTTTATAGATCTATGCATTAGAACCAAATTTGAGACAATTTAGGGAGAATTTTTTCTGCCAATCAGCCTAATATTCTCCAATTGCCTGGATGAGGGCAGCTTCAACAACATTCAAGAAGCTTGACACCATCCAGGACAAAGCAGCTCACTTAATTGGCACCCCTTTCACAAACATTCACTCCTTCCACCACTGGTGTACAATGGCAGATCTATATCATCTACAAGACGCATTGCAGGAACTGACCAAGGTTCCTTATGCAGCGCTTTCAAAGCCCACAATCACTAGAAGGAAAACCACCACCTAAAAGATTCCTTCTAAGCCACTCATCTTCCTGACATGGAGACATATCATTGTTTGTTCACTGTCGCTGGGCTAAAATCCTGAACTTCCTCCACTAACAGCATTGTGTGTGTATCTACACCTCAGGGACTGCAGTGGCTCAAGAAGACAGCTCACCATCACCAGCTCACCAAGGACAATTAGGGATGGTGGCCTGGCTAGTGGTGCCCACATCCTGTAAATGAACTTTTAAAAATTCAGATGAGATATCGTTTTTCTGTGCTTCCCACCTCAATCTGAATAGCCACAGTAGGGAGTTGTATCACGCAAGGCCCAAAAGCAAGACTGACCAATTTATAGGCCTGTATCTCAACTCTTTCATCATAACTGCAGGAGTCTCATGTACTTACAAGTTAATTCAGAAGATGGAGATAGAATTTGCAACTGAACAATAAAGAACTTTTGAACAATACAAAAAGTATTCTCACTGATCACATAGGAGGAATCGACCAATAAAGAATGGTTCTATGGGTAGAAAGCCCTAGGGTATAAAATTTTGTCAGATAACTTCCTAGGTTTCAGCATGTTGTTCTAGTTTCAGTTTGCCTGCCTTGGAGCACTAGGGTTATGATTGGGCACAGCTTCAACCCTTCTGATTTGGGGTTTGGGAGATTTCCTAACTTTCCCAGATTCCACAACCACTTCTGCAGTTTTTCCACTATTTTACTTATAGAATATAAGCCTGCTCCATCCTGCTGCTGGGATTTTCCAGCCGTTCTTGCCCAAAGAATGGAAAATTCACCCAAAGTCAACAAATCTTTCAATGGTCTCTGTCCCGCCCATTACAATTTCCGACCGTTGTGTTTTTGCCACATAAACTCAATGGCTACAAGAGCAGGTCAGAGGCTAGGGATATTGTAGCAAGTAGCTTATCTCCTGACTCCCCAAAGCCTGTCCACCAGACACAAGTCAGAAATGTGATGAAATATTCCCCATTTGCCAGAATGAGTGCTGTTCCAACAACAGTTAAAAAGCTTGACACCATTTGGCCAAAGTGACCCACTTGATTGGCGCCATATCCACAAATGTTAACTCCCTCCACCGCTGATGCTCAGCAGCAGCAGTGTGTATTATCTACAAGAAGCACTGCGGAAATACACCAAAAATCCTTAGACAGCACTTTCCAAATCCACAACCACTTCCGTCTAGCAGGACAAGAGCAGCAGATACATGGGAACACCACCACTTGCAAGTTCCTCTCAAGCCACTCACCATCCTGACTTGGAAATATGTTGTAGAGATGCTGGCGTTGGACTGGGGTAAACACAGTAAGAAGCCTGACAACACCAGGTTTAAATCCAACTGATTTATTTGTTAGTAAACTCACAAGCTTTCGAGGCTCTGCTCTTCGTCAGGTGAATACCTCATTCACCTGACGAAGAGCAAAGCCTCGAAAGCTTGAGTTTACTATCAGCTAAATCGGTTGGATTTAAACCTGGTGTTGTCAGACTTCTTACTTGGAAATATGTAGCCATTCCTTCCCTCCCTACAGTATTTTGGTCAACTCACAGCACATGGACTACAGCGATTCAAGAAGGCAGCTCACCACCACCTTCTCAAGGGCAACTAGAGATGGGCATTAAATGCTGGCTAGCCAGAGACGCCCATGCCCCAAACAAACTCCCATCGGGCAAGTACTGGCCAGACACACAGAAGTGCATTGATATTTGACCCAGCTAATACGAAGTAGTCACATCGGTGAATTTCCCCTTTAACATAGTAGAAGCTTTAACTTTAGCAGAAAGGATTGTAGGATTAGATTGGTGCTGGATCGACTGACCACAACGAGCTGCAGGAGTGGTAAACAAACCTGGAGTCTTAAACTCCTCGGTCCCTCTTCAAGGTTTTGCCCTTGGCAAATTAGACAGTGCAGTGAGCTGATGTTGAGATCGAGACGCCTCTTCATTTGCACTCACCACACAGATATCTGCATATTATAACGTGCATTGCTGTTCTGAAATATGTCCTCTGGAAAAAAAATGCTTACTGTGTCATAATGATATATTGCAGAAGCGCAATCATAAACCTTAGAGAGTTTCTCTGGCTATGTACAAATTAGTCGAAGGATTATTTACAAAATACTACAGAGTTAGCAACAAAGGCACAACACCTTTAAATTGCTGAAATTTAGCAATGTTATGCACTCATTAGCAGTCTCTTGGTATTTCCCACTCTGATTAGTGTGAAAGGTGCTGTTAATATAATACTTTATCATTTACCTTAAAGCTAAAATTAAATAGGAACTGGGACTTGCATTAGTTTGTAAAGAGGTAGATTTTTCACTCCTCGCCTTTACACGAATGTGTTAAAAGATGTTTGTCCTTAAGAATGGCACAGTGGCACAGTGGTGAGCATTGTCATCTCATAGCTCCGGGAACCCGGGTTCAATTCTGGAGTTCTGTCTGCGTGGGTTTCCTCCGGGTGTTCCATTTTCCTCTCGTGTTCCAAAGATGTGCGGGTTAGGCGGACTGACCATGCTAAAAATTGCCCCTCAGTCTCTGAGGGATTAGTAGGGTAAATATGTGGGGTTACAGGGATAGGGCCTGGGTACGATTGCTTTCAGTGCAGGCTTGATGGGCTGAATGTCTTCCTTCTGGATTGTAGGTGTTCTAAGCCACTCTGCTATACAGTAGCACACGAATCATAACGGAACAATGTAACTATGAATCTACCAGAATTGCACTAATATACGCCAAGAGATGGATATAAAACATGGGAGATGCTGGAATAAATGAACTGTGTTCCAGTTATACAATATGAGAAAGAAAGTGGAAATGATGAGTTAAAATAGTTAACACCACAAGATGGAAAAGCCTTCCTTAAGCAAAACCACAGGACAGTGAAATAGCATTCAGATCACTGTATTTATATTTGTAATCAGATTTACAGATCAAAGAAAAGATTAGCTCTGACACAAAGAAAACAAGACTTACTTTTTTTTTCAAGGCACCATGCTATCATCTCTTAATTTCCTGCACCAGCTTCTCCTGCTCGGTGATAACTGCCATTTGTCCTTGGAAATAAAACACTCCTCTACTTTGATTAAAAGCTTTGGCCTGTGACATTCATGTTTTTCAGCAGAAGAGTAATTTATTACCTATACACTGCGGACAAATAGATGCCATCACTTAAATGAAGACAACTGGTACAAATAGAAGATTTGGCAATGGCTTGGGACTGCCCTAATAAATCAGATGTCCCAGATCATCGTCATTTCCTCCCTGCTTCTCAGCGCTAGGTGAACGGTTAACTTGCATCTGATTATCCCTTTCTCTTTCTCGTGTTGTCCTGTTGAGGAATTATCCAACGCAATCACTTCAATGCTGTAAATGAACCCTCAACCAAAAAGGAATTAATATTTATTCCATGTAAAGGTGGAAATAAGAACATAAGAAATAGGAGCGGAATAAACCATCTAGCCTTTCGAGTCTGCCCCAACATTCAATAAGATCATGGCTGATCTGAAGTAGATCAGTTCTACTTTCCCGCCTGCTCCCCATAATCCTTAATTCCTTTATCGATCATTGTGCATATTTGGAAAATAACCTGCGAGTAATCAACTGCGATCAGAATCATTTAGGTAACAGCTGGATTTGATGTTTGGTTTTCTTAGGTAAATAAACTAGGTAAAACTAACTGGTCTTTTTCATCTGGATCTTAATTATGATTTGACAATCCTAAGACTCTATAATGCTGTTGTACAGCTTTTAATTTAAACACTTTCTAAGCATTCCAGTTTAGTGAGACAAACAAGGACAGTAATTCAATTATTTCTTTATTTAACACTTATGGTACCAACTCAGACACAAACAATAGCAACTCATTAACTCTTTACTGAACCTGTGAGTGGCATAGTAGCACAGTGGTTAGCACAGCTGCTTCACAGAGCCAACGACCCAGGTTTGATTCCTGGCTTGGTTCAATTCCTGTCTATCTGTGTCTGGGTGGGTTTCCTCTGGGTGCTCTGGTTTCCTCTCAGTTTGAAAGGCATGCTAGTTGGGTGCATTGATTCAAACAGGTGCTGGAGTATGGTATCTAGAAGAATTTCACTGTAACTTCATTGCAGTGCTAATGTAGGCCTTTTGACAAATAAATAAATTTAACTTACTTTAGCTCTTAAACTGTATATTAACTTTAACTGAACATTAACTTTAACTACTCAATTGAAAATAGATACTACCAAATTTAGGAACACCTTTGTCAAGAAATATCCTCGATTTAGAATCTACCTACTTCTTCTCTGAAGCATCCTTTAGGGTTCAGGTCTTCCTGCAACAGTTGGTTTCTTTAAGTTGTCTCTGCCTTACAAAGGCTGCACATGTCTCTTTATCCACAATTCTCTGCTTGCTTCTGGAAGATTCTCTGTCATCCAGCCAATAAATTGATAGGAAACCCCAACTGCATTATTCGATTAAGCCAATCAAATACAGCCAAAGGAGTGGCATTGTTCAGTCCAGACTCAGTCATATCCAAGCTCCTTAAATGCATATTGTTTGCATTCCAATGCCGAGATAAGGAACACTGGCTCCAAAAGTCTGTAAAGAACTCCTCTCTGCCAAGGACAAGCTGTTAAATCTATCACCTTGCGTCCCTTGACAAGTTCCAGGCTACTGGCCACGAAAAATCCCAGCATGCTTAACTCTCAGCCAGAAGAGCCATTTTAAAAGACACTATTGCCATTACCATCATTAAATTATTGTTGCAGACACTTTTTTTCTCTATCGGTAATGCAGGAAGGAGATGCCATTTGGCCTAATATACTTGGAATTACCCTCTGTAAGAGTGCTTTAAATAATCCCACTTCCCTGCCTTTTCCCGATAGTCCTGTGAATCTTTTCTTTTCAGGCAAATACCCAATTTGCTTATGCAAACCAAGATTGAATTTGTCATTTGCAGGCCGTTCACTCCAGATCAGTCATGGGTGACATGTGGCTAGTGGGCCACATGCAGTCCATCTGGGTTCTAAATACAGCTCTCGAGACATGTTGTTGACTGTTGCCCAAGATTGCTGCATTTGGCTGGTTTCTACCTGTATAGCTTTTTTCCTACCAGTATGAAGTGCTACGCATGCTGATATGGTTGCACAGTGGTTAGCACTTCTGCCCTTACATTGCCAGGGACCCGGGCTTGATTCGCTGGGCTTGGATCATTGTCTGTGTGAAGTTTGCACATTCTCTCCATGTCTGCATGGGTTTCCTTCAGTGGTCTTTGTTTCCTACTGACACTTCATGTTCTTCCTGCCAAAATTCATCACTTTACATTTCTCCACATTGAACTTCATCTGTCACCTGTCCGCCCATTCTACCAATTGCCTATGTCCTTTTGAAGTTCTCCTTTGAATTCACAATACTTCCAAGTTGTGTCTTTTTTTGCACAGTTTGAAAATGTTCCCTACACACCAAGACATATTTGGGCAGCACAGTGGTACGGTGATTAGCACTGCTACCTCAAAGTGCCTGGGTTCAATTCCCGGCTTGGGTCACTGTTTGTATGGAGTCTGCACTTCCTCCCCATGTCTACATGGGTTTACTCTGGGTGCTCCAGTGTCTTCTCACAAAAGACGTGCTGGTTGGGTGGATTGGCCATGCTAAATTCTCCCTCAGTGTACCCAAACATATGCCAGAGTGTGGCAACTAGGGGATTTTCACAGTAACTTCATTGCAGTGTTAATGTAAGCGTACTTTGTGACACTAATAAATAAACTTTAATATTAGGAAGAGCAAGACTCTGATTTTTGGGAACTCTGCTTAATCACAAATTTTCCTTAAGAAATCCATGTTGGCTTTCTTTAATTAACCCTCATTTGTCCATTTGACTATTTTGTCCCAAATTATTGTTTATAGGAGTTTCCCCGCAATTAAAGAAAGAACAAAGAAAAGTATAGCACAGGAACAGGCCCTTCGATCCTTCAAACCTGTGCTGATATGATGCCATAACTAAACTACAAACCAAACCTTCTGCCCTTACTCAGTCCATATCCCTCTATTTCCGCTCTATTCATGTATCCACCCGGATGCCTCTC
The DNA here is from genome assembly GCA_024679065.1 of Sphyrna mokarran. Classification (NCBI taxonomy): domain Eukaryota; kingdom Metazoa; phylum Chordata; class Chondrichthyes; order Carcharhiniformes; family Carcharhinidae; genus Sphyrna; species Sphyrna mokarran. Next base: position 14,758,090 of record JAGIQG010000009.1, read on the forward strand.
AGATGTTACTAATGTGTCTGTTCCAGCCATCTCCCCTGGCAGTGCATTCCAGGCACTCTCTGCATAAGAAATATTTCCCGTACATCTCCCTTAAACTTCTCCTCTAAAAATTAATCTGACTGACCTGTTGTTGCTGGGGTTATCTTTATACCCTAATTTGAGTAAGGGTGTAACATTTGCAATTCTCCACTCTTCTGGCACAACCCCAGAGTCTAAGGGAAAACTACCGTCAATTTCTCTGCAATTTTCACATTCACTTTCCTCAGTATCCTTAAAAGCATTGCACGCAGTCCTGGTGCCTTCCCAACTTGAGTATAGACAGGCGATCTGTGGTGACTTCAGCCAGGCTAATGAGGTTGGCTTGCTTGCGTATGAACTGCCCGATGAATCCTTGTCCAGACAGTGGATGATCAACGGTGTCATCCATCCATGACTGTCTGACCTACCATATTATATTCGCGGCCAGGTGTCCCAGGAGAAGGGTGTAGCTGATGACTTCCACACCCATTGGACATCGCAGGGGCTAGGGTGTATTATCAACCCTGATAATCACCTTCTGGTTTAATGTTTCAAGTTTCCTAGCTTTTAATTCCCTCTTGCTTTTGGGGAGCTGCCCCTTTTAATTTGTCCCTAAGTTAATTTGAGTTTGTTTATTTAGTCAAAAGAGATGCCTGATAATTCCTAATTGATGGTTAAGGAGCATCATGCTCCCTATTTAAAGCAGGTGTGGCAGACTCCCAGCCTGCATTCAGCAGAGAGCAACTGGAGAGTTGGTTGTGTACAAATGTATGGTGTAAATAAAGTAAGTTGATGATAGAACTTTCACCTCTGTGGAGTTCTTACACTATCCAAAACCTCTTCATTATCAATTTTAAATCCTTCTAGCACATTAGATTAAGCTTTAGGAAGTTTATTTATTAGTGTCACAAGTAGGCTTACATTAACACTAGGTGATGGCCTGGTGATATTATTGCTTAGCTATTAATCCAGAAACTCGCCTAATGTTCTGGTGACCTAGATTTGAACCATGCCACGGCATATGGTAGAACTTGAATTCAATAATAAAAAAAGTTAGAATTAAGAATCTACTGATGACAATGCAACCAGTGTCAAAACAAAAATCCTATCTAGTCCTTGTGGGGAGGAAATCTGCCACTTTTACTTGGCTTGGCCTACATGTGACTTCAGAGCAACAGCAATGTAATTGACTCTCAACTACCCTCTGAACAAGGACAGCTAAGGATGGGCAATAAATGCTGGCCAGCCAGTGATGCCCATGTCCCATGAATGAATGGAAAAAATTGTGATTGCAGTGCCACAACTCAAACTGTTGCAACTGTTGTTGTATGTATGTTGTATCTATGTTGTACATTGTATGCATGTTGTATGGGGTGGCGGCGTGGGCTCGTTGGGCCAAAGGCCCTGTTTCCCGTGCTGTCTTGTTCTTTGTTCTTTGTATGTATGTTGGAATATTCCATATAATGAGGGACACTACTACAAAAGGAAAGAAGGAATAATGGGGGTCTCCTCAGCTATGTCCACCATTCCCCCTGCTACAATTTGGTGCAATCTTTAGAGTGAAACTCAGCTTGAAACTTTTGGGTGGAGGACATAATGAAATGAAAGACAAGTTTTGACCTTTTAGAGGAAGAATTGGTTCACGGATCTTAAAATCACAAATGAATCAAAGATAATGTTAAATGTTTTGAGCATTAAATTGAGAGGATGGTAGGCAAATGTATCAGGTATGAGCACAGAACACATCCATTTATTTAAAGAGTTGCCCCTAATTTTGATGAGGCAAGTGAGTGGGATGTTAAATCAATGGGTTTAATTGAAAGGATTTTGCATGGTTATGACTGATTGAACCCAAAATTTGCTTCACAGATGACAAACTCCAAACATTAGAAGGAAAGCCTTGCATATATATCAAACTTTCATGGCCTCAAGACATCCCAAAGCATTTCCAATCCAATCAGGAATGTAACTGTTGTTGTAATGTAAGAAAACATGGAAGCTAACTGATGCACGGCAAGCTCCCACTAACAAATGAGATAATAAACAGAGAATCTGAATTTTTTTGGGGGGATGTTGATGAAGGGGGAAATACTGCCCAGGGTATGGTTAACACTGCTGCCTCACAGTACCAGGGACCTGTTTTCAATTCCAGCCTTGGATCACTGTCTGTATGGAGTTTGCACGTTCTCCTCATATCTGGGTGGGTTTCCTCCCACACTCCAAAGGTGTGCAACTTTGGTGGCTTTATCATGCTAAGTTGTCCTTTAGCATCCAAAGATTAGGAGGATTAAACATGCTGAATGGGGATAGGGTAGATAGATGGGCCTGGGTAGGATGGTCTTTCAGAGAGTCCGTGTAGGTTCAAAGGGCCGAATGGCTTCCATCTGCATTGTAGAGGTTCTATGGTTCTATATTTTGGAAAGCTACCCTACCGTACTTTGATAATGTCTTGGAATCTTTTAACATCCTCCTGGGAATGCAAAGAGCTCTTCATTCTAATTTTGACTTGGGAAATGGAAAACAAAAGCACACACCAAAAAGCGGAAGGTCTATTCGTTTTAAAAAATATACATACATTCAGATATCTATATTATAGCTTTCCTTACATTGCATTCTAAAAATCACAGATTGAGTCACATTTTGCTTTTAGTTAGGCCTTGGATAACTGAGACTGGTAACTAACTGAAAAGTGCAAACTGTTCTGACACAAGTTGTCCATAACCTGCCTATTATTTAACATTCTTTTTCTTTCAAAATTACAGCTGTCTTGAAATAACCGTGTCACAGGTCTAGATTTCTCCCAATTCCTTCTTCACCCACTTATAAAAATGGCATATAATAGCAGACAGGCTTAGACTTTATTAGCGTGGCCTTTACCGTATTGTGACTTGATGGATAGCAAATTGCCTCTTATGATTGCTGATGGCCTTGAAGACACATTTTAGGAAGGCACTGTTATATTAGACCAAAGTAGCCCCGATGCACTAAGTTCCTGTGTTAAATTAGACCCCATTAGAGACAAAACTTAAGGTTTCATGAAGTCATGATTCCTTACTGGAGACCATTGTTCTAGAGGGAACGACTAACATAAAATTAGATGAAAGTTCCAAGTGAAATTGCATTCTCTAAGTCTGCTCTGTGTAGCAATCACATCGCCTACAGACATGCTTTCTGTAAACTCACTTTGCACAAATGACTTGGCTGCCACTGCTGTATTGACATAGTGTGTCCATGAATGACATTAGGGCTGCTTAGAAGAGGAAGGAAACAATGAAAACAGAATCGAGAAACTACTCCTGAAAATTACCTTCCCCACTGAAACTCCGTCAGAGTGCTTTGATGTGGCTGAAGGTGGTTTTAAGTTTAAAATGTCAAAGCAGCACAGGAAAAAATTGATGGAAAATGGAAGGGCACTGTGTGGATATTTGATGCATTCAGTGGATGAGGACTCTTGGGTTCAAACCGATTACCAGTGCTTTCTGCTACATGAACAAAATGGCTGCAACCACTGAATTACTGCTTTGTGTCCCGATTTTTCGGGGCAGCGAATCCCCTCAGGGTTCTGTCCCTCACTGCAGATGATGATAAAGTTAACGAGGTTTTCATTTGCATTCACAAATTGCAAAATTGATCATGGTTGTGTTTTCAACCAACATCATTTCATAGAATTCAGAGAATCAAAGAATCCTACAATATAAAAGAAGATCATTCAGCCCATTGAGCCACACAGTGCAGAAGGAGGCCATTCAGCCCATTGAGCCACACAGTGCAGAAGGAGGCCATTCAGCCAATTGAGCCTGCACCGACCACAGTCCCACCGAAACCCTATCCCCATAATCCCATGTATCTACCCCGATAGACCCCACTACCACCCAGGGGCATTTTGGAATGGCCAATTCACCTAACCACGCAGACACGGGGAGAACATGCAGACTCTGCACAGACAGTGACCCAAGTCGGGATTCAAACCCAGGCCTCTGGCGCTATGAAGCAGCAGTGCTAACCACTGTGTACTGTACCGCCCCATTTCAAAAATAGAAATGAATAACCAGGTGGGCTGCTCTAAGTCCAGGGAACTGGTTGCCTGAGTTTTTATTTCATTTGTTCATGAAATGTGGGCTTTGCGGGTAAAACCACTATTTCTTGCTGGCAGCTGATTAGTCTTTCAGAAGGTGAGGAAACTCTTTCTTGGACTGCTGTAGTCACATTGATGTAGGTATACCCGCAGTGCTGTTAAGGAGGGAGTTCCAGGAATTTGGCATAGCGATAATGAAAGAACACTGATAGTGAGTCAGCTGTAAAGCACAGGGCTTTATGACACAAAGTAAAGCAAAAGCCACAAACCTGTGATGAACACAAACAGGTCCCAGTGAAATAATGGACCCACTCAGGGGTCTGCTTTATAGAGGACTCGGTGTACAAGTGCCATCTGGTGAGTTAAATACCGGTCCCCAAGGAGATTGTATTTTTAACAAGTCCCACAGCGAGGTCAATCAGTGATTCCCCACGCAAGTCATTGGGGTTACCACGGTGAGTAACTTGGAGGGGAACTGAAAGTGTCGGGGTCTTCCCCATGCTCTTGCTGCCTTGGTCACTGATTTGGAAGGTGCTTTTGAAGAAGATCTCAACAAGGCGGAAAACAGAGGAATGAGAGGGCTCATTGGATGATGAGGGAGATAAAGAATATAATGGAAAGACAAAGAGGGTGCAGGATGCATGGTAAATTCTTCAGGCAAGAACCAGGCCAAATACAATAAGTTGAGGGGGAAAATAGAATCCATAGAATCATAGAATCCCTACCCTACAGAAGCTGACCATTTGGCCCATCAAATCTATACTAACCACATCCCACCCAGGCCCTATCCCTGTGACTCCACACATTTACCCTGTAATCCTCCTGACACTGGGGTCAATTTAGCATGGCCAATCAACCTAACCTGCATATCTTTGGACTGCGGGAGGAAACTGGAGCACCCAGAGGTGGGGAGAATGTGCAAACTCCACATAAATGGTGACTCGAGGCTGGGATTGAACCTGAGTCCCTGGCGCTGTGAGACAACTGTGCCAACCACTGTGCCACCATACCATCCATGACAAAGAGGAAAATAAGACTGGTTGGGGGAAGAATATGGGAATTGTGACAACCCCTACGATCTACATAGGGAATCATTAATTGACCACTCAGTTGCGTTCATTGAATTTGAGCTCCTTGATGACTGGTAATCAGTCGGAACTCATATTCACCTTTTAGCTCAGGGTGGGATTGTTGACAAAGTACCACATAAAATGACTAGTTAACAAAATTGAGGCTCATAGAACAAAGATGTCAACTTGGATAACAATTTGGTATATGGATTGTAACCAGTCGTTGTAAATGGTTGTTTTTCAGACAGGGCGATAGAAATTCAAACCTCTTTAATTTGTGATTATTCCTCTCTCCACTCACATTGTCTATATCTGTAAAGAATTGATTACCTATAAAGGCTCACATTCTACCCAATATCTTATAATTGCGTCTGTGTCGATGCATGCCGTATTTGTGAACCCACCTCTCCACTCAGCTGGTGAAAGGGCAGCACTCCAAAAGCTCGTGCAACCAAATAAACCCATTGGACTTTAACCTGGTGTTGAGAGTTTTTTTATCGAATTGGTTAAAGGCCATTTAAAGCCTTCAAAGCTGACTGGGATTTTCAGCACATGCCAGGGGAATGCTTCAGCTTCCCAGCGGCCTAGCAGGTGACAAGCACTCCAAGCAGGCCTGGTTTCAGTAGCAACAACAGGCCAACTTGTGGACAAGTACTCACAGCAATAGAGGCCAGATGATAAAGGCCATTTTCTGGTTTAAATTTGAAAATGCTGGAGAGAGGACACTCTAATTTGAAGTGTCCTCTCCTTCACTTACCTCTCCCGACACCCTGCCGCTGCCAAGCAGAGAGTGTCCTATTGGCCCTCCAGTTTCAAGATCCTTGCCACTCTCTCTAATTGGAAAGGAACATTTTATTTCCAAGTGCCGGAAGTAGGTTTGCATTAACACTGCAATGAAGCTACTGTGAAAATGCCCTGGTCTCCACATTCCAACGCCTGTTTGGGTACACTGACGGAGAATTTAGCATGGCTAATGCACCTAATCTGCACTTCTTTGGACTGTGGAAGGAAACTGGAGCACACGGGGGAAACCCACGCAGACATGGGTAGAATGTGCAGACTCCGCACAGCCAGTACCCAAGCCAGGAATCGAACCCAGATCTCTGACGCTGTGAGGCCTTTGGTCATTCATTGGCCAATTTCAGGAAAATCAGGGATGAATAAGCATTTTCGCACAGTGCAGACATTATTTGTAACTGACGGTGAGGGGGGGAGGTGGTGGTTTTCCAAAGCACACGGGTAGAAAGGTGAGCCAACACATCTGATTCCCAGGTGCAAGCCCCTGGTTGCTACTTGGTGTGGGTGTCTGAAAATTTGCAGGGATATGGAAATAGAATTATTTTAAAAATAAAGAATAAGGACATACTTGACAGAATGACCAGTTCACCAGCTCCCACACAACGCCATCTAAGATTTTATACATTTTTGAGACTCTAAATTGACTCAGGCAACAGCTGATCCTGAAATAGTCGAATGTAGCAGGAGTAATACTCCTGACACTGGTGAGGATGTACCTGTACACACTGATGGCAGCTCCCATGGGTGTAAAAGGTTGTGTGAAAAATCACCACAGGCACGCTCAGGTTTACAGCAGCCTCCAGATCAATTTTAGGTCACAGTTCAAGGTTTAATAAAAGTTTAATTACTGAACTTCATTCCGATGACTTTGAGCTCATGCATTTAACAACGTACGGACCAGCCAGCACTGAAATTTGGATCATGCATCAATGTTTTATTGCCTAATGCAACTCATTAGATATTTAATGGAAAATGATTACTCGGGGCTTAATGTGGAAGGATGTGAAGTGGCGATGTATGAGGGGAAAATGGAATAAAGGAGAATCTGAGCACTGCCCAAACACCCTAACTCCACCAGTCCCCCAATCCCACACCAAATTGTAATGTAGGAAGTATTCCGGCTGCCCAGCTTATATCTGTCGAAATAAATTCAAGGCAAGTTTTTATCAAAGTTTATTTACTTGTGTGACAAGTAGGTTTATATTAACAGTGCAGTGAAATTGTTGTGACAATCCCCTAGTTGCCACATTCCGCACCTGTTCAGATTCACTGAGGGAGAATTTAGCATGGCCAATGCATCTAACCAGCATGTCTTTCGGACAATGGGAGGAAACCCACGCAGATACAGGGTGAATGTTAAGACTCCACACAGACAGTGACCCAAGCTGGGAATCGAATCCAGCTCCCTGGCGCTGTGAGACAGCAGTGCTAACCACTGTGACACAGTACAGTTGGTGGGATTTAAATTCAATTCATAAATCTGGAATTAACAGTGGTGACCGTGAATCTTTTGTTAATTATCAATGAAAATCTGTTATTCACTAATGCTCCTTAGGATTTGATTTGATTTATTACTGTCACATGTATTGGGAAAGTGGTAAGTATTGTTTTTTGTTTCTATGCAGACAAAGCATACTGTACATAGAGTACATAGGAGAGAAGGAAAGGAATGGGTGCATTGTAATGTTAATGCCATAGCAAGGATGCAGAGAAAGATCAACTTAATATAAGGTATGCCCATTCAAAAGTCTGATGGCAGCAGGGAAGAAGCTGTTCTTGAGTTATTTGGTATGTGATCTCAGAGTTTTGTATCTTTTTTCTGACGGAACAAGGTGGAAAAGAGAATGTCCGGGATTTGTGGGATCCTTAATGATGCTGGCTGCTTTTCTGTTATCCTTATATAGTCCGGTCTAAATGTGACTCCAGAACAATACAACACAATGCAATACTCCACAACAACCTTAATCTTTAAAATACTCAGATTTAAAAAAACATGCCTTCTCTGTAACAGCTTGTGAGAATAACATTCTGCCTTTTGACTTTCACTGGAGGGTGAGCAAGACTGGATTTTTGCATAACAAAGGTGAGATACGGGGATATGCTTTGCAAATGAACGATTAGCAGAAGCCAATTTTACATTGAATAAGAGAGGGCAAAAAGCCAGTGTTTAATTGGCAAACATGTATAACAATGAAGGATGTCTACAAAATGCTTGTTCCTGATTTGCTATAACTGATGAGTAATTTCTCTGTAGTATCAGAAACATTCCAGCCATTTCGATGTAGGAGGGGAGTTTTCCTTGCGCACAAACCATTAAAGACCTTGCATTGGATGCATGGTGTCCAACACTGTTTGTATTAAGAGTCGACTACGTATGCCTAAAGCTGCTGGTACCCGAGAATCTCTGACAACATCTTATCAAAATCTATTTGATTTTGATTTAATTTGATTTATTGTCACATATGTTAACATACAGTGAAAAGTATTGCTTCTTATGTGCTATATAGACAAAGTATACTGTTCATAGAGAAGGAAAGGAGACAGTGCAGAATGTAGTGTTACAGTCGTAACTAGGGTATAGAATAAGATCAACTTAATGCAAGGTAAGTCCATTCAAGAGTCTAACAGCAGCAGGGAAGAAGCTGTTGTTGAGTTGGTTGGTACATGACTTTTGTATCTTTTTCCCAACGGAAGAAGATGGAAGAGAGAATGTCTCGGGGGTGTGGAATCCTTAATTACGTTGGCTGCTTTGCCGAGACAGCAGGAAGTGTAGACAGAGTCAATGGATGGGAGACTGATTTGTGTGATGGACTGGATTACGTTCATGACCTTTTGTAGTTCCTTGTGGTCTTGGCAGAGCAGGAGCCATACCAAACTGTGATACAACCAGAAAGAATGCTTTCTATGGTGCATCTGTAAAAGGGTGAGAGCTGTAGCTGACATGCCCAATTTCCTTAGTCTTCTAAAAAAGTAGAGCTGTTGGCGGGCTATTTTAATTAATATGTTGGCATGGGAGAGCCAGGACAAGTTGTTAGTGATCTGGATACCTAAAAACTTGAAGTTCTTGACCCTTTCTACTTTATTCCCGTTGATATAGACAGGAGCATGTTCTCCGTTATACTTCTTGAAGTCAATGACAATCTCCTTTGTTTTGTTGATGGCTTTGCTTCCAGTTTACACGCCTCCCTTCCCTCCCCTATCCAATTTTTAAGTGGTCTATCTCTGACACTTCTCTTTCTTGACCTTTCTGTCTCTATTTCCAATGAATCACTGACCACCGATTACAAAACCACCCAATTCCACAGCCACATCATCGACAGCTCCTCCCATATCTCCTTCCAACCTGTAAGGTTTAAATCCCATCATCCCAGTTTCTTCATCTCTAATACATTTGTTCCAATGCTGCCACCATCAAAATCAGCCCTTCTGACATTTCTGCTTTTGACCTCCACTGTGCTTCCCCCATTGTGGTTGATAAAGAACTGAACCCATGTCCTACTCTTTTCCCACACCTCTGTCTCCCAGAGCCTGGATAGGGTCCTTCTTGTTCTCATGTTTCACCCCCACCAGCCTCCACATTCAAAGGGTCATCTTCAGCAAATCCAACATCATGCTACCTCCAAACAAATCTTCCTTTCATTCTCTACCCCCTCCAACGTCAGGGGCCACCACTCCCTCTATGATATCCTAGTCCACTCCTCCATCTCCCCCACCCCTTCATCCCTTTCCCATGACACCTTCCCATGCAACTACAGGAGGTGCAACACCTATCCAGTTACCTCCTCTCTCATCAATGTCCAAGACACCAAACATTTCTTTCAGGTGATCCAGTGTTTCACTTGCCTCTCCTCCAATTTGGTCTATTGTATTCACTGCGCCCAATGTGGACTACTCTACACTGGGGAGACTAAACACAGACTGCTTTGTGGAACACATTCGCTCCATCCATAGACATGATTCGAACCTTCCGGTTGCTTGCCGTTTCAATTCAGCATTTAGCTCTCATGCCCACGTGTCCATCCTTGGCCTGTTGCAATGCTCCTGTGATGCCCAATGCAAACTGGAAGAATAACACATAGAATCCATATAATCCATACAGTGTAGCAGAAGGCAGATCAAGCCTACACTATCTAAAATCCCTCGAGGCTGTATCCCCACATATTTACCCTGCTAATTCCCCTGACATTAAGGGGCAATTTAGCATGGCCAATCCACCTAAGCTGTACATCTTTGGATGTGGGAGAAAACCGGAGCACCCAGAGGAAACCCACGCAAGGAGAATGTGCAAACTCCACACAGACGGTGATCTGAGACTGGAATTGAACATGGGTTCCTGACGTTGTAAATCAGCAGTGCCAGTAATCGTGCCATTGTGCCATCTACAACACCTCATCTTCAGGCCCATTACAGCCTTCTGGGGTCAATATTGAGTTCAGCAACTTTAGACTGTGAACCTTCCCCTCCGTCTTGACTCACCTCTTTTCTCTTCCATTGTCTGGTTCCCTTGTCTTGCTCCAACACAAGCTCACCCCTCCCCTACATGGTCTCTGCTCAGGTTGTTCGGTTTTGCTCCCACTGAGCACTGATCTTTGTTCTCCTGTTGACATATTCTGCTTTTCTACCTTTACTACTATTAACACTCTTCCATTCCAAATGGCACCATTAATAGCCCCTTTGTCTTGTGCCCATGGTGCAATTGTCAATCTCTCTGTCATTCTGACCTATGCTTGACCTCCCATTCTGTCCCACTCCTTTCTCAAGTTATATGGTTCATCACATTTCTATCCCTCCCAAAAGACAAAACGCTGAAAAATCTCAGCAGGTTTGTGTGTTTTAGCTCCTTGAGTCTAGGACATTTTTTTGGGGAGAAAAACTTAAAGGACGTGAAGAAGGAGAGATGCAAAACCTTAACCGAGTGGACGGGAGTGTTCTCTGAGACTCTGCGATGAATCTCTTGACGTTTCTGTTTATATCAATCTTGTTCTTAAGATGTGCAACTGTATGCTTTCCACAACCTTGGAGTATCCGAAGGTTCATCCTCCGAATACCCGAGGGCACAGCCTTAGAATATCCGAGGGTATAGTCTCAGAATACCCAAGGATTCATCCTCTGAATACCCAAGGGCAGCTTCCAAATGTCTGAAGGTACAGCCTCAGAGTGCCTTAGAGTACAGTCTCAGAATACCCAAGGATTCATCCTCTGAATACCCAAGGGCAGCCTCCAAATGTCTGAATGCCTCAGAGTGCCTGAGAGTATAGCCCAGAATACCCAAGGTACAGCCTTAAAATATCCGACAGTACAGCCTCAGAGTGCCTTAGAGTACAGTCTCAGAATACCCGAGGATGCAACCTCCAAATACCCAAGGGTATATCTTTCGAATACCCTAGGGCACAGCCTCGGAATACCCGAGGGTACAGCGTCAGAGTATGCAGGGGCAGAGCCTCAGCCTTGAGAACAGAGTTGAGAGGGAATTTCTTCAGCTAAAGGGTGGTGAATCTATTGAATTCATTGCCGTAGGAGGAGGTCAGATCATTGAATGTTTTTAAGATACAGATAGATGTACTCTTGATCAGTAAGGGGATCAAGAATTATGGGGAAAAAAAACAGGAGAACGGGGTTGAGAACCAGCCGTGAGTGAATGGTGGAGCAGACTTGATGGTGAAATGGCCTAATTCTGTTCCAATATCTTATGGTTTATTTTAATTACAAAAGGATAGCTGTTTTAAAAATGGGCAACAAATATTGGCCTTGCCAGAAATGACCACACATCATATGAATGAATAAAAAAGGAATTAGGAACAGATTCTGGGCCCCACAGTGAACTTTCTGAATATCACACTGAAGAAGTGAAATTCTATTTTTTCAGATTGTTCTGGAATTTTCTTTATTGTAAATTGAATTTGAGCTTAATCATCAATATTGTAGTGGGGCATTCATTTTTTAACCTGTGTTCTTTTTTTTCTCTATCTCTCATCTTTTTAAAGGCTATAATAGGGAGACGGACAAAAAGCATCATATCAGAGAAAGGTAATAGAACCAGGCAGGGGAAAGGCTGTGCAGTCGGTGGTGGTGAATGTTGAAACCGGGGGTTAATGTGGTCAAGCTGGATGAATTCTAGCTGAGAAGGATTTGGATGATGAGGAGGAGTGGGAATACGGTGTCCCTTGGCACAGTCCCAGCACTGCCTCCTGGCACAGTCCTGGAACTGCCCCTGCACTGACCCCTTGGCAGTGCCTCCTGGCATTGTGCTGGCACTACCTCAATGCATTGTCCTGGCACTGCCCCTTGGCACTGCTTCCTGGCATTGCTCCCGATACTGGAAGACGGAGCATGGGCATAAAATTGCAGCAGTTGAGTAAAATAATTTTAAATCTTTATAATGTTTTTTTAATCAGAGACAGTAAACTAAATGACTCCTGATTGGAAAAAAGTGATTAAACAGGCGAATGAGCTCCTTCCATGAACTCATCCTCAGTATTTGGAAGTTAGTTTAATACTTTTGAAGGATAGTCACCGACATTGGAACAAAACGAGGCCATTCAACCCCTCAAATCTGGTCTGTTATTCAATGACATCATGTCTGCATTCATGGCCTAACTCTACAATCTTTTGTTCAATAGAAATCTATCAATTACAAATTTCAAATTGATAACTAACATCAACTCCCATCTGTGAAGGGAATTCCAAACCTCTACTGAAACATTTCCTCATTTCAATGCTAAAGACTTGGCACCAGGGCTATGTTCCCCAGTCCTAAATTCCCAACTAGCAGAAATACTTCCTTTATCCTATCACTTCCATTTAATAGCTTAAAAATTTCAGCTAAGATACTCTGCAAAAAATTACAAAAGATCATAAACGAAGCCCAGTCCATCATGTAAACAGCCTCCCATTCATTGACTGGGTCTACACTTCCTGCTGCCTCAGAAAAGCAACCAGCATAATTAAGAACCACACATCCTGGATATACTCACTTCCATCTTCTTCCACCGGCATGGTAGCACAGTGATAAGCACTACTGCCTCACAGCACCAGGGACTCAGCTTCAATTGCGGGCTTGGATCACTGTCTGTGTGAAGTTTGAATGTTGTCCCAGTGTCTGCTTGGGTTTTCTCCGGGTGCTCCGGTTAGGTTGATTGGCCATGCTAAATTCCTCCTTAGTGTCATGGAGAATAGCTAGGATAAATCTGTGGGGCTGTGAGGATAGGGGCTGGGTGGGATTGTGCAGGTTCCATTGACCAAACAGCGTACTTCTGCACTGTAGGAATTCGATAGAAAAGTCTGAGGTCACATACAAACTGACCCAAGAACAGCTTCTTCCCTGCTGCCTTCAGACTTTTGAATGGACCTATCTTGCTTTAAGTTGATCTTTCTCTACACCCTAGCGATGACTGTAACACTACATTCTGCACTCTCTCATCTCCTTCTCTATGAACTGTTTGCTTTGTCTGCATAGCGCACAAGAAACAATACTTGTCACCGTGTACTAATACATGTGACAACAATAAGTCAAATCAAATCAAATCAAAATCCTTAGCCTTCCAAACTCAAGCAAGTATAATACTAATTTGTACAATCTTTCCTCATAATTTGGTGCCTAAGTATATTTCTGGTAAATCTACACTGTACTCAATCCAAGGCCAAATATCCTAAGATCTGATGAGCAGAACTGAACAGAGTGTCCCAGATGCAGTCTAACCAGGAATTTGTATAGCTGCAGCATGACTTTGAGTTCCTTTATTCTCATCCTCCTATATAAACACCAGTATTTCATTTGTCTATTTGATTTCTTTTATCTATCAATGGCTTTTTAAAAAGTATTTATTCATGGGATATGGGGATCACTGACACAACCATGTCAGTGACCCCCCCATATCCCATGAATAAATATTTATTGTCCATGCATAAACATTTATTGCCATTCCTAATTCCCCTGAGAAGGTGCTGGTGCACTTCTTTCTTGAATCACTGCAGTCCACTTGGTGTAGGTAGGTAGGTACGCCCACAGTGCTATCAGGGAGGGAGTTCCAAGATTTTGAACTAGTGACAGTGAAGGAACAGTGATAATCGTTCAAGCTTGGAACTTGTGAGACTCAGGGGGGATTTTTCAAGTGGTGCTGTTCTGATGTACTATTTGCCTTGTCCTTCTAGATAGTAAAGGTCGTAGGTTTGGAAGGTACTGTCAAAGCAGCCTCAGTGTGTTGATCACAAATAATTATAATAATCTATTTACATGTGCACCAAGTCTCTTTGAAAACCCTGTCTTTCTATTTTTTCACTACTTAGGAAGGAATCTAATATATCCTTCTTGGATCCAAAGTGAATGGACACACATATTGCCAATATGGAAAGTCATTTGCATGTTGATTTAATTTTTGCTCCCATTTACATCTATACTGCTTAAGGTGCTATTTGTTTCTGTCATCAGCGATCTTGGACATATGCCCTTCCATCCTATCATTAAAATCACAAATCGAGTCAACGGGTAGTTAAAACTTCGACACAATCCTGCCAGTTACAGTACCATGGCACCACACAACCCTGCCATAGCAACCTCTGCAAGACGTGCCAGATCATTGACATGGATGCCACCATCACACGTGAGAGCATCATCTACCAGGTACGTACTCTTGCAACTTGGCTAACGTTGTCTACCTGATACACTGCAGGAAAGGACAATCCAAGGCATGGTACATTGGTGAGATCATGCAGGCACCGTGACAAGAGATGAATGGACACCGCTCGACAACCACCATGTGGAGATGCCAGTGTTGGACTGGGATAAACACGGTAACAAGTCTCACAACACCAGATTAAAGTCCAACAAGTTTATTTGGTAGCAAAAGCCACTAGCTTTCAGGCCTCTGACCCTTCATCAGGTGAGTGGGGAGTTGTGATCAGAACATGGTAAAAATGAAGGGCCTGTTTCCATGCTGTAAACCTCTGTGACTCTGTGTTGGGAAATGAAATAGTCAGCTAATTTATTAGAGTGATGTTGATTGAATAATGCTGCCTTCCCTCCTGCAGCTGGATAAATAAATAACACAGTTCCATCAAATAAATTCTTAGTGTAAGAGAAAATAAATGCTGGAAGCATTTCATCTCTCGCTCACTCTCAAACTTTTCTTTCGTCTCTGCCGACCTCTTTATTTACTGGTATTTGTCTGACTTCTGGAATTGTTTTCCTCTCAAGCGCTCTTAAGAGAATGTCCTTTACTCAGAAAGTGGTGATGCAGCAGCACCATGGTTAGCACTGCTGCCTCACAGCGCCAGGGGCTTGGGTTTGATTTTCGGTCACTATCTGTGTGGAACTTGCATGTTCTCCCCGTGTCTGTGTGGCTTTCCTTTGGGTGCTCTGGTTTCTTTACACACTCCAAAAATGTACAGATTAGGTGGAGACAGATTATTATAGAATCATAGAATTCCTACAGTACAGAAGGAGACCATTTGGCCCATCAAGCCTGCACCAACAACAATCCTACCTAGATGTCATTCCTGTTACCCCACGTATTTACCTTGTTAATCCCCCTGACACTGAGGTGCAATTTAACATGGCCAATCCACTTAACTTGCACATCTTTGGATTGCGGAAGGAAACCGGAGCATCTGGAGGAAACCCACACAGACATGCTTAGAATGTGCAAACTCCATACAGTCACTCATGGCCGGAATTGAACTCATGACCCTGGCGCGGTGAGACAACAATGCTGTGCTGCCCAGATGTGCAGGTTAGGTGGATTGGCCATGCTAAGTTGCCCCTTGGTGTCCAAAGATGTGTAGGTAGGGGTTACGGGAATAGGACGGAGGAGAGGTCTGGTTCAATACACTGTCAGAGAGCTGATGCAGACTCGATGGGCTGTATGGCCCTTTTCTGCACTGTAAGGATTCTCTGAGAATTCTTCTATTCTATGAAAATGTGGAACTTGCTCCTATGTGGAGTGGTTGAGGTCAATAACATACATGAATTTAAGAATATGCTGGACATGAAGGAGGAAGGAATGGAAAGATTAATGAAATGAGATGAATTAGGCTGGGAGAACAGACGTCAGCTTAGACCGGTTGCTCCGAATGTCTTGTTTCTCTGCTGTAAATTCCACATCATTCTAAAATTCACACTTATCGAGTTGTGTTGAAACCAGACAATCAAACAAAGTCATAATGGCAATGACAGCCTGAGAAAACACGAGTGTCAAGCTGATCCATGTTGGCAGCTCCTCTGGGCAGGTCAGGTCCAGACAGCAACATTTTGGGAACTGTAGCTATCATTTAGCTGGTGCCTGTCTTGAAGTGACCGAGATGCCTCCAAGAAAGATGTTCTGCTCACAACAGAGAGCTGCAGTGCGAAGATTAAAGTGTCGGCTGATCCTTTTACCCCATTCAGTTCCTAAATTTCCTCAGTTTATTATCTGGTGTCAGCCACTGTTGGCATTTTTGATTTGACTCGATTTGATTTGAGTTATTATTGATATATATATACAATGAAGGGTATTGTTTCTTGCGCACTGTACAGACTAAGCATACCGTTTATGGGGTACATAGGGGAGAAGGAAAGGAGACAGTGCAGAATGTAATGTTGCAGTCATAGCTATGGTGTAGAGAAAGATCGAGTTACTATAAGTTATGGGGCACAAGGTGACACAGTGGTTAGCACTGCTGCCTCACAACACCAGCCACCCAGGTCCAATTTCTGGCTTATTTGGAGTTGGTACATTCTCCCTGTGTCTGCATGGGTTTCCCCCAAATGCTCCAGTTTCCTTCCACAATCTGGGAGATGTGCAGGTTAGGTGCATTTACAATGCTAAATTTTCCCTCAGCGTACCCAAACAGGCACTGGAGAATGGCAACTAGTTGATTTTCACAATAATGTCATTGCAGTGTGAATGCAAGACCACTTGTGACTAATAAACAAACTTTTTAAGGTAGGTCCATTCAAAAATTTGATAGCAGCAGAGAAGAAGCTGTTCTTGAGTCAGTTGAAGTCATCTGAAAAAATTGCAGCAGATCTACGTTACGTCCAAATATCTGTCGACAGTCTCAGCTCATATTTCTTCCACAGGTTCAGATGTAAGTCAGAGGCTGACCACCACCCCCCCCCCTCGCCCATGTTAAGCACCAAACACTGCTGCTTCCAGCGCTGTTTGTTGGCTACTTTAGGGCTTAAAGGGAATAGCCAGGCAAACCAGGAGAGGGTTCTTTATTTGGCATTTTAAATACATTTTACAAAATAATTGTGCTGCTTCAAATCCTCTTATTCGAACCTGTTAGTCTCAAACATTTAGTGAAGGGGGCTTAGAACATAGAACATTACAGCGCAGAACAGACCCTTCGGCCTTCGATGTTGCGCCGACCAATTATGAAAAAAAAGCAATGCCCCTCCAAACTAAACCATTCCCTTCTCTTCCATAAGCTTATCAACTAACCTCTTAAACGCCACCAAACTTGGCGCATCTACAACTGCCGCAGGCAGGGCATTCCACTCCCTAACCACCCTCTGGGTAAAGAACCTACCTCTGATATCCGTCCTATAACTATCACCCCTTAATTTAAAGCTGTGTCCCCTCGTGCTAGCTTTCTCCATCCTAGGAAAAAGGCTATCACTGTCCACCCTATCTAAACCTCTAATCATCTTATATGTTTCGATAAGGTCCCCTCTTAGCCGCCTCCTTTCTAACGAAAACAACCTCAAATCCCTCAGCCTCTCTTCATAAGACCTGCCCTCCATACCAGGCAACATCCTGGTAAACCTCCTCTGTACCCTCTCCAATGCCTCCACATCTTTCTTATAATGTGGGGACCAGAACTGCACACAATACTCCAAGTGCGGCCGCACTAGAGTTTTGTACAGTTGCAACATGACGTTGCGGCTCCGAAATTCAATCCCCCTACCAATAAAAGCTGAGACTCCGTATGCCTTCTTAACAACCTTATCGACTTGACTGCCTACTTTCAGGGATCTATGCACATATACACCAAGATCCCTCTGTTCATCAACACGCTTTGAGGATGAATTTCCGCAAAGATTCTGCTGCTTATCTGTGGCAGAGGGGCCACCCTCAGCATCACTTGTTCCATTTTTGTGTGAATTTTCCATCTCGTGTTAGAGCCACTGTAAAAATTCACTTGCTCTGTGTTCTGTACTGTGCCACCCTGTCTTTGTGATGTGTGTTGTATGGAGACAAGGCGAAATAGCCACAAACCTCTTTAACAGTGACTGAAGAAGTTTGTCGCTCCCTCTAAGCCTGTGACAACTGCTTTCCTATAAGGGCAAAAAACCCTTTTCTACTGTTACATTTTACTCTGAATAAGGTTGCACGATGGCGCAGTGGTTAGCACTGCTGCCTCACAGCATCTGGGACCTGGGTTCAATTCCGGCCTTGAGTTACTGTCTGTGTGGAGTTTGCATGTTCTACCCATGCTTGTGTGGGTTTCCTCCAGGTGTTCGAGTGTTAAATGACCTTCCCCTTATTCTAAGATGATTCCCCTTACTTAAGACTGATTAGCCAGGGGCAAAACCATACCTACAGTCACCCTGTCACGTCCTGTAAAACTCTGGAGGACACAGAGCCAGCATTTTCAATCTCTTCTCACAAGACAGTCCTGCTATCCCAAGGATTAGAATGTTGAATCTCAAAAGCACTCCCTTCCTGCAAGTATAATCTTCCTTTAATAAGAAGACCAATATTCCTGATGCAGTCTCACCAAGGCTCTATTGTGGCAAGCAAGACAGCTTTACTACTGGACTCAAATCTTCTTGTGATGAAAGTCAACATATCATTTGCCTTCCATACTGATTATTACACCTGCCCCTAGCTTTCAGTGACTGATAAACAAGGATACCCAGGGCCCTTTTCACATCAACATTTCCCAACCTCTCACTATTGAAGATATATCCTGTCTTTCCGATTTATTTCTTCCAAAGTGTGTAAATTCACACTTATTCCATCTGCCATGTTCATGACCATTTATTTAGCCTGTCCAAATCTCCTCGAATCCTCCTCACACCATACGTTTCCAGCTAGTTATGTGTCATTGACAAATTTGGAAATATTACAATTGGTACCACATCCAAGTCATCTATATGAGCGGTATGGTGGTTCATACTGCTGGCTCACAACGCCAGGGACATGGGTTCGATTCTCGCTTTGGGTCACCGTCTGTGTGGAGTTTGCATGTTCTTGTCGTGTTTGTGTGAGTTTCCTCCAGGTGTTCGGGTTTTCTCCCAAAGATATGTAGATTAGGCGGTTTGGCCATACTAAATTACTCTTTATTATCCAAAGATGTGTAGGTCAAGGGAATTAGTGGGATACATAATGGGGCTCTGGGGATGAGGCCTGGTTGGGATGCTCTGTTGGAGTTTTGGTGCAGTCCCCATGGGCTGAATGGCCTCCTTCTGTACTGTAGGGATTCAGTGATATAGATTGTGAATAACTGTGACCCAACACTGATCCTTGTGATACCCCCACTCATAACAGTTTCCCACCCTGAGAATGGCTCATTTATTCCTTTGCTTTGCTTTCTCCTTATTAAGCAATTCCCTGTCCACACAAGTATATGAAAACCTCCAATCCAATGAGTTCTAATTTTGTTTTTTATGTGGGATTTTATCAAAAGCCCTCTGAAAATCCAAGCACGCCACATCCTATATCTATGCTACAAGTAGCAGCCTCAAAAAACTCTAAAAGCTTTGTGAAACATGGTTTTCCTTTCATATACTCGTGCTGACTCCTTCCGTTGTTGGTATTACTAAGTGTCCACTATCTCACCCTTTACATTAGATTCCAATATCTACACTATTGCTGATGTCAAACTAACAGGTTTGTAGTTTTTCATTCTCCCTCTCCCTCTCGCCTGACACAGTGGGATTGTATTTGCTACTTTCCAATCTGCAAGGATCAATAAAATTTTTGAAGGTTAGTCACCAATACATCCATTATCTCTTGAGCCGCTTCCTTCAACACTCTTGGATGCGGTTCCTCTGGTCAAGGGGACTTACTTTATTTTATTAATTCAAGGAATGTGGGCTTCACTGTCTAGAACATAGAATATAGAACATAGAACACAGAACGTAGAACACAGAACATAGAATATTGCAGCACAATACAGGCCCTTTGATCCTCGATGTTGCGCCGACTAGTGGAATGAATCTAATGATCCTCTAACCTAAACTAATACAATGTTATCCATATGCCTATCCATTGACCATCTGAATGCCCATAAAATTGGCGAGTCCACAACTGCTGCGGGCAGGGCATTCCACGACCTTACTACCTCTGAGTAAAGAATCTACCTCTGACATCCATCCTATAATTACCACCCCTCAATTTAAAGCTATGTCCCCTCGTGTTAGATTTCACCATCCGAGGAAAAAGGCTCTCACTGTCCACCCTATCTAACCCTCTGATCATCTTGTATACCTCAATTAGGTCATCTGTTAACCTTTTTTCTCTCTGAGGAAAATAACCTCAAGTCCCTCAGCCTTTCCTCATAAGACCTACCCACCATACCAGGCAACATCCTCGTAAACCTCCTCTGCACCCTTTCCAATGCCTCCACATCTTCCTTATAATGCGGCGACCAGAACTGTATGCAATACTCCAAGTGCGGCCAGAGTTTTGTACATTTACAGGCCAGCATTTATTGCCCATCCTAATTACACTTGAGATGTTGATATGATTTGATTTGATTTGATTTGTTATTATCATATGAAAAGTATTTTTTTTTATTTATGGGACAATGGACGTCGCTGACTGGACCAGCACTTATTGCCCATCCCTTGTTGCCCTTGAACTGAGTAGTTTGCTAGGTCATTTGGGAGGATAGTTGAGAGTTAACCACATTGCTGTGGCTCTGGAGTCACATGTAGGCCAGACCAGGTAAGGATAGCAGATTTCCTTCCCTAAAAAGACATTAGTGAACCAGGTGGGTTTTTCTGACAATCGCCAATGGTTTCTTGGTCATCAGTAGATTCTTAATTCCAGATATTTGTTATTGAATTCAAATCCCATCATTTCTCGTGGTGGGATTCAAACCCAGGTCCCCAGAATATTCACTGACTTTCTGGATTAATAGTCTGGCCATCCTGGGGTCTAACACTCCTAGGCCATCACCTCCCTATCATATCTTGCACGTGATACAGGCAAAGCATGCTGCTCATAGAGAAGGAAAGGAAGGAATACAGAATGTGGTGTTACAGTCATAGCTTGGATGTAGAGAACGATCAATTTAGTTGCAAGGTAGGTCCATTTAA
This sequence comes from Sphyrna mokarran, assembly GCA_024679065.1. Classification (NCBI taxonomy): domain Eukaryota; kingdom Metazoa; phylum Chordata; class Chondrichthyes; order Carcharhiniformes; family Carcharhinidae; genus Sphyrna; species Sphyrna mokarran. Next base: position 14,779,298 of record JAGIQG010000009.1, read on the forward strand.
ATGTCTGATGGCAGCAGGGAAGAAGCTGTTCTTGAGTTGGTTGCTATCTTCCTCTTGATAAAAGAAAGTGGAAGAGAGAATGCCCGGGATGCATGGGGTCATTAATTATACTGGCTGCTTTTTCAGGGCAGTGGGAAATGTAGACAGAGTCAATGAATGGGAGGCTGGTTTGTGTGATAGATTGGCTACGTTCATGATCCTTTGTAGTTTCTTGCCATCTTGGATAGAGCAGGAGCCATACCAAGCTGCAATACAACCAGAAAGAATTTCTATGGCGCGCCTGTAAAAATTGGTGAGAGCCGTAGCTGACATACCAAATTTCCTTCGTCTTCTGAGGATGATTAAGGTAGTAATGAGCTCTCTTATTAACTGTTGCGGTCCATTATTAGATTGTGATCTAGTTAGCTTTTTAAGTCCTCCCTCGTTACTAATAAATTCTTTGAGTGATTCAGTTTCAAAAGTCCCTTATATTCCTGGGAGATTTTCTGTATTTTCTTCTGTGAAAATGGACACAAAATAATTGTTTAGTTTCTCCGCCATTTCCCTGCTGCGAATTAAAAACTCTCCTGTCCCCATCTGTAGTGGGTCCACATTTATCCTAGCTAATCTCTTCCTTTTCACATACTTAAAGAAGCTTTTACAGTTCATCAAAATGTTCATTGCTACTCTGCATTCATTTTTCCTTTGATCAGTTTCTCAGTCATCTTTCACTGGAGTCTAAATTGTTCCCAATCCTCAGGCTTACCACTTTTGTTGATAACCTTATAAGCCTCTTCCTTTGATCTAATGCATTCTTTAACTTCTTTTATTAGCCACGGTTGATTTATTTTTCCTGCTGGGTTTTTGTGTCTTAGAGAAATATATATTTGTTGTAGGCAATGCAATTTTTTTTAAATGCTAGCCATTGTCTGTCCGCTTTTAGTGTATTTTCCATGACTTGCCCTCATGTTTTCATAGATTTCCTTGTTCAGGTTTAAGACCATAATTTCAGAATGAACCATATCGTATTGGAACCTAATGTGAAACTCTACCGTATTATGCTCACTATTACCCAAAGGCTCCTTTACATCAAGGATATTAATTAACCAGTTCTCATTGCATAACACTAAATCTAGATTACATCCCTAACTTGTTCTTCAAAATATTGCTCCAGAAACCCATCTCATGTACGTTTCAGGGAATCACCTTCCAGAGCTTTAATGTAACTCAGTTCACCCAGTCTACATGTAAATTGAGGTCACCCATCATTGCTCAATTGCATATTATGGGGAAGAGATGGCCTTGGTGGTATTATAGAACATAGAACATAGAACATTACAGCACAGAACAGGCCCTTCGGCCTTCGATGTTGCGCCGACCAATATAAAAAGCAATGCCCCTCCAAACTAAACCATTCCCTTCTCTTCCATATACTTATCAACTAAATAAGTTGATAATTATCACTCGACTATTCATCTAGAAACTTAGCTAACGTTCTGGGGACCTGAGTTTGAATCCCACCTCAGCAGTGGTGAAATTTGAATTCAATAAAGTATATATCCATAGTTAAGAATCTACTGATGACCATAAAACCTTTGCTGATTGTATTAAAAACACATTTTGTTCACTAATGTTCTTTAAGGTAGGATATCTGCCATCCTCACCCAGTCTGGCCTACATGTGACTCCAGACTGACAGCAATGTGGATGACTCTCAACCAGGCAAATAGAGATGAGCAATAAATACTGGCTGGCCAATTATGCCCTTGTCCTAAGACTGAATTAAAAAAATGTTATACGCATCTCTAATTTCCATATCTATACCATAATCAACATTACCATTGCTGTTTGATGGCCCATAAACAACTCCCACTGATGTTTGCTACCCCTTTCTGCTTTTTAGCTCCACCTAAACTGACTCTACATTGTGATCTTAAGTCCTCATTCACTAACAAAAAAACAAAGAAAATTACAGCACCGGAACAGACACTTCGCCCCTCCCAAGTCTACATCGACCAAATGCATATCCCTAAATTAGTCTCTCCTCAATCTGCTTTCCAATGTGGAGTACCATAAGCATAGACAAGGGTCAAAGGTGGAAGATGGAAGTCACAATGTTAAAATGGCTGCGTGGGTTCGTTGGGCTGAAGGGCGTGTTTCTTGTGCTGTGTTGTTCTTTGTTCTTTGACCACGCTCCCCATTTGATCCCATTCCTTATTAACAGTGCAATTCCCCCCTCTACTTTTCCTTTTTGTCTATCTTTCCTAAATGGTGAATAATCTTGAATATTTAGTTCACAGTCTTCATCACCCTGTAGCCATTTCTCTGTAATGGTAACTAAATGATACCCACTTACCTCAATTCATCCCTTCCTCCAGTGTTGTGAATGTTGTTTTCATTCAGACAGAGTGTCTTTAATTTCATCTTTCCACCTAAACAAAAGGGCATTGACTTTCAGCAGGATCGGATTATTCCGGCAGTGGATGGGGCTGGAAAACCCTATTTGACTCTTCTTCTTCTGTTTCCAGTTTTTCTTCCTTCCAATTTGAGCTCCCTCTGAGGCTCCCGCCCCACTATCAATCTAGCTTAAATCCTCCCCAACAGCACTGGTAAATCTCCCTGCTAGGATGTTACTCCCGACACTGCTAAGATGCAACACATCCATCTTGTACACTTCCCACCTGCCCCAGAACCGGTCCCAGTGCTTCAGAATTTTGATGTCCTCCCACTTTCACCAGTTCTCAAACCACCAGTTCAATTGGTCAATTTTCCTAATCCTATACGCACTAAGATGAGGCACTGGAGGAAGTCCCTAGCTTGCTATTTTTAATCACCCTATTTTATAATCTTCATCCTAGCTCCCTAAAACCTTCTATCAATATCTCATCCCCTTACGTCATCAGTACCAACGTGAACCATGACATCTGACTATTCACCCTACCCAACCTCTCAGAAGAACGTCCAGCAGCCACTCTGTGACATTCTTGACCCTGGAACCAAGGAGGCAACAGATCATCAGGGGCATGTCTACAGCTATGGAAGAGCTTCTCTGTCCCCCTAACCACAGAATCCCCAATCACAACTGCTCTTCCACTCTTCTCTATCCCACTCTATACAGTTAGCTACTCATGGTGCCATGGACCTGATTTTGACTGTGCTCCCCCGAAAAACCATCACCTCTACCAGAATCTAAAAGAGTGAGTGAGATCATTTCAGAGGATTCCTGCACCATCTGCCTGGTCCTCAGACTATCTGGTGGTCACATATTCCCTCTTTGACTGCAGGTTCCTAAGCTGCAGGATGCCCACTTTCCTAAATGTGTTACCCATGCAGTTCTCTCAGAATCACCACAGTGATTTCAGCCACTGCTCAAGCTCTGAAACTGGAACTCAAACTCTTGGAGCTGGTGACACTTCCTGCAGATGTGTTTCCAAAGGACACAAAGAAGTGTGTCTCAGTACCAGGCCCTTCAGCCCGACAAGCTTGTGCTGATATGTGATTTCTATCCCTCTGTTCAGGTCCCGTTCATGTGTCTATCAAGGTATGCCTTCAACATTGCTAATGTACCTGCTCCCACCGCTTCCACTGGCTGTGTGTTACTGGCACCCATCACTTCCTGTGTGAAAAACTTTGCCTGCACATTTCCCTTAAACTTATCCCCTCTCACTTTAAACCTATGCCCTCTTGTAGTTGACCTTTCCACCATGAAAAAAGAGCCTCTGACTATCCAAAAAAACCCTCTAATTATCTACAGGGTGCATCTATGAATTCCCACATATCACAGGATTTACATTTCCCTCAAACGAGCTGCCTTACCATACCTTAACCTTGCAGACTATTTGTTGTAATTAGAAGTGAGATTTACCTCAGCAACCATCTCCTTAACTGCACCAAAATAAGAACAAGGTAGAGAGAAAGGAACACCTTCTCTCCCTTCACCAAATTCCCCACTCACCAAACTCATGCTGCTCAGTTTATTTGCAAGCTGCCTCTGTTTTGTCCACAAGTGACACTATTAATAGTGGCAGTAGCCCAGAACTGGATTATGACATGTTGCAGCCTTAAGCTATGTCAATGTTAAGAGGCCTCATATAATAAACATACTACTTTATTATTATCACAGAAAGGACACTCAAAATATAAATGTGGAATCTTTATATCAGCACGTATACAATGGTGAAAGCACAAAGGAAAATTTATAGTCTAACTGAAACATTTCATAAATTACTTGTTTGCAATATATAATACATAAAAATTAAAATGCATTCATTTAAATGAAAGGACACTCAAAATATAAATATGGAATCTTTATTTCGGCACATATACAATAGTGAAGAAACAAAGGAAAATTTATAGTCTAACTGAAACATCTCTTATAAATTACTTGTTTGCATTACATAATACTTAAAAATTTAAATGCATTCATAATTTCTTAATGTTTGTTTTTGAAAACGTTTTATTAAAACTAACAGAAATGCAAATTACAAATCTGCAGTTTACTAAATAGAGGCTCTGATACAGACTGCAATACATCTGTTTGCACATCACCTGAAATGAAAAATTTAAAGCATTTTCTTTTACGATTTTTGCAGGGTAAAGTCATGAATGAGATTCTCAAATGATAAGTTTGATTTGATTTGATTTGATTTATTATTGTCACACGTATTAACATACAGTGAAAAGTATTTATTGCGCGCTGTACAGACTAAGCATATCGTTCATAGAGAAGGAGAGAGTGCAGAATGTAATGTTTCAGTCATAGCGAAGGTGTAGAGAAAAATCAACTTAATGCAAGGTAAGTCCATTCAAAAGTCTGATAGCAGCAGGGAAGAAGCTGTTCTTGAGTCAGTTGGTGCATGACCTTAGACTTTTATATCTTTTTCTTGAAGGAAGAAGGTGGAAGAGAAAATATCTGGAGTGGGGTCCTTGATTATTCTGGCTGCTTTGCAGAGACAATGGGAAGTGTAGACAGAGTCAATGGATGGGAGGCTGGTTTGCGTGATGGATTGGGCTACATTTACATTCCTTGCGGTCTGGGACAGAGCAGGAGCCATATCAAGTTGTGCTACAACCAGAAGGAATGCTTTCTATGGTACATCTGTAAAAGTTGGTGAGAGTTGTAGCTGACATGCCAAATTTCCTTGATCTTCAGAGAAAATAGAGGCATTGGTGAGCTTTCAGAGCTGCGGAATTTATTGCTTTTGATGCACCTAATGTTTAAGGCAGATAAATTCCCTCACAACGTTGTTATCTAAATTTCATCCTTGATGCTTTTCAGTCACGGAAATTACCTTTCCCCTGAGCAGGCTGCTCCCGCTGGACCAGGAATAGTCGCAATGTTGTATCTATATTAGGGAATGCCAATTGAACTCTACCGAGGAGGATGATTTGGTTCAGGGCTTAAGTGTCCTTTATTGGCAATAATTTCCCTTAATATAAACATAGAAGTGCTTTATTTTCCCAACAAATTTAAAATTTTCAACATTTATTTGTTAGTGTCACAAGTAGGCTGACATTAACACTGCAATGAAGTTATTGTGAAAATCCCTTGTTTGCCACACTCTGGTGCATGTTTAGGTAGACTGAGGGAGATGCACTAAACAACATGTCTTTCAGACTGTGGGACAAAACCAGTGCACCCAGAGGACAGACACAGGGAGAACATGCAGACTCCGCAGAGATGATAATACGGCGGCACAGTGGTTAGCACAGTTGCTTCACATCACTAGCGACGCCAGTTCAATTCCCAACTTTAACATCAACATTTTCAGGATAGTCTTTCATCAAAAGTTATACCCTTTTGTGTAGCCATTCTTTCGAGGCATGTCAATTGACCAAAAACAAAAATTGCTTGAAACATTTTCATACATGACTTTACTTTTCTTCAAGTTGATTTCATGTGTATCCACAATAGGGATAAAGAATTTCACCCAAAATTTGCCTGTTGGAGAAAGTATTTCATTAGCATTTGATGCAAAACCATCATTGACTTCTGTTTTCTAATCCTCGTCTAAATATGTTGAACTGCTGTATTTACACACATACATTATTCAATAATGTAGCTCTTATCTTGTGTCCAAGGTAACAGCAATCCTTGTCCGACGGATATTGCCATGCAGCTGGAACAAACAGGTCATGAATTTTGTACATGTAGAATCTAAGTTAAAGCTTCAATGTCATAGAATCATAACAGTCTTTATTTTCATTCAATCATGGAACATGGATATTGTTGGCTGGTCAGCATTTATTGTCCATCCCTTGCTGCCCGAGGGAATTGAGAGTCAACCACATTTCTGTGATTCTGGAATCACATACAGGCCATGCTAGGTAAGGAAGGCAGATTTCCTTCCCTAAAGGATATTAGTGAACCAAATGAGTTTTTCTGACAATCAACAATGGGTTCATGGTCATCAGTAGATTCTTAATTTCAGGTTTTTTTTGATTGAATTCAAATTCCACCATTTGCCATGGCGGGATTTGAACCCTGGTCATAGGACATTAGCTAAACTTCTGGATTAATAGCCTAGTGATAATACCACTAGGCCATTGTCTCCTCTATATCATAGAAAAAACCTTCAGCCCATCTAACTTTCATGGAAATTTGAGATATTTGTGCAGTTACATCTGCGCAAATATGTGAATTCACTATGACAAGTAAAAGTATGTCCATGTTCTTTTCACATTAGAATGAAAAATCCATGTTTAAAGTCATTTTCCCAAATCTTCTTCATTTCACAATTAATTTATGATAAAACGTTGATTTTTATTTGATTTGATTTATTATTGTCATATGTGTTGGGACACAATGGAAAGTATCATTCCTTGTGCACTGTACAGGCAAAACATACTGTTCATAGAGTACATAGAGGAGAAGGAAAGGAGAGGTTACAGAATGTAATATTGCAGCCATAGCTAAGGTGCAGAAAAAGATCAGCTTAATATAAAGTCGGTCCATTCAAAAGTTTGATGGCAGCAGAAAAGAAGCTGTTCTTAAATCAGTTGATACATGATCTCAGACTTCCGTATCCTTTTCATGAGGGAAGAAGGTGGAAGAGAGTGTGTCTAGGGTGCATGGGGTCCTTAATTATGCTGATTGCTTTCCCGAGGTAGTAACAAGTGTAGGTGGTGTCAATGTATGGGAGCTAGTTTGACTGATTGGCTGGGCTACATTCACAACCCTTTGTACTTCCTTGCGGTTTTGGACAGAGCAGGAGCCATACCAAGCTGTGATACAACCAGAAAGAATGCTTCCTTTGGTGCATCAGTAAAAATTGGTGAGAATTGGAGCAAGCATGCCAAATTTCCTTAGCCCCCTGAGAAAGTAGAGCCGTTGATAACATTACAAAATATTACATTGTGCGAATCCTATTATAATGTGCTTTTCTCCCTGTACATTCCCTGTGGAAAGTGTGAAGCATTGATGGGCTTTCTTAACTATAGTGTCAGCATGGTGGGACAAGTAAGGGTGTAGTGGCTCATAATCCAGAGACCCAAATCAATTCTCCAGCAGCATGTGTTCCAATCCCACCATGTGAACTGCTGAAACCTAAATTTAATATAGGAATGAATTGGAAGTCAATCTAAACAATGGTCTCTTGAAACTATCATTAACTGTTACAAAAGCTCACCAGTCGAAAGTTCACTCTTGTCCTTTAGGGAAGGAAATCTGAAGGTGATCTCAGACACACAGCCACGATTCTTTATCTTCCCTCTGAAATGGCCTAGCAAACCACTCAGTTGCGCCAAGCTGCAACAGAAAGGTTCGAAGAGGCAGCTCGCACTGCCTGTTCAAGGGCAATTGAAGATGGGCAACAAATGCAGACCACGAAAGAATATATAAAGGAACACACAGCTAAAGCTGCAATGTTGCAAGATCTCCACGAGGTCCCTTTATTCTGTTCTGACATGTAATGGAACACCATCTGGTGCACACAGAGGCAAGGAGCATTGGAGTTCACAGGAGGAGGAACTGATTTGCCTGCAACAGATTTTTGGTGCAAGAACCTTTGGTTAGGATCACAAATTCTGAAGTGTACAGATGGCCCTGTTATGACTCGCTGATTTTTGAATGCTTAGCACCGATCACTCTTGTATGAATTCAAAGTGGGAAAGAGCTGCAGGCAGTAGTGGGGATTTAACAACTGATTTGAGTGGAGGGAGGTGAAGAACAGTAGGGGAGCAGCTCAGGTCAGTTTGATCAGACGAGAATTTGTCATTCCTGGGGTGATGAAAATAACAAGTTAATTTAGCCATACAGATTGATGCCCCCAATGTTTTTGGCTGGATTTCCCTCTTCCTAACCAAGCAGTACTTGGGTGGAAATTCTGTCTGGCCCAGTACTCCACTGCAACTCTGGCCTATTCGCCTGATCAAGCATCCTTTGAAAAACAAGAAAGACTTACATTTATTCAATAATGCCCCATAGTCTTACAGCTAATGTTTATATATTTAATAGAATTTATATTGCTGAATGACAATTGCAAAACCCCGAAAATATATAAGCAGATTGATATTTCATGTTCTTAAAATCCCACAGATCGTATCATAGAGTCACTACAGTGCAGAAGGAGGCCATTTGGCCCATTGAGCACTGACAACAGTCCCACCCATGTCCTATCCCTGTAACCCCCAGGTATTTATCCAGTCAATCCCCCTGGCACAAAGGGGCAATTTACCATGGCTGATCCACCGAACCCGCATGTTTTTGGAAAGTGGGAGGAAACTGGGAGCACCCGAAGGGAAACCCACGCAGACATGGGGAGAATGTGCAAACAAACATGGTGACCTGAGGCCAGAAATGAATCCGGTCCCTTGACTTTATTGACCCTGTCTGCACCTCCTGCTACATCGGAAAAGCAGCCAGCATAATTAAAGACCCCATGCACCCAGGAAATGCTCTCTTTCACCTTCTGCTGTCAGGGAAAAAATACAAAGGCCTGAGGTCAAGCACCAACCGACTCAAGAACAGCTTCTTCCCTGCTGCTGTTAGACTTTTGAACGGACTTAACCTTGCATTACATTAAGTTAATCTTTCTCCACACCCTAAAAATGACTGTCACACTACATTCTGCACCCTCTCCTTCTCTATGAATGGTATGCCTTGTCTGTATAGCATGCAAGAAACTATACTTTTCGCTATACAATAGATGCAACAATAATAAATCGAATTAAATCCTGATGTTATGAGACAGCAGTGCTCACCACTATTCCACCACAACGCCCACAAACATAATCAAACAGAAATTCTTTCTCTTTGAAATTACAATCAGTGATGGTATCACATCGCCTGTTAAGTCCCTCCCTCTCCACTATTTGAATTCAGCATCAATCCCCTGAAAGAAGCCACCTCCACTAAAATAGCAGAGAGGAATTTGGTGCAAGGATGTTAAGTGCTTGTACAGCAATACTGTTTTCAGGTTTAAAAGTTTTGGATGAGTATTTTTTTTAATATAAACAATTGCACAATTCTCTTTCTCTTCTGTCGTCTGATTACTTCAGACACGGATACAGACACAAGTACAAGGGTACTGCACTTTACTCACATGTATAGTCTTTATGGTAATAGTCAAGCAAGCCTCATCAAACTAATTTGTGTGGACAACCACCAAGCATAATCTCTTTTCAAATATCCATTAGTGAATTCGCAGAGGTAGGTGAATTCTTTTGGCAATAATTAACTTGAAGATACGCTCGTGTATATTAACACTTGAAGATTAGTTTCAGCACTCTCCCTCATTTCATGCCAAAACAAATCCTATTGTGCTAAATGTATGATAACCTCAAGTATCTCTTTCACTATTGTTTAATTAACCTACTAATAGCCACATGACAGGATCTTCATTTGCCTGATTAACTAAAATATTAGCTCATACATTAGCCTGCATATCTGAAATGAGTTGCTAAACTATTTCTGTAATGTTTGTTCATTGTGATTGGTGTGAATCTAAGGGAAAATCTGTTCATTCTTGTTGGTTTTCTATTTTCCCGTTAAAAAAGAAGTCAATATTTTGCAACAGAAGGTTTAACCTCCACTCCAGAGCTGAACACATAATCTAGGCTGACACTACTGAGCATGTCATACAAGGAGTGCCGTATTGTTGGAGATGCCATCCCGCTGAAGAGATGTTAAATGTTGGCTTGCTTCAAATGTCCAGCTGGACATGGGAGAGCCCAAGGCATTTTCATAGAACAAGGCATTCTCATGGAGCTCCATCTACCATTCCTCTTTCACCAGCCAAGACAAGGGGTGGCACAATACAAAAAAACAACAAGGAACAAAGAACAGTACGGCACAGGAACAGACCCTTCGGCCCTCCAAGCCTGTGCCAATCACGTTTACCTATCTAAACTAACTGCTTATATCCCTCTATTCCCCATTTGTTATGTGCCTATAAAGATAGGTCTTAAATGTGGCTAACGTACCTGCCGCAACAACCTCACTTGCAATGCATTCCAGGCTCCACCACCCTCTGTGTAAAAATACTTCCCCGTACATCTCCTCTGAATCTTTCCCCCCTTATCTTGAACTTGTGTCCCCTTGTAATTGTCATTTCTTCCATGGGAAAAAGCCTCCTACTGTTCACCCTATCCATACCTCTCATAATTTTATAACGGTTACAATGCTTAGCACAGGGATCCAGATTTGATCCCCAGTTTGGGTCACTGCCTGTGTGGAATCTGCACGTTCTCCCTGTGTCTGCATGGGTTTCTTCGGGTACTCCAGTTTTCTTCCACAGTGCAAATGATGTGCTGGTTAGACGTGTTGACCATGCTAAACTCTCCCTCAGTGTACCCGAACAGGTGCTGGAGTATGGCAACTCGGAGATTTTCTCAGTAACTTTATTGCAGTGTTAATGTAAGCCCACTTATGATACTGATAAATAAACTTTAAGATTAAGGGTGAGATTCTCCGGCCTCCCAGACATGGGTTTCCTGCTGGCGGGAGGTGGCGCATCATTTGCTAGTGCGAGGACTCTCTGGTGGAATTCCCATTGATATCACCCCATGCCAGTGGAAAACCCGTGAGCAGGGGTGTGCTCCCAGTGGGAGTGTCGAATCCCGCCGGAGTGATCCAGTGGAGAATTCCAGCCTCAGTGGGCACCCTATTCTCATAAAGGTAATAACGCGTTGATGAGGAGAATGACAAGGATTGTTCTGGGTCTGTGGGTCCATGCCTTGAAGAGTGGCTAAAGGGTGGAATGGCACAGTGGCACAGTGGTGACACTGCTGCTTCACGGAGCCAGGGATCTGGATTGGATTCCTGGCTTGGATCACTGTCTGTGTGGAGTCTGCACCTTTTCCCCATGTCTGTGTGGGTTTCTTGCAGGCAGTCCGGTTTGCACCCACAACCCAAAAGAAGTGCTTGTTAGGTATATTGACCCGAACAGGCATCGGAATGCAGCAACTAGGGGGATTTCACAGTAACTTCATTGTAATGGATCTATGGATTAATGGACCCATTGTAATGTAAGCCTTACATATAAATAAATTTTAAAAAAGAATCATATAATTTTCACCAGAGACTGGAGATTGATCTGTGACCTAAACTAAATCTCTCAAAGTGTCAGAAGAGTGAAGAATGTAGATGTTTAACTTGGGCACTGAAAACAAAAGCTAGGAGTTGAAAATGAAACTGAGGGAAATTGTGTTCTCCATCTTGTGTAATTGGCACATGGAACGATACATGGGAAAGATACCAAGTCCTTGAAGAGCCAAACTGTGTGGGGGTGATTTTCAGCTGCTGTTTACCATCAGAGACAACGGTGACGCGAGCGGAACACACTTCGAGAATTGGGCCGTGTGATTTCTGCCCATGAGATTGCATTTGCGGATTGCCCACACTCCTCGCCGGTGATGAAACAAGGTTCACATCCACCAAGGGAGGGAATCTCATTCTAATTACCCACCCCCACTCCCATGCCCACTCCCACCCCCAGCACATGCTCCCCCTCAGTGAATATTCAACCCTCACCGATGTTAACCATGACAGTGAGATTCACAACAGCTAGTTAAAAATGCCCAGGGGGTCAGATTGTGGGATGAAACCAGAGCGACCCGAGGGTACCCACGCAGACACAGGGAGAATGTGCAAACTCCACACAGACAGTGACCCAAGGCTGGAATTGAACCCGGGTCCCTGGAGCTGTGAGGCAGGAGTGCTAACCACAGTCGCCCACAGTCTGTCCTCCATAGCTGGCTTCCTTATTCTCAGGGCCTGAGATGAGTAATGTTTCTTGAAAAGTCAACGTTTCTGCTATTCTCCAGCATCTTCAGATGATTTTTATATCTCTCATGATTCTCAATCACTCCTTTAGCAGCTTGTGGAGAAACCTTTCATCGGTCTTGGGGAGAATGATGGACTTTGAATTTTTAAAAATTGGTGGACAGGATGTGAGTGTTCCTGGAAGGCCAGGATTTATTGCTCATCCCTTGAGGAGGAGGTGGTGGGCCATCTCCTTATACCCACTGCAGTCCCTGTAGCGTAGGCACACTGGGTAAGGATTTCCAAAATCTGACCCAGCAACAATGAAAAATCCATGATATATTTCCAAGTTAGGATGGTGCGTGACTTGGAAGAAAACTTGGAGATGGTAGTATTCTCATGCTTCCCTTGCCCTTTAAGGTGGGAGAAATTATGTGTTTGGAAATTGCTGTCAAAGAGTTGCACACTGCTACCACCATGCGTTGGCTGAAGGAAGGAAATGATTAGACAATGGATAGTGTGTTGGTTGAGTGGGTGTTTTCTCCCAGGGGATGTTGAGCCTCTAGAGTTTTGTCGGAGCTTCACTCATTCAGGCAAGTAGAGAGCATTCCATTAGACTTGTAGATGGTGGACAGCCTTTGGGGAGTCAGGAGGTGAGTTATTATTTGTAGAGTTCCCAGCCTCAGAACTGCTCTTGTAGCCACAGTGTTAACATGGCTCAGTTTGTGGTTAGTGGTAGCCCCCATGGTGTTGATAGTGGGGGAATCATTGATGGCAATGTTATTGAATGTCACAGGGAAGTGATTAGATTCTCTCTTGTCAGAGATTTTTTATAGTTCTTTGATGAAGTGACTAGGAAGGTGAAAACAGAGCAGTAAGTAGATGGACTTCAGTAAAACCTTTGATGAAGTTCCACATGGTAGGCTGCTCAGGAAGATTAGATCACATGGAATCCAGGGAGAGCTGGTAAATTGTATATACAATTAGCTTGATGGTAAGAAGCAAAGGTTAATGGTGGAAAGATGCTTGTCGGACTGAAGGCCTGTGCAACTAATGGTGTGCCTTTCTGGACCCCTTACTGTTTGTTATCTGTATCAACAATTTGGATGAGAATGTATAAGGCATGATCAGTAAGTTTGCAAATGACACTAAAATAGGTAGTATTGTAGACAGTGAGGAAGGTTATCAAAAATTGCAACGGGGTCTCGATCAGTGGGCCAAGAAATGACAAATGGAGTTCCATAAAGTTAAGTACAATTTTGCATTTTGGAAAATCAAATCAAGATAAGATTTTCACAGCGAATGGTAGGACCTTAGAGAATATTGTAGAACAGAGGGACCTTGGAGTTCAGGTGCATGGTTACCTATAAGTGGAGTCTTACGTAGGTAGGGCAGTGAAGTATGTTGGCCTTCACCATCCAGGACATTGAGTATAGAGTTGGGAAATTATGTTGCAATTATACAGGATATTGGTTAGCTACATCTGGAGTACTGTGTTCAATTTTGGTCGCCTTGCTATCGGAAAGATGTTACTAAACAGGACAGAGTGCAAAAAAGATTTATAAGGATGTGGTCAGGACTCAAGGAACTGAGTGATGGAGAGAAATTAGACAGGTTAGGACTTTTTTCTTTGGAGTATCGGAGACTGTGGGGTGATCTTATAGAGGTGTGTAAGATCATGAGTGGCATGGATAGAGTGAATGCACTTTTTCCCAAAGTTGGAGAATCGAGAACTAGATGGCATAAGTTTAAGTTAAGAGTAGAAAAAATTAATGGGAACCTGACAAGCAACATTTTTTACACAGAGGGTAGTACATGGGTGGAATGAGCTTCCAGAGGAAGTGGTTGAGGCAGGGATATTGACAACATTTAAAAGGTATTTGGACAGATATATGGATAGGAAAGGTTTAGAGTGATTTGGGCCAAATGTAGGCAAATGGGGTTAGCTTAAGTGAGCATTTTGGCCGGTATGGACCAGTTTGAGCTGAAAGACCTATCCCTATGCTGTAGATTCTATGATTCTATGATCATTCCCTGACACTTGTGTTACAAGAATATTACTTGTCACTTCTCAATCTAAACCTAAATGTTGACCATGTCCTGCTGCACGTGAGTCCAGTGTCTGAGGGGGAGTGAATGGACCCTGCAGTCATTACTGAACATCCTGAATTTTGAGTTGGAGGGAAGGTCTTTGATGAGAGTGAAGGTCTTGGATCGAGGAAAATGTCCTGAGGCTGACATGATTGACATCCAATAACTGCAATCACTTACCTTTGTGTAAGTTCTGCCTCCAACCCTAAATTTCTTCTTTCTACAATCACAAGAGGATCAATTCCCCACCTTCTCCCCAAAACACCATAGCAAAAGGTGGCTAGTGCAGAGCGAAAGTGAATCTGCCAGATTCGCTTTCCAAGTTTGGGTCTGGTATTCTCCAGCACAGCCCTGTTGATTGACAAGAGGCTTTCTCCAGAAATGGAAGAGGAATGTCAATCATTGCTACAAACCTGAAATACCTTCAAGACAAATGAGGACCATTGGATTGTTCCCAGAAACAGCAACCAAAGATCACCTCCAATGACTGCTTTTCTCCTTCCCTCATTTTGGTTTCCACTGCCTGATTATCATAGTAACCTGAGGGGACTGGACACAAATTGATGTGTCTATTAATTGTGGCAATTGTACATTTGGGCCTTTGCCAAATTTGATCCAAGGAATTGGACAGGAAATGATTGGACATCGGTCCTAATGACATTAACATGATGCCTGAATGCAGTCAATCGGTTTCAAATATTTCCCCAACTTCTAAGAAAATCTCAGAAACTCAAAGACAGTGCAAAGCAGGAATCTGTTCCCAATTTCTTCTGCTTTGTTCTTGGAAATGAGTGTTCTCCAGAAAAAAGGTAGAGCTGTGCGCTTGGCATGAAAAAGGAAACCAATTTTCCTGAAGTTCAGTTGCGCAATGGAACAGAATTGAGATTTTTACCAGATATCAGAAGAGACAATGAAGTTGATGTCAACAAATTGTAGACTAACGACTGGTAATTATTGAGAGAGCTATGGATTTCAAGAGAGCACCCAGGAATATGGTTTTCTAAATGATCCATCGTTTTATTACGAGATCCAGCTCAGTGAGATCGATGGTACCTCGTTTGCGAAGACAAACTCATCGCAAAATAGTTATGCATCCCCCATGAATGTTCACCCATTACGTGAATAGGAACATAAAAAGTAAGTGCAAAAGAATACCTTATCGTCAATTTATAGAATCATAGCAGCTCCACAATGCAGAAGGAGGCCACAATACAGAAAGAGGACTCTTAATAGTATTGACGAACAGAGGGATCTTGGTGTATATGTGCATAGATCCCTGAAAGTTGGCAATCAAGTCGATAAGGTTGTTAAGAAGGCATACGGAGTCTTGGCTTTTATTGGTAGGGGGATTGAATTGCGGAGCTGAAAGTCATGTTGCAACTGTACAAAACTCTGGTGCGGCTGCACTTGGAGTATTGTGTACAGTTCTGGTTGCCACATTATAAGAAAGATGTGGAGGCATTGGAGAGGGTGCAGAGGAGGTTTACCAGGATGTTGCCTGGTATGAAGGGAAGGTCTTATGAGGAGAGGCTGAGGGATTTGAGGTTGTTTACATTAGGAAGAAGGCGGCTAAGAGGAGACCTTATTGAGGCATATAAAATGATCAGAGGATTAGACAGGGTGGACAGTGATAGACTTTTTCCTCGGATGGAGAAAGCTAGCACGAAGGGACATAGCTTTAAATTAAAGGGTGGTAGTTATAGGACGATGTCAGAGATAGGTTCTTTACCCAGAGGGTGGTAAGGGTATGGAGTGCCCTGCCTGCAGCAGTTGTAGAGGCGCCAAGTTTGGGGGCATTTAAGAGGTCCGTGGATAGGTTTATGGATGAAAAGGGAATGGTTTAGGTTAGAGGGTCATTGCTTTTTCTCAATTGGTCGGCGCAACATCGAGGGCCGAAGGGCCTGTTCTGCGCTGTAATGTTCTATGTTCTATGTTCTATTTGGTTTACCAAGTCAGCACCTACTGCAATCCCACCCAGGCTCGATTCCAGTATCCACATATTTATCATGCTAATCCATCTGACACTAGGGTCAACTTAGCACAGCCAATCAACCTAACCTGCAAGGCTTTGGACTGTGGGAGGAAACCCAAGCACCCAGAGGAAACCCATGCAGACATGGGGAGAAAGTGCAAACTCCACACAGATAGTGACCTGAGGCTGGAATTGAACCTTGAACTGCGAGCGAGTTATAGAACATAGAACATAGAACATAGAACAATACAGCACAAACAGGCCTTTCGGCCCACGAGTTGTGTTGATCACATCTACCAATCTACAGACTTATCTATAACCTCCTATCCTATTTGCTTCCATATACTCATCCAGAAGTCTTTTAAAAGACCCCAGCAAGTTTGCCTCAACAACCTCCGACGGCAGTCGATTCCATTCACTCACCACCCTCTGAGTGAAAAACCTACCCCTGACAAGTTATGCTAACCACTATTTCATTGTGTACCCTGATGAGAGTTTCTGTCATTTAATATGATCATGGCTGATTCTAGGCTTGAACTTCAGTCTTGCTCCCTTCCATTCCCCATTATTCCTTGTTTCCCATTGAGATCAAAAGTCTATCTATCCCAGTCTGAAAAATATTTGATGATGGAATATTGACAATCCTTTGGGCTAGAATCATAGACTCCCTAAAATGCAGAAAGAAACAATCCACAATCCCACCAAACAGTTATTTACCCTGTTAATCTCCCTGACACTAAGGAGCAATTTAACATAGCCAATTCACAAACCCACACATCTTTGGAGTGTGCGAGGAAACTGGAACACCCAGACTCACACAGACAGGGGAGAATATGCAAACTCCACATACAGCAGTGACCTGAGGTTGGAATTGAACCTGGGTCCCTGCAACTGTGAGACAGAAGTGCTAACCACCATGCCACTGTGCATGCCCCACGTTCACAACCTTTGCATGAAGAATTTTCTCCTCATCTCCGTCCAAAATGATCAGCCCCTTATCCTGTAAAGGTGCACCATCCCCCCTCCCAATAGAACAAAAAAAACAAAAAAAAAAGCACAGGAAACAGGCCCTTCGGCCCAACGAGCCCGCGCCACTACCCCGGTGTTCCCATCTCTACCCATGATCCCTGTCTATGTTTATAGATCTATGGATTAAAAACCAAATTTGAGACAATTTAGTGAAAATTTGTTTTGCCAATTAGCCTAAGAGCACATCTTTGGGATGTGGGAAGAAACCGGAGCACCCGGAGAAAACCCACGCAAGCACGGGGAGAATGCGCAAACTCCACAGACACAGGTCTAAATCCATGTATCTGCACAGTACAGCGATAGTCACTGAGCTGTCGTGTTGCCCATCAAATGGTCCAGGTCCAGCGTATACTAACGATGTGAAGCATTAGAATACCCACATCACCCCCTCTCCCCACCCGTTGTTCAAGATGTTCAAGATTCTCCATTAAAGATAAGTAATCTTCCAGTGACTACCCTGCCAAACTGTAGGGAGATAGTAGTACACTGTCATTGGCACTGGACAAGTAATTCAGAGATTCAGGGTAATGCTCTGGGGAACTGGGTACAAATCTCACTCTGGCTAATGCCAAAATTTGAATTCAATAAATATTTAGAATTGAAAGTCAAATGATGACCATGAAATCATTGTCCATGTTATAAAAACACATCCAGTTCTGTTATGACCTTGTCATTTGACTCCATACACACAACATTTGGTTGATTCTTAAATGACCTCTGAAATAAGCCAGCAAACCCAGTACAAGGGCAATTAGGAATGGGCAACAAATCCTTGTCAATGATGCCCATATTCCCTGAATGAATAAAAAAAGTGCCTTATAATTTTGAATGTTAATGCTCCAGGGACCTGGATTTGAATCCCACTCTGGCAGCTGGGGGAATTTGAATTCAATAAAAAAAATCTGGAATTAAGAATTTAGCGACGACCATGAAACTATTGTTGCTTGTTGGAAAAACCCATTCGATTCACTAAAGTTAAAGTTCATTTATTAGTCACAAGCAGGTTTACATTTACACTGTGATGAAGTTACTGTGAAAATCCCTGAGTTGCCACACTTTGGTGCCTGTTTGAGTACAATGAGGGAGAATGTAGAACGGCCAACGCATCTAACCAGCACGTCCTTTGGACTTTGGGACCCAGAGCACCCAGAGGAAACCCACACAGACACAGGAGAATGTGCAAACTCCATACAGACAGTGATCCAAGCCGGGAATCATGCCCGGGTCCCTGGTGCTGTAAGGCATCAACGCTAATCACTGTGCCACTGTGCTGCTTCCTTTGGGGTATCACTGAGTGATCATGGCCACTGTCTAA
Organism: Sphyrna mokarran; assembly: GCA_024679065.1. Taxonomy (NCBI): domain Eukaryota; kingdom Metazoa; phylum Chordata; class Chondrichthyes; order Carcharhiniformes; family Carcharhinidae; genus Sphyrna; species Sphyrna mokarran. Next base: position 14,797,885 of record JAGIQG010000009.1, read on the forward strand.
ATGCATCAGGGAAAAGTTCCAACCACCAACTGTGAGGCAAGGTCCTGAAATGAAGATACATATTAAATAAATGACTTCAACATCTGCTCGTATGATTGACTTGGACAGATTTGGATTAGTGCCGACATTTCCATTGCTACTGTGATCTTCTTAAGGTGTACTTGTCTTGACACCTAGTTAATAATTTGAGGATGGCACAATTTCCATACTTCAGTTGATTTTTCTGCTTTTGGGTTTGGGAACAGAGCAAAGAACAATGTTATCATTGCATTACAGATCTGCTATTTTCCTTAGTAGATAGTATTTTGCATATTAGTACTTGTAATATTCTTTAGAGAGCACAGTGGCACAGTGGTTAGCATTGCTGCCTCACAACACCAGGGACAGAGGTTTGATTCTCGGTTTGGGTGACTGTCTATGTGGAGTTTACAAGTTCTCCCCGTGGGTTTCCTCTGGGTGCTGCGGTTTCCTCCCACAGTCCAAAACGAGTGGATTAGGCATGCTAAATTCTCTCTCAGCATACCCGAACTGGCACCAGAATTGGGGGATTTTGACAGTAACTTAATTGCAGTGTTAATGTAAGCCTACATGACACTAAATAAAGAAAGTGAACTAATCTTAGTCCTACCAAGAGAGTAGATTGCAGAGCCTCTGGCTCTGATCTTCAGGTCCTCGTTGGTTACGGGTGTGGTTCCGGAGGACTGGAGGATAGCGAATGTGGTCCCATTGTTTAAGAAGGGGAAGAGAGACCTTCCAGGGAATTATAGGCCAGTGAGTCTTACTTCTGTTGTGGGCAAGGTATTGGAGAGAATTATTAGGGATAGGATTTATAGTTATTTAGAGAGAAATGAATTGATTGGGGATAGTCAGCATGGTTTCGTGAAGGGTAGGTCATGCCTTACTAACCTCATTGAGTTTTTTGAGAAAGTGACCAGAGAGGTGGATGGGGGTAAGGCGGTTGATGTAGTATATATGGACTTTAGTAAGGCGTTTGATAAGGTGGCCCATGGAAGACTTCTACAGAAAATGCAGATGTGTGGAATAGAGGGTGATTTAGCTAATTGGATTAGGAATTGGCTGGCAGATAGAAGACAGAGGGTGGTGGTTGATGGGAGATATTCATCGTGGAGTTCGGTGACAAGTGGTGTGCCTCAGGGGTCTGTTTTGGGGCCCCTGCTGTTTGTAATTTTTATAAATGATCTGGATGAGGGTATTGAGGGATGGATCAGTAAATTTGCAGATGACACTAAAGTCGGTGGAGTGGTAGATAGTGAAGAGGGGTGTTATAGTTTACAGAGTGACTTGGACAAGTTGCAGAGCTGGGCCGAGAGGTGGCAAATGGAGTTTAATGTGGAAAAGTGTGAGGTAATGCACTTTGGCAGGAACAATAAATGTGTAGAGTATAGGGCTAATGGTAGGGCTCTTAATAGTGTTGAGGAACAGAAGGATCTTGGTGTATGTGTCAATAGATCCCTGAAAGTAGGCAGTCAAGTGGATAAAGTTGTTAAGAAGGCATATGGAGTCTTAGCTTTTATTGGTAGGGGGATTGAATTTAGGAGCCGCAGCATCATGTTGCAACTGTACAAAACTCTAGTGCGGCCGCACTTGGAGTATTGTGTGCAGTTCTGGTCGCCACATTATAAGAAAGATGTGGAGGCATTGGAGAGGGTACAGAGGAGGTTTACCAGGATGTTGCCTGGTATGGAGGGCAGGTCCTATGAAGAGAGGTTGAAGGATTTGAGGTTGTTTTCGTTAGAAAGGAGGCGGCTAAGAGGGGATCTTATTGAAGCATATAAGATGATTAGAGGTTTAGATAGGGTGGACAGTGATAGCCTTTTTCCTAGGATGGAGAAAGCTAGCACGAGGGGACACAGCTTTAAATTAAGGGGTATGAGTTATAGGACGGATATCAGAGGTAGGTTCTTTACTCAAAGAGTGATTAGGGAGTGGAATGCCCTGCCTGCAGCTGTTGTAGATGCGCCAAGTTTGGTGGCGTTTAAGAGGTTAATTGATAAGTATATGGAAGAGAAGGGAATGGTTTAGTTTGGAGGGGCATTGCTTTTTATTTTGGTCGGCACAACATCGAAGGCCGAAGGGCCTGTTCTGTGCTGTATTGTTCTATGTTCTATGTTCTATGTACCAGCACACAGGCTAGTTTACAGCATTTGATGGAATATATTTAATTACGTTGAACAATTAGAACATAGAACATAGAACATTACAGCGCAGAACAGGCCCTTCGGCCTTCGATGTTGCGCCGACCAATTAAGAAAAAGCAATGACCCTCTAACCTAAACCATTCCCTTTTCATCCATAAACGTATCTACTAACCTCTTAAACGCCACCAAACTTGGCGCATCTACAACTGAGCAGGCAAGGCATTCCATACCCTTACCACCCTCTGGGTAAAGAACCTACCTCTGACATCTGTCCTAAAACCACCACCCCTTAATTTAAAGCTGTGTCCCCTCGTGCTAGCTTTCTCCATCCTAGGAAAAAGGCTATCACTGTCCACCCTATCTAAACCTCTAATCATCTTATATGTTTCAATAAGGTCTCCTCTTAGCCGCCTTCTTTCTAACGAAAACAACCTCAAATCTCTCAGCCTCTCTTCATAAGACCTGCCTTCCATACCAGGCAACATCCTGGTAAACCTCCTCTGTACCCTCTCCAAAGCCTCCACATCTTTCTTATAATGCGGGGACCAGAACTGTACACAATACTCCAAGTAAGATGATCAAGGGATTGGATAGGGTGGATAGTGAGAGCCTTTTTCCTCAGATGGTGATGACCAACACGAGGAGACATAACTTTAAATTAAGAGGTGGTAGTTATAGGACGGATGTCAGAGGCAGGTTCTTTACACAGAGGGTGGTGAGGGCGTGGAATGCCCTGCCTGCAGCAGTTGTGGACTCGCCTACTTTGGGGGCATTCAAATGTTCGGTGGATAGGCATATGGATGATATTGGAATAGTTTAGGTTAGAGGGTCCACTGGCTGGCGCAACATCGAGGGCCGAAGGGCCTGTACTGCGCTGTAATGTTCTATGTTCTATGTTGTAAGTGCGGCCGCACTAGAGTTTTGTACAGTTGCAACATGACGTTGCGGCTCCGAAATTCAATCCCCCTACCAATAATAACTAAGACTCCGTATGCCTTCTTAACAACCTTATCTACTTGATTACCAACTTTCAGGGATCTATGCACACATACACCAAGATCCCTCTGTTCGTCAATACTATTAAGAGTCCTACCATTAGCCCAATACTCTACACATTTGTTATTCCTGCCAAAGTGAATTACCTCACACTTTTCCACATTAAACTCCATTTGCCACCTCTCGGCCCAGCTCTGCAACTTGTCCAAGTCTCTCTGCAAACTAGAACACCCCTCTTCACTATCTACCACTCCTCCGACTTTGGTGTCATCTGCAAATTTACTAATCCAATTAGTTCAATTTAAAGTTAATTAGTTAATTAGTTCAATTTAAAGTCAATATAAATATCCCTGTCACAAATGTTAGTTCAGAAATTGATTTTAGTTAAAATAACGAGGATTGTTAATGAACGACATTTCTTTGATTGGCCAGCAGTTCAGTAGTCCCAACAGTGTCGTTGGCAGCAGTGGCCAGGACTGGGACTGCAAGCAGATTCTAAAACAGGATCATGTGTCCTCCCATGCGGCAGGTTTGGTATTTAATTGGGCAGAAGGGTAACAGCACTGCCAGATCCTCATCCTGGTTAAATCCATGGCAAGAAGACCTTTGGGGTATCCTTCTTGTCTTGCCACCATCCTTCACCACTTGCATTTACCCAAGGAACACACGCCACCTAAGGAGCATGATAAGCAAAGTTTGGTGTGTTTGCTTGGGGCTGCAGGAGTTCCCATTCAAATGTGCTTAATGATTGATTGAGGGAGCTGGCATCAGGAAAGGAATGCCCATGAACGCCAATCTCCATCCTTGCTGACGATTTCCCTGCCCCCTCAGACTGTTGTTCTAGCACGAGAAATTGTTCAGTGATCGACAATAAGATGAAACAAAGCTTACTCCAACAGACAAATCAAAGAAAAAGCTTTAATTAAGAAGCATCATTACTCCAACACTTGAGGCTTCACCCTGGGCCAATCCAAGCTCGAACAATTCCTAACAGGTTCTCATTCATACTGAGTCAGCAGGTCATCACATCATTTTGTCGTTGGTTAGTTTACTGGGTCAGCTGATCCTTACAGTTTGTTACACTCCAACAGATCCAATGTTATCATTGGTTGCATTCTAATACAGACCCCTCCCCTGCGAACCCCCTCCCCACTATCACTTGGCTGTCCTGGGTCCATTCCCAGCCTGGAGCCAGTGGTGGATGACACACCGGCAGCAGTCACCACCTCCCCAGAAGCACTGCTGAGTACCGTAGAGCTACCTGACCCCTCGTTGACTCCTGCCCCTCGGTCCCTGATCCCTGGGTAAGGGCCACCACTGATCTGTCAAGTGCTTGAGTGACACAGGATGTGGCGAGCTTTCCCAAAGGGATGCGATGGGCATTGAGATGAAGGGATGGGGATGCAGACTTCAGGGAAAGGGGCATCTGAGGTAGAGAGATGGGTTGCTTGAGGGAGCCTCCCCTCGCTTTCCTGCCCCAAGCTCTGAGTATGTTTACCTGACTGGCTTCCCTCTGCCTCAAACTGCTTTTGCCACTTGCAAAATTGAGGCCAATAATTCACCACATACGGGATTTAATTGAGAGAAAAGGCAGTCGGACCACCCAAGGTCTCACTCATCTGTTGAAAAAGTTTGCATGGGAAAGGCAGCAAGAGGGCTCAACCAGGAAGTTTGTCAGCCCTCCTATCTTCAAACCTGCCAGTGGGGACCATCAAATTCCTGCCTTAGATACACGTAGCTAAACTCTGCTCTGAAGACAGATCTGGGCTAGACTTGATGGATGTGACAGGAGTCCAGCCAGCAGGGACAGAAGTGTCAGCTTAGGGAGGGAAGGGAGGGGTGGGGGTGGAGCATGTTCTGTTAATGTTAATATCAAATCCACTGGAGCTTTCTTTCTGAAATGATGTGGAGATGCCAGTGTTGGACTGGAGTAACACAGTAAGAAGTCTCAGAACACCAGGTTTGTTTGGTAGCAAATGCCACCAAATTAAAAAAAAATCCAAATTAACCTGTTCAACTTTAACCTGGTGTTGTGAGACTTCTTTCTGTGCTTTTCTGAAAGGTAGAAACATGTGCTCCCACCACCGCTCCATCCTGAGAGCAGCCAAGCCAATCGAAGCAATGGCAACTCAGCGGACTCCATGGCGCCACCACCAGCCATGGCCACCGCTGGGACTGCACCTCCAGGATGTGGGCACATTGTTGGGATCTGATGATAAGGCAGGTTCCGGTGATGGCGGAATTGGTAGGCGATCGCCGAGGGCAAGTGGTGCCGTAACCACAGTGACAATTATTACTGGGAGATGGAGGGAGGAGTGGCGGGGGAGGGGGGGGGTGCGGTTCCACTATGGGTCAAACTATGCCTGAAAAGGGGGTTGGGGGAGGGGTGTAGAGATGGGTACCCTCGCCATGGTAACCCACTTGGAGACAGAAGGGTCAAGCAGCTGGGCACTTATCATCCCTCCAATACACTGGAAGAATGATGCCAGGTAATTGATCACTCAATGGGGTTAATTTTGTCTCCAGTTGGGTGGGCCTTTTACCATTTTTCCTGCTATTGGCAATATGGTATGACAGCAGGAAAATGACAGGCACAGCACCACTTACCTTCCTGCACCATTTTTCCAAGCTTTGCTACCTTTTCATGGGTAGGTTGCCGATCCCTAATTGCCCTTCAACTGAATACCTTGCTAGGCCATTTCAGAAGGTCATTGACAGTTAACCACATTACCGTGGCTCTGGAGTCACATGTAGGCCAGACCAGGTAAGGATGGCAGATTTCCTTCCCTAAAAGGCATTAGTGAACCAGATTGGTTTTTACAATAATCGACAGTCACCAACACAGACATGAGCACCTAATTCCGAATTTTATTGATTGTATTGAAACTCTGCCATCCGACCTGGTGGGATTTGATCCCCCTATCTTCAGGTTAGAAGCTGGAGTTGTCTGGATTGCTAATGAAGTGTCTTTAGAATGCTGTGATCATCTCCCCTCTACTTCCTGCCTCCAGCTGTCCCTTGGTAAATTCCATGCATTAAAATACCCTTTCTGATCCTCCAGTTTAATTATCATAGAATCATCGAATCCCCGCAGTGCAGAGGAAGACCACGGTATGAGCTGGTACTGAGAAGAATCCCACTGAAGCCCTATCCCCAGATCCCCACGTATTTACCCTGCTTACCCCCATAACACTTTAGGCCAATTTAGCATGGCTAATCCACCTGAACTGCACATCTTTGGAGTTCTTTTAAGCCTTTAAGGGTATCTCAGAATGGCTGAAGTCGGGTGGCACGGTGGCACAGTGGTTAGCAGGTTCAATTCCGGCCTTGGGTTGCTCTGTGTATGGAGTCTGCACATTCTCTCCGTGTCTGCTTGGGTTTCCTCCAGGTGCTCCGGTTTCCTCCCACAGTCCAAAGATGAAAGATGTGCGGGTTAGGCTGATTGGCCATGCTAAATTTTCCCTTAGTGTTAGGGGGATTGACAGGGTAAATTCATGGGGTAACGTGGATAGGGCCTGGGTGGGATTGTCAGTACAGACTCGATGGGCCGAATGGGATTCCATGATTGTGTGATTCTATGAATGCTGTTATGTGCATTACCACTAGATGTCCTATGAGGTAAAGAAGAAAGACTGTGGAAGACGCAAAAAAAAATGCTTTTGTCTGAAAATGACTGTTTGCAATTTGTACCAAAGGGAGATAAAGGGCAATGTTTCAGGGTCCCTTGATAGTACATATACACGGCAAGGTAGAGGGTCTTGGAAATAAGTCAGCAAATAAATAGGAATGGCTAATGAGTGGGAAGTGCTGGGTAGGGGTGAGAAATTAATTCCATAGTTCGGTGTCAAGACAGTGAACGGTTGGACTAAACTTTATGGAGACAGGATATTTGAAAATGTGTACCCAAAACTTAAGGTAAAAGATCTGAAGCTTAAGGGACAAGAGTCGAAAATGTATACCCGAGTGTTTGGGATAAGTTGTGGGGCTCAGGTTCAGGATAAAATAAATCTTATTCAGAATAATTGTAGTTTGGAGGATTGTGCAAAAGCTGATCGCATTATACCTCTAAACATCAGCAGAATCTTCATGACAGACAATAACATTTGGTATTAAAATCGAACTTTGAACATGTTCAAACTCAGAGGAGTGTTATGAAGCAGGATTGAACACACAGGAAGTACCACAGCAGGAGACCAAAGGTCGGTCAAGAGGTTAGGCTTTAAGGAATTCGAAAGGAGGAAAGAGAATTGGAGAGGTTTCAGGAGGGGATTCCAGCGTTTGGAACGAGTCTGCTGGAAGCAATGCCCAATGATAAACGGGAAACATTAAAAGGTCAGGGTTTGGTGCGAGCAATTATCTCTGAGGGTTAGAAGAAATCACAAAGGTAGGGAAGCATGAGATCGTGAACTGACTTGAAACTGGGAAGCAAAGGCTGGCATTATCCAACCCTCCTGTGGCATCACAGGAGCTGTGTGGCATTTCCACTCTGGGTCGGGGGAGGGTAGAGGAGCATGATCAGCTCCACGGAAGTGAGGCAGCGTTCACCACAATGGGGGTGTGGCGGGATTTGCCATTTGGTGTGGCAAGCCAACCAAAAATTTGTTAGCAGGACTGGGCAATGCTGGTGTGGGTGGGACTGGGCAATTTTGGTGGTGGGTGGGATTGGACAATCCTGGAGATAGGCAGGATTCGACATTCCCAGTGGTTGGCGGGACTGGGCAATCCCAGTAGTAGGTGGGACTAGACAGTTCCAGTGGTGGGTGAGATTGGACAATCTCAGTGGTGGATGGGACTGGGCAATCTTCGTGGTGGGAAAGACTGGATAATCCTGGTGGTGTGCAGGACTGGATAATCCCAGTGGTGGGCGGGACTGGACAATCTTGGCAGTGGGCAAGACTGGACAATCCCGATCGTGTGCGGGACTGAACAATTCTGGCAGTGGGCGAGACTAGGCAATCCTGTGGTGGTCAATCCTAGTACTGGGAGGACTGAAAAATCCCTGGCAGTGGACAGAGCTAGACAATCTTGGTGGTGGCAGGACTGGAAGGTTTACAAGAGAGAGCGAGAGAGGCAAGTAGCTAGAAAGATAGAATCATTCACAAAACACCTAACATGAGGATGGTCAAGAGTTTGGTGGGCATTGGGTAAAATGAGCAGAAGGCAGGTATTATGGACAAGGTGAGCTCAGAGAGAACATGAGGGGAGATAGGAGAGAAAGATGGAAGGACTAGGACAATGGGGAGCTATGGAGCGAGTTTGATAGGGTGGGCTAGTTGAACGGAGAGTATTGAAGGAGACACCTGATTGGACAATTTCAGTTTTAAATGGGCCTTGTTGGCAGTGTGGTTTGAGGAGACTGGGAGAGTGTATTACCATGTCGTGAATAATCTGCCTTAGCATCAGACAGTTGCCAGAGAGGGGTATGAAGTTAGTGGCTAAGGAACATAGCTTGAGGTGCAGCCTGAAGACAATGGGTTGGATCTTCTTAATATTTTATTGGAGGGAATCTCTGCTCAGATAATCAGCCGGATAATTCAGTGATGGTGGAGTGGTTGTGAGAGTTGATGCTGAGGTAAAGCTAGGATCTCTCAGTCTACATGTGAAAACTGAAGCTGAATTTTCCAATGATATCATCGAGGAGTAATATGAAGTTGAGAAGTTGGAGATGGCCAGGAAGATTTCTTGCAGGGGACATGATAGGAAGTGGTTAGATATCTCTGTTTAGAATATTTCATCAAAGTGGTTTTTATCTGAATTGAAGCAACAATGTGTTATGCTCAAACTTCTTTACCTTTGGAATGTAATCAGTTGGGATTTTCCCGGTCAACAATGGGACAGGTGGTAAAATGGCTGCACAAGTTGTTGGGAGGGAAGTCCGACATATTCCCGTTTCCATGGGAGATTTCCAATTACAGGAATGAAATTGCTCAGCCGTCCATTGAATAGACGCACGTGCCGATTAAGGTGATCAACCGACCAACCAGCAGCCATTTTGTGATCATGCCCAGCATTCCACCAGCATTCCAACAGCTCCCAGATGAGTTGAGTTTGCCATTTTGTCTCAAGGTGACTTCCCAGTAAATTTTCACCTTCCTTTTTGGAGTCTCCCAGCCCAGAAAGAAACTCGACAGCAGCAGTGACTGCCTGTGTGATCCCAACCCTGCCATTGGAGAATTCACAGGGTTACCACCAGGGGCCAACCGGCCTGGTCCTGACACAGAACCATATTCTTCCTGCTCTGTGCTTCTTAGGATGTATCAACCTGGAGATGCCCCATCTGTCACAGCTCATGGGCAATGACCGTCTGATTGTTCTGGCAGGGATCTGAGCCGCCATTCATAGAACCATAAAATCTACGGCACAGAGACAGGTCCTTCGGCCCAAACTGGTCCATGCTGACCAAAACTCCCATTGAAGTTAACCCCATTTGCCTGCATTTGGCCTATATCCCTCTAAACCTTTCCTATTCATGTATCTGTCCAAATGCTTTTTAAATGTTGTCAATGTCCCTGCCTCAACTACTTCCTTTGGCAGCTCATTCCACACACTTAGCACCCTCTGTGTAAAAAAGTTGCTCATCAGGTTCCCACTCATTCTTTCCCTTCTTAACTTAAACCTACGTCCTCTGGTTATCAATTCCCCAACCCTGGGAAAACAACTGAGTGTATCCATGCCTCTCATGATCTTATACACCTCTATAAGTTCACCCCTCAGTCTCCTACACTCCACTGTTCCACATGAAATCTTAGTCCTGGTACCTACAGCCCTCTGTTTGCCGTGAAAGTCACGCCCGCGACCCTTGGTTCATGTGAGAATTTGTGATTTTGATGTAATTATTGACGACATTAGGAAGATATTTCTGCATACCAGCTCATTCTTACATTTTTCTTTCTCTCTTCCCAGAGGTTGTGACACATTTCCATCAGCATGGAGCTCTCTGGTACCCCGGCCATGAGACTAACCTACACAGAGTGAGTCCAGCCAATGAGTATCAGTCTGCTCATCACCATGGTGAAGGTTTGCACCATTTACCTAGCTCTGTATGCATTACTTAACATCCATGCCAACAGACTTTACAGGAGGAGGTGGCAAGATAACAGGCAGGGACAGGGTTCCCCAGTATCACAAGGATAAATAGTGGCTGCCAAATGCCAAAGTTAATTAACCAGGAGAAAATCCAGGTTTGCAACTGGAACTATCTGTCAATGTGGCTGAAGTGTTGATCTGCCATTAGGCCTTCGTTCTTTGCCTAGAAAAGCCTGACTGCAGAGTATTTTTAACTTGACTCACCAGACAGGTAGCCCATGGCACTGGGGACTCCAATGGTTTTAATCGGCACTGGTTTTGCTGGGGAGTAAGATTGGCCAGGTATAGAACCACCAGTGCCAACCATCCTTCCCTACCATTCCATCAGATGAGCTGATCAGTTTAAAATTGCCCCCCACCGCCATACTTTTTAATAATACACCAGCAATGTCGAGAAGGGACTGTTGATTTTTCCCTAATGCCTCTCTAAATTCAATAGGAAGTGAGATGGAATGAATGGCAGGATTACTGACTGGCGTTGCTGAATGGCCAGCATTTATTGTCCATGTCTTTTTACTTGTGGGCAGTTGACAGCAAAACGTATTGCTGTGGAGGCATTGGAGAGGGTACAGAGGAGGTTTACCAGGATGTTGCCTGGTATGGAGGGCAGGTCCTATGAAGAGAGGTTGAAGGATTTGAGGTTGTTTTCGTTAGAAAGGAGGCGGCTAAGAGGGGATCTTATTGAAGCATATAAGATGATTAGAGGTTTAGATAGGGTGGACAGTGATAGCCTTTTTCCTAGGATGGAGAAAGCTAGCACGAGGGGACACAGCTTTAAATTAAGGGGTATGAGTTATAGGACGGATATCAGAGGTAGGTTCTTTACTCAAAGAGTGATTAGGGAGTGGAATGCCCTGCCTGCAGCTGTTGTAGATGCGCCAAGTTTGGTGGCGTTTAAGAGGTTAGTTGATAAGTATATGGAAGAGAAGGGAATGGTTTAGTTTGGAGGGGCATTGCTTTTTATTTTGGTCGGCACAACATCGAAGGCCGAAGGGCCTGTTCTGTGCTGTAATGTTCTATGTTCTATGTTCTATGACTGTGCATCTCATGTAGGCCAGACCAGATAAGGATGGCAGATTTCCTTCCCTAAAGGGCATTAATGTACTAGGTGAATTTTTCCAATAGTTGACAATTGTTTCATTGTCATCAGTAGATTCTTAACTCTAGATTTTTGTTATTGAACTCAAATTCCATCACCTTCCCTGACGGGATTTGAACTTGCGTCCTCTGAAACATCAGTTGAGTTTCTTGCGATAGTACTACTAGGCCATTGCCTCCCTATTACAGAAAATGCTGGAAAATCTCAGCAGATCTGACAGCATCTGCAGGGAGAGAATAGAGCCACCATTTCAAGTCTGGATGACCCTTCAGAGATGTATCATCCATCCTGGATAACCAGGATGAAGAATCAACCTAGATTCCAAACGTTGACTCAATTCTTTTTCCGCAGATGCTGCCAGACCAGCTGAGATTTTCCAACATTTTCTGTTTTTGTTTCAGATTCTGGCATCTGCGGTACTTTGCTGAAATACTGCTTCAGTTGGCATGTCAAGTTTGGCATGTTACCTACAACTCTCTCCAACTTTTACAGATGCACCATAGAAGGCATTTTTTCTGGTTGTATCACCGCTTAGTGTGGTTCCTGTTCTGCCCAAGACTGCAATAGACTGCAAAAGGTCGTGAATGGATCCCAATCCATCAAACAACCAGTCTCCCATCCATTGACTCTATCTACACTTCCCACAGCCTCAGCAAAGCAGCCAGCATAATTAAAGACTCCATGCACTCCGTACATTCTCTCTTCCACCTTCTCCTGTTGGAAAAAGATATGAAAATATGAGGTCACGTAACAACTGACTCAAGAATAGTTTCTTCCCTGCTTCCATCAGACTTTTGAATGGACCCACCTTGCATTAAATTGATCTTCCTCTAGACAATAATTATGGCTGTAACAGTACATTCTGAACTCTTTCATTTCCTTCTCTGATGTCATTACTGCTTTGGTCCAAGCTAGCAGTAAGACGACACAGTGGCACAGTGGTTAGCACTGCTTGTTCACAGAGTCAGGGACTGGGTTCAATTTCTGCCTCGGGTCACTGTCTGTGTGCAGTTTGTACATTCTCCCCATGTCTACGTGGGTTTCCTCCGGGTGCTCCGGTTTCTGCCCACTCTCCAAAGATGTGCAGGTTAGATGGATTGGCCATGTTAAATTGCCCCTCAGTGTCAGGGGGTTAGGTGGGATTATAGAGATAGATCTGGGTGGGATTAAAATTAGTGCAGGCTCGATGGGCTGAATGGCCTCCTTCTGTACTGTAGTGAGTCTGCAATTCCAAAGGTGACTGCCTTTGATATCAAAGCAGCCTTTGTGGCAGCAAGGAGCCCTCGTCAAATTCAAACCAATGAAATTCAGCAGAAAACTCTTCACTAGTTGGAATCAAAGTTGGCATAAAAGAAGATCTGGTCGAGGTTGAAGACCATCCATCTCAGTCATCACCACAGGGGTTCCTCAGGGTCATATGCTAGCTCGAGCCATCTTCAGCTGCTTCATCAATGACTTTCCCTCCAACATAAGGTCAGAAATGGAGATGATCATTGATTATTGCACAATGTCAGCACCATTCACAACTCTTCAGATAAGGAAGCAGTCCATGTCCATATACAGCAAGGCTTTTGGCAGTGATGAATTGTCAATATCATTTTTGCCACACAGCTACCAGGCAATATTCATCTCTAACAAGAGAAATGAAGCATCTTCTTGTGATGTTCAATGACATTATCATTGCTGGATCCCCTAGTATCAAGATCCTCAGTGTCACATTGTCCTGACACCTAACCACACCAGCCGCATAAACATCTTGGCTCCAAGAGCAGCTCAAATGCTGAGTATCCTCTGGCAAGTGACTCACCCACTGACTCCTCACAAGCCAAGTTAGGAAGGTGTTAGAAAACTCTTCATTTGTCTGGAAGAGTGCAGTTCCAACAACACCTGCAAATTTCTCTCCAAGTCACACACCATTCTGTCTTGGAAATATATTGTGGTTCTTTCATTGTCACTGGATCAGAATCCTGGAACTCTCACACTGTGGGAATACCTTCAGCACACAGACTGGAGCTGACTCATCATCCCCTTGTCATGGGCAATCCTGGGTGGGCGGAAAGTGCTGGCTTTACAAATGATCCTCTCATCCTATGAATGAATGTACAAGAGCAAAGCGGAGGAGCATTTATCTGCTTTAGTGTGTGGACAGGTAGGTTGCGACCTCTTCCACATAAAATCATAGATCACAATACCCAAGGTCAACATGCATAGTAGCACAGTGGTTAACACTGCTGCCTCACAGTGCCAGGGACCTGGGTTTGATTCCCGGCTTGGGAACTGTCTGTTTGGAGTCTGCACATTCTCCCGGTATCTGTGTGGGTTTCCTCCAGATGTTCTGGTTTCCTCCCGCAGTCTGAAAAATGTTCTGGTTAGGTGCATTGGCCACACTAATTTCTTCCTCAGTGTACCTGAACAGGCACCAGAGTGTGGCGACTAGGGGATTTTCATAGCAACTTCATTGCAGTGTTAATGTAAGCCAACTTGTGGTACTAACAAATAAACTTTAGGAACATCAACTGTCTTATCCTGTTACTTGCATGTCCTGAATCATGAACAATAATAGCTCTCCAAGATTAACTAGACAATAGAGAAAACTGTTAAGAGAAAAGAACAAAAAAATGCAAGACTATTTAGAAACATAAACAAAATGAAAATTTTGCTAATAACTTTTGGCCTCAGCATTTATTCAACACATGGGACTCTTTATTGTCTTATTGAAGACCTTGAGGCTTTGCTCAGCTTATTGCTTCATCATATGGTGACTACTGAGCCAATCAAGCCAATAGTTATGCCCACTGGTACAATACATGCCATTTGCCAAGATGAAGCATATGTTCTTGTCTGTGCCGCACTCAACCAACACAGCAAATTACTCAAACATAGTTCCATGTGAATGATAAAGTGGAAGCCAAATACCAATCAGCGATGCACTATGCGGACTTACGTGTCATTAGCTGAAATGATAGTAATCACAACGAAACATATTAACTGTTTCTTTTCTGCTTTTTCATTTATTTTATAATCCTCACCTGAACTTGATTCATTTCCAGTCTGGAGAGGAACTACTTGATTATAGAGAAACTAATTTGATTTATTTTGATTTGATTTATCATTGTCACATGTGTTAACATACAGTGAAAAATATTGTTTCTTACATGCTGGACAGACAAAAATAAATTGTTCATAGAGAAGGAAATGAGAGAGTGCCAGAGTGTAGTGTTACAATCATAGCTCGTGTGTAGAGAAAGATCAACTTCATATAAGATAGGTCCATTCAAAAGCCTGTTGGCAGCAGGGGAGAAGCTGTTCTTAAGTGTTGGTTGTAAGTGTAAGTCCTCAGCCTTTTGTATCTCTTTCCTGGATGGGAGAAGGTGGAAGAGAGAACGTTCGAGGTCCATGGGGGTGCTAGATTGTGCTGGTTTTTCTGAGGTAGCAGGAAATCAATGGTTGGAAAGCTGATTTATGTGATGGACAGAGCTTCATTCACAATCCTTTGTAGTTTGTTGTGATTTTGGTCAGAGCAAGAGATCCATTCAGTTTTATTTTGAAATTGATCATTGGATGGGATTTTCTAGTCGCATTCACCCCAAGACAGAAAACCCTGCCCGAGGTCAATGGACTTTTGCATGTTCCATGTCCCACCCCCACTGCAATTCCCATGGCAGGGAAGATGGGGAAATTCCGCCTGTTGCCTCTGCTTCCAACACCCTCATGGGTAGTGAGGAATATCATTGAAGATTTAAATAAAGGGAGCCCATTTGTTTTGAACTAAAAAGCAACAGAGAGCTACCTTGCTCCAAGGAAGATGTAGGAACAATAGAATAGTAATAATGGAACTCCCTACTAGAGATTTGAATAATAACAGAATAAAGGGCAAAGAGGGGGACATTACAAAGCTTTAACATCCTTCTGGTAGTCTGGTGACCAGAACCGTCGCTATGTAATATTTTAAATGTAGTCCCAACTAAGTTCTACACTGCGACAACATGACTTGCCAATGTTTATACACTGTGCCCCCAGCTGATGAAGACAGGCATACAATACATCCCCTTGATCATCTTATCCATTTGTGTTGCCATTTTCAGGGAATTGTGGATCCTGTATGCCTAGATCCCTCTCTATGTTTATACTTCTAAGGGTTCTGCCATTTACTGTACACTTCCCTCCTGCATTAGTGAAAGTTAAATTTTATTCATTAATCACAAGTAAGGCTTACGTTAACACGGCAATGAAGTTACTGTGAAATTCCCCTAGTTGCCACACTCAGGTGCCTGTTCGGGTCAATGCAGATAACCAGCACGTCTTTCAGGAGGAGACTAGAGCACCCAGAGGAAACCCACACAGTCACGGGAAGAACTTGCAGACTCCACACAGACAGTGATCTAAACCGGGAATCAAACCTTGGCTCTTGTCGCTGTGAAGCAGCAATGCTAACCACTATGCTATCGTGCCATGCATTAGACCTTCCAAAATGCATTACTTCACATTTGTCCAAACTAAATTCCGTCTGCCATTTCCCCATCCAAGTCTTTGACATACGTATATCCTGCTGTATCCCCTGGCAATCCTCTTTGCTATCCACAGCTTTCCCCAATTGTTGTGTTACCTACAAATCAGACCGCCTACATTCTCCTTTAACATGATTAACATGGATTAAAATAACAGGGGTCTCAACACTCACCACTATGGAACATCACAGTGATTAGCACCGCTCCCTCACAGGACACAGGTTCAATTCCAGCCTCGGGTGACTGTTTGTGTGAAGATTACACATTCTCCCTGTGTCTGTGTGGGTTTCCTCCATGTATTCCAATTTCCTCCCACCACCCAAAGAAATGCACACTAGGTTGATTGATTTACCCTGCTAATCCCCCTGACATTAGAATTAATTTAGCATGGCCAATCAACCTAACTCGCGTAACTCTCAGACTGTGGGAAGAAACCTACACAGATATGGGGTGAACATGCAAACTCCGCACATTCCCAAGGAGGAAATTGGACGCTGTGAGGCAGCAGTGTTAACCATTGTGGCACCACCCACCAGAATGGGTGCTTTTGGCAATGGCGTAGGGCAGCAGTGCTAATGTGCTAGAGTTAGCTCACTGACAGAAGACACCTATACTGGATGTGGACAGCTAAAGGGAGTGGAAATGAAATATGGAAAATTTGCAAGTAGAATCACTATTCAATTAATTCTTGCACCTTTTTTTAAAACTGACTTGATTAATTTATTATTTTGGTGACATACAGTTTATTTAATTGCATCTCTGAGGGTTTAGATAAGCTGGGGATTTTATGTTGGAAAATGGTATGCATCAAATGGTCATGCAGCTATTGAACTCAGCTATCTGATAAACGGGAGCATTTTACCAGTGTCTAAACAGTGCACAGGATTCCCTGGAGACTACAGGACTGGAATGTTATCCTAATATGGAAATGTATTTGGGAAGCATTAAAAAGACCAACCGTGACCTTTTTCATCACTTTTTTTTATGCATTCACAGCGCATGGGCATCTCTGGCTGGCCTGCATTTATTGCCCACCTCCATTTGCCCTAGGGCATTTGCTGTGGCTCTGGAGTCACATGTAGGTCAGACCAGGTAAGGACAGCAGACTTCTTTCCCTAAAGGACATTAGTGAACCAGATGGGTTTTTCTGACAACTGACAATAGTTTCGTGATCATCAGCAGATTTTTAACTCCAGATATTTTTTATTGAATTCAAATCCCACCAACTGCCGTGGTGGGATTTGAACCTAGGGTCCCAGAACTTTAGCTGAGTTTCTAGAATAATAGTCCTAGTGATAATACCACTGAGCCATTGCCTCCCCTTTAAAATGATTCAAAATGGTTAATGTACCTGGTTAGATCACAGAATCCGAAATCTCTCCCACCTAACGATTGAGATTTATGTTGTCTTGTTTTATTCTGAGATTTCACGAACAAGGGCAACGTTAAATATTCACTACATAGTGTACCTTTAATGCATTTTTGTGATTCGAGTTTAGTTTCCATTTGCTCTGAAGTGGCATTTATCATTAATTTGCTAAAATGTGATCCGTGTTCTGCCAGCCTAATTATTTATTTACATCTCTGCGTGGCTATTTATAAAATTATGCTTAATGGAACACAAACATTTGGACTCATTATTCTGGCATTAGCTGCAATAAATCGGAGGAACCTCGTGCCTGTATGTTCTCACCCGGAATTGTAATTCAGCCTGGAAGTGTTTAATGGAATGGACTATTGGTCCCATGCCTTTCGGAGAAGTTGAAATCTGAATCTACATGTAAAATCACTTGTCCAAGCCATCAGGCAAGGTCCAGAGAGTTTTTATTTAAGTGCTTAAGCAACTGTGTCTTTTGGGAACTATCTGACTGCAGTTTAGCTATTGACCTGCTTTCGACTGAATATTTTGACAAGTCTTTTTTTTATCATTAAGAGCTGCAAAGATGCCTCCATCTCGAGTGAAACATGTGATTTGTTTCTGGGGTGCCTTTTGAAATGGTTTTAAGTATATTCCTGTGAACCTTTATTTCATGCAAAGACATTTCTCAAATAATTAAATTTATTTCTTTTTCAGATGGAGTTCAGGCGCTTTGCACATCCCTTGAAGATGGTGCGTTCAAGGCGCAAAGACTCTTGTGAAATAAATTAGACAGAATGTATTCATTAGCTGGTTCGACGACTGAAGCAGTACAATAGCAAAGGAAAGGCAAAGCCATGACAAAATGAAGAGGCAGTTCAATTTAAGGTGAAAGGGAGAAAGGGACAAAAGATGGTAAGATGTTTAAATACTATTTCCTTTGCAACTCGAGTATGCATCTTCAGCCTTCAAAATATCAGAGGTTGTGGAGTCTGTGGAATAATGGCCATCAATTGGAACTCTTTGAACTGTTGCCATGGCAATGGAGGAAGGGGGTCAGTCTATTAGAATAGTGGCAAAAATGTGCAATGTTCAACATTGTACTTTATAGAGTTATAGAATGGTGATGCACAAAAGGAGACCCTTCAGCCCATTGTGCCTACTTTCCTGCAAGCGCATTTCGCTTTGCCCCATCCGTACAACTCCTGCAGTGCAGAAGAGGCCATTCAGCCCATCTTGCCTGCAAAGACACTATAAGCCAGGATCTTATCCAGTACCTCTTCTCTGCCCTATCCCTATCTCTGTAACCCCACACGTTTACCATGGCTAATCTACCTAACCTGCACATCTTAGGCTACCAAGGGGCAACTCGATCACTTGGAGCTATATGGCAGCACAGTGATTAGTACTGCTGCCTCACAGCTCCAGGAACCTGAGTTCAATTCCTGGCTTGGGTCACTGTCTGTTCGGAGTTTGCACCTTCTCCCAGTATCTGTGTGGGTTTCTTCCTATTGATTTGGTTTCCTCCCACAGTCTGAAAAATATGCTGGTTAGGTGAATTGGCCATGCTAAATTCTACCTCAGTGTATCTGAACAGGCATCAGACTGTAGCAACTCGGGGACTTTCACAGTAACTTCATTGCAGTATGAATGTAAGCCTTACTTGTGACAAATAAATTTACTTTAATTTAGCATGGCCAATCTACCTATCTCGTTCCGTTTCCACACTTTCCCTGTAGCCCTGCATTCACGTCTCTTCAGATTCAATTCCCTTTTGATTCAACCTGTTGGCATCAAATTGGGTGGTTAGGATAGATGTGGGAGTGGGTAGGCTTGTAATCAATACTGGTGGACTGTTTATCACCAGAAATGGAGATAGGTAGGTGAAGGAAGACTAAAAGTGTCAGAGATGGACCATGTAAAGATAATAGAAGATGATAATTGGAAGCAAAATTAATAATTTGTTCCAAGTCCAGACTGGGGCATTTAATGATAATTGGAAGCAAAATTGATAATTTGTTCCAAGTCCAGACTGGGGCTTTTAATGGACACTTTTAGCCTTCTGGATCCTCATTTACATTCCCTTTGCCCCAATCCCTCTTAGTATAAATTACTTCTGATTCTCTTTACTCTGACAAAGCACTACCTAGGTTCGAAACCTTGGCTGTATTCTCTCCCCGCAGATGCTGAGATTTCCAGCATTTTCTGTTTTCATACTTAACCAGCAAATCTTTCAGACTGTGGGTGGAAACCGGAGCACTCGGACGAAATCCGTGCAAATAAGGGAAGAACTGCAGATTTCGCACAGATGGTACCTCGAGCCGGGAATCGAACCCAGGTCTTTGGCGCTACGAGGCAGCAGTGCTAACCACTGTGCCATCGTGCCGCCCCAGGCAGTTGATTCCAGATGCTCAGCACCTATTCATAAAGAGGCTTCTACTCATGTGCCCTTTGGATCTTTTGCTGTTCCCCAGAATCATTGTCAATTTTTGCAGCATTCACTCTGAATTCTTCGCGTCCTTCCTAAAATGTGGCGCCCTGAGTTAAACACAATACCCAATTGAGGCCAAACCAGTGTTTTACAAAGGTTGCCATTATTTCCTTGAGTTTGTATTCAGTATCCTCTTTTGTAAAGTCAAGGGTCCACTACACTTTATCGATCCCTTTCTCAAATGTTCCCTGATAACTTCATTTCCCAGAACAGTGTGCAGAAATACATTCTTCCTTCTTCAATCAGAAACATACTAATAAAAAAAAATCTCCAGATCACAATTCAGAAACTCCTCTCTCTGCCTGATCTTTAAGCCATTTTCAGTTTGCATTAGGATAATTAATGTCCCCCAGTATCACCGTTCTACAGCTCATAATAGTTTCCCCTGAGGATTTGCTGAGTTAAATTTTTCCTACTAGTTGGTGGTCTATCGAATGTAAAGACACCTCCATTGTTGTTGCAATTCTAACTAAATGGATTCTGCCCTTGTCTCTTCTGGGACATCCTCTCTTTCCAGCACGACAAAGTTCTTCTTATTCAATCCTGCCACCCCCACCTCCTCTCTTTCATTCTCAATCTTTCCCGAACCCCTTGGACAGGATTTTTTTTCTCTCCATGGTGTGTTTCATGGCAGTGTGAGGCAGTGTATGTGTGCTCGCTGGTAATGGGATTTTATGGACCTGCCATTGTCCATGCGGTATCCTGTTGAATGCACCCCTCACCGCTGGGAAACCACTGCTGGAGGTGCATCATTGGCAAGATTGTAAGATTCCTCTAATGTGAATGGAAGCAAGATTTTGCCACTTGTCTTCAGCAATATTGATGACTCAATCCTGCTGCTTTCTGAGCCCAATTATCACCATAACATGGGTGGTAATTTCCCGCTCTTGTGGGATCTTCCAGTTCCACTCATGGTGTGCCCCAATAACGGGTTTCCTGGCAGCGTGGGGTGGATTCAATGGGAAATCCCATTGATAGTGACAGGACCAGAAGATCCCACCGCTGGCCAATAGCGTGCCTACCAGTAAGGGGAGAGAATCCTATCCCATGTTTCCATGTGATCATTAATCCTGCAGTTCAACCACTTTATTAATAATGCTGCATCCATTTACATTCACGCACCATAATCTTGAAGGACATCATACTGTATTTTATCTTATCTGACCCTACCTAACACTATTTACTCTATGTTTTCCTCTGCGCATCCTGTTTATCCTCCTGGGTAATACATCCTTGTTCCCAACCTCAAGTCAAGTTAGTTTAAACCCTCCCAACTACACCAAGCCAGGACATTAAAGCATGACTTGGTTCAGATGCAAACCACCCACTCTGTCCTGGTCCCATCTCCCCTGGAACTGGCCCCAATCTCCCAGGACCCACCTACACCAGCCACTCAACCACGTATTCATCAGTTCTGCCCTCCTGTATCTATGTTCGTTTGTGAGTGGCACTGGGATTTTTTTTTAACTCAGTCATGGGACATGGGTGTCACTGGTCAGGCCAGCGTTTATTGCCCATCCTTCATTGCCCTGGAGAAAGTGTTGGTGAGCTATTTTGTGAAATGCTACACTCCATGTTCTGTGGGCTGACACCACAACGCCATCAGGGAGGATTTTGACCCAGCGATGGCAAAGGAATGACGATGTATTTCCAAGATGTGAAGATTCCAATGTTGGACTGGGGTAAACACAGTAATAAATCGGTTGGACTTAAACCTTGTGTTGTCAGACTTCTTAGGATATATTTCCAACTCTGGGCAATGAATAGCTTGGAGAGGAACTTGCAGATGGTAGCAGTATCTGCTGCCTTTGTCCTTCTAGAGGGAAGTGATCATAATCTAGTGATGATCATATCCGAGGTCATAGAACATAGAACAATACAGCACAGAACAGGCCCTTCGGCCTTCGATGTTGTGCCGACCAAAATAAAAAGCAATGCCCCTCCTAACTAAACCATTCCCTTCTCATCCATATACTTATCAACTAACCTCTTAAACGCCACCAAACTTGGCGCATCTACAACAGCTGCAGGCAGGGCATTCCACTCCCTAATCACTCTTTGAGTAAAGAACCTACCTCTGATATCCGTCCTATAACTCATCCCCCTTAATTTAAAGTTGTGTCCCCTCGTGCTAGCTTTTTCCATCCTAGGAAAAAGGCTATCACTGTCCACCCTATCCAAACCTCTAATTATCTTATATGTTTCAATAAGATCCCCCCTTAGCCGCCTCCTTTCTAACGAAAACAACCTCAAATCCTTCAACCTCTCTTCATAGGACCTGCCCTCCATACCAGGCAACATCCTAGTAAACCTCTTCTGTACCCTCTCCAATGCCTCCACATCTTTCTTATAATGTGGCGACCAGAACTGCACACAATACTCCAAGTGCGGCCGCACTAGTTTTGTACAGCTGCAACATGATGCTGCGGCTCCTAAATTCAATCCCCCTACCAATAAAAGCTAAGACTCCATATCCCTTCTTAACAACTTTATCCACTTGACTGCCACTTTCAGGGATCTATTGACACATACACCAAGATCCTTCTGTTCCTCAACACTATTAAGAGCCCTACCATTAGCCCTATACTCTACACATTTATTGTTCCTGCCAAAGTGCATTACCTCACACTTTTTCACATTAAACTCCATTTGCCACCTCTCGGCCCAGCTCTGCAACTTGTCCAAGTCACTCTGTAAACTATAACACCCCTCTTCAATATCTACCACTCCACCGACTTTAGTGTCATCTGCAAATTTACTGATCCATCCCTCAATACCCTCATCCAGATCATTTATAAAAATTACAAACAGCAGGGGCCCCAAAACAGACCCCTGAGGCACACCACTTGTCACCGAACTCCACGATGAATATCTCCCATCAACACCACCCTCTGTCTTCTATCTGCCAGCCAATTCCTAATCCAATTAGCTAAATCACCCTCTATTCCACACATCTGCATTTTCTGTAGAAGTCTTCCATGGGCCACCTTATCAAACGCCTTACTAAAGTCCATATATACTACATCAACCGCCTTACCCCCATCCACCTCTCTGGTCACTTTCTCAAAAACTCAATGAGGTTAGTAAGGCATGACCTACCCTTCACGAAACCATGCTGACTATCCCCAATCAATTCATTTCTCTCTAAATAACTATAAATCCTATCCCTAATAATTCTCTCCAATACATTGCCCACAACAGAAGTAAGACTCACTGGCCTATAATTCCCAGGAAGGTCTCTCTTCCCCTTCTTAAACAATGGGACCACATTCGCCATCCTCCAGTCCTCCGAACCACACCCGTAACCAACGAGGACCTGAAGATCAGAGCCAGAGGCTCTGCAATCTCCTCTCTTGCCTCCCAGAGAATCCTAGGGTAAATCCCGTCCGGCCCAGGGACTTATCCAACTTCAAACCCTCGAGAATTTCTAGCACATCCTCCCTATCTACTACAATACTTCCCAATTTGCAACCCTGTACCTCAGTGTTCTCCATAGCTACATTTCCAGCACTCTGCGTGAATACCGAAGAGAAATATTTATTCAGTGCCTCACCAATCTCCTCAGGCTCCACGCACAACTTCCCACTGCTGTCTATGACTGGCCCTAATCTTGCCCTAACCAATCTTCTATTCTTAACATATCGAAAGAAAGCTTTAGGATTCTCCTTAATCCTATCAGCCAACATCTTCTCGTGTCCCCTCTTATCTCTCCTCAATTCACTTTTTAGCTCCTTCCTGGCTAATCTATAGCTATCCATTGCACTAACTGAGCCTTCAAGCCTCATCCTGACATAAGCCTCCCTTTTCTTCTTAACCAGCAAATCAACTTTTTTCGTACACCAAGGCTCTCTTACTCGACCATTTCCTCCCTGCCTGACAGGGACATACTTATCAAGGACTCGCAGCAGCTGCTCCTTGAATAAGCACCACATTCCAGATGTTCCCAGTCCCTGTAGTTTCCTAGTCCAATCTATGCACCCTAATTCTCTCCTGATGGCCTCATAATTACCCTTCCCCCAGCTATAACTACTGCCCCCAGCTTCATGCCTATCCCTGTCCATCACTAAGGTGAACGTACCGAATTGTGGTCACTATCACCAAAATGTTCACTAACTTCCAAGCCTAACACCTGGTCTGGCTCATTGCCCAGCACCAAATCCAATGTAGCCTCACCTCTAGTTGGCCTATCTACATACTGAGTCAAAAAACCTTCCTGCACACTCTGTACGAAAACTGACCCCTCTAACGAGCTAGAGCTATAGCTATTCCAATCAATATTAGCAAAGTTAAAGTCCCCCATCACAATTACCCTACTACTTTCACTCCTAATCAGAATTGACTTCGCAATCCTTTCCTCAACCTCTCTAGAACTATTAGGAGGTCTGTAAAAGACTCCCAACAGGGTGACCTCTCCTCTCCTGTTTCTAATCTCAGCCCATACTACCTCAACAGACAAGTCCTCATCAAACTTCTTTTCGATCACCGTGATACAGTCTTTGACCAGTAACGCCACTCCTCCCCCCCTTCTACCCCCTTCTCTACTCCGACTAAAGCATTTGTACCCCGGAACCTGCAACATCCATTCCTGTCCCTGCTCTACCCAAGTCTCTGAAATGGCTAAGGTCCTATTTCATTCTAGCTCTCTAAACCCTGCCTGCAGGATGCTTTGTGTGAAATTATTAGTGGCCAATCAATTGATCACTTGGTAAATTTGCCAAAGGAAAGCTAAAAAGAATGCCATGCTGGATTATTTTATTTGAAAAAAATGTAGTGAGTCACTCTTGGTATAAAGTGAAATCTGCTCCACATCACACTTCATATTCCGCTAATTATACAATTAGAAAACAAACTATTTAACCAAATCTGTTTACATATGTTGAGCTCCACTGAATATCATTACTGAACTTATTGGGTTGCCACCAACACTTTGAAGGAATTCATCAAATCGCACCTTATTTTAATTTAACCCTGAAATACCCCGGCATGTTTTAAAGAATGGCAAAATGGAACTGTCGCTGTGATGAATCTAATTGATTAGAGAGCAGATAAAGCAGCATTGTGTGGCGTTGTGGCAGAGTGATGAACTCCAGTTCTTATGCGTTCGATTCCACACAAAGCTGCTCTCACTTCCTTCATACAACTTTAATGCACTGTTCTCATTATCTCTTGCTCTAATGTATTTTGGTTTTTTCTAAAAATATGTTTTCTTCCTTTAATAGCCTTGCTTTGCTTTTTTTCACAGCTCACGGTGCTTGCCAGCCACGAAGAGAAGGCGATGCAGAAAAACCAATAATATCCTGATCTTTACCCAAATTTGTATTTCTGTGTCTAACACTTCAGTTCCGCTGGGAAAGATTACATCGGCTCCCGGGATGCTGTTGCAAGGAACAGTGGCACTGGCCTTCTCCAAAGAGTCACATTGGCACTGTTTCTCACATATGCTGAATATTAATGCTTATGCAAATGACAGGACACCAAACCCACTGGAGAACAGCTTTCTGAAAACAATTAGCATCTTCCAGAGTTCAAAGGCAATATTGTGTAGGTTCCACCAGATCTGTATGTTGCAATCCTGCGGGAGTGCAGGGAAACTGGACTTCAAAGGAACTCTCTGACCACCAGAGTAAGCATTGTAACAAGGAGGCAGATTCTCCCAGGGTTTTTCATGCTGGATTTGTGAGCAACATGCTATATTTCTCCTCATAAATCTATCCATTGGGAATAATCATGAATCTGCATCAAAAGATGTAACAAAGGGACTGAAAATTGAAGGGATTAGCAGTCATGTGCCCTGTAAGCCATAGAATTTGGAAATGAAGCTACAAGATAGAGTTAATGCTTTGGACAGTTATTTACATTTTTGATTTATGTGTTCATTGCAAACATACAATTTGATTTTTGATTTGATTTATTATTGAGACATGTATTAGTGTACAATGAAAAGTATTGTTTTTTGCGTGCTGTACAAAGAAAACACACCGTCCACAGAGAAGAAAACGAGAGAATGCACAGTCATTGCTAGGGTATAGAGAAAGATCAGCTTGATGCAAGGTAGGTTCATTTATATGTCCAAAAGTTTGATGGCAGCAGAGAAGAAGTTATTCTTGAGGCGGTTGGGACATGACCTCAAAATTTTGTATCTTTTTCCCAATAGAAGAAGGTGGAAGAGAGAATGTTCAGTGTGTGAGGTCCTTAATTATGCTGGCTGCTTTTCCGAGGTAGCGTGAAGAGTAGACAGAGTCAGTGGAGGGGAGGATGATTTGCACGATGGATTGGGTACATTCACAACCCTTTGCAGTTTCTGACAATCTTGGACAGAGCTGGAGCCACACAAACTTGCATCCTACTTTGAATTGATTGCATATCAGTTAGAATAAAATTACAGTGCAGAAGGAGGCCCCATTAGCTTTGCACCGCCACTAATTCTATCCAGTCCTTATTCCCACATATTAACCCTGCTGATCCCCCTGCAGTAAGGGGCAATTTAGCATGGCCAATCAAGCTAATCCCCCCATCTTTGGGGTGTGGGAGAAAATTGGAGCACCTGGAAGAAACCCACACAGACATGGAGAGAATGTGCAAATTCCATACAGAGAGTGACCCAAGTCAGGAATCGAACCCGGGTCCCTGGTGCTGTGAAGCAGCAGTGCTAACCACTGTGCCACCGTGGCGCAGATTAACTGTTAAAGTGAATAATATTTTGCATTCATTTGATTTCACGTTAAATTGTTCTAATAGTTATCTAATAGAAAATCTTGTTCCCAATATTGGTAATGTTTACCTGGATGAATCAATCAATTTGAATCAACCAATATTATTAAGGAATTGTCACTTGGGTCACTGTCTGTGTGGAATCTGCACATTCACGTGTGTGCATGGGTTTCCTTTTGGGTGTTTCAGTTTCCTCCCACAGTCCAAAAATGTGTCAGTTGGGTGGATTGGCCATGCTAAATTGCCCAATAGTGTCTTAAGATGTGTAGGCTAGGGAGATTAGCCGGGTAAATCGCAGATTTACAGAGATAGGGCAGAGGGGAAACTATAACAATCATCTGTAGAGGAAAGCAAGGGTGACATGTGGCACAGTGGTTAGCACTGCTGCCTCACAGTGCCAGGGACCCAGGTTCAATTGGGTCACTGTATATGTGTAGTCTGCATGTTCTCCCTATGTCTGTGTGGGTTTCCTCTGGGAGTTCCGGTTTCCTCCCACAGCCTGAAAGATGTATTGGTTGGGTGCATTGGCTTTGCTAAGTTCCTCCTCAGTGTACCCGAACAGGTGCTGGAGTGTGGCCACGAGAAGATTATCACAATAACTTCATTGCAGTGTTAATGTAAGCCTATTTGTGATACTAATAAAATGAACTTAAAGCAAGGCTTAAAGGACCTGGTGGCGTTTGCCTGGTGTTTTTGCGCATTCAGCTATTTTGCATGATTTTTAATTCACTGAACCGTAAACAGGTAAGAAGAGGCCTGTGGAGCTCAGCCTGATTGAAAATTGGTAAATATTTTTTGTATTACTCCAGGGAAGAATTATGCAATTTTACAGAACAGCCCTGGAGAGTTTGAGAGGAACAGCAAACTTCAAAGAAATATCGCCTGAAGGAATTGGAAGAAGCTGGTAAAATACAATACAAGTTACCTGCAGGAGCCAGAGAGAGTAACAAAACTGATTGTTTGACTGCGTGTACCAGAGAGATATGACAAGAGAATAGTAACAACGGCTTAGATGTATAGCATTATAACGACGCAGTTTTTTAACCCTATTGTTCCCACATGCACCACAACATTACTCAGTAGGTAACAGTCTCAACTCTTCAGTCAGAAAGTTTGGGGTTCAAGTTTCACACCGGAGATTTAAGCATGGAATTTCAAACAAGGCACAAATGTAGCACTGAGAGAGAGCTTCCCTGGTGGAGGGGGTCCTCTTCCAGAAGACATTTTCACACGAGCTCCTTTTCTGGGTGAATGTGAAAAATCCAATAGCATTATTCCAAGGAAGATAGTCGTGTTAATTCTTCCTGGTATCCTAGCCAATATACATCCCTCTCCCAACATCACGGATAGGGATTAACGAGTCATGATCGCATTCCTGTTTGCAGAAACAAGCTCTGATCAATTTGTTGCTTTATTACTGTAAGGATCAGTGGCTTCATTTCAAAAATGCTCAATTCCTCCAGCGCCACACCACAGTTAAGAAAACCCACCAATGCCTCTAATTTCTCAGAAGACTAAGGAAATTTGGCATATCAGCTATGACTGTCACCAACTTTTACAGATGCACCATAGAAAGCATTCTTTCCGGAAGTACCACAGTTTGGTATGGTTTCTGCTCTGCCCAAGACTGCCAGAAAACGCAAATGGGTGTGAATGAAGCCCAGTCCATCACTAAAACCAGCCTCCCATCCATTGACATTGTCTATACTTCCCTCAGCCTCTGAAAAGCAGCTAACGTCATTAAGGACCCCACACACCCCGGACATTCTCTTTTCCACCTTCACCCATCGGGTAAAAGATACAAAATTCTGAGGTCACGTACCAACTGACTCAAGAACAGCTTCTTCCTGGCAGATTTTTGAATGGACCTGCCTTATATTAAGCTGATCTTCCTATTCACCCTAGCAATGATCCTAATACTATGTTCTGCACCCTCTGCTTTTGTTCTCCCCTGCACGCTGTAGGAACAGTGAAGTTTATTTATTAGTTTCACATGCAGGTTTACATTAACACTGCAATGAAGTTACTGTGAAAATCCCCTACTTGCCACACTCTGGTGCCTGTTCGGGTACACAGAGGGAGAATTTAGCATGGTCAATGCACCTAACCAGCATGTCTTTCGGACTGTGGGAGGAAATCGGAGTACCCAGAGGAAACCCACGCAGATACGGGGAGAACGTGCAGAGTCTGCAGTCATTGAAGGCCGAGAATCAAATCCGGGTCCCTGGTGTTGTGAGGCAACAGTGCTAACCACTGTGCCACTGAGTATGCTTTGTCTGTATAGCTTGCAAGAAACAATACTTTTCACTATACGTGACAATAATAAATCAAATCAAATCACAGAATACAGAATAAATTTCATAGAATCAATGGAGACTTCACTGACAATAATCCTACCCATGTCCTATCATCATAATTCTACATATTTACCCTGCTAATCCCTCTAATCTATGCATCCCGGGACACAAACGAGAAATTCACCTAATCCGCATATTTTTGGACAGTGCGAGGAAATTGGAGCACTGGAGGAAACCCATGCAGACATGGGGAGAATGTACAAACTCCACAAAGACAGTGACCCAGGCCAGGAATCGAATCCGGGTCCCTGACACTGTGAGGTGTGTGGCCCTAATTTATAAGAATGTTGCCAGAAATGAGGAAGTTTAGCTTCAAGGGAAGATTGGGTAGGCTGGGTTTGCCTTTCTCTGTATCAAAGAGGCTTTGATTTGAGGCTTCTGGAGAGAGTGGATTCCAAGGACTTACTCCAATAACCAGGGTGATTGAAAATAGAAAGAATTACAGAGGAATTGAGAGGGAATTTTTCCACCCAGAATGCAATGGGGCTCTGAAAATCACTACTTGAAAAGGTGCCAGAGGCAGAAAGCCCTATCATTAAAAAAGCTTCTTGCATATACTCGTAAAGTGTTGTAACTGAAAGGGATACAGAACAACAACCAGAAGGAGGGAAATCAGACCTGTCAACACTTTATTCCTTGTCTAACATGGACACAACGGACAAAATGGCCGCCTTCTGTACCAGAAATCTTCCCGTGTTTCCATGCTCAACAAATAGGTGCTCTTAATTAAATAAAGATTAAAAATCATCCAAAATTAAATACACCTGATTAATTTAAATAGTTTTGCCATTGCGATGATAACTGGAGATCTCGAGGGTGATTCTTCCAAAAAGATTCCAAGTGTTGTGGGAAAAATTGGAAGAAATCATGCTGGCTGTTTTCAGCGGGTGTTTCAAGATGAATCTCCCCCCACACTCTGTGTATTGCAGACAGCCACACAGATATTCAGTGGGAAAGACCTATTCCTACTGTAAAGGACAGTAGCACAGCGCTGAGAGGGCCAATGCAAATGTGCCAATCTGTCAGCGTCGAGATCGGAGCAGCGGCACCACACCGCCAGCCTCCAAATTGCAGGCCAGCTGGATTACTGGCCAGCTCTGTGATTCCTCCCCCTCCTCCCCCCACCCATTGCAGTTCCGACCCCACATCCTCACCCCCTTCCGGCATGTTGACCCCACGCTCGGCACCAAAACCCAGCCCCAATTCTGGCCAACCTTCCTCTGATTGCAGTCCCAGTGCAAAGTGGCAGCGTGCCACCGCCCATCCCCACCAATCACATCCCCCCATATGAGGCCCTGTGCTCCATGAGGCCCCCAACCCCTTGGCACTGCCCAACGCCTGATGGGCAATGCCAAGATGCCTCCCTGGGTATTAGCACTTTGCGCCTTGGGCAGCACCCTGGGAATCAGGTTGGCACTGTCCAGGTGTAATGTCCAGGAAGCGCCCATTCCAATGCCCGACCTTCTGGGGAGGCCTTGATTGCCCCTCCCCCCCCATTTCTCCCCTGTGGGGTCAGGCCACCAGCTGCCTGCAGTTGGGGGACTGTATTAAAGGCCTCTGAATTGGAACACTCTTAGCTGGTTGTGTGGGGTGGGGGGGGGGGGGGGGGGGGGGGGGGGGGGGCAGGCCCGGAGAATTCAATCCCAGGCATTAATGACGGTCAAATCGGATTTAAATTCTCTTTGAAATAAATTATGCCACTTCGCACCAGATAGTGGCACAGAGCGGATGAAACTGAAAATCCAACGTGTGAAGGCCGTTGTGCCCAGCAGTGAGCCCGTTAAATGGCCTCGACTTTTCCAACGTGGGAGAATCACCCCCTCATTGGCAAACTCTCCTCAAACACCACATTCAGAACACTTTGAAGGAGATATGTTTCCCATTCCGCCTGCCATGGGAATTGTAGCGGGGACGCAAGGGGTGAACTATGTAAAAGTCCGTTGACCTTAGGTTTTGGGGACAAGCACAGCTGGAAGATCCCAACCATGGTCTTTTTAAAGTGAGTCTTTAATTTTATTGAAAATATCCTGTGTGTTCATGAGTCATAACAGAGACGCAGTCATGATTCTCCGCATCGGGTGAACATTTTACCAACTGCTGGAAGAACAGGCAAAATAATTCTCTGCAACAAGCACTAATGGGTGTGAAAAAACAAGAGACAAATAAACTTGTTGAGACACAGTTTTCAAAATTGATTCCTTGATTGATGGCAAATTAGAATATGATTTGATTTAGCTGGTCATGGCGGTGGGAAGAGAATAGGCAATCTTAGCAGTGGTTTAAAACATTCTGACTCAGGTCTATTCTAGAGCAGGCTTGCTTTTATTTATTTTACCTCACTCTTAAAGTTTCAAAACCTGTGCAGAGGGAACAGGACAAGCCTGAATCCACCTCCCTGCTTTCTGCAAAAACCAATTCAAATCGAATCCAGTTCATGGTCCCCATGAGAGAGCCATAAAAGATCCATGATGTGGAGTTGCCAGTGTTGGACTTGGGTAAGCACAGTAAGTTGTCTCACAACACTAGGTTAAAGTCCAACAGGTTTATTTGGTAGTACGAATTTTCAGAGCACTGCTCCTTTATCAGGTAAGTCATCAGATGAAGGAACAGTGCTCCAAAATCTCATGCTACCAAATAAACCTGTTGGACTTTAACCTGGTGTTGTGAGGCTATTTACTATGCAAGATCCAAGCAGACAAGAAAAGGCATTGGCACAGTGGCACAGCGGTTAGAACTGCTGCCTCACAGCTCCAGGAACCCAGGTTTGATTCCCAGCTTGGGTCACTGTCTGTGTTCTGTCTGCATGTTTCCCCTCCGTGTCTGTGTGACATTCCTCCGGTGTTCTGGTATCTCCCACTGTCGGAAAGATGTGCTACTTAGGTGCATTGGCCATGCTTAAATTCTCCCTCAGTGTACCCGAACAGGTGCCAGAGTGTGGCGATTCGGGGATTTTCACAGTCACTTCATTGCACTGTTAACGTAAGCCTACACTAATAAATAGACTTGATCTGATGCTTGACTTTAGCCAAAAGGCCGAGACACATTCTGAGTCGAATGAAATGATCTACTTGTTTCGAAGGTCAGAGGGTTGTTTGTTTAACACTGCTACTGAATGATAAAATCCTATTCTGGTTAACTTAGCTATTCTTGCCTTTTCAACTTTGTCCTGGTAAAAATGCAGATTGCATTAATTAAAGAAACTTAAATTTTCCAGATAAATGATGTCGAACTGGTGTCACACAGTCTTGCAGCATTGAAAAAGGCCATGTGCATGTTAGCCTGTCTGCTATTTTAAGGGAGGCACTAACCCATTTATTTAAACAGGTTAATGAGTCTTAAAATAGGTGATAGAAAAACGTCATCCTGACATGTCAGGGACATCACTGCTAATATCTCCTACCAGCAGTAATTTATGAGCCAAAAACAAGCATGTAAAAGAGTTCCTGATCACTTTTACAATAGTAAGACAACTAGGATGCAGAGTCGAAGATTAAGCTTTTGAGAGAATTGTAAGCCCCACTTAACTGCCTCTGAATTGATTGAGAAGAGGCATAACAGTGGCATCTTAATGAGAGTGAATGAGTAACACACCTTCCCTACAGCTTTAATTTAGTGTTAATGGAACCTCTAAATCCCAATCAGTCATGGATCTAATTACCTTTTGGATTAATCAACAATTACATACTTTTTAATACTTTTTTTTCAACTTTCTGTCGTTTACCTAATTTCAGAAGCCTGTACATGTGAGTTTTGTTGGCTAGGTCAGCATTTATTGCCTACCCCTAGTTCCCTCTTGAGGAGGCTGTGGTGAGCTGCCTTCCTGAACTGCAACAGTCCCAGAGGTGTAAGTATCCCCACAGTGCTTGCTGGTAGGGAGGAAGTTCCAGGATTTTGACCCAGCGGCAGTGAAGGAGTAGTGGGACATTTCCAAGTCGGGATGTTGAAGTTACTTGGAGGGAAAACCTCCAGGTGGTAGTGCCCTCAGGCATCTGCCACCCTTATCCTTCCAGATGGTAATGATCATGGGTTTGCAAGGTGTGTCTAAGGATCTTTGGTGTGTTCCTGCAGTGCATTATATAGATAGGGTGCCCATCAAGGGAGCTGTTTTGTCCTGGATGGTATCAAGCTTTTTGATTGTTTTTGGGCTGCATTTGTTCAGGCAAGTAGGGGATATTCTATTACACTTCCTGACTTGTGCCTTGTAGATGGTGCAAGGTTTTAAAGGGTCAGAATTCTTAGCCATTGTGTTTATGTGGTGAGTCCAGTTCAATTTCTGATCAATAACAACCCCTGTATAGTTGATGGGGGAGTAGGTGTGATGAGAGGGAGATTCTACCAGGGGGAGTGTTCTTCTGGGGGCATGGGTTGTGGATGTGGGTTGGGGGCTGCAGCAGCATTCGTGTGTGAAGGCACCTAGGTATTGTTGCTTCAATGGGGTGTGCTGTGTGTTTGGGGAAATCACAGTGTGAGTGATAGGGATTAAAGCCCGTACATTGCACACCTAAAAATACTCCTACCTTGTAACTTGTGTGGAGTTCCTGGATTGAACTAATCTCTGTACCCCACCCCACCCCAACCCCCAACCACAGACAACACAGCTGAGCTGACAGCGAGATGAGGGAATAAAACAGAAACACAGGAAAAAGGAAGCTAATTTTTTTCTTTCTTCCTCTCTAGAGAAAAATGAAGAGAAACCCAGACACAATCCTCCACAGGGACCAACTCTGCAGCGTCAAGGATGCTGGAAAGCATCAAGAGCGAATAAGTCGTGACTTCTATTGCTGAATGAAACAAGTGGCAGCGTCTGCGCACCTGTTCAGGGGAGGGGTGAACAGGAATTATGGAGCTCACCCACGTTATAAAGTGGAGGTGGATCCCCCTGCGCCGTCCTCCGAGTGCTAACACTTAATCTCTCAGCGGATTACCTCACCTCATAGTCTGTAAAAGTGAATGTGCTGTGTTAAACGTCAAGGTTTATTTATTAATCACAAGTAAGGCTTACATTAACACTGCAATGAAGTTACTATGAAAATCCCCTAGTCGCCACATTCCAGCTCCTGTTCAGGTCAATGCATCTAACCAGCACGCTTTTCAGACTGTGGGAGGAAATTGGAGCTCCTGGAGGAAATCCACACAGACACAGGGAGAATGTGGACAGTGACTAAAGCCAGGAATTGAACGCAGATCCCCAGTGCTATGAAGCAGCAGTGTTAATCGCTGTGCCACCCCAGTGGTATCATCTGTTCTTCAGAACTTTTAGTTTTAGTCAAAAGAACTCCCTGACACTCCCTCTAAAGTCAGCAAATAGCAATTTATTTATCTAACAGTGGAAAAAAATTAGCTAAACTATTAACAAACCGAAGAAAACATGATTCTAATGGAATGATGTTTCGTTAAATACAATTCCCACTTATTAACAAAATAAAATTTAGTCACTCTCAAAATTATAACCAGGCTTGGCATCTTCTGGAATATTTGAGGCCTTTTCTGCTCATTCTTCTGTATAGACCATAGGACATAGGAGCGGAATTAGACCACGCAGCCCATCAAGTCTGCTCCAATCATGGCGGATATTTTTCTCATACCCATTCTCCTGTCTTTTCCCCATCACCCCTGATCCCCTTATTAATCAAGAACCTATCTATCTCTGTCTTAAAGCTACTTAATAACCCAGCCTCCACAGCCTTCTACAGCAAAAAGTATCACAGATTCACCACTTTCTGGCTGGAGAAATTCCTCCTCTTCTCTGTTTTAAAGTATTGTCCCTTTAGCCTGAGGTTGTGCTCTCTGGTTCTAGTTTTTCCTACTAATGTAAACATCCTCTCCATGTCCATTCTATCCAGGCCCCGCAGCATCATGTAAGTTTCAATAAGATTCTTCCTCACCCTTCTAAACTCCAATGAGTACTGAGCCAGAATCCTCAGCCATTCCTCATATGACAAGGTCTTCATTCCAGGGATCATACTTGTGAGCCTTCTCTGGACCTTTCCAAGGCCAACACATCCTTCCTTAGATTATGGAATCCAAAGTTGCTCACAATAAACCAAATAAAGTTTCACCAGAGTTTCTTTCTTCTTTGGCATTTTTTCTATTGAGATGGCACTTTTGCTTAAGACATAAATTTAAGTTGTGAGAGCTACCAGTTCTCTCTCTCTCTCTAGACCTGAACTAAGAGTTGTTAATCTGACAGATGGTAATTGCTTTCCACTTTTTTCCCATTGCCACCCTGTTTTTATACCTGTGATGACATATCAATTTCCTGCATAATATGATTTGTCCTAGGTTTCCAACACTATCAAATTTAAATTTAATAGGTTCTTGGTATCTAATTTGATTGGCTGAATTCAAAAAAATTCAAAAGGCCTGAAAGCCTGTTGCCTTGGTAATGCTGCTGCTTGGCATAGTGATACAATTATTTTTATTTTTTTAGGCACTCTATCTTTTAACTTTCTAAGCATGGGAAAAACACTACCTTTTAGGGCAACACGACAGCTCAGTGACTATTGCTGTGCTGTGCAGATACATGGATTTGGGCCTGTGTCTGTGGGAGTTTGCGCATTCTCCCCGTGCTTGCGTGGGTTTTCTCTGGGAGCTCCGGTTTCTTCCCACATCCCAAGATGTGCTCTTAGGCTAATTGGCAAAACAAATTCTCCCTAAATTGTCTCAAATTTGGTTTTTAATCCATAGATCTATAAACATGGACAGGGATCGCATGTAGAAATGGGAACATCGAGGTGGCGGTGCGGGCTCGTTGGGCCGAAGGGCCTGTTTCTCGTGCTGTTTTGTTCTTTGTTTTTTGTTCTTTGTTCTTTGTTTTAAAGGAACCATGCGGTGCTTTTCCCCTAGCATTTTAGAATTTTACAGACGCCAATCTACAATTATTCTACTCAACTTCACACCTCCCCTCTTAAGAAAAAATGAACTATCATCATGAAAAGGTGCCTTCATTTTTTTCCTCTCTTAAATTCATGATAAAGCATTCGCGATAACATTTTCACGACCCCAATATGTACAATCTGTAAATTAAAAGCTTGGAACATGAGGCAGCAACAGAATAACCTTGTGTTCTTGTCCTTAAATCTTTCCAGAAATTTCAAAGGATTGTGATTGGCATGTACGATCATCTCTGATGCATTGTTTGCAACATAAAAGTTGTAAGGCCATTACCAAACTCAATAACTCTTTTCTTAATTGTTGAATTTTTTTATGTGGATATTGAGTCTTTTTGAAAAATAACTGATTAGTCTTTCAATTCCACAATCATCCTCCTATAACAACACAACTCCTACATCGCTGGCACTGATGGTGACTTTGGAGGATTTCATAAAGTTTGGCACGGCTGAAACAGATGTGGTGGTTAACATTGCTTTTAAATTCTCAAATACTTCTTGGCATTGCTCTGCCAATGAAATTTCACATTCTTTTTTAACAAATTCTCAATAATGCCACTATGCTACGAATTTCCTACAGAGTCCACTCAATCCCAAAAATCATAGTGCTTCCTTCTTCGAGGATGGCCTTGGAAATTCCTCTATGGCCTTTGTCTTCATGTTTCTCAGCATTATCTGTCCGTATCTGATGCTATGTCCCAAAAATGTCACTTCCGCCAACGCAAATTGTTGCCAAATTTATGACCAACTTTGTCTTCCATAGTCTCTTCCAAATGCTCCATGCTATCTTTCCGCAAATGGCTGGAGATCACTAAGTCAACTATCACTAAGTCATGAAGTCAAGACAGCACAATTAGTCAATCCTGAAACAACTCTGTTCACAAGCCTTTGAAAAGTGGCTGGTGTGTTTTTCACCCCGAAGGACATTACTTTAAATTGATACAGCTCATTTGGGGTTACAAAAACAGAAACGTCTTTTGCTCTCTCCGACAAGGCACATCCCAGTAACCGTGAAGTAAGTCCAACTTTGTGATGTAAATGGCTTGTTCTATTTTTCCACACTTTGGAATTGGGTGTGAATCGGATTTAGTCACAGAGTTCACCTTCCGATAATCTACACGGAATTATTAAGCACTACAAAGTTTGGGAACCAACATGATCGGTGAACTTCACTTGCTTTGACTTGGCTCTGTGATGTCTTTTTGTAGCATCGCTCCTATTTCTTTCTGAACCTGCATTGCGTTGATGGGTAATAAATGCTGGCCAGCCAGTGACCCCAATGTTTTTGATTAGGTTTGATTTATTATTGTCACATGTGTTAGCATACGGTGAAAAGTATTATTTCCTGTGTGGTCTACAGACAAAGAATGCTATTCATATAGAAGGAAATGAGAGAGTGTAGAATATAGTATTAGTGTCAATAGCTAGAGTGTAATCAAGTTTTAAAAGCATAGAATGAGAGTAAAATATAGAATTAGAACATATGCTCGGCACAGCTTGCAAGAAGTCACCTTGCTAAGGCACCACCTTGTCTACCATATCCCACAAATAAATAAAAGGAAATGGCAAAAAAAGGTCACAGTTTGTTGCTTGGGGTGGCATGATGGCACAGTGGTTAGCTCTGCTGCCTCACAACGCCAGGGATGCAGTGTCAACTCCAGCCTTGGGTCACCATGTAGAGATTGCACATTCTTCCCCATGTCCGTGTGGGTTGGGCAACAAATGCTGGCCAGCCAGAGACACCTATGAACGAATAAAAAAAACAGGTGCGATTTGCCCTCAAGAATGACCTAAAAACTGCAGGGAGGCGGGATACACATCCTGGAGATGTCTTTATCCACACCAGATCTACTGAAAAATTGATGGGGCAGTTGGAAAAGCCAAGGTTCATCACTTCAACATGGATAAGGAGCAATATGAATCATAGAAACATAGAAAAACTACAGCACAATACAGGCTCTTTGGCCCTCAAAGCTGTGCCGAACATATTCCTACCTTAGAGATTACTGTGCTTACTTATAACCCACTATCTTACTGAGTTCCATGTACTTATCTAAAAGTCTCTTAAAACACGCCATCGAATCCCTATCGAATCATTGAGTAATTTCCTAGAATCAACATTGATCGATGTAACAGTATACACACACCACCTAGTCGAGATGATTGAGCAGTCAGTGATAAATTAATTCAATGTTGGTGCTAATAAATTCAATTTTCAGGAGATGGAAAACTAGGGATAGCACCAGCTGATGCTTCTATTGCTCTTTTTTCAGTTTTGCACACTATTTAATGTCAGTATCCAGCAATGAAGAACATACTTCAACGTAAGGTGAATTCATTTAGCAACAAGACTATACGTGCTAGAACAGCACCAGGGATTTCCTTCACGTGGAGGGATGAGGGAAGCGAGTGTTGTGCTCATTACAGCCGGCCAAGCTTTCAGGGAGATTTAATCGAAGTATTCAAAACCGCAGAGGGCTTCGATAGAAACTTGAAATCGCCTCGGCTGCCTAAAGGGTCAGATGTAAGACAATTAGCAAGAGCGTCAGAGGTGCGACATTGTGTCTCTTTTTCACTCAACTCTGACTCAGAGTCCGTGGTTTGAAAAGAGTGATGGAAGGAGATTGAATGGTATATTTCAAAAGGAATTGGCATAAACAATTCCTTTGGAGCAGGATTTACCCACTGACTATGTTCGCCCCAAACTTGGTAAATCCCATCTGAGGTCAACGCACCTTTACATGGTCCACACTACCTCTCCCCTGTGCCCCCCCCGGCTTATTATAGTTCCCATGGTGGATGGGATGGAAAAATTCCAGTCTTGAACCGGAGGAAATCATCTGGCTTTTGGAAAAGAATGAGGGAAGGATTCTAAATGCATGGTGTTTTATTTATTCATGGAATCATAGAATCCCTGCAATGCAGAAGAAGGCTGTTCAGCCCGTCAAGTCTGCGCTGACTCTTCAACAGAGCATCTTACCCAGTCTCTATCCCCATAACTCCACATATTTGCCCTGCTATTCCTCTAATCCTCACATCTTGGGGCATTAAGGGACAATTTAGTATCGTCAATCCACTTAACCTGCACATAGGATATTAATGGAAAAGGACGAGACTGGCCCAAAAGGGAGGGTATTTAACTGGGGGAGGGCTAGACACTGCCAGATTAGGCAAGATCTTAAAGATACCGACTGGGATAAGCTTTTTGAGGGCAGGTCGACGAGGTACATGTGGGAGTCTTTCAAGGGAAAACTAAACTCTCTGCAGGAAAGATACGTGCCGGCAAGGAGGAAGGATGGGAAAGGTAGGATTAGAGAACCTTGGCTTACCAGGGAGATTGAGGACTTGATCAAGAAAAAGAGAGAGGCTTACATTAGATCTAGGCAACTAGGGACTGAGACAGCGCTGGAAGCTTATAGAGAGTGTAGACGGGATCTTAAAAGGGGTATTAGAAAGGCAAAAAGGGGCCACGAGGTGGCTCTGGCAGGTAGGATAAAGGAAAATCCAAAGGCATTTTACACCTATGTAAGGAGCAAAAGGATGGTTAGAGGCAAGATTGGACCTCTTAGGGACAGAGGAGGGGATCTATGCTTAGAGCCTGAGGGAATGGGGGAGATCCTGAATGAATACTTTGCGTCGGTATTCACGCAGGAGACTGGACAGATGTCTGTGCCTGATGTTGACAAAGTTGAGGATCGGTTGAGGGAAATAAGGATTACGAGGAAAGAGGTGTTGGGGCTGTTAGGCAGCTTAAAGACATATAAAGCTCCGGGGCCTGATGGCATTTACCCCAGGCTGCTAAGGGAGTTGAGGGAAGACTTGGCTGGGCCTCTGACGCAAATCTTTGTCTCTTCCTTGGACACAGGTGAGGTCCCAGAGGACTGGAGGATAGCAAACGTAGTACCGTTGTTTAAAAAAGGTCAGAGGGATCACCCAGGGAACTATAGGCCGGTGAGCTTGACTTCAGTTATAGGTAAGCTAATGGAGAGGATCCTTAGGGACAGGATGTATGAGCATCTGGAGCGCTGCGATCTGATCAGGGATACGCAGCATGGCTTCGTCAAGGGGAAGTCTTGTCTTACGAATCTAGTGGAATTTTTTGAAGAAGTGACAAAAACAGTTGATGAAGGACAGGCTGTTGATGTCGTCTACATGGATTTCAGTAAGGCGTTTGACAAGGTTCCTCATGGTAGACTGATAGAGAAGGTGAAGGCGCATGGGATACAGGGTCGGGTATGTAGATGGGTCGAGAACTGGCTCGGGAGGAGGAGACAGAGGGTAGTAGTGGAAGGCTCTTTTTCCGGCTGGAAGCCTGTCACTAGTGGAGTGCCACAAGGCTCAGTACTAGGTCCTCTTCTATTTGTGGTCTACATAAACGACTTGGAAGTAGGGGTAGGTGGTGAGATCAGCAAATTTGCTGATGACACCAAGATGCTTGGATTGGCGGGTACAGAAGAGCAGTGTCAGGCAATACAACAGGACATAGACAGGTTGGTAGACTGGGCAGATAGATGGCAAATGGAATTTAATCCGGAAAAATGCGAGGTGATGCATTTTGGCCGGAAAAATGTAGAAGAGAATTATAGGATAAAAGGTAAAACTATACGGAGCATAGAGACGCAGAGAGACTTGGGGGTGCAGGTTCACAAGTCTCTGAAGGTGTCCTCACAGGTGGAGAAGGTGATAAAGAAGGCGTATAGTATGTTAGCTTTCATAGAAAAGGGTATAGAATACAAGAGTAGGAGTTTGATGTTGCAGTTGTATACAACTTTGGTTAGGCCTCACTTGGAATACTGCGCCCAGTTCTGGTCTCCGTACTATCGGAAGGATGTGGAGTCCTTGGAGAGAGTGCAGAGGAGGTTTACCAGGATGCTGCCTGGTATGGAAGGACTGTCCTATGAGGAACGATTAGATAGACTGGGGTTGTTTTCCCTTGAAAGACGTCGGCTTAGAGGGGATCTCATAGAGGTGTATAAGATTATAAGGGGTATAGATAGAGTAAATGGAGGTAAACTTTTTCCACCTTTAGAAATGGATAGGACGAGGGGTCATGGCCATAGGGTGAGGGGGGCTATGTATAGGACGAATATTAGAGGGCAGTTTTTCACACAAAGGGTAGTGGGGGTGTGGAATGCACTGCCGAGTAAGGTGGTGGGAGCAGGCACGCTGGGGCTGTTTAAGGGTCTCTTGGACAGCCACATGAGCGGTATGCAGATAGAGGGATATATTAGGACTGTTTAACTACGGCTTTTTTCCACAGGTAATTCGGTCCATAATTTGAGCATGCATTCGGCAGGTGGTGCGGGTACAGCTCTTGGATGTTGATTCATGGGTTGCCTGGTACCTCATGTCGTAAATGAGTGCTTTATGTGGACCATCTGAAGGGCACCATGACAGCTCAGAGACTATCGATGTGGCTGTGCAGACACTTGGAATTGGGCCGGTGTCTGCGGGAGTTTGCGCGTTCTCCCCGTGGTTGCGTGGGTTTTCTCCGGGCACTCCGGTTTCCTCCCACAACCCAAAAATTCGCTCTTAGGCTGATTGGGAAACAAATTGTCCCTATGGTGAAAATTTTCCATATTAGGAATAATATATATATTATTATATAGGAATATTAAAATATGATAATGTATTTGCTACTATATAGTATGACGGCGGCGCGGGCTCGTTGGGCTGAAGGGCCTGTTTCCCGTGCTGTGTTGCTTAATAATAAAAAAAAAAATCTTTGGAATATAGTAGGAAACGAAGCACCTGGAGGAAACCCACACAAACATGGACAGAACATGCAAACTCCATACATACACAGTTCCCCAAGGCTGGAATTGAACCCAGGTCCCTGGGGCTGTGAGGCAGCAGTGCTAACCACTGTGCCACCATCTGACAAACTGTGACATTTTTCACCATTTAATTTTGTATTCATTGGACAGGGCATCGCTGGTTGGCCAGCATTTATTACCATTCCCTAGTTGGGGGCAGTTGAGAGCCAACCACATTGCTACGGCTCTGGAGTCACATGTAGCCCGGACCAGATAAGGACAACAGATTTCCTTCCCTAAAGCACATTAGTGAATCAGAAGGATTTTTCCAACAATTCACAGAGGATCCATGGTCATCCTTAATTCCAGGTTTTTTTCATCAAATTCAAATTCCACCATCTGCCATGGGGGGATTTGAACCCAGATCCTCAGAACACTTGCGGAGTTTCTGGATTAATAATCCAGCTATTATATTTGGACCATCGCCTCCCTATAGACCACTATCACACCATCTGTGGCCAAGTTGTGGAATGACTCCTCCATATTAAACATCACTTGGGAGAAGCTCAATGGGAAGCAAGGACACAGAATGCACACAGAGGTTGTGGACTTCAATATCTA
This sequence comes from Sphyrna mokarran, assembly GCA_024679065.1. NCBI lineage: Eukaryota > Metazoa > Chordata > Chondrichthyes > Carcharhiniformes > Carcharhinidae > Sphyrna > Sphyrna mokarran. The sequence goes on from JAGIQG010000009.1 coordinate 14,839,916, forward strand.
CCAACAGTGGCGGGCTAACTGAGAACACTATCCATATCTTGTAGGATATAGATGTCAATCCTGTTCAGTGTCAGATGGTTCCAACTATGTAAACCATTTACTTGACTGTTGCTTGTCAACCTAACATGTTGGCCATCAATAACATGCTTCTCGATTGATTACTCTACATTTTCAATGGAGACAAAGTCTTATTTCCACAATGAAAATGATGATTTACCATTATATGGAGTATTATTACCACCACTAGGGCAGAATGCTGTCTCATAGTGCCTGGGACCTGGGTGCGACTCCTGGCTTGGGTCACTGTTTGTACAAAGTTTGCACGTTCTTCTCGTGTCTCGTGCGTTTCCTCCAGGTTTTCTTCCACAATTCAAAGGCATGTTGATTAATTGCATTGGCCATGCTAAATTCTCCCTCAGTGTACCCAAACAGGCACCGGAATGTGGCAATTAGGGAATTTTCACAGTAACTTCATTGCAGTGTGAATGTCAGCCTGCTTGTGGCTAATAAATAAACTTTACTTTAACTACAGATTTAGCAGCCCAAACTTGGTATCTGTGAGTTACTCTGCATCACCAGCAACAGCAAAATCATATGCTGCCAAAATCTCTAATGCTACAGCCCAGTACATTCTTCAATCCTTAGTTACCATTGAACCAGAAGACCAATCTTGGTTCAAAGGGAAATAGCAAAGATCTTGCCAAGGGCAACATGTTGCCTTCGAATACATTACCAATTTAGTGAAGTTGCTACAAAAACAAAACACTAAACAGCAAAAGCAGAAAACTCTCCTGGTCAACAGTGGGGATGTTCACTGATGATTACACAATGTTCAGCAGCATTCACAACTTCTCAGGTACTGAAGCAGTCCAGGCCAACAAGAACTGGACAATATCCAGGCTTGGGATGATAAGTGGCAAATGCCAGGCAATGTCCATCTCCAACTAAAGAAATTCTAACCATCCCTTCTTGACATTCAACAGTTTCATTGTCACAGAATCTCCTCACTATCAACATCTTGGGGTTTAACATTGGCCAGGAACAGCCTTATGAATACTCTGGCTACAAGAACAAATCAGAGGCTAGGAATAACTCACTTACTGGCTCCCCAAAGCCTGTCCACCATTTGCAAAACACAAGTCAGCAATGTAATGAAATGCTCTCCACTTGCTTGGATGAATCTAGCTCCCACAATGCACAAGAAGGTCAACACCATCTAGGATAAAGCAAACCATTTGATTAGCACTCCATCTCTCAGCTTCAATATTCGCTCCCTCCACCACCAACTCATAATGGCAGCAGTGTCTCCCATCTACAAGATATGCTGCAGCAATTCACGAAGGCTTCTTCAACAGACTCTTCCACACCCATACTCACTAACACCTAGAAGGACAAGGAGATGTATGGGGACAACACCTGCAAGCTCCACTCCAAGCTACACACTGATATCATTGAACCCTACAGTGCAGAAAGAGGCCCTTTGGCCACAATCCCATTCAGGTTCTACCCCAATATCTCTATATATTATACCCATTAATCCCTCTAACCTACGCATCCCTGGACACTAAGGAGCAATTTCTTAGCATGGCCAATCAGCCTAACATCTTTGGACTGTGGGGGAAAACTGGATTACCCAGAGGAAACCCACGTTGACATGAGGAGAATGTGCAAACTCAATACAGACAGTGACCTGACTGAGGAATTGAACCCAAGACCTGGAGCAGTGCTAGCCACTGTGATACCGTGCTGCTATCCTGACTTAGAAGTATATCACTGTTCCTTCATTGCTGCTGTGCTAAAATCCTGGAACTCCCTTCCTAACGGCCTGGACCTATATGATGGACCAGTGATTCAAGAAGTCAGCTCATGACCCCTTTCTGAAGGATAAGTAGAAATGGGCAATAAAATGCTGGCCTACATTCGATGAATGAATAAAAAAAATCCAGAAATTCTCATTTGTCATTTTTAAATAGAATCATTAATATCTTCCCGCAAAGACAACACGAACCTCAGCCCTCCAAGAAATCTCATCAGCAATGTTCCCATCCCGTGAAGAAGTTAAAAAGAAAAGAAACGGGAACTCCAATCATGTAACAAACTCCATGGAGTGTCAGCTGAGATGATGGTGTTTGAACAATCCTTTAAGTTCTTTGCTGTCAACCTCGGGTGGTACCAAACACGGGAATTTTTAACCTGTGAAAATGACATAACTGGAATTGGGAAGCACATTGACCTCACTGCATGAATGTTATTGCCACCAGTCTCCCTGTGATATTTGACATGGTGTACAGTGACACAATGTTTACACTGCTGCCTTACAACGCCAGGCAACCAGATTTGATTCCCGATTGGGTCACTGTCTGTATGGGGTCAGCATGTTCTTCCTATGACTGGGTGGGTTTCCTCCTGGTACTCTGGTTTCCCCCAACAGTCTAAAAGACTTGCTGGTTTGGAGCATCGATCCAAACAGGCATTGGAGTGCGGCAACTAGGGAAATTTCACAGTAATTACTTTGACTGTTAATGGAAATCTTATTTCTAATTAATAAATAAACTTTGACTGGATATATCTGTAAGAGACAAATAGAATTGTAAAAAGTGACACTCAGAAAACCATAACGGATGTCAGAGGTGGGTTCTTTACTCAGAGGGTAGTAAGGGCGTGGAATGCCCTGCCTGCAGCAGTTGTGGACTCGCCAACTTTAAGGGCGTTCAAATGGTCAGTGGATAGGCATATGGATAACACTGGAATAGAGGTTAGAGGGCCATTAGATTCGTTCCACTGGTCGGCGTAATGTCAAGGGCTGAAGGGGCTGTACTGCACTGTAATGTTCTATGTTCTATGTCTCTCTGGTGGCGACTCTATCAGAATGCCACACATCAATCCTCACCCTCAGCTCATCCATTTATCAGTAATACTCCTGGCATTAAAGTAGTAACCATCCAGTCTTGCCTTATTCTCTTGAAACTTAATACAGCTGCACTCTCTCTCACTGATTGATAAATACAGGGGGAAGCGATGGCCTGGCTATATTATCATTAAACTATCAATCCAGAAACTCCACTAATGTTCTGGGGACCTGGGTTCAAATCCCGCCAGAGCAGCTGGTGGAAGTTGAATTCAATAAATAAAATCTGGAATGGAGAATCCATTGATGACCATGAAACCATTGTCGCTTGTTGGAAAAACCCATCTGGTTCACTAGTGTCCCTTTAGGGAAGGAAATCCTTACCCAGTTTGGCCTACATGTGCCTCCAGATCCACAGTAATGCTGTTGACTCTCAACTGTCCTCCAAGGGTAACTAGGGATGGGAATCAATGCTGGCCAGCCAGCGGCATCCATGCCCCACCAACAAATATATATATAGATATATAGAATCATCAGAAAACATTTGGCAAAATGTCTCACAAACGATTTATTTAAAAAAAAAATCAGACTCATATATAAAAGGAAATGAAGACAACATGGAGAATTGTTTGACAGACAGGGAGCACTGAATTGGGGTATAATCCCCCCCCTCCATTCCCCCAGTGCGTACGGCTGTATTTGTTGGGTAGTTCCCAACCAGTCTGTACTTCAGTTCTGCCATTCCAATCACGTAATGGACTTTGATTTGATTTTATTTTAACATCTCTCTCAGCGTTTATCATCTATTTATATTCCCTTTATCCAGTTACTATCCCCTTCCCCCAAACCTCATAGTATAAATCTCATCCGATTTTCTTTGCTTTCAGCTCTGACAAAGAGTCATCCAGACTTGAAACCTTGGCTCTGTTCTCTCTCCACAGATGCTGTCAAACCTGCTGAGTTTCCCTAGAATTTTCTATTTGTGTTTCAGATTCCAGCATCTCCAGTGTTTTTGCCTTTATCATAGGGTATATGAGGGGTGGCCAGACGAGAGGAGGGCTTAAAGTAGGTTGGGTTTGGCTTCACCTTTGTTAGTTGTGGCACGGTGGAACACTGGTTAGCACTGCTGCTTCACAGCGCCAACGTCCTAAGTTCAATTCTGGCCTTGGGTGTCTGGGTGGAGTTTGCACATTCTCCCCATGTCTGCATGGATTTCTTCCAGGTGACCTGGTTTCCTCCCACAGTCCAAAGATGTGCAAGTTAGATTGATTGGCCATGATAAATTGCCCCTTAGTGTCAAGGGGATTAGCAGCTGGTCGATTGGCCATGCCCCTTAGTGTCGCAAGATGTGTAGATTAGGGGGATTAGCAGGGTAAATACCTGGGGTTATGGGGATAGAGTCTGATTGGGATTGTTGTCAAGCTCGAAGGTCCGAATAGCCTCCTTCTGCATTGGAGAGATCCTATGATTCTATATGGGGGACAGAATCTTGAAATTTGATGATAGCACACGCATAGGAGATTTGGCAATTAATGAGAAGGATTATGAAATACTCCAGGAAGATAGAAACAAGAGAATTCTTGGCTAGAAAACAAAAGAAGGAATTGGAACATGCATGTCATGAAAAGATATTGAAGGATGTGAGACTTAGGGATTTAAACACATTGGGATGCACATTTGTCTTGGGTAAGTGGTAGTGAATTGACAGGAGATTTTCCACTAAGCTTAATATACTTTTGTACTGAAGTCAATGTTATGGAAAGGAAAAAACATCTTCCTTTTTGAACGAGCGTGGAGGTGTAAAATCTGTCTCCGATGCTGATAGAAGTAAAAATCCCTCACCACAGCTGGAGGTGGGCAATGTCTAAATGCGAGTTTTATTTGACAGAACAAAGAATCAAGACTGTGTATTGTGTTCCCAACCAAGAAAGCAGACATGGAGATGTGCGAGGAACTTAAAGAGATGGATAACCAGAGTGATTCCAGTGAGCCATGGAGGGCCAGTCACCTCTCTGATAATTTAATTGGGCTACGGAAACGACAGATGAATCAATACACGATTTTCAGGAGACACCTGCCATAATCAGCCAAAGCAACGGAAGATGTGACGGCTGATGGAGGGAAAAGCTCACTTCAAAAGCCCTGACGCAACGCTGATTCTGAGCAGCTGAATCAACGTGACACATGGATGGAATATTGCAACTGTGTCCCAGTGTGTCCAACCTTCCAGGGGGTAGAGACACACACACTATATATATATAAATATATATATATAAATATATAGACGTAGTCAGCCTAAGTGAGATTAGGGGGATTGGAAAAGGACAATGAACTAGTGCAAGGGCAAAAAAAAAGAAACAGTACTTAGTGTAGCAAAGTAGGTGGAAATGATCAGGAGTGAGCCTTGTTTGTTCCTGGTTGCAAGTGCGGCAGAGTTTGACAGAATAGAATTCTATTAGTGAAAGAATAACAACATGATTTAAAGTAAACCATTATAATATGAAGATAGGGAAAATACTGTATATTATGCACCAACAAATTAGGCATCACAGCAGGTGAAAGGCAACTTTTACAACACATCCTGAAGAATGTCTCCAGGCGTGATATATTATTAATAGATCTGAACACAAAGGTGAGAGGAAAGAGACTGTGAAATGAAGAATAGTCGTGTGGTTGGAAATTGGTGAATATGGAATTAACTAATGACATATTCAGTTGGTGTATATACTTTAAGCGTCAGGAGATCACTCAATGAGTGGTTGTAAAACCAGGCAGACTGCATTACTGAGAAAGTAGAAGACTGAAAGGTTCTTTGAAAGCATGTACATGTTTATAAAGGAGCTCATTTACACAACCTGCCATCAATTAGTTTTAAGGAGACTAATGCTCCAGCTCAGAAGGAACTTACGCTATAAACCTAAGAACAGCGGTTGAGGAGGATTTTGCAGTACTGCTCATTGAGTTCTCGCCATTTAACTGTATTAAATATGCACCCTGTTGTTACGCCACTTAATGGGGCAAAGCAAAAGGCAGAATACATCCATACCTGACACCACTGCACTATCCAACTCATCTTCCAATTCTAAATAGCCCATGCATTAAAAATGGTCACTGCCAAATGCCAGATCGCTAAAAATAAGATGCAGCTTCTGTTAAGGTGTCCACCAATCATGCCCTGTTTGATAAATCACTTGTTTTCGAATGTCTTTTATGCAAGGCAATATTGTGCGCAGTAATGAGAACCCTTGATAGATTCGTACAAATGGCAATGTTTGACTGAAGCACATTTACACATCAGAGAAATATCTTTCAGAGTTCCTCAAGTCGGAAGGATCTTTTAACTGATATCAAGATGACCACTGCCTCTGGGATAATGGCAATGGGCAATCTTCACCGTCCTTTTTCTCAGAGAATTCATTAGCGAACAACAAAGGATTTATGTACAAGGATCTATGGATCTACAAGACCAGCAGCACATCTTCAGCTGGTTCTGGAATGCTCCAGCTGAAGGAGAACTCCTCCTCTTGGGGTGATTCCCCACTCTGAGTCCCAATTTGTCACCCAGGTCAGATGATTCTTACAAAAGCAAATTACTGTGGATGCTGGTGAGGGGAAGAAAGGTGGGCCATAACCAACAGAGAAAATGCTGGAAAAATCCCAGCAGGTCTCCCTTGTTTTTGTAGATATGATTCATCTTTCATTCCTTCATCCCATAGTATAAATATCTCCTGCTTTTTGTGCCTTTTAGCTTTGACAAAGTGTTTTCTATACTCAGAACATCAGCTATTTCCTCTCCTTACAGATGTTGTCAAACCTGCTGAAATTTTCCAGCGTTCTCCCTTTTCAGGTGACCCTTACTCTGCTGTGTTGCCCTTGTTTAATTATTTCGTGGTCCACCTTCTTATGTCAGGAAAAGGATGCAAACAAAGAGCAAAGAACAACACAGCACAGGAAACAGGCCCTTTGGCTCCACAAGCTCACACTGCCTATTTCAACACTGAGCGAGTGCTTCATTCCAATCCTTCTTCATCTACGACTTTTGTCTACATCTCGTGGACTCCACAATAAAAGGGTACAAATTTAGAGAAATATATGTGCGCCAGATTAAGGGAGATCCAATTTAGGGACAATTTATTAACACCAATCAGCCTAAAAGCACATCTGAAGACACGTACCAACCAACTCAAGAACAGCTTCTTTCCTGCTGCCATCAGACTTTTAAACAAACTTACCTCACATTAAGTTGATCTTTCTCAACAACCTAGCTATAACTGTAACCCTACATTCTGCATCCTCCCCCCCCCCCCCCCCTCAATGTACGGTATGCTTTGTCTGTATAGCATGCAAGTAATGATATTTCTCACTGTATACCAATATGTGACAATAATAAATCAAATCAAATCAAAGACATGGGTGTCACTGGCTGGCCAGTATTTACCGTCCATCCCTCGTTCAGAAGGCAGTTGAGATCAACCACGTTGCTGTTGCTCTGGAATCACATGTAGGCCAGACCAGGTAAGGATGGCAGATTTCCTTCCCTAAAGGACGTTAGTGAATCAGATGTTTTTTTCCCTGCCAATTGACAATGCTTTCAATTGGTCAGTAGATTCTTAATTCCAGATATTTTTAGTGAATTCAAATTTCTCCATTTGCAGTGGTGGGATTTGAAATCGCGTCCCCAGAACATTAGTTGAGTTTCTGGATTGATCGTCTAGCAATAATACAACTGGGACGTTGCCTCCCCCATGCTCCTGCTTTCTCCACAGTAAGAGAACAAGCAGTTAAGACACTGAGAGGGAAGACCTGAGTGGGACTCTTTCTTTCTTCTTCTCTCTCCCTGCAATCCTCATCGCCAAACTTTCAACCCTCTTGAATGATCATCACCAACCAGGGTTCTTTTATCATCACAACACATTAACAGTTAAGTAGTTGGAAACTATACCTCTTTTAACACAAGAAGAATATTTGCGGTTAAATAAGGAGAGAGAAAAGACAGGAACCACCCACGTCCTCCTCATTGTCATAGCGATATTTAATATGGAAGGAGTAACATGTGAAGGGCTAATCTCAGGATTTTGCTCAGGAGAGACTCCTGAACAGAGCAAAGAGATGCCCCAGACCATCTGTGTTGTTAGGCATCCCTGCAGATATCTGCAAAAGTAACGTGATCTTAGGCCTGCACATCCTCGGAATGGCAATCAGAGCCAGATTGTTACTCCACTCTGAGGTTTCTATATCAAATACTTCTCGATTCTTTCTTGTCCAACTTTCCGATTCAGGCCAAGCAAGATCCTCACAATGCAATGTGTTCCTGGAGTCTCTGAGCATTGATGTGTCCCTCCCAGATAGAAGGAAGCTACATCCCCAAGGTCAGGTCGAGACAGTGAAGGACAGTGGTTAGATCGTGCCTCAGGGGCTGGAAGTGGTGTGATTTGATTGGGGTTGGAGAATCCAGGCCATGGAAGGCTGGGTCTTGGGGTGAGATCGGGTCTCACAGGAGTTGTGTTGGGCCTGGATGGGTCTTGCCAGGCTTTGGAGGGGTGATCTGGCTGGAGGGGATCATACCCTTGGGTGAGAGGGTCAGGCTTTTGAAGGAGGTTGTTGGAGTGGGCCCCTGGCTGGGGTGGGGACAATGTTTCATGGGAGTGGTCAGGGGATCCTAAAGGTTGGAGAGATCCTGTCAGGTGGTGTAGTCAATGAGTGAAGGCAGTGCCCTGGGGGTTCAGGGGTATGGAGGTATCTGATGGGAGAGGCCGATGTGGGTTTGTACATTGTTCCCCTGAAGTTAGAAAAAAGTTTTAATTCCCCTATTTTGTTCTGGGTAACTATCAATGTAACCCAGTCAGAATCTGATGAATTGGGTGGCACACTAGCACAGTGGTTAGCGCCATGGACCCAGATTCAATTTTGGCTAAGGGTCACCTTTGTGTAGAGTTTGCGTATTCTCTCTGTGTCTACGTGGGTTTCCTCCGGGTGCTCCTGTTTCCTCCCACAGTCCAAAGATGTGCAGGTTAGGTTGATGGCCATGCTAGTGTCAGGAGACTAGCAGGATAAACATGTGGGGTTACGGAATGGGGCCTGGGTGGGATTGTGATCAGTGCAGGCTCAATGGACTGAATGGCCTCCTTCCGCATTATGGGGATATTATGATTCTATGAGCTGAAAGGACTTTCTTTCCACAGCAAGGAGAGAGCATGTTTTTTAACCAAAAAGCAGAGAATTGTATGACGTCTACCTGTGATGGCGGGAAGATGCATTCACAATGCGGTCAAACAGGTTGATTATCAACCTGCAAAGGTTTTTCTGAAGTGCCAGTGGCAGGCAGTAAGAGAGACAGAGGCTCTGAGTCAGCAACACTTGATGTAGAGTGACACCCCTCAAGGTGTAAGCCTTTGACAATAGACTAGCTACCTGTTCCAGGAAGAACTTGAAATGAGAACTGATGAAAATCTGCCTTTGCAGACCACTGGGTGTGGAAAGAGAAAGGAGTAGCACAGTGGCACAGTGGCTAGTATTGCTACCTCACAGCAATATTTAAATTTAAATTTTAAACAGTGGCAGTGAGAGCTTGGCAGATACCTGTCAGCCATCATCAACTGGTACAATTTCCATGGCAACCCTTCCACCAGTCAAAGTCTGCTGGCCAACCAATCAGCATTGTTTTTTTCATACAAGATGAATAGCGGTGAATTGTCCTGATGAACGCAAGACAAGAAGTTTCGACAGGTCTGTTTCTGTCAGCAATACTCATGCTGTTTTGTGGGATCTTGCTGAGCAGGATTTGGCAGCTGTCCATGCCTTCCCCATGCCTGTAGAGATGTTACAGCTGGTGGGGATCAAAAGGTAATCAAACCTTTTGAGCTGACATTGGCCACATTGACAGGCATGTGCTGTCTTCTAACACTGATGTACCAGCAATGTCAGTACAGCATAACCTCAGCTTTAGTCATGATCATTTCTTTTAAGAATAGCGGTTACAGTAACATAGATTAATTGTTTCATGAGTAATCATGGGTTTAAACCTTCAGTTACAATGTATTAATTCCTCTGTCTCTGCCTACGAGCAAATTATATTTTCTTGATGAATGCACAATCACTTTTGCCTGCCAATTGATGAATTTTAAAATAACACCATAAATGCTCGTGTAGGGGCAGTTGTACAAGAAATAGTCACAGCTTAAATCAAACCACCTTCAATTAAAATATTTGAAGATCTTTTGTCCAACGACTAATATTATCCAGAGTGGTACAATGGTCAGCAATGCTTCCTCACAGCGCCAGGGACGTGGGTTTCATTTTGGTCTTGGGTCACTGTCTGTGTGGAGTTTGCACATTCTCCCCCTGTCTGTGTGGGTTTCCTCCATGCGCTCCGGTTTCCTCCCACAATCCAAAGATGTGTAGTTTAGATGGATTAGGTGGATCGGCCATAATCTATTGCCCCTTACCATCCCATGATGTATAGGTTGGAGGGATCAGACACAGAAATGATGGATTGCATGGCCTCTTCTGCACTGTAGGGATTGTATGGGTTTCCTCCCACAATCCAAAGATGTGTAGGTTAGATGGATTAGGTAGTGGATTTGGCCGGGTTAACTTGCCCTTTCGTGTCCTAAGATGTGTAGCTTAGATGGATTAGTCATGAAAATGCTTGGCCGAATGGCCTCTTCTGCATTGTAGGGATCCTATGGTTCAGCCCAAAGATCTTCAGGTTAGACAGATTAGCCATGATCAATGTGGGGGTTACGATGATAGTCTGGGCTGGAGCTCTTTTGGAGGGTCAGTGCTAACCTGATGGACTGAATGGCCTCTTCTGCACTGTAGGGATTCTATAATACAGCCCAATGATATAGATTAGACAGATTGGCCATGATCAATGTGGGGGTTACGAGGATAGAGTGGGTAGTGCTCTTTTGGAGGGTCAATTCTAACCTGATGGACCAAATGGCCTCCTTCTGCATTGTGGGGATTCTATGGAGTCTCAGGATCCCGGTACCAGAGAAAGTGCAGAAAATCCCGGCAACCTTGAGCTGTGATGTTTGTCTGTTTGCCAAATAGTGAGTACAGTATCATCCATATCACTTCATTGCTAAAATAGAATCCCTGCTGTGCCAAAAAGAGGCTATTCAGCCCATTGAGCCTGCCCCTGCAACAACACCACCCAGGTCCTAGCCTCGTAACTCCACATATTTACCTCACTCATCACTCTGACAGCAAAGGGCAATTTAGCACGACCAATCCACCTAACCTGCACACCTCCGGAGTGTGGGAGGAAACCCACAATATACATGGGGAGAATGTGTAGACTCCTCAGTCACCCAAGCCAGGATTCGAACTCGGGTCCCTAGCGCTGTGAGACAATAGTGTTATCCACCGTGCCGCCATGTCACCCTGCGTACTTATCTAACGTGCTGGGTGCCACATCACAAAGACAGATCACTATCAGGCACGGCATGAACACTTCCCAATGTGACACAAATGGCCCCTCTGGATGAGACACTTATACACTAACATGCAGTGCCTCGGTACTGCGCAAGCAGCCTAACTTGCAACACTCTTAATAATCTAATTCACTTCAGGGTCTTATAGATCACTAAATCATGTTTAAACATCCTGCTGTGCAATTGTTGGACGAAATTGACTTTGTAGAGGTTTCCATATTTAGAAAAGTTCTTTTTCTAGTGTTTGGTAGTTGGAGGGCATTGGCAATTTAAGTTCACCAGAAAAAAAAACATAACGTTAAAAAAAACATTTCAAATATTAATAACGCTTCTGTCAGTAATTTCTCCACTTGATCATTGGTATCTCGAATCATTTGATCTGAAATCTTCAAACATTTAAAAAAGTCAATAGAGTTCAGTGAAATCCACATTGGTGTGTAATGGTATTGTCTACATCACGGTGCCTTGCAGGCATATTGGGAAAATGACCAGGAGATCCAAAGCCTTTTCATATAAAGCTTCGAAGATAGTCTTTTCTTTCATCTTATACAAAATCAATTCCCTTAAAGCAAAATCCCATAAATATATCTTCAAAACCCTTCCATGTACCCCCTAAAATTTGTAATTTGACAGTAGTTTCTTTGAACCTGCGGTTGCTGAGATTTGGAGAGATGTGATTTGAGCTGTAAGAAAACAGAGAGCGAGTCTTCCTCCGACACAAACATTTTTCTTCCGTCTAAAGCATTACGGATCACGTTAATCGCGCGCGGCATTTAAAGTCGCTTAACATCTTTTTTCTCTCTAAATTCCAGAGATTAAACAATATGCTAACAGTCGCTCGGAAGCTTGTCCGACACATCGCAAACTCAAACGAGTGAGTTATCGATTGCTACTCTTGGCACAGGAAACCAGGCAAGGCGTGTGAATGTTAAAAGAATTTAAAATCAAAACAAGGTATTTACCAGCCTACTTGCTTTTTTTTTTCGTAGCAAACTCTGCTAAGTGATCAAAGGTTAATTTTACTGTACAGAACTGGCAACAACAAAGCAGAAGAATTATATAGGAAATGTGCCAAATTTAACAACACATGTTTGATCTGTTAAAATTTTAAAGAAACAATCTAATGGATGTGGCTCTCTTTTAATTAATTTTAATCTTACTTAATGGTAGCTTGTAATAAAATGGATGTACAATTACATATGTTTTATTTATCAAGCATTAATGCATAATTAACCAATATAGCAGCCTCTTCATTGCTAATCCTGTCATACAGCCTACTAATCTTCACAACTAGTACTTAATGATGAAAGTCCCTCAAGCTTTCCCTCTTATCTCAATCTCTGCTTTGTACTGGCACAAATATACCCTCTGTATAGGGGGCCCCCTACTGCTTCTCCAACTCCATGTAAAAGGATGGATAAATTATCAAGGGTGCTCTGTTCACTGAGACCATGCTACATCTACTGTCTGGCTAGAACACCAACAATTCCCATTGACAGTAAAACTACTGAAGTTTTTTTTTAATATAAACAATTCTTAAGAGGAGTAATAAGTCTTTGGCAACCATTCCGACTAATTTCCATCTTACCACAGTGTGAAAACTAACAAAATACTGCAAGCAGAATTTTTTTTTTAAATCCCATTTTGTTTCAGGTTCAGAAGTTTAGGTTTAAATTTATTTTTCAGTGTCGCAAGTAGGCTTACATTAACACTGCAATGGAGTTACTGTGAAAATCCCCTAATTGCCACACTCCAGTGCCTGTTTAGATTCACTAAGGGAGAATTTAAGCATGACCAATGCAACTAATCAGCATGCCCTTTGGACTGTGGGAGGAAACCGGAGCATCTGGAAAAAACCCCCGCAGACATGGGGAGAACTGGCAGACCCCACACTGACCCAAGCCAGGATTCGAACCCGGATCTCTGGCACAGTAAAGCAACAGATCTAAAATTAGTTTAGATGTTGTTATGTTCGTCAGCAATTTTGCTTCAAATAATGTCACGATTACAAGACATGCAGAGAGCTTTTGGGCCTGCCTTAATTCACCCACACAATCAGGTCCCCAGTGTTCAATTGATTTCTTATATTATTCCAAAGATTTACCTTCCAATACTCCCTTTGAATCATAGAACCCGCTACAGTGCAGAAGGAGGCCATTTGGCCCATCAAGCTTGCACTGACAGCAATCTCACCTAGGTCCAATCCTGTAACACCAATGTATTTGTCCTGCTAATCCCTCTGACACAAATGGCTAATTTAAGCATGGCCAATCAACCTAATCTGCACATTTTTGGACTTTGGGAGGAAACCAAAGCACTCGGAGGAAACCCACGCAGACATGGGGAGAACGTGCAAACTTTGCACAGTCACCCGAGGCCAGAATCGAACCCAGGTCCCTGGCACTGTGAGGGAGCATTGCTAACCACTGTGCCATTGTGCCACCCAGACAATTCTGGGCAGGATTCTCCAGCCATTCATGCCAATAGGATTTTCCAGTCTCTTGGCAGTGAATGGAGATTTGGCTGAGTGCCAAGTTCTCCATCCTCATCTGCAGCAATGGCAAGGTGTGAAAGGCTGGAATATCCCGGTCTCTACCTGGAAGTTTATGCCCCAAACTGAGCAGTCTTTGCGCGCAGGAAGATTTCTTATCTGTCCTCAAATTACTTCCAGTTGCCTTGAACCTGCATCCTGCGACAATTCAATTAATTATATCATTCCGAGTTCACTTTTCTGAAGTTGATTAAAGTTTATATATTTCTATAAAGTCGCATTTCAGCTTTCTCCTTTACAGAAATTTCTCAGAACTCCTGACACTAAGGTCTTGTGTCTCCTCTCAACACTGCCTCCAGTCCTTCACTATCTCTCTTGGTTTCTTGGCAACTAGAACTGGCTAACAGTGCACAAAGCGTGGTCAATGTACAGTGTGGTACAGTTTGATCAGTAATTGCTCTGACATATTCCATTGCTGGAGGTTAACAATCTATTTGTCTTGTTGACTCCTGTTCCGTGTAAAATGGGCATGCTTATTGCCCTTGCGATAGAGGCAGTACAGCGAAGGTTTATCAGACTGATTCCTGGGATGATAGGATATTGAATTTGATCATCAGCCATGATCAAAATGAATGGTAGAGCAGGCTTGAAGGACCTACTCCTGCTTCTAGTTTCTATGCTTCCAAGGCTATGAGCCAAGTCATTGAAAGTAAGTGCACACGTACAGCAGGCAGTAAAGACAAATGGCATCTTCATAGTGAGAGGATTTGACTATAGGAATAGGGATGTTTTGCTGCAATTGTACAGGGCATTAGTGAGGCCACACCTGAAGTATTGTGAGCAGTTCTGGTGTCCTTATCTGAGGAAGGATGTTCTTATTATAGAGGGAGTGCAGCAATGGTTTATCAGGCTGATTCCTGTGATTGCAGGTCTGTCATATGAAGAGAGACTAAGTCAGTTAGGATTAGATTCATTGGAGTTTAGAAGAATGAGAGGGGATCTCATAGTACTTATAAAATTCTAACAGAGTTAGACAGGGTAGATTCATAAAGAATGTTGTCAATGGTGGGGGAGTGCAAAACCAGACATCATAGTTTGAGGATAAGGGATAAATCTTTTCCAATTGAGGCAAGGAGAAATTGTTTCACCCAGAAAATGATAAATCTGTGGAATTCACTGCCATAGAAAGCATTTGAGGCCAAAATGTTGTTTGATTTCAAGAAGAAATTAGATATAGCTCTTGGGGCTAAAGGGATATGGGGGGGAGATGAATCAGGATATTGAATTGGATGATCACCTATGATCAAGATGAATGGTGGAGAAGGCTCAAAGGGCTGATTGGCCTCGTCCTGCTTCAAGTTTCTATGTTAACTGTCGTCGGATTCTCAGAATCACTTTTAGTTATTTCAACACCATTCGTGGAGTATGTATGTTGGCGATATTTTCTTCTGATCTGTGCTACTTCACACTGGTCTTCACGAAATATCACATGTTGCTGTTCTCCTATTTTCTCTAAATAATTTTCTTCAGCTTGTGGCCCGCCTCTTCCTGATCCACTGTCCTTCCTAATTTAGTGGTGGCTTCAGATCTTCCCGCTGAGATCCAGCACCATTGCATATATTAGAAACAGTCGCAAATCCTGCACCAAGTACACAGCAATGATGAGTAAAGAAGTGACATTTTTGCTGCCAGGTTCATGACTTCAGGATATGTCAAAGTGCTGGATGACAAACAGAATATTTCTGCGGTGTACTTCCTATTGTAATACGGGAATGTAACATTCACTTTGCACATAGAAAATTTCCACAAACAGTCATGTGTGACCATGGCCAGATAATCCGGGTTAGTGTTTGAGGGATATATGTTAGATCGGACATCAGGGAGAATATCTATTCTTCATCAAATACCACCAAGGTATCATAGAGTTGGGAGGAGGCAGTATCGATGGTAACACCACAAGACCATTAAGCCAGAGATCGAAGCTCATTCTCTGAGGGGCACACGGGTTCAAGTCCCACATTTAAATTCATTAAGGAAATCTGGAATTGGAAGCTAGTCTTCAGTAATGATGACTATGAAACCATCATCGATTGTTGTTAAAATCCTTCTGGATCGCTAATAATCTTTAGGAAATCCTTACCCAGCCTGTCCTACATGTGACTCCAGGCACATAATTGCTATTTTCACCTGGCCTGGCCTAGGTGGATGATCCATCTTTGCCCGGTGCAGACTCGTTGGGCCAAAGGGCCTTTTTCTGTCCTGTAGAGCTTAATAACTCTACAACCATTGTCATAGAATCAGAGAATCTCTACATTGCAGAAGGAGGCCATTCGACCAATTGTGTCTATACCAACAATAATCCTGTTGGGATGGCACGGTGACACAATGGTTAGCACTGTTGCCTTACAGCATCAGGACTCAGGTTTGATCCCCAACTTGTGTCACTATCTATGTGGAGTCTGCATGTTCTTTCCATGGTCTGTGTGGGTTTCCCCCGGTGCTCTGGTTTCCTCCCACAGTCTGAGAGACGTGCTGGTTAGGTGAGTTGGCCATGCTAAATTCTCCCTGAGTGTACCCGAACAGGTGCCAGAGTGTGGTGACTAGAGGATTTTCACAGTAACTTCATTGCAGTGTTAATGTAAGCCTATTTGTGATTTATAAATAAACTTTACTTTTTACTTCACTGTAACACCAGATATTTACCCTACTAATCCGCCTGATACGAAGGGGGCAATTGAACTTGGTCAATAACCTGCACATTTTGCCTTTTGTAAACCATTCAGACCGTTACATGTGTAAGATTGGTATGGAGGGATATGGGCCAAATGTGGGCAATTGGGACTAGCTTAATGGTAAAAACTGGGCAGCTGGCATGGACAAGTTGGGCTGAAAGGCCCGTTTCCATGTTGTAAAACTCTATGACTCAGGAACACCTAGAGGTAACACCCACAGACTCAGGGAGAATGTACAAACTCCACACAGACTGTCACCTGAGGTTGGACTTGAACCCAGGTCCTTAGCACTGTGAGGCTAACCACTGTGACACTGTGCCACCTCAGTCCTTAGCCAGTCTGGCCTATATGTGACTCCAGACCCACAACCATATGTTTGACTCATAACTGTCCTCAGGGCAAGCTACTCCGTTTGAGGGCAATTACGGATGGGCAACAAATTTGGGCCTTGCCAGTGACACCTATATCCTGCGAATGAATGAAAGAAAGAGTAGTTGAAATGACAGTAAAGTATCCCCTGGATTTCCTGCTCATGTCGATAAGGTGGGATTTGAACCCACAGCCATTTGAATAAGAGGTGCTACCATTGTGCAATGACTGACAAATTAACGCTGACCAAAGTTGATCTTTCTCTACATCCTATGGCTGTAATACAACATTCTCCTTTCCTTTTCTATGAACAGTATGCTTCGTCTGTACAGCGCGCAAGAAATAATACTTTTGACCGTATACCAATTCATGCAACAATAAAAAAATCAAATTAGTTACATTGATAACATTCTGCCATTCCTTTGGTACAGTGGGATATGCTAAATACGTTGCCGTGTGTGGCAGCAATGATGATTTTAATCTCTTACCTGTTACTACAGTGGAGAGCATCTAATTGCTGTCTGTCTGGTGCGGGGACCATCTAAGGACTGAACGAGATGGGGAGAACTAATGTGTTTTCTCAAACAATAAAACACTCTGGGAGCATAGAGGCTGTGAGAGAATTTATTATCCTCTTCGCCTCGGAGAAACAAATTGGCTGGACAATTTATTCCTTGATATTATTCTGAAGAATAAATGTCGAAGTGGAAGTTTCTGAAAATATTTATCAGCTGAACTGGGCTGACAATTGATCTTGTGGCACAAAGTATTTTCCACAGGAGTGCTCAGTGGCTGGACTGACCTCTGCTGGATTAATTCTTGTGATAATATTTGAACCCAAGCTTCTTGAGCTTAAGTGACTGACCACCTTTATCTTTGTCTCCGTGGTAAAACCCTCTTGCTCGAGGTTGTGGGGTCGAGTCCCACCCCGGCGATGCTGGGCCTCTGTGAAGTGTTGGGCACCTGCTGTTTTTAAATACAGACTGTCCCTATTTTCTTATTTTCTATAAGGATATAATCACCTCAGCCCAACTGTGACTGAGATGCGCGGACTCTCCAAAAGCACTGGGAGAATGCTGGGCAAGATCAATTCCTTTTCTACTCTATCCTGTCCTCCTGTTGGGGGAAATGCTTGGCCTTTGTGTGATTCCTCTACACGGGACGCACAACAGAAATCAATCTAAACACAGTTGGGGAATCAAATTTACATCCCACACTACATCGCGACCTGCCTCTCATCCCCCTCTCTTAAAATGGTGGGCATTGTGGAATATTTTTCCCTTAAATGTGTTCAGTTCAGTTTATATTATGTCGCGTCTGGTAACTTAAGAGTGCTTTTAATGTCTGCTTCCAGTCCGGCAAGGCAGTGAACATTGTGTCTCGAACACGAGGTGATCCTTATCCCTCTGATCATGCCTTTTGTTACATCCGAAAAAGGGGGTAGCTCTGGGACAAGCAAGGATTATCACTGTTGCGTAAATCTCTACCGACTGTTTGGAAAAGGGATTAAGAGGGTTCCTTTGCCAAAATGGATCATGAAACCTTTGTTTTGAGATAACAGGATCTGGAACTGTGTCAGGCCATGACTGGTATCATTTTTCTCCAAATCAGCAAACCTTGGCTACAGTCACAACCCCACTTCTGATCCCGTTTCAGATTTTAGCCGATGCTGGGATTGTCCAAGACAGTAGCTGCGAGCTACATGTGACTAATTGGGACTCTAGATCTCTCTAATTGCATTTCTGATGAGAAAATTTAAAAAAAAATGAGTAACAGACGCCACTTTTGGGCATTTGAATGCAGGATCTATATTCTCTTGTTTAAGTTTTATTTTTTACTGTCACAAGTAGGCTTACATTAACACAGTAACAATGAAGTTACTGTGAAAATCCCCGAGCCACCACATTACACCATAGAATTCCTCTGTGAAATGATCCTTCTGAACAGTTCCAGTTACTTGCACCTAGAAAGTGTTAATTCTTCGGCGAATGCCAAACATAAAGTTTGAAGTTTATTTATCAGTGTCACAGGTAAGGCTTACGTTAACACTGCAATGAAGTTACCCTAGTGGCCACATTTTGGTAGCTGTTCGGGTACACTGAGAGAGTAATGCAGCTAACCAGAACGACTCTCAGACTGTGGGAGGAAACCAGAGCACCTGGAGAAAACCCACGCAGAAACGGGGAGAATGTGCAAACAGACAATGATCCAAGCCGGCAATCGAACGCGGGTCCCTGCTGATGTGAGGCAGCAGTGCTCCACTGTGCCACCGTGCCACCTTTGCCATCACATGTTGATCTTCGCATTTTGTGCATTGGTTAGTAAAATAGTAAGATAAAAAGCAGAGCATGTGAATGCTTTTTAATTGATATGAGTCCTTGGTTGCTGCTTAGTGGGGCATTTATTAAATAGAAATACACATGCAAAGGACATTTGGCGTGTGAATGTTAAAATTAGCGCATGTGGCTAAATTAATATCCCTATCATCTGTAATTAATCAGCAATGACTACTGCTCAACTCTGCCCTCTGTCATTTATAAGCTTCTGTCTCTAGCATAACATCTTTAAGATATTCAAAATTAAACAACCCAGTTGGGATTGCGTTATCTTGCCAATTTTTCTAATTTAACAGGAGAATTACTGAACAGGTCTAAAGGCTGATTGGAACACAACTTCTCTGTTACATCTTCTGCTGAAGTCCCAAAGAGTGTCCATAAGCCTCCACACCCAGAGGCCTGTCCTAGTTCTGCTGATGTCCCCTTTCTATTTCCAAACCAAGGGTGAAATGTCCCATCCACCTGCCACAGAATCATATATATTTAAGTGGTTGCATGGTTGCTTTAAGGGCTAGTCATATGATTTGTAGGTGGCATCATTAGGGTGTTTCACAGGCTCCAATTGTAGTTTCATTTTCTACTCTGTACATTTTCTACTCTGTCCTGACACCCCTTCCCCAGCAGGCCCCTCCCCAACCATTACAGCAGCCCCCCCCAGCCCACTCCAATAGCCAGCCACTATCGCTGGCTTCTTTCCCTCTGTCACTGCCAAATGCAGAGTGGCAGTGGACCTCCTCACCCCCATAAATCTACCCCCACATGCCTCACCATCACTTGGCCCTACCCCCTTGGAATTCCTCTTGGTAGTGCCAAGGTGCCCCCCCCAGGCATTGCCATTTTGCCCCTTTGGCAGTGCCAAGGCAGCACTCCTGACCCCGCAACCCACTGCCCCCTCCTGCTTCACTCCAATCGGCCATGCATTCTTTCCGGATGTATCACAGCTTGGTATGGTTCCTACTCTGCCCAAGACTGCAAAAAACTACAAAAGGTCATGAATGTAGACCAATCCATCATGCAAATCAGTCTCCCATCCATTGACTCTGTCCACACTTCCCGCTGTCCTGGCAAAGCATCCAGCATAATTAAGGACTCCACACATCCTGGACATTCTTTCTTCCACCTTCATCCATCGGAAAAAGATGTAAAAGATAATGTTGGTAGGTGTCTGAGGTCACCTACCAACCAACTCAAGAAAAGTTTCTTCCCTTTTGCATTAAGTTGATCTTTCTCTACACCCTAGTTATGACTGTAACATTAGATTCTGCACTGTCTCGTTTCCTTCTCTACAAATGGAATGCTTTCTCTGCATAGTGTGCAAGAAATAATACTTTTCACTGTATGTTAATCAAATCAAATTAAATCAATCAAATCAAATCAAATCAAAGCAAATCATATTAAGAAGATGGCAGGAGATTTCAGTCCCGTGCCGCTAATTATGTTTAAAATATGTGGTAATGAGGGCTTGAATAATTTATGCAGCTTCGTGCTGATTTCTAGTGTGGAGCTGATGTCGAGAGGGCTAGAATACAAGAACAGGGATCTATCCCTGAGGCTGTAGAAGGCTCTGGTCACATCCCATTTGGAGTATTGTGATCAATTTTGGGTCCCGTATCTAAGCAATGATGTTCTGGTCTTGGAAAAGGTCAGAGGAAGTTCACAAGAATGATCCCTGGAATGAAGAGATTGTTGTTTAAAGACTCTGGGTCTGTATTTGTTGGAATTTAGCAGAATGAGGGGAGATCTTATTGAATCTTACAGGATATTGCGAGGTCCGGATAGAATGGACATGGAGAGGATGTTTCCACGTGTAGGAGAAACTAGAAAAGAGGGAACAACTTCAGGCTAAAGAGGCAATCAAAGGTCATGCAGCTCCACTGATGCTCCCCACTTCCTAATATCCTACTGTTCATTGTTTATTCCTTTGCCTTGTTAGCCCCCCCAAGATACATCACTTCATCTATTTCAGGAAATTCCTTCTCATCTCTGGTGAGGAGGAATTTCTTCAGCCAACGAGTGGTGAATCTGTGGAACTCTCCGCTGTAGAAGACTGTGGAGGCCAGGTCATAGAGTATCTTTATGAGGTTCTTGATTAATAAGGGGATAAGGAATTATGGGGAAAAGGCAGAAGAACGGGGATGAGAAAAATATCAGCCATGATTGAATGGCTGAACAGACTTGATGGGCTAAGTGGTCTAATTCTGCTCCTATGTCTTATGGTCTTATGGTCTCAGACCTCATTATTCTGGTGCTCCAATCCCTTTGCAGCAGAGACCAACATGTCAATTGGCTTTCCTGAAACAGATGAAGTGATGTATCTTGAGGGGACTAACGAGACAAAGGAATAAACAAAGAACAGTAGGATATTAGGAAGTACAGAGGACCAGAGGGACCTTGGGCTGCATGTCTATTGATGCCAGAACAGGTAGTTAAGGTGGATCAGAGGGATACTTGCCTTTATTAGCCTAGGCATAGAATTTAAAAGCAGGGAGGTTATGATGGAGATGTAAAAAATGCTTGTTAAGTCACAGCTAGAGTATTGTGTACAGTCACCCCACTATCGGAAGGATGTGATTGCACTAGAGAAGGTGCAGAGGAAATTCACTGGAATGTAGGTTGGACTGGAACATTTCAGCTGTGAAGGGAGGCTGGTTAAGCTGGGATTGTTTTCCTTGGAACAGAGAAATCTGAGAGCGGACCTGATTGAAGTGTACAAAATTATGAGGGATCCAGATAGGGTAGAAACGAAGAAACTTTTCCTCTTATTAGAGGGATCAATAATCAGGGGGTATAGATTTAAGAGAAGAAGCAGAAGATTTGGAGGGGATTTGAGGAAATAAATTTTCATCCAGAGGGTGGTGAGAATCTGGAACTCAATGCCTGAAAGAATGGTACCCTCTCAACATTTAAGAAGCAGCTCAACGGACACGTGAAATGTTGTAGCATGCAAGGCTATGGACCAAGTGCTGGAAATGGGATTAGAATGGATAGATGCCTGATGGCTGGTGCAAACACAATAAGCTGAAGGGCCTCTTTTTATTCTGTAAAAACCTATAACTATGATTCTAATTGTTTGCTGTATGTGCAGGCTATCTTTTTGTGTTTCTTGTACAAGTATACCCAAATCTCCCTGAATATCAACATTTACAAGTTCCACATCTTCTAAAAATATTCTGCTTTTCGGCATGATGTCTGGTGATTATTTCAAATAATAATACAATGATTAGCTTGCCTGCATTGGTCTGGGGAGTATTTGATGCTGATTAACTCTTGAAAGAGATTGATCAATATTGAAGCAAGTTTGTCAGCGGGTAAGTTTAAAATCCGGGGAGGCATTTCATCGGGAACTTTAATTGGATTGATTTCTTGCAATAATTTCAAAACAATCCTTTTGCTTCTAATGATGTTTTGTATGTTGAGTACGTAGTAACTATTTTAATCTGAGTATGTGCGTTAAACCTTTTCTGGTAAATACACGAGACAATTGATCACTTAGTGTTTCTCTATTACCCTTAGGATCACATGTAACTCAGTTGTTCATTCTGATATCTGAAACGTCCTCTTCTTTTTTGAATTTCTTAATGAAAATGACCAGAAATTCTAAGGATTCTTGTTAGTAGAGATTATTAGTCAATCAGCAATAATATAAGAACCTAAGAACTAAGAATAGGAGTAGGCTATCTGGCCTCTCAAGCCTACTTTCCCATTCAATAAGATCATGGCTGATCTTTTCGTGGACTCAGCTCCACTTATCCATCCATTCACCATAATCCTTAATTCCGTCACTGTTCAAAAATCTATCTTTGTCTTAAAAACATTCAATGAGGTAGCCTCAACTGCTTCATTCGGCAGGGAATTCCATGGATTCACATCCCTTTGGGTGAATAATTTCCTCTTCAACTCCGTCCTAAATCTGCTCCCCTTTATTCATTGGCACCTCATTGCTAAGAACTAAGTCTACAGCCATGGACTAGGAACATACCACAGTGAAAATTCCTGAATGTAGTCTAAGTTGTCTTGCCCCACTGTGTCTTTTACACTAATGCCCACCCAGATGATAGTTGGATAATTAAAATTCCCCACTATAAACATTTTGCACTTTTCTGTATTTTCCTTGCAAATGCATTTCCCTACATTTTGCCCACTGGTTGGTGACCTACACATGGCACCAAACAATGTTCTTGCACCTCTTTGTTCCTTAGCTCTTACCTATGGTGCATCCAATAACTCACATCATTGCCCCCTGAAAGAATTGAGCAGAGAACTCAGGAAACTCTATTTTGCCATTGTGGAAGATATTGCCCAGCTTAGTGATTACTGTACACCCTATAAAAGGAAACAATATGGAAATGTGACTGGTAGCCACTGTGAAGACACAGATTTGCCATGTTTTTTTTTTAATCATTCATGGGACACACATGTCATTGTCTGAGCCAGAATTTATTGCCTATCCTGAGGGCAGTTAAGAGTCAACCACATTGCTGTGGCTCTGGAGTCACATGTAGGCCAGACAGGTTAAAGATAAGAGCATAAGAAATAGGAGCAGGAGTAGGCCATCTAACCCCTCGAGCTTGCCTCACCATTCAATAAGATCATGGCTGATCTGATAGTGGTTCAGTTCCACTTACCTGCCTGCTCCCATAACCCTTAATTCCCTTATTGGTCAGATTTCCTTCCCTAAAAAGGACATTATGACCGAGATGGGTTTTTCCAACAATCAACAAAGGTTTCATGGTTATCAGTAGATTTTTAATTCCAGATTTTTTTTATTGAATTCAAATTTCCACCATCTGGAAATCACCATCCAGCTGTGGTAGGATTCGAACCTGGGTCGCCAGAACATTAGCTGAGCTTCTGGATTAATAGTCTAGCGATAATAGCACTAGGCTATTGTCACTAGAAAATTAGACTCCAGAACAAGTTCCAGGGGTTGAATGGCTTATTGCTGTTCCACTGTAAGAACTGTGATAAGATATGCAAAGCGACTCCACAAGGTTTGCTCAGGTAAATGAAGGCACTTATTCCCACAAGCAACCTTTTTACTCAGATAGACATGAACCTTCTTCACTAGTATTCTCTTTCAGTTTGCATTAAGATCGCTGAAGGGAAATTTATACTTTACACAAGAGACCTCTACTATCATTATTGTACACCTTGTTCATTTCAAACCACATTGTCTGTGCTATCACAATGGTGATATTTGGAAGGAATGTTAGAAGTTCAAACATTAAGAATGGTGAGCAGGATGTAATCAGCTGGGTAAAAAGGTGATTAGATCCTCTAATCCTCTAACAATGCGCACTCTCTCTTTGCAAAGGAGTAAGTAATGCACGAGCATTGCCAAAGAACCACCCCTACAGAAGGAACACCAAGTCTGAGAGTTTTGAGTACCTCGACGGTCACCTCAGCACCTCACTGTACCTCAAACCAACAGACAACCTCACAATGCTCCACTTCTCCAGCTTCCACCCTAGACACGTTAAAGAAGCCATTCCCTATGGACAATCCCTCCGTATACACAGAATTTGCTCAGATGAGGAGGATCGTGACAGACACCTCCAGACACTGAAGGATGCCCTCGTGAGAACAGGATATGGCGCTCGACTCATCGATCGACAGTTCCAACGTGCCACAACAATAAACCGCACTGATCTCCTCAGAAGACGAACACGGGACACGGTGGACAGAGTACCTTTTGTTGTCCAGTACTTCCCCGGAGCGGAGAAGCTACGACATCTTCTCCGGAGTCTTCAACATATCATTGATGGCGATGAACATCTCGCTAGGGCCATCCCCACCCCCCCACTTCTTGCTTTCAGAGAACCGCACAACCTCAAACAGATCATTGTTCGCAGCAAACTACCCAACCTTCAGGAGAACAGTGACCACAATACCACACAACCCTGCCACAGCAACCTCTGCAAGACATGCTGGATCATAGACATGGACGACATCATCAAACGTGAGGATACCATTCACCAGATGCACGGTACATACTCTTGCAACTCGGCCAACGTTGTCTACCTACTACGTTGCAAGAAAGGATGTCCCGAAGCATGGTATATTGGGGAGACCATGCAAACACTACGACAGCGGATGAATGAGCATCGCTCAACAATCACCAGGCAAAACAGTTCCCTTCCTGTGGGCGAACACTTCAGCAGTCATGGGCATTCGGCCTCCGACCTGCGGGTAACTGTTCTTCAAGGGGGCTTTCGCGATACACGACAGCGCAGAGTCGCTGAACAGAGACTGATAGCCAAGCTCCGCACACATGAGGACGGTCTTGGCTTCATGACACACTATCTGTAACCCCCGTAACTTGCCTGGGTTAGCAAAAAACCTCACTTACTGTGCTGTCTGGGGAAAATACACAATTCTCTAACAATGCTCAGGATCCCCTTCACACACATTGTTAGCCACTTTAACACTTGAATAGCAGGTTAGATGTGAGGATTCGCATTCTAATCAGCAATCTCTGACTGTCTGTGCTGATGTGTGCTATTGCAGACCAGAACACTGCACTTGCCTGAAGAAGTCACAAGAGTGTTGAAAGCTCGCTTTTTTACTATCAAATAAATCGGTTGGATTAATAATTGGTGTTGCTAAATTCTTACTGAGTTTTGAGTACACTCAGGAAGGAGACTTTGCCTGGGAGGCATTCCTGGGCTCCAGGAGATGTGGATGTATTCAGACAAAGATGCAAAGGTCAGTTCGTTAGAGTAAGAGAACCAAAGATCATTTCGGGTTTTATGTGGGTTGTCTGAGTGAAACAAGAAGCATTCCTCAGCCAGAAGAACTCATCAAAGCTTCTTTATCTCCCTGAAAAATCTTTGTCCTAGAAAAGCTTGGAACTTTCTTGGTAAAAGAGGCCAATGTCTCACAGGCAGAATCAGACTTTTCAAGATCTCCAACTTCTGTTCTGACCTCACCAACTCGATTGTACCTGATGAAAAGGTAAAAAAAATCACAAAAATTGCTAACTGCTAAAATCGCAAAGAAAACAAAGACAGGAGAGGGCGGGATTTTCCAGCTGCGCTTTCTCCAAGACCAGAAAATCGTGCCCAAGGTCAACGGACCTTTGCATGGTCCCGCCCTTACAATTCTCATGTTGGGTGGGATGGGAATATTTTGCCCAGAGAATCTTTGATAAGAAACTAATTGCCTTGGTCCAACGTTGCCAATAGATAACAGCCATGGATAATTAATAATCCATTTTTGTTATATGTTAAGTGCTGGTACTTGAGGATGAAGGTATATTGCCACTGTAATCTTTCGTTCTGGGAGCTGGCAAGCCTCATGACAGATGATTAGCTTCCTTGCTGCAACCTGAAATAAAGGCCGTTTTCATACTTAAACTCTGAGGAGGAATTTTCCTTTCCTGCCTTGTACCTGCCTCTATTACTACCTCTGGCAGCTCATTCCAGTATGAAACAATTGCCCCTCTAGACTCTTTTGTATCTCTCCTCTCTCACCTTAAACTTATGCCCTTTAGTTTTAGACTCCCCTATCTTTGGGAAAAGGTATTGTCTATCTATCATATCTATGCCCCTCATTATTATATAGACCTCTATAAGATCACCCCTTAATTCAACAAGAATTCCCAACTCCTGTATTCAATGTTTTGACCGAATAAACCAAGCATCCTGAATGCCTTCTTTACCACTCTGCCCACCTGTGACTCTACTTTCAAAGAGCTATGAATATGTACCTTAATCTCTTTGTTTTGTATCTCTGCCGATGCCCTACCATTAACTGAGTAAGTCCTGCCCTGGTTCGATCTACCAAAATGTATCATTTCACATTTATCCAAATTAAACTCCGTCTGCCATTCATTGGCTCACTGGCCCAATTGATCAAGATCCCATTGCAATCCTAGATAACTGTCTTCACTATTCTATTAGACCACCAATCTTGATATCATCTGCTAACTTACTAACCATGCCTCCTAAATTCTCATCAAAATCATTAATATAAATGACCTGCTGAGATTTTCCAATATTTTCTTTTATTTCAGTTTACAGTTTATTTATGAGTGTTGCAAGGAGACTTACATTAACACTGCAATGAAATTATTGTGAGTTATTTTGCTTTTACCCATAAGAATAAAAATGACTCAAGCATAATGGTGTGGGTAGCATAGTTAGAACTGCTGCCTCACAGCGCCAGGGACCCGGTTTCAATGCCGGCCTCGGATCACTGATACATTCTCCCAGTGTTTGGGTGAATTTCCTCTGGGTGCCCCTGTCTCCATCCACACCCCAAAGATGTGTAGGTTAGGTGGATTGGACAATGCAAACTGCCCCTTCAGTGGCGTAGGATGTATCATTAGGTAGATTAGTCATGTTAAATGTGTGGGGTTACTTGTGTAGGGTGGGGTTGAAGGCCTGGGTAAAATAATCTGTCAGAGAGTTGGCAAAGACTCAATGGGCCAAATGGCCTCCTCTGCAGTGTGGGGATTCTGTGATTGTGTGATATTGTCACTGCTGGCAGCAACCTGAAGGTTTAGAGTCTTTGGGGTTCCTGTTGTTGAAATGTTTTTGTATTCTGACACTTTAGTACTGTT
Organism: Sphyrna mokarran; assembly: GCA_024679065.1. Taxonomy (NCBI): domain Eukaryota; kingdom Metazoa; phylum Chordata; class Chondrichthyes; order Carcharhiniformes; family Carcharhinidae; genus Sphyrna; species Sphyrna mokarran. The sequence goes on from JAGIQG010000009.1 coordinate 14,867,693, forward strand.
CTAATCTAGTTTCAGTTTCAATGTGATTGTTTCTCATGCTGTGTCAGCATTTCACGTGCTATTGAACACCTTAGCTGCATATTGTTGAATCATCAGAACTCAACCCCATTTGGGCTGGCATTTCTGGTCTCGGAATGAATGGATGCTGAGTAAGTTGTCTGATTGGTTAATTGGCCTTTGGTGGTTGAATTATCAGCCCCAACATACCATTAATGCTTGGATTAAGTAGGCCTGTGGCTACACAGGTTGTTAACAATAACGATTATTGCTGTTTTACAACAGGATCACGGAGCAGCTTATTAGTTTTTACTTTGTCCGATGGATCTTTCTTTGCTGATATGGAGATCCAAAACTGTGAGTTTGATTGTTGCAGTGTTCTCAACTAATTCTTGTAACATTTCTTATTTAGGGGATTTTCACAGTAACTTCATTGCAGTGGTAATGTAAGCCTACTTGGAGCACTAATAAATATAAAATACAGTTTGTTAAAAAAAATATTATAGCAGGAGAGCTAAACATGATATGGAATGGGTTTAAATTACTCGCCGAACTCTGCATTGCAGCATTTTTTTAAGAAGGTTTTCCAGGAGCTGGCAATGCAGGCACTATGTTATATTTCAAATCTGGATTTCAGACTATTATTGAGAGACAATCTGTGATTAAAAAGCTCAGATACCCATGAAATCCTGTATCCCAGCATTTCCCGTGTCTACCATTCAATTCCAGCATCTCTATGTGTGTTCTGCTCCTGGTTAATTTTTTTTATTCATCCATGGGACATGGGTGTCACTGGCTGGCACTTGTTACTCGTCCCTATTTGATTTGATTTATTATTGTCACATGTATTAACATACAGTGAATTCTTGCCTGTTATACAGACAAAGCATACCGCACATAGAGCAGGAAAGGAGAGGGTGCAGAATGTAGTGTTATAGTCATAGCCAAGGTGTAGAGAAAGATCAACTCAATACAAGGTAGGCCCATTCAGAAATCTGGTGGCAGCAGGGAAGAAGCTGTTCTTGAGTTGGTTGGTAACTGATCTCAGACTTTAGCATTGTTTTCCTGATGGAAGAAGGTGGAAGAGAGAATGTCAGGGGTGCATGGGGACCTTGATTATGCTTCCTGCTTTTCCAAGACAGCAGGAAGTGCAGATAGAGACAATGGGTGGGAGACTTTGGGTGATGGACTGGGCTTTGCCCATGATCCTTTGTAGCTCCTTGCAGTCTTGGGCAGAGCAGGAGCCATACCAAGCTATGATACAACCAGAAAGAATGCTTCTATAGTGCATCTGTAAAAGTTGGTGAGAGTCGTTGCTGACATGCCAAATTTCTTTAGTCTTCTGAGAAAGTAGAGGCTTTGGTGAGCTTTCTTAATGGTCCGGGACAGATTGTTGGTGATGCAGCTTAGCACACATACAAATGCAAAATTATGTGATTGGGATCACACACCAGCTGCACATTAATGAAATATCTTGGTGCTGATAAAATTGAGGGGGTTCTAATGCAGAAAGCCCCATGAGTACTATTGGGGGCACCCTATATCCTGCTCATCTGCAATAGTTGGCAACTTGATCACTCTACAAGATCATGAGAGGACAACCTGCATTTATATAACGCCTTTCACAAGAAGCACATTCAATTAAGTTACCTCACAAAAGCATGTTTACATGGAGATTGATTGTAAGATTCTTAAAGGAAAAGCTTTCTGGAGGGATCTATTGAGCCTAAGAAAAGGGCACTGTGACTCATTGTTGGGTGATGCACAGAAGGCCAGAATGAGAGGATCACAGGCTTCTGAGGGAGTTGCGTAAACCTGTTAGATATTACAGAAAGGCTAGGTCATGAGGAGATTTGGACACGAAAATAAGAATTTTAAATTAAAAGCGATTGTGAACTTATGTAGGTCAGTAAGCCCAGGGGTGTTGAGTGAGTGAATTTAGTGAAGAGTATCATACGCACAGTAGAGTTTTGGAACAGGTTGGGCGGGGAGGGGAGGACGGGGGGCGGGTGGCGCAGAATGTAATTTGTTGTCATCTGTGTAGGTGAGGAACCTGACATCATGACACCTAAGTCGAGGAGGTGGAGGATTTCAGAGCAATGGTGAGAGTTTTGGGAAAAGAAGTGGCTGGTGGCAATGCTTTGGCTACGATTAGGTAAGTAAGAATCTGATTTAGAGGATTGATGGAGGAGAGGCATTGGAGAGAAATAACAGGATCAAAGATTGCAAAGCAGTGAAGGAGAGGCTGTCCACCATCATTATGTTCACACAATGAACAAACTCTAATGGCTGTTAAATTAAAAGGATGGCACAGTGGTTAGCACTACTACCTCAGTGTCAGGGACCTGGGTTCAATTCTGGTCTTTAATGTCTGTGTGGTGTTTGCACATTCTCCCCATGTGTGCATGAGTTTCCTTCAGGTGCTCCAGTTTCCCGTCACAGTCCAAAGGTGTGCAGTTTAGGTAGATTGGCCATGCTAAATTTCCCTGAGTGTCCCAAGATGTGTTGGTTAGGTGGATTCACCATAGTGAATGTACAGGGTTATGGGGAGAGGGTAGGGGACGGGACTGTGGATAAGATGCTCTCTCTGAGAGTCAGTGCAGGCTTGATGGGCTGAATGGTCTCCTTCTGCACTGTAGGGTTTTCTGAAGCAAATTTTCCCATCCCATCCACCACTGCGATTGTTGTGAAAAGGGGGTAGACCATGGAAAAGTCCGTTGACCTCGGGTGGGACTTTCTGGTTTCGGGGTGAATGTGGCAGGAAAATTTCGTCCAATGTGTTTTAGCATCCTTTGATGCTCAAACAAAACTTTAGTGAAGTCCCTCCAATCCCATGCTTTTGTGGTTTATCTAAACCTACGAGGCTTTGCTTCCCTTACACAACCCGAGATAGACAACTCCAAGCTCTTTATTAAGAACTATTTACAAAGGTCTCAGGAGTAAACAAGTTGTACTCCAGAGATAGGCTGTTTGGCTGCCAGCTCCTTTAATACCCTTGGTCATCTGACTATTGATGGCATTTGCATCGTTAGCCACATCATGGTCTCACTAGCAGATTATTTAACTGCTACTTTACATCTCACCCCTTCCTCTCACCCAGTATAACCTCAAACTCTCACAATCTTTTGTTAAACTATTTTCATCACATTTTCCCCATTTCTATAAATCTCCTTTACCTTTCCAGATCCTATTCAATTCCCACCCTTTCCTCCTTCAAATGACTATCTTAACTCTGGCAGAGTTCTCGGTTCTCTGAGAAGATGTTGTGAACATTGGTGATTGTTTGTCTTTCCCCCAGCAGAGCAGGGTAGCAGTTTCCCATGACGGCTGGTAACTGGGCTGTGATCTCTATGACGGGTGAACTACGAGAGTTTCGAAACCTTTGCAAAGAAGGACGGGTGCCAAGTGCAATGCCTTCAGATCATGGACAACTCTACTCTATAGAACAGACAAACAAACGTTCTCTCTGGAATTTTCCTTCTCCTCTGTTCACTCTGGGAAACGTTTGAGAAGATGAAGTATCTTCAACTTGGATGAAGAATTGCACAGTTGTATGCTTCATTGTGTGCTTCACAGTTTCATAAATGTTGGAAGAAACATTCAATACCTTCGATTTGAATCTGGTAGACAAGAAGAATGACAAAAGTCCTGAATGCATCACAGGATGTGAAGAAGTTACAACTTCTCTACAATATTTAGGGGATTAATCAGACTTTCTGGATACAGTGGTAACATTTCCACACTTGCTTTAGTGAGAAGCCGCTCTGCTGGAGACAGTGAGATGACAATGTCAGCATAAGATGGTCAGATGGAGCTGTACACAGTGCTGCTTAGGCCACAGCTGGAATACCGTGGACCTCTCTAGTTGCCATACTCTGTCATTGCAATAGTGTGGCATAATGGCACAGTGGTTAGCATTGCTGTCTCACAGTGACAGAGACCTGGGTTCGATTCCCAGCTTGGGTCACTGTCCATGTGGAATTTGCACATTGTCCCCATGTCTGTGTGGGTTTCCTCTGGGTCTTCTGCTTTCCTCCCATAGTCTGAAAGACATGCTGGATAGGTGCATTGACCTGAACAGATGCCAAAGAGTGGCGACCAGGGAAATTTCACAATAACTTCATAGCAATGTTAATGTAAGTCTTACTTGTGACACTAATAAATAAATAAACTTTTCGTTATTGCATTAGAAAGGGTGCAGAGGAGATTCACCAGGGTAATGCTGGGCTGGAGTGTTTCAATTTTTTTAAATTCATTTTTACAGGTTTGTTGGGCCAGTGTTTATTGCCCATCCCTAGTTGCGCTTCAGAAGATGGTGGTGAGTTGACTTCTTGAACTACTGCAGTCCCTGAGATGCATGTACATCCACAGTGCTGTTAGGAAAAGAATTCCAAGATTTCAACCCAGCAACAGGGAAGAAATGGTGGGAAATTTCCAAACCAGGATGGTGAGTAGCTTGGACTGGAACTTGGAGGTGGTAGTTTTTCATGTATCTGCTGCCCTTCTCCTGCTGGATGTTAGTGGTTGTGGTATTGGAAGAGAAGCTGGTTAGGCTGGAATTGTTTTCCTGGAACAGAATGGAATGAGGGAGAACCTGATCGAGGCGTACAAAATTACCACAGACATCAATGGAGTACACAGGAAGGAACATTTCACCCTAATAGAGGGGTCAATAACTGAGGGCCATAGATTTAAGATAAAGGGACAGAAGATTTAGAGGGGATTTGAGGAAAAACTTCTTTACCCAAAGAATAGTGGGGACCTGGAACTACCGGCCTGGTGGAAGTGGGAACACTCACACCATTTAAGAAATGTTCAGATGAGCACTTGAAACGTAATAGCTTACAAGGCTATGGACCAAGAGTGAGAAAATGAGATTAGAATAGATTTGTATTTGAAGGCCATCGGAGATATGATGGACTGAAGGGTCTTTTGTGACTATGATCACTCTCTTGGAGCTGAAGAATTTCTGAAATGCTTCCATCACCTCATTGTTTTCCTCGTTGACATGTCGCAAAGAATATCATTGGCTATGGTTCCCATGGCATATAAAATTGTACAGATCTGAAGTTTCTGAGGTTTCTCTCTCAAACTAGAAGCCGTTCAGCAAAGGTGGAGCACAGGTTTGCAACATAAGTACAATGTTAGAGTAAAAGAGATGGGATAGCTCATTTCGAAGGAGGGGTCAAAGATGAGCTTTTGAAGAGGGCAGGGTTGAATTTGATTTGATTTGATTTATTATTGTCACATATATTAGCATTCAGTGAAAAATATTGTTTCTTGCACGCTACACAGACAGAGCTATCTCTGTCTGTGTGGGATGTGGGCATCGCTGGCTAAGCCAGCATTTACTGCCTATCCTGATTTGCCCTTCAAAAGGTAGTGGTAACCGTTCATAGAGAAGGATTGAAGAGAGTGCAGAATATGGTGTTACAATCACAGCGACAGTGCAGAAAAATATGAATTTAATGCAAGGTAGAGAGTTCCTCAGAGTTAGAATAGAGTTATAAAAGCATCGAATGAGAGTAAAAGATAGAAATAGTACGCTGGACATTGCTCACAAGGTGTTGTCATGAACGAGCACCATTTTAGAATCCTATAGTGCAAAAGGAGGCCATTTGACCCATCGAGTCTGCACCAAACACAATCACACCCAGGCCCTATCCCCATTACCCCATATATTTATCCTAAATAGTTCCCCTGACACTAAGGGACAATTTAGCACGGCCAAGCCACTAACCATCTTTGAGTTGTGGGAGGAAACCAGAGCACCTGGAGAAAATCCATGCAGACACAGGGAGAATGAGACAGTGATTGGAGCCAGGAATTGAATTCAGTCCCTGACACTATGAGGCAGCAGAACTAACCTCTGTGTCGCCGATCCGCCCAATCCAATCTTAGGTTGGAATAAGCAGAATTGAAAGGGAACCAGGCCGTTAATCAAGGAGAGAGAAGCATTTACAATGTATTTCAGTGTGAGGGTCAGAAAAAGAAGTTGGCTGGTCAGCATTCTGGCAGAAATGGAATTGGGAATTCAGGAGCTGTGTCTCATGGACATGGTCAGCTTGGAGGAGGTGCAAGAACAGGAAGGAAAAAATTCATAGAAATTTGCAGATTTAAGGACTTTATTAAATACATTTGTGTGATGTGGGCATCGCTGGATAGGCCAGCATTTATTGCCCATCCTGATTTGTTCTTCAGAAATTGTTGGTAAGTTGCCTTCTTGAACCATAGCAGTCCATTTTGTGTAGGTACATCCATCATGCCATTAGGGAGGATTTTGACCCAGCAACAGCAGAAGAACAACAAGATATTTTCAAGTAAGGAATGGGTGACTTGGAGGGGAACCTCCAGGTATCAGTGTTGTCCTTGTCTTTCTTGACCATCATGGTTGTGAGTTTGGAAGATGCTGCTTAAATAGCCTTGGTGAGCTCCTGCGGTGCATCTTGTAGGTGGTACACATGGCTATTTGTTGGTGGTGGAAGAAGTGGATTTTGTGGAAGAGGTCGCAATCAAGTGGGCTGCTTTGTCCTGGACAGTGTCAAGCTTCTTGAATGTTGTTGGAGCTGCACCCATCCAGCCAAGTGAGAAGTATTCCATCACAGTCTTGAGCCTTGTAGATAGTGGACAAGCTTTGGGGATTCAGAAGGTGAGTTACAGAGGTTCCTAACCTCTGATCTGCCTTCGTAGTCACTGTATTTCTATGGCTAGTCAGTTTCTGACCAATAGTAACTTCTAGGGTGTTGACAGTGTTAAGGTTCACTGATTGCAATGCCATTGAGTGCCAAGGGGAAATTCTCTCTTGTTGGAGATGAAGATTGCCTGGCAGTTGTATGGCACAAATGCTACTTACCTCTTGTCAGCACAAACCAGGACATTGTCCGGAATTTGCTGCATTTTGACATGAAATACTTCAGTATCTGAGGAGTTGTGAATAATACTGAACATTATGCAGTCATCAACAAATATCTCTGTGTCTGATGATGGAGGGAAGGTCATTGATGAAGCAGCTGAATATAACTGGATCTGGAAACTACTGTAAGGGATTCCTGCAGACATATCCTGGAACTGAGGTGACTGACCTCCAATCAACACAACCATCTTCCTATTAACCAGGTATGACTCCAACCTTAGAATAGAATTCCTGCAGTGCAGAAGGAAGTTATTCAGCTCATTGAGTGTGCATCAACTCTCTGACAGAATACCCTACCCAAGCCCTATCCCCATAATCCCACTTATTTACCCTACTAACCCACACATCCTGGGACACTAAGAGCAATTTAGCATGGCCAATCCATCTAATCTAGACACCTTTGGACTGTGGGAGGAAACCGGAGCACCCAGCAGAAATCCATGCAGACACAGGAAGAACAGATAGTCACCCAAGATTGGAATCAAACTCAAGTCCCTGGCACTGTGAAGCAGCAGCACTAACCACTGTGCCACCGTGCCATTATAATTAGTAGAGAGTTGGCCCCTGACACGCATTGATTCCAATTTTGCCGAGGGCTCCTTGATGCCACACTCGATCGAATGCAGCCTTGATGTCAAGGGCAGTCATTCACCTCTGGAGTTCTGCTCTTTTGTTCGTGTTTGAATCGGAGCTGTAATGAGGCAGGAGCTAAGTGACCCTGGTAGAACCCAAACAAAGTGTCAGTGTGCAGTATATCGCTAAGTACATGCTGCTTGATTGCACTGTTGATGACCCCTTCCATCACTTCACTGATGCTGGAAAGTATACTGATGGAGAGGTAATTGGCCGGGTTGGATTTTGTCCTGCTTTCTGTGTACAGACATACGTGGGCAAGTTTCCACATTGCCATGTTGATGCCAGTGTTGTAGCTGTACTTGAAATGCTTGGCTAGGGTCGCAGAAAGCTCTGGAGCACTTCAGGAGTCTTGCCAGAATACTGTCAGGGGCCATAGTCTTTACAGAACCCAGTGCCTTCAGCCATTTCTTTATATCAAGTGAAGTGAATCGAGTTGGCTGAAGACCGACATCTGGGGACCACTGGAAGAGGCCAAGATGGATCATCCACTTGACACTTCTGGCTGAAGGTTGTTGCAAGTATTTTTTGCACAGATGTGCTGGCCTCCTCACCATTGAGGAAGGGGATATTTGTGGAACTGTCAGAGGAAGAACATCGGGGGGAAGTTTAGATTGACAGGGAGGTAGAAATGTGGCAGAAGCTGCTAAATAAATGATTTAGGTATAATTTTCCTCTGAACGAAAGGCTTGCGTGAAAATGTTTCATAATCATTTTAACTTTTAAAACATCCACAAGGGAGGCAATTAAGACAACAGCATAACGTTCCCTCAGGGATTTTTGTAGCTTAGTGTCTGTGGTCTTCGGATAGAATCAATTCTTACACACAGGATATAATGAAATGCATACATCATACTTAAAACATGTTAATTACATACAGTTCTGTGTGCATTTTGCAGCGGAATGCACAGAGAGACTACTAATTGTACGTGTTATTTCTACATATCTGGGTAAGTTTGCACATGCCCTGAGATTGGGTAACATCACATCATTGCTGAATGTGAGATTATTGATTAATAACGAGTATATCCTCACAGATGAACGCTCCATTACGGCCTGGGATCATTGTAGCTCACAATAAAAGCATTTCAAATCCCAACAACTCAAAAGTGCTTAGGCTCCAAACACAAAATAATAGTTTCTCAGAATTGAGAATCAAACTCTCGCTGCGGAGAAAGGCACAGCGACAAGGGGCTTCTGCTGAGGTTGTCAGGGGTATCTTCCAATCAGTTAGCAGAGGAGCTCCTCTAAGCTTTCTGCGCACAGGGTCGGAAGTTCAATTCCAGCTATGGATCAACCTTCATTTTGTTTCCACCTCTCACTTGAAAATAAAAGATGCCTTTCCTGGATTTGGCGTGACAGAAATTGCAGGAATGGGGTGATGGTTTCGAGGTGATATGCTTGGTTCCTGCTCTGACATTGACTGGATTCCTAACCTACTGACAAGGACATCAAACAATATCAATCCTGCAAAAATATTCAGCATGTCAAACATAAAACCAACAACCCAACAGAATTACACCACCCCCCGCCTCCCCACTTACTGTTACTGGTTATGATGAATACAGAAACAAAATGTTGTGTAGAGAATCTCTGATTTTAAAGTTTATTTATTAATGTACAAGGAGGCTTACATTAACACTGCAATGAAGTTACTGTGAAACTTTCGTAGTAGCCACACTCTGGTGCCTACTGGGATACATTGAGGGAGAATTTAGCATGTCTTTTGGACTGAAGGAGGAAACCAAAGCATCTGAAGGAAACCCACGCTGACACAGGGAGAACGTGCAGTCTCTACACAGACAGTGATCCAAACTGGGAATCGAACCCAGATCACTGGCGCTGTGAGGCAGCAGATAGCTCTCATCTTCCAATTTGTAAATCAGCGAATCTTTCCCAGGCCATGCCATAGAAATCATAGAATCCCTACAGTGCAGAAAGAGGCTATTTATCCCATTGAGTCTGCACTGACAACAATCCCATCCAGGCTCTACCCTCATAGCCCTACATATTTACCCACTAATCCCTCTAATCTACGCATCTCAGGACACTAAAGGGCAATTTCAGCATGGCCAATCAACTTGATCCACACATCCTTAGACTGTGGGAGGAAACCGGGGCACCCGGAAGAAACTCACACTGACACATGGAGAACGTGCAGACTCCACACAGACAGTGACCCAATCCAGGAATCAAACCCAAGTTCCTGGAGCTGTGAAGAGCAGTGTTAACCAACAACTCTCTAATGTCATGGATTCTCCTGCTTCCAGGGAAGACAAAACACGCAAGAGTACAGTGACTGCTGATAGGAAAACAGAACTGAGGCGCATGAGAAGACCATTTGGCCCTTCAAGCCTGTTCCACAATGAAATGCTTTTATTGCAAGCTGTCTGATCCAGCCGTGGTTTCAGCTCCATTTGCCCGTCTACCACGACTCCATTGTCTATCAAAACTCTGCCTTGAATAAATTAAATGACTTCAGTAGAGAAGAGAATTCAATAAACTAATGATTCTCCGAGAAGAAAAACATTGTCCTCATCTCCAACTTTATAAAGGGGAACAACCTATTCTTCAACTGCATCCCTCTTTCTAGCTTACCCCACGAGAGAAAACAGGATCCTCCTGGTATTCTCTCTACCAAATCCCCTCAGGGTTTTATATGTTTCAATAAGCTCACCCCTCATTCTTCCAAACTCCATTGAATAGAGACCCAGTTTGCTCAACCTTTCCTCGTCTGATTATACGAATCGGTATAGCACAGAAAGAGTATTTTACCCAGGCTTTCTCTCCCACTCCATCCCTGTAACCCCACCATGGCTAATGCATCTCACCAGCACATCTTTGAACACTAAGGGGCAATTTTAGCATGGCCAATCCACCTAACCTGCACATCTTTGGAGGAAACCGGGACACCCAGAAGAAACTGACCTATAGGTGGGGAGAAGATGCAAACTCTAAACAATCACTCTAAATAGTCACCAGAAACCGGAATTGAACCTGGATCTTTAGCACCATGAGGCAGCAGTGCTAACTACTGAGCCAGCTAGACTTTATCCCATATTGATTTGATTTGATTTATTATCGTCACATGTATTAATATACGGTGAAAAGTATTATTTCTTATACATTACACAGACAGAGTATACCATTCAAGGAGAAGGAAACAAGAGAATGCAGAATGGGGCTCCCTCCCTCCCATGCCCTCTCCCTTCAGCACTCCCTCCCTCCAGTACCCCCTCCTGCCTGCTCTACACCGTAGTCATAGCTAGGGTGTAGAGAAAGATCAACTTAATGCGAGGTAAGTCCATTCAAAACTCTCACAGCAGCAGAGAAGAAGCTGGTCAATTGTTATGTGACCTCAGTCTTTTGTATCCTTTTCCCAACAGAAGATGGTGGAAGAGAGAATGTCCGGAGTGTGTGGGACGTTTAATTATGCTGGCTGCTTTGCCAAGGCAGCGGGAAATATAAACGAAGTCAATGAATGGGAGGCTGGTTTGCATGATGGATTGGGCTACATTCATGACCTTTTGTAGTTTCTTGTGGTCTTGGGCAGAGCAGGAGTCCATACCAAGCTGTGATACAACCAGAAAGAATGCTTTCTATGGTGCATCTGTAAAAGTGAGGCGAGTGAGCATCCTCTGAACTGCTGAACATAATTATATGTTTTTTCAAATAAGGAACACAGTATTTGTTATACAGCGTGAGAAAGAATACTGGGGTGAGAGTAGTAAGTTGGGGGGGGTGGGGAGAATAGGGTGGTGTGGTGGGGGCTAGGAAGAATAGTGGAGCCATTAGGCAATCTCTTAACGCCTGTCCTGCTGGAGTTGAAGATGTTGCCAGTAGCTTTCCGGTTTTCTGGCTATTATATCCGTTCCTTAAAGTTTCACCAAACAGCAATTCTAGACCTTCTGCCAAGAATTGCAATGCACTGTTTCCAGTGATAATTGAACCTTACACTAATATGGCAGATTTAACACTAGGATGGAAGTGTCTAATCTGGCGAACATTTGTCAACGTTCTAAATACATAATCAGATATTTGGAATGAGCAATGCTCCGTTCCCATCAGAGTGTTTAGCACCCTCCCTCTTCTTTTCAATAAAATGCAACAGATCATGCCGCGCAGGGAGCGTCTACCAGGCAATCGTGTGCTTTTGGAGTCATCGTGCAGGTGGCACTGAGCAAAACCGTTTCCTCTCCAAGCAAATAAAGCAGGATTTTATGTCTGTAATTGTGTCATTAAAAAATGCACTGATTGTTTGGGGAGGGGTGGAAAAAAAACAACTACATTTGCATGTTTTGTGGGCGTGATTGGGGAAAATTGTAGCGGAAAGTATTGTTTCGCATTAAAAAAAAGATAGGAGTGGCCTGGGAATCCTCGGCAATATTCCATCTACAGAGGAAAGATTTTGCATACGGTGGGGGGAATAGAATTGCAGTCTCTACTTAATGTCTAAAAGACCAGCCGTACAAAATATAACTTTCCAGCAAAGATCTGAGATCAGAAATCCCTGTATGGAGCAATACTGTATAATACTAAAGTTTTTTTATCCAGACTGAGAGAACCTGAGGGATTTATTTTGTATTTACTGCGTTTCTGCTTTGGCTGATTCAACACTTATCTGCTAAGCTATTTTCAGTGCACGAGTTCTGTCTGAATCTCAGCTGGTAACAGTGACACTTTATGACACTCATCTTAGCCAAAGCTCTCTAAATTCCCAGCACATATATTGCTGACAGTTTACATACTCACATTCTGTTGTAAAAATGAAAATGCTCCACTTACAAAGTATCGGGGGAGTCTTTAAATTTTAAAACTACTCAACTATTTTTTTTTACACATCATCTTCTAAAATCTTCTGTCGTATCCTGATGAATCAAAGAGGCATTTCCAAAACAATTGTCATGTTAATCCTTGATGTGTTTTTACTAAGGATGACTGCAAATCTGGGCCAAAAATCCAAAGATTATCAGTCACATCAATTGGGCCAGGCTCCAACTGAGATTTATTCTGCCCAGGTTCGAAGTATTTTTATCTGATCTCGTACTTAGCTGAAAGAAGCTGATGTTACAGAAAGTATTTAAGGTTTGCACCTCAGTGATATTGGCTAATTTTGTCTGCAATTCTAAAGCCATCAGTGACATAAGTAGACGGATGCTTCATAGCATCCTAACACATTTCATTATGTTATTTTAAATACAGACATTAATTTCTCCATTAACGTAACAGGGAACATATAAAAAAGCTTTGTTCTGTCAATGTTCCAATTCTCTTCCCTCACCTAGTGGTTGCACTAAGACAGACTTCCGTCTGCTTCCGTAGCTGGTTATTCCCAGAACAGATCGGTAGGCTGTTGCCAGAGGCTTATATCTTGAAGGATGCCACTCCACATCAAGCATGACTGACCAGAATTCTCTCCCGTTCTTACCACCTGCCTTTTGCACGTTGGAAATATCTCACACTCGACCCGTTTGGCATTACAAACACAGGTTTCTTGGCCTTCATGTTTTAAGTTAGGGGAGGGAAGGGGTACCGAACCCAGAGCTTCTTGCTCCGAGGCAGGGATGCTAAGCCACTGCACGACAAGACATCCTGTGTCAATATTACCAATCCGGGACCACCCGAAGAAGATAGACACAAAATCCTGCAGTGCAGAAGGAGGCCATTTGGCCCATCATGTCTGCACCGACCACAATCCCACCTTGGCCCTATCCCCATAACCACATGCATTTATCTTAGCTAATTGCGCTGACATTAAGCGGCAATTTAACATGGCACATCTTTGGACTGCAGGAGCATTCAGAGGAAACCCAGGCAAACACAGGGAGAATGTGCAAACTTCACACAGACAGCGATCCAAGGCTTGTGCCACTGTGCCATCTTGCAAGAACTGCATTCTTCTAGAAGTGAACCCTGCTGAGGAAGGCATGATGTAAATGACTTATATGTAATAGCAGTGTAAACTTGACAATCAGCAATTGAATCTTGAAAATGGCCAGAGATATGTGTTTGGGCGTAGTATAAAAAATGTATGATGTAATCCAAACATTTTTGTGTGACGTACAGGTCTTAGATATGTGGAGCAGGAGTAAGGAAATGTGATATTTTTAGTGGAGAGAGGCAGCTGATATTGAACAGAGCAGATTTTCACAGAAATTCATTGCAGTGTTAATGTCAGGCTACTTGTGACAAAAATAAAAAATCTTAAAAAAGGAAGTTTTGAAAAGAAGAGCCAGATGAAATCGAGGATGCAAAAGGTGACATGAGGATAAATGGAGGGGGGCTATTTTATGTTCAGCAAAGGAGATTTCAGGATTATTGGAAATTTGTAGAGGCTTTTTACATTTGGGTGCTAGGCTGAGGAGAGTGAATTGAGGGCAATGGCTCATACGTGTTTCAGAGTGCTCATCGACTGCAGAGGAAGATTCTGTAATGAGAAGGGGAGATGAATTGGATAATGGCGAAGGTGAAAGATGATCATTTTTGAAGACTTGGCAGGAAAGACAACTTGAAACAGGAACTATTATTCTCTTGTTCCACACATGGACTCCAAGAGGAAACCTGTTTGTGTCAATATTCATGCTGGATCAAAAGTTTAAACATTTTTAATGTTTTCTCAGATAGTGGCCATTACATTTATTGCCCATCCTTAGCTTCCAGAATATTCCTTCCAAAAAAGAGACTTGGGCTGAGATTTTCTGGCCTGCCATTGGCGGGCATTGTCGAGAAAACTTGAAGTGCAGCCAAAAGTCAACTGATGCTAAGAGGAAAAGACATAGGAGAATATAGAAGGCATGGTTAGCAAGTTTGCAGATGACACCAAGATTGGTGGCATAGTGGACAGTGAAGAAGGTTATCTCCCATTGCAGTGGGATCTTGATCAATTGGGCTAGTGGGCTGATGAATAGCAGATGGAATTTAATTTAGACAAATATGAGATGATGCATTTTAGTCGATCGAACCAGGACAGGACTTACTCAGTTAATGGTAGGGTGTTGGGGAGAGTTACAGGACAAAGAGATCTAGGGTAACATGTTCATAACTCCTTAAAATTGGAGTCACAGATAGATACAATGGCAAAGAAGGCATTCCGCATGCTTGGTTTATTCAGTCAGAACATTGAATACGGGAGTTGGGATGTCTTGTTGAAGTTGTACAAGACATTGGTAAGGCCGCACTTGGAATACTGTGTGCAATTCTGGTCATCCTATTATAGAAAGGATATTATTAGAAAAAATTTACAAGATTATTACTGGGACTTGATGGATTGAGTTATAAGGAGATGCTGGATAGACTGGGATCTTTATCTCTGGAACGTAGGAGGCCAAGAGGTGATCTTGTGGATGTCTATAAAATAATGAGGGACAAAGATCAGCAAATAGTCAATATTTTTTCCCAAGTCTAAAACTAGAAAGCATAGGTTTAAAGTGAGAGGGGAGAGATACAAAAGTGTCCAGAGGGGCAATTTTTTCACACAGAGGCTGATGAGAGTATCCGGAACAAGCTGCTAGAAGTAGTAGTAGAGGTGGGTACAATTTTGTCTTTTAAAAAGCATTTAGTTACATGAGTACAATGGATATAGAGGGATAGGGGACTGTGGGAAATTGGGATTAGTTTACAGATTTTAGAACAAAAGGGCAACATGGAAAAGTTGGGCCGAAGGGCCTGCTTCTATGCTGTAAACCTCTATGACCCTATGACCTCTACGATATCACACATCTCGCAACTCCTCAAAAAAGATGAGATGATGGCCTAGTGGTATTATTGCTAGACTGTTATTCCAGAAACTTAGTTAATGTTCTTAAGACTGGGCTCGAATCCTTCCGTGGTAGATAGTGGAATTTGAATTCAATAAAAAATATCTGGAATTAAGAATCTTCTGATGACCATCAAACCATTGGTGTAAGAAACCAATCTGGTTTACTAACGTCTTCTAGGGAAGGAACTCTGTCATTCTGACCACATCTGACCTACTTGTGATTCCAGAACCACAGCAATGTGGTTGGCTCTCAAATGTCTTCCAGCAAATAGAGATGGGCAATAAATACTGACCAGCCAGCAACACTTAACTCCCACAAATAAATAAATAAAATCAATGGTGGAAATGGTCACAGTTTGTCATTTGGGGTGGCACAGTGGTGCAGTGGTTAGCACTGCTACCTCACAGCACCAGGGACCCAGATTCAATTCTGGCCTCAGGTCACTGTCTGTGTGGAGTTTGCACATTCTCCCCATGTCTGCATGGGTTTCCTCTGGGTGCTTCGGTTTCCTCCCAAAGTCCAAAGATGTGCATGTTAGGTTGATTAGCCATGCTAAATTGACCTTAATGTCAGGGGATTTGCAGAATAAATGCATGGGTTACAGGAATAGGGCCTGGGCAGAATTGTGATCCAGAATGGCTTCCTTCTGCACCATAGGGATTTTATAAATTCTATGGAAATACTGAGGGAGTCTGTGCCAATATGCAGCAAGATATGGACAGCATCCAAGCTTAGGCTGATAAGTGATGAGTGAATTCATCCCAAACAAGTGCCAGGGAATGGCAAAACCCCAGCAAGAGATTACCTAACCATTGACCCTTGACATTTCATGGCATTACCATCACTGAATCCCCCACTATCAACATGAACAAGATGAAGTGGACAAGACTTTTACCAATATTTATAGATGCACCATAGAAAACATTCTTTCTGGTTGTATCACAGCTTGGTATGGCTCCTGCTCTGACCAAGACCGCAAGAAACTACAAAGGATCGTGAATGTATCATGCAAACCAGCCTCCCATCCATTGACTCTGTCTATACTTCCCACTGCCTTGGCAAAGCATAATCAAGGACCCCACGCACCCAGACATACTCTCTTCCACCTTCTTCCATTAGGTGAAAGATACAAAAGTTTGAGGTCATGTACCAACCCAGTCAAGAACAGCTTCTTCCCTGCTGCCACTGTGAATAGTCCTATTATATATTAAACAGATCTTTTTCTTTAGCCTATCTGTAAATGCAACACTACATTCTGCATCTTCTTCTTTCCTTCTCCCCGATGTACTCAATGAACGGTATGTTTTGTCTGTATAGCACACATGAAACAATACTTTTCATTCTATTGCAATGCAACTGACAATAATAAATCAAATCAAATCAAATATAGTACTGTGGTTGCAAGAGCAAGTCAGAAGTTGGGAATTCTGCAGACAGTAACTCACCTTCTGATTCCACAAAGCCT
Source organism: Sphyrna mokarran (assembly GCA_024679065.1). Classification (NCBI taxonomy): domain Eukaryota; kingdom Metazoa; phylum Chordata; class Chondrichthyes; order Carcharhiniformes; family Carcharhinidae; genus Sphyrna; species Sphyrna mokarran. Next base: position 14,884,461 of record JAGIQG010000009.1, read on the forward strand.
GCCCACCACCCTCAGGGCACAAATCAGGACTGCGATGGAATACTCTTCACTTGCCTGAATGAACTTCACTTCAGAAACACCCAACAGGCTCAACTATCCAGGACAAAGCAGCCCCTGTGATCAACAATACTTCCACCAATTTAATTATTCACTTGCTCCATCACTGATGGGCATTCAGCAATGTGTACCATCTTCAAAATGCAGCACCGTAATTCACCAAGACTTCTTTAACTTCACCTTCCAAAACTGCAACCTCTGCCACCACGAGGGATAGAAGGAGCAGATCCTTGGGAACACCACCAACCAAAGATTCCCCTTCAAACCACATTCCATCCTCACGTGGAAATATATTGTTGCTCCTGGGTCAAAAATCTAGAACCCTCTCCCTAACAGCACTGTGGCTGCACCTACACAAGACAAGCTACAGTGGTTTAAAAAGGTGGCTCACCATCACCTTCTCAAGTGTTGGCCTTCATTGGAAGAGGATTTGAATACAGGAGCAAGAAGTTTAAGTTTATTCTCAAACGTCGCAAATAGGCTTACAGTACAATGGCGTTATTGTGAAAATCCCTTATTCATCACATTCCGGTGCCTGGTCAGGTATACTGAAGGAGAATTTAGCATGGCCAGTGTGTCTTTTGGACTGTGGGAAGAAACCGGGGCACCAGAAGGAAACCCACACAGACTTGGGAGAAAGTGCAGACTCCACAAAGACATCTATCCAAGCCTGGAATTGAACCCCGGTCCCTGGCACTGTGAGGCAGCAGAGTTAACCACTGTGCTCTGTGCGACCTTATGTATTACTGCAGCTGTGAAGAGCCTTAGTGAGACCACATGTGGAGCATTATGTGCTGTTTTAGTCTCCTTATCTAAGAAAAGATATCTAAGCTACAGCGGTGAACACAGTGAAGTGTAGCAGGCTGATTCATGGGATGGCAGGGTTGGCGAACACGGAAAGATTGCATCATCCCCTGGATTCACTGGAGTTTCAAAGAATGAGGGGGAAGGTCACTGAAATGTGTAAAATACTGACAGGGCTGGACAGACTGGATAGAGGGGTGCTGTTTCTTCTGGCAGGGTGGGGAGGGGGATAGCAGATCAAGGTGATCAGGATATGGGATAGGTCAATTAGGACTGAGGTGAGGAAATATTTCTTGGGAAAGGGTGGTGAACCTGTGGAATTCTCAGCCACGGAAGGATGTGGAGGTCAGGTCACAGGATGTATTTAGGAAAGAAAGGAACTGCACTTGGAGAGAGTGCAGAGGAGGTTTACCAGGATGCTGCCTGGTATGGAAGGACTGTCTTATGAGGAACAATTAAATAGACTTGGGTTGTTTTCCCTTGAAAGACGTCGGCTTAGAGGGGATCTCATAGAGGTGTATAAGATTATAAGGGGTATAGATAGAGTAAATGGTGGTAAACTTTTCCCACCTTCAGAAATGGATAGGACGAGGGGTCATGGCCTTAGGGTGAGGGGTGCTATGTATAAGACGAATATTAGAGGGCAGTTTTTCACACAAAGGGTAGTGGGGGTGTGGAATGCACTGCCGAGTAAGGTGGTGGGAGGAGGCACGCTAGGGCTGTTTAAGGGTCTCTTGGACAGCCACATGAGCGTTATGCAGATAGAGGGATATAGTAGGACTGTTTAACTACGGCTTTTTTTCCCACAGTAATTCGGTCCATACTTGACCAACATTGAGCATGCATTCGGCAGGTGGTGCGAGTACAGCTCTTGGATGTTGATTCATGGGTTGCCTGGTACCTCATGTCATAAATGAGTGTTTTATGTGGACCATCTGAAGGGCACCATGACAGCTCAGAGACTATTGATGTGGCTGTGCAGACACTTGGAATTGGGCCGGTGTCTGCGGGAGTTTGCGCGTTCTCCCCGTGGTTGCGTGGGTTTTCTCCGGGCACTCCGGTTTCCTCCCACAACCCAAAAAATTCGCTCTTAGGCTGATTGGGAAACAAATTGTCCCTATAGTGAGAGTCTTCCATATTAGGAATAACCTAAATCTATAATAGGATAATGGAATTGCTACTACATAGTTATGACGGTGGCGCGGGCTCGTTGGGCCGAAGGGCCTGTTTCCCGTGCTGTGTTGCTCTTAAAAAAAACATAGATTTTTAAGTTCTAAAAAGTGCAAGAGATAAAATCAGGCAGTAAAGATAAGGAAAGTCTTGTCTCCTCAGGAACTTTTTTGGCCGAAGCGAAAATGTGAGATATATATAATGTTGCAGTTTGGGGTGCATACTGCCTCTTAAATGAAGGGGTCACGTGATCCCTGGGCAATTAGTTCTGCCCATTGAAGGACCCTGTTGGGCAGTCTTAGATCTAACTGTGAATGTGTGCACACCTTCACTAAAACCTCCCAGTATTGGCTAATTATTCACACCTAACCTGCACATCTTTCAACTGTGGGAGGAAACCAGACCACCTGGAGGAAACCCACGCAGGCACAGGGAGAATGTGCAAACTGCACACACATAGTGACCTGAGGCCAGAGTTGAACCTGGCACCCTGGTGCTGTGAGTATTCAAACGTCCCTTAGTCCACTGGGGGCATACATAATAATGTGTTTCTTCTGGTACGTGGTGAATTTGTGGGTGATGATGGAAGTGGGGAGGCGGGGAAGAAGTGGGCAGGAGAGGGAAATTTCACAGTAACTTCATTGCAGTGTTAATGTAAGTCTTACTTGTGACTAATAAATTTTAAAAAAATGCATACAAACCATAACAAGAGCTTGTATTTTGCTTGATACGGTCAAAGTTATGTGTGAAAGTGCAGAATCTTGATGTTAATAATATGCAGCGCTTTGCACTGTTACTAACTGTGCCCTCTATACATTATTACTAAGACGTGGGTATCAGCCTGGGGCCCATAAGATACATGAGCTGTTTTCACTCTCTGGCATCTGACAAGCACCAGGGACAATTCCAGAAAGAGCAGAAGCTCCCAGGGCAACTCTTACTGCACGCCACAGCAGCCATAGTATTCAACCTGCTTCAAGTGGGCAAATGAAAACAATGCCTTTTATCAATTTTAAACAATCACTCTTACAGTAAAATGATCACAGCAGACAGGTAACAGCATAATCACAAAGGCCCAACTCAAATTCAAATTCTCTTGTTTGCCTTAAAGCTTTCTGCAACTGTGTTCGTGGAGAAATAAGGGAATGCCTTCCCCCACCCACCCCACAGCCCCCACCCCGCGTAGCAAATTTTCACAGTGTGATTGTTAAAGTCAGGTTCTGGCCTTGGTTTGGTGCCCAGGAGGTCAATTCAGAGACAAAACTAATCTCTAAACTGAGGACGATTCCTCAACTGTTTTCATCTTTAATCGAAGAACAATACAGTTCAACAATGTCATAGCCCGATTCCCTTGTTGGGCTATGAGTTAAAGCCACTGTCTGGTGCGGCACTAACACATACAAAGCAAAAGGTGCCAGATTTGATTTGAAATCTATGTCGAGTGACTAAGGGAGAAAAAAACCAGAGGGCATGGGTTAAGGGTGAAAGGAGAAAAGTTTAAACGGAATATTAGAGGGGGGCTTCTTCACGCAGAGAGAGGTGGGAGTGTGGAATGAGCTGCCGGATAAAGTGGTAAATGCGGGGTCATTTTAACATTTAAGAAAAACTTGGACAGGTACATGGATGAGAAGATGTGGAGGGATATGGTACAAGTGCAGGTTACAGGACGAGGCAAAAAAAGGTTCAGCTCAGAAAAGAAGGGCCAAAAGGCCTATTTCTGAGCTGTAAATTTTTCTATGGGTGGCAATCTGGGTTGATATCTGGCTTATTTGAGTGAGAGAACACAAATCAGCGAGGTTCCTGCTCCTATGTCCCTATCTGCTGGCCCAAGCTTGAAAGTGCAATTCTCTACATGTTGTCATTGCGAAAGGAGGAGGTTTGTTGAGCTGCGATTCCCTTCATGGTTGACTAACCCACTGACACTCACCATCTGGACCCTTTGATATATCAGGAAACCACTGGTCCCATGACTCTATAGTCCAGCCTCTTTTTTTAAATTTATTTTTGATTTGATTTATTATTGTCACAAGTATTAACAAATAGAGAAAAGTATTATTTTTTGCGTGCTGAACACGCAAAGCATAGCGTTCATAGAGAAGGAAATAAGAGAGTGCAGAATGTAGCGTTACAGTCATAGTTAGAGAAAGATCAACTTAATGCAAGCTAAGTCCATTCAAAAGTTTGACAGCAGTAGCTGTTCTTGAGTTGGTTGGTACTTGACCTCAGACTTCTGTATCTTGGAAGAAGATGGAAGGGAGAATGTCCTGGATGTGTGGGGTCCTTAATTATACTTGCTGCTTTTCTCAGGCAGCTGGAAGTATAGACAGAGTCAATGGATAGGAGGTTGGTTTGCCTGTCGGATTGGGCTCCATACATGACCTTTTGTAGTTCCTTGTGGTTTTGGGCAGAACAGGAACCATACCAAACTGTGATACAACCAGAAAGAATGCTTTTTATGCATCTGTAGCTGTAGCTGACATGCCAAATTTCCTTAGTCTTCTGAGAAAGTCGAGGCATCGGTAGGCTTTCTCAACTATAGTGTTGGCATGTGTGGAGCGGGACAGGTTGTTGGTGATTTGGACCCTCAAAGCTTGAAGCTCTCAACCCTTTCTACTTTGTCCCCGTTGATGTAGACAGGGGCATGTTCTCCTTTATGCTTCTGAGCCAAGGTGAGCAGAAGTACCAGTGAGTATTGTCTATTCAATCAGAAAACAGAACTAATGCAAAAAAGATAATATTAGTTCTGTGAATGTAAGTGGGAATGTTGCCAAGATAGATAGTGATGAGGAATTGTTGGCTGTAATGGGGTGAGAGGCAGAGTCATCGTTTTCTGTGGAAGAATATGTTAAGTGGAGTGTTTTGACTTTGTAAGGCCACAGCTCATTCACTGAACAAACCTGAGGCTTGTCTTTCCTTAACATTGGCTTATTCACACAACTCTTTTCCTCTACTCCTCTTCCTTCTCCATCTCTCCACACTCAACCCACTTCCCCATCGCCAAACCCCAGCCTTCCCTAAACATTGTGGTGAATGTTGTGCAATCATTAGCAAACGTCCTCACTTCTGATCTTATGATGAAGAAAAGGTCACTGATGAAGAGCTGAACCTTTTGTTCAAACTTGCATTTGAAAACCAATATCCAACTAATAGTTTAATGTTAATATTGCTTTCCCTGTTGATTCTTCCTAATTGTTACAGTAATTAGAACCAACTTTTGCATTTCTTATTCAATCAATATTGTTATAAATTTGGAAATTTGGGATGAGCGCTGTGTCTCTCACCAACTTTTACAGATGCATCATAGAAAGCATTTTTTTCTGGTTGCTTCACAGCTTGGTTATGGCTCCTGCTCTGCCCAAGACCACAAGGAACTACAAAAGGTCATGAATGTAACCTCAATCCATCACACAAACCAGTCTCCTATCCATTGACTCTAACTACACTTCCCGGTGCCTTGGCAGCAGCTAGCATAATGAAGGACCCCACGCAGCCTGGACATTCTCTCTTTCACCTTCTTCCTTTGACAAAGGATACAAGAGGCTGAGGTCACATACCAACCGACTCAAGAACAGCTTCTTCCCTGCTGCTATCAGACTTTTGAATGGACTTGCCTTGCATTAAGTTGATCTTTCTCTATACGCTAACTAAAACACTACACTCTGATACTCTCTCATTTCCTTCTCTATGAGTGGTGTGTTTTGTCTGTCTAGCATGCAAGAAACAATACACAGTATCTTGATACATGTGACAAAAATAAATCCAATCAAATCAAACCAAAACCAAAATTATGCAAAAACTTGATAATGATATACCACTGACATCAGTCAGTTATGTGTTCAACTCTCTCTCCACAAAGATATAGATGGACATGGGACATCATGCCTAGGAGCAGCACACATAGAACATAGAACATAGAACAATACAGCACAGAACAGGCCCTTCGGCCTTCGATGTTGTGCCGACCAATATAAAAAGCAATGCCCCTCCAAACTAAACCATTCCCTTCTCTTCCATATACTTATCAACTAACCTCTTAAACGCCACCAAACTAGGCGCATCTACAACTGCTGCAGGCAGGGCATTCCACTCCCGAACCACCATTTGGGTAAAGAACCTACCTCTGATATCCGTCCTATAACTATCACCCCTTAATTTAAAGCTGTGTCCCCTCGTGCTAGCTTTCTCCATCTTAGGAAAAAGGCTATCACTGTCCACCCTATCTAAACCTCTAATCATCTTATATGTTTCAATTAGGTCCCCTCTTAGCCGCCTCCTTTCTAACGAAAACAACCTCAAATTCCTCAGCCTCTCTTCATAAGACCTGCCCTCCATACCAGGCAACATCCTGGTAAACCTCCTCTGTACCCTCTCCAATGCCTCCCCATCTTTCTTATAATGTGGGGACCAGAACTGCACACAATACTCCAAGTGCGGCCGCACTAGAGTTTTGTACAGTTGCAACATGACGTTGCGTCTCCGAAATTCAATCCCCCTACCAATAAAAGCTAAGACTCCGTATGCCTTCTTAACAACCTTATCTACTTGACTGCCTACTTTCAGGGATCTATGCACAAATACACCAAGATCCCTCTGTTCATCAACACTATTAAGAATTCTACCATTAGCCCTATACTCTACACATTTGTTATTCCTGCCATAGTGCATTACCTCACACTTTTCCACATTAAACTCCATTTACACGTTACTCTGTAAGCTGTAGTACAAATAAACAAGTGCTTTTTATTTGCCTTTTCTCGGAAATAGGCATTGCTGGCTAGGCGAGCATTTATTGCCCATTCCTAATTTCCCCTAAGAAGATGGTGATCAGTTGCTTTTTGAACTGCTGCAATCCATGTGTTGTATAGGTACATCCACAATGCTGTTAGGGAGGGTGTCCCAAGATTTTGACCCAATGACAATGAAGGAGCTGGGTGCTATAGTTTTCCAAGTCACTATGGTGAGTGACTTGGAGGGCGGACCTCCAAGTGGCAGTGTGTTCTGCTGCCTAGGTCCTTCTAGGCAGTGGAGGTCATGGGTTAGGAGCCTTGAGGATTTGTTGTCCTGAATCTGGTAGATGGTGTAGAGTGCTGTTATTGAGTGTTGGTGAGGGAGGGAGTGAATGTTGAAGGTGGTAAATGAGGTGTCAAGAGTTAAGCAGGTAGCAGAGAAAGTCTACACTTTTCCCAGATAGAAAAGCTAACCACAGATCATTAACTGTGTCACTGCCCTGCCTACTCCCCATTTCCCTGCACATTCCTCCTTTTTAGATAACAATCAAATTACTGGTGAATAAATACCTCAGTAAGAAGTCTCACAACACCAAGTGTTGTCCAATAGGTTTATTTGGTAGCAAACGCCACTAGCTTTTGAGGTTTCTCCCCTTCTTTATGTGATTTGCTACCAAATAAACCTATTGGACTTTAACTTGGTGTTGTGAGACTCCTTACTGTGTTTGCCCCAGTCCAACGCCAGCATCTCCACATCAGGAATAAATACCACAGATAGAATCTGTTGCCACAACTTGTTGTCAGGCAGTGCATTCCACATCCTGACCACTTACTGTCTGAATACATTAAAAAGAAACTGAAAGCATTAAAAAACATGAGGAAGATATTCACGGGAGAATATTTGTGTGGTATCTCCTTCCAAAGACTTTCTTTCTCAGATATCATTATGTTATCGTGATACAATAATTATATCTCACTGTAATTATCATTCGGCTATTTACACAGCATTTACCAGACCTCAGTATCTTCAATATTGCTGGAGTTTACTGATGTACTAATGATGTAAGTCAGTGAAAGATCAATACTTTCAAACCAGAAGCAAGAGTGGATAATTTAACGCTTTGACATTTTCCCCAGTAATTTCAAACTGTGCTACTGCACTGTATTTTATGTTGCTGAGGCTTGGTGGAGATTGCAATGTGTAATTTCAGTGGGTTGCTTTTGTGGCATTTTAAAGCAATTAACTCATCTTTCAATGATCCTAAGGACTTATCTTGGACAATCCCAGGGCTAGGGATGTTTCCAAATGCCGAGCTGAGCTGAGCAGAGAGGCTGCTCACTGGAAAACAATCCCTGAGCTCAGAGCAGCCCAGACTCTGAATGCTTTTGTAATCCAAGTCCTGAGTAACTGGAAAAGATATAAAGGCTCCTTTATCTTCACTGGCACCTCATCTTATTACTACTTTTGACCGCACCCAGGAGTCATTCAAATTTGAGGTGGAGATGCAGGCATTGGATATTAACACTGCAATGAAGTTACTATGAAAATCCCACAAAGTCACCACTTTGTGGTGCCTGTTTGGATACAATAAGAAAGAATTTAGCACAGCCAATGCACATAATTCAGGCTGTGGGAGGAAGCCGGAGCACCTGGAGAAAACCCACGCAGATATGGGGAGAACATGCAAACTCCATATAGACAATGACCCAAGCCAGGAAAAGAACACAGGTCCCTGGCGCTGTGAGGCATCAGTGCCAAACATTGTGCCACCTCGCTGCCCTTAGAAGGCAGGGCCTTTATGTATAATCTCAGCTGCAATGGGCATTGAGTCTGTGCTGTTGACCTCATTCTGCATCACGCATCAGCCATCCAGTCAACTGAGCTAAACCGACTCCCTGGGATTGAATCATGCCACGTTAATGATAATCGAATGTAAGACAAACTCCCGCTGAGAAGTGCTACAACACTCAATGTTCCTGCAGTCTGTAATTTTCTGAGTTACCCTCTGACTTCTGCCACAGTGCCCACAAAAAAGTGCCTCATATCAATACGGAAGCGGCAATGTAACTCCAGCCTTTAGTAACAACAACATGTTTGCATTTGAAACAACAGCTTGGAAGCGAATATAATGATTGGGATCAAATTACGGACACATTAGCACTGCGTAACTGTCAGGTATCACACAGACGATATAAACAGACGTTAGTAACTCGACTTAGATGCACTTCATCTGCAAGTCTCAGCAAGTTTGGCAGTCGGAGAAATGAGCTGATTCCTGTTTCAACAAATCACAGTTTTAACAACATTACAAAGATAATTATTTCTCGTTTTAAGCACTTATAGCACGAAATTTCTCCTTCTCCTCTCGGTAACAGTAGAAAGTGAAATTGAACCACTCAGCGGTTTGGCAACACGAACAGTAAAACAAACTAAAACTGTCATTAGCAGGGAAAAGTCTGGAATGCATGACTGACATGGTGTATTATTTACACCGAACCATACAGCAGTATCAGTACCAGAAATCATTATTTTACAGACTGCTGCTTAGGACTGATTGATATCCTGGAGTGCGTGGTGAAAGTTTCCAAAATGATTTAGTAAATATTATTTAGTTCCTGCACCTAGAAACATAGAAGATATGAGTAGGAGGAGGCCATTTGGCCCTTCGAGCCTGCTCCGCCATTCATTACGATTATGGCTGATCAACTCAATAGGCTAATCCTGCTTTATCTCAGTAGCCATTGATCTCATTCGCCCCAAGTGCTGTATTCAGCTGCTGCTTGAATACATTCAATGTTTTGGCATCAACTACTTCCTGAGGTAATGAATTCCACAGGCTCACCACTCTTTGAATGAAAAAATGTCTCCCCACCTCCACCCTAACTGGTCTACCCTGAATCCTCAGACTGTGACCCCTGGTTCTGGACACCTCCACCATCAATAATATCCTCCCTGCATCTACCCTGTCTGGCCTTGTAAGAATTTTATAAGTCTCCATGAGACCACCCCTCTCATTCATCTGAACTCCAGCGAGAACATTCCCAATCTTCTTTGTACATCAGTCCCACCATCCCTGGAATCAGCCAGGTAAATCTTCACTGTACTTCCTCGAGAGTAAGATCATTCTTCCTCAGAAAGGAGACAAAAACTGCGCACAATACTTTAGTTGTGACCTCACCAAGACCCTATATAGTTGCAACAACACAACCCTGTTCCTGTACTTGAAACCTATCGCAGTGAAGATCAACATACCATTTGCCTTCTTTATCGCCTGCTGCACCTGCATGCTAACCTGATGCACAAGGACACCCAGGTCCTGCTGCACATTCCCCTCTCCCAATTTATAGCTACTCAGGTAGCCCTTCTTGTTTTTGTTTCCAAAGCAAATAACCTCACACTTATCCAAATTACACTGCCATATTTGACAATGAACGGTATGCTTTATGTGCATAGGGCACAAGACACAATATTTTTCACTGTATTCCCGTAATAAGTCTTCAGAGGCAGAAGTCCCTTCATCAAAATCCCTTTATTTACAAATTCTAACAGCAGTACACTGAGTGCTCGCAGTTAGCAATCTACCTCCGGGGGTGTCAGAGGAACTGACACTCCTGGTTAGGTACAAGGCAAAGACTCCCTGATTGGCCCATCAGTTGGATCCTTAATCAGGGAGTTCATATTCCAATAGGCCAACCTCAATGACCTGATTGAAGTCATTGTAATCCCAATGCATGTGACACTAATGGGTGGGATTTTCCTGCTGTGCTCACTGCAGAGTCAGAAAATCCTGCAGAAAATCAATGGACTTTGCATGATCCGTGTCCCCTCTTGCTACAATTCCTCTATAGATGGGATGGGAAAATTTCGCTCCATGACTCAAATCAAAACACAAATTAGGAACAGAGTGGGCCACTCAGCCCCTCGAGCCTGCTGCACCATTCAATAAGATCATGGCTGATCTGATTGTGGCCTCAATCATATTCCTTCCTGTTCTCTATCCTTTGCCTTCCCTATTGGTTACCAATTTATGTTAGAATCATAGAAGCCTTACAGTGAAGAATGCAACCCTACAGTGCTTAATGCAGCCTTATAAATATTAAATCCCTCTGTCCCTCTGGGAAGAGTTCCACAGATTCCCGACCTTCTTAGAAAATAAAAATTCTCCTCATCTAAGCCTTATCTGGGAGACTCTTTATTTTTAAATTGTGGCCCTGGTTCCCTTCTCTTTCACAAAGGGAAATATCCTCAGCACCCACCCTGTCAAATCCCTTCAGAATCTTAGATGTTTCAATAAGATCATCCCTCGTTCTTCTAAGCTCCAATGGTTCCATCTTAGAAATCAGCTGAATGAACCCCCCCCCCTTTAATGCAACTATATTCTGTCTTAAATCAGGAGTTTGGAATATTTAAACTTGAATAAATATTTAAATTTATAGTATTATGTGCAGTTCCAGTCCCTACACTACCAAAAGGACGTGGAAGCTTTAGAGAGAGAGAGAATGCAAAGAAGGCTCACCAGGATGTTACCTGGTCTTGAGGGCATTGACTATGAGGAGAGGTTGAATGAACTCAGATTGTTTTCACTGGAAAGATGAAGGCTGAAGCGAGAACTGATAGAACATAGAACATAGAACATTACAGCTCAGTACAGGCCCTTCGGCCCTCGATGTTGTGCCGGCCAGTGGACCCTCTAACCTAAACTATTCCAATATCATCCATATGCCTATCCACCGAACATTTGAATGCCCCCAAAGTAGGCGAGTCCACAACTGCTGCAGGCAGGGCATTCCACGCCCTCACCACCCTCTGTGTAAAGAACCTGCCTCTGACATCCGTCCTATAACTACCACCTCTTAATTTAAAGTTATGTCCCCTCGTGTTGGTCATCACCATCCGAGGAAAAAGGCTCTCACTATCCACCCTATCCAATCCCTTGATCATCTTATACGCCTCAGTTAGGTCACCGCGTAACCTTCTTCTCTCTAATGAAAATAACCTCGGGTCCCTCAGCCTTTCCTCATAAGGCCTTCCCACCATACCAGGCAACATCCTGGTAAACCTCCTCTGCACCCTTTCCAATGCTTCCACATCTTTCTTATAATAGAGGTCTACAAAATTATGAGAGGCCATGACAAGATGGATAGTCAGAGGTTGTTTCCTAGGGTCAAAGCGTAAATTACAAGAGGTCAACAGGTCCAAGGTGAGGGGGGGAAAACTTAAAGGAGATGTGTGGGGAAAGTATTTCACGCAGAGTGTGGTGGGTGACTGGAACATCTGCCAGAGAAGGTGTTGAAGCGAACACATTAGCAACATTTAAGAGGCATCTGGATGGGTACATGAATAGGGAGGGAATAGAGAGATTTGGAACGAGTGATGGTAGAAGTTTTTTTTAGTACAGCCGGGGCATCATGATCAGCATTACGCGTAAGAAGAGAAGTAGAAGTAAATCTCCAGGTCCTGATAATCTTCATCCCATAGTACTTAAGGAAGTGGCCCTGGGAATAGTACATCCATTGGTGTTTATTTTCCAAAATTCTTTGGACTCCGGAATAGTCCCTACAGATTGGAGGGTAGTTAATGTAAGCCTGCTATTCAAGAAGGGAGGTAGAGAGAAAACAGGGAATTACAGACCAGCAAGCTTAACATCGCTACTGGGGAAGTTGCTAGAGCTCATTATCAAGGATTTCATAACTCAGCATTTGGAAGGCAGCGATGTAATCAGACAAAGTCAGCATGGATTTATGAAAGGGAAATCATGCTTGACGAATCAATTGGAATTTTTGAGGATGTAACTGTAGAATTGACTGAGGAGAACCAGTGGATGTGATTTACTCAGAGTTTTAGAAGGCTTTTGACAAGGTCTCACACAACAGCATACAACTAAAGCACATGGAATTGCAGGTAATGTTTGGAGATGGATAGAAAGCTAGTTAGCAAATAGGAAGCAAAGAGTTAGCATAAATGGGTTTTTTTCTGATTGGCAGTCAGTGACTAATGGGATTCCGCAGGGATCTGTGCTCGGACCCCAACTGTTCCCATTATATATTAATGATTTGGAAGAGGGAACTGAATGTATTGGCTTCTGGAGAAGGTGAGAGGGCATGGGATCCAAGGGGCTTTGGCCTCGTGGATCCAGAACTGGCTTGCCGGCAGAAGGCAGAGAGTGGTTATGGATGGGTCTTGTTCTGCATGGAGGTCGGTAACCAGTGGAGTGCCCCAAGGATCTGTTCTGGGACCCCTGCTGTTTGTCATTTTCATAAATGACCTGGATGAGGAAGTGGAGGGATGGGTTAGCAAGTTCGCTGACGATACAAAGGTCGGTGGTGTTGTGGATGGTCTGGAGGGATGCCAAAAGTTGCAGCGGGACATAGACAGGATGCAAGACTGGGCGGAGAAGTGGCAGATGGACTTCAATGCAGATAAATGTGTAGTGGTCCATTTTGGCAGGAATAATGGGATGAAGGAGTACAATATAAGGGGTAGGAGTCTTAGCTGTGTTGTAGAGCAGAAGGATCTCGGGGTCCGGGTCCATAGGACTCTTAAATCGGCCTCGCAGGTGGAGGAAGTGGTCAAGAAGGCGTACGGTGTACTGGCCTTCATTAATCGAGGAATAGAGTTTAGGAGTCAGGAGGTAATGATGCAGCTCTATAAGACTCTTGTCAGACCCCAGTTGGAGTATTATGCGCAGTTCTGGTCGCCTCATTAAAGGAAGGATGTAGAGGCTATTGAGAGAGTTCAGAGGAGATTGACAAGGATGCTGCCTGGATTGGGAGGCAGACCTTATGAAGATAGGTTGAGGGAGCTGGGACTCTTCTCACCGGACAGACGTAGGTTGAGAGGCAACCTGATAGAGGTTTATAAAATGTTGAGAGGAATAGATAGGGTGGACTCTCAGAGACTATTTCCCCGAGCTGAAATGGTCACTACGAGAGGACACAGATTTAAGGTGCAGGGAAGCAAATACAAAGGAGATGTCAGGGGTAGGTTTTTCACTCAGAGGGTGGTGAGTGAATGGAACCGACTGCCGTCGGAGGTTGTTGAGGCAAACTCACTGGGGTCTTTTAAGAGACTTCTGGATGAGTATATGGAAAAGAATAGGATAGGGGGTTATAGATAGGTCTGTGGATTGGTAGATGTAATCGGCGCAACTCGTGGGCTGAAGGGCCTATTTGTGCTGTATTGTTCTATGTTCTATGTATTATCACCAAATTTGCAGATGATACAAAGTTGGGTGGGGCAGTGAGCTGTGAGGAGGATGCAGAGATGCTTCAGCATGATTTGAACTCAGTAAGAATTTAGCAACACCAATTTTTAATCCAACCAATTTATTTGTAAGTAACATTGCGAGCTTTCAACACTCTGTGTCTTCCTCAGGCAAATGCAGTGTTCAGAGAACATTCAGAGAACACTGCATTTGCCTGAGGAAGACACAGAGTGTTGAAAGCTCGCAATTTTACTATCAAATAAATCAGTTGGATTAAAAATTGGTGTTGCTAAATTCTTACTGAGTTCTTACCACCCCAATCCAACGCCGGCATCTTTACATCAGCATGATTTGGACAGACAGAGTGTGTAGAAATCTGCATAGCAGATGCAATATTATGTGGATAAAAGTGAGGTTATCCACTTTGATAGCAATAACAGGAAGACAGATTATTACTTGAATGGTCTAAATCGAGAGAGGTGGATACTCAATGAGACCCTGAAGTCCTAGTGCATCAATCACTGAAAGTAAGCGTGCAGATAAGCAGACAGTAAAGAAGGCAAATGGTGTGTTGGCCTTCATAGCGAGAAGATTTGAGTAAAGGGATAAGGATGTTTTGCTGCAATGATACATGGCACTGGTGAAGCCACATCTGGAGTGTTGTATGCAGTTTTGATGTCCTTATTTGAGGAAGTATGTTCTTGCTGTCAACAGAATGCATCAAAGGTTTACCAAGCTGATTCCTGGGAACGGCAGGTCTGTCATATGAGAAGAGATTAAATTGATCAGGTAAGATTAGGGCCAGTCAAGGACAGTAGTGAGAAGTTGTGCATGGAGTCTAAAGAGATAAGAAAAGCTTATGCATTATTATTATAATGAATATTTATAATGAATATTTTTTCATCAATATTCACACAGGAAAAAGATAATGTTGTCGAGGAGGATACTGAGATACAGGCTATTAGACTAAACAGGATTGAGGTTCATAAATAGAAAGTGTTAGCAATTCTTGAAAGTATGAAAATAAATAAGTCCCCTGGGCCGGATGGGATTTATCCTAGGATTCTCTGGGAGGCTAGAGAGGAGATTTCAAAGCCTTTGGCTTTGAACTTTAGGTCATCATTGTCTACAGGAATAGTGCCAGAAGACTGGGGGATAGCAAATGTTGTCTTCTTGTTCAATAAGGGGAGTAGAGACAACCCTGGTAATTATAGACCAGTTACTTCTGTTGTGGGCAAAGTTTTGGAAAGGATTATGAGACATTGGATTTATAATCATCTGCAAAGGAAGAATTTGATTAGAGATAGTCAACACAGTTTTGCGAAGGGTAGGTCTTGCCTCTCGAACCTTATTGAGTTCTTTCAGAAGGTGACCAAAGAGGTGGGTGAGGGTAAAGCAGTTGATGTTATGTATATGGATTTCAGTAAAGTGTCTGATAAGATTCCCCACGGTATTGCAGAAGATACGGAGCCATGGGATTGAGTGTGATTTAATAGTTTGGATCAGAAATTGGCCAGCTGTAAGAAGATAGAGGGTGGTGGTTGATGAGAAATGTTCACTCTGGAGTTCAGTTACTAGTGAAGTACCGCAAGAACCTATTTTGGGGTCACTGCTGTTTGCTATTTTTATAAATAACCTAGTTGAGGGTGTAGGAAGACGTGTTAGTAAATTTGCGGATGACACTAAAGTCAGTGGAGTTGTGGACAGTGCGGAAGGATGTTGCAGAATACAGAGGAACATAGATAAGCTGCAGAGCTGGGCTGAGAGGCAGCAAATGGAGTTTAGTGTGAAAAAGTGTGAAGTGAATGAAAGGAGTAACAGGAATACAGAGTACTGAGCTAATGATAAGTTACTTGGTAGTGTGGATGAGCAGAAAGATCTTGGTCTCCATGTACGTACGTCCCTGAAAGTTGGCACCCAGCTTGATAAGGTTGTTAAGAAGGCATACGGTGTGTTAGCTTTTATTGGTAGGATTGAGTTTCGGAGCCATGAGATCATGTTGCAGCTGTACAAAACTCTGGTGAAGCTGCAGTTGGAGTATTGCATATAGTTCTGGGTGCCGCATTATAAAAAAAATGTGAAAGCATTGGAAAGGGTGCAGAGGAGGTTTACCAGGATGTTGCCTATATGGTGGGAATGTCTTTTCAGGAAAGGCTGAGGGATTTGAGGTTATTTTCGTAAAAGAAGAAGGTTAAGAGGGACCTAATTGAGACATATAACATGATCAGAGGGTTAGATAGGGTGGACAGTGGGAGCCTTTTTCCTCAGATGGAGATGGCTAGCATGAGGAGTCATAGCTTTAAATTGAGGGGTGATAGACATAGAACAGATGTCAGAGGTAGGTTCTTTACTCAGAGGGTAGTAAGGGTGTGAAATGCCCTGCCTGCAACAGTAGTGGATTCACCAACGTTAAGAGCATTTAAATAGTCATTGGATAAACATATGGATGATATTGGAATAGTGTAGGTTAGATGGGCTTTAGATTGGTTTCACAGGTCGGTGCAACATCAAAGGCCGAAGGGCCTGTAAGACGCTGTAATGTTCTACGTTCTATTTTCTACTCTAACATGCTGCTTGACTAAACTAAAACCCCTTACCCTTCCGGGGACCATATCCATCTCTGCCCATCGTATTCATACATTTATCCAAATGTCCCTTAAAACGCAGTATCGTCAGCGGGTAAAGTTTTGCTGGGTATGGGAGAAGTCACTCAGAGTGATTTGCAAAAGGTGGTTAAAATAAAGCTTTTGGAATTGGCAAACAAGCTGCAATTGACTTTACCTAAAGGGGTGAGGTAGATGGAGATGATGGCAGTGAAAACTCAGTATTTAAAATTGCCTGAAACACAGTCAAATATTTTGGAATTGGCTAGAATTCATTTACAAATGAAACAGCTTGAAGCAGAAGCAAAAGAAGGAGAGAATAGCAAAAACAAAGAGAGAGTGGCAGTTGTAGTGGGACAATGAGAAAAAAGATTGAAACAGTTGCAACAAGAAAGAAAAACAAAATGGTTGAATTTAGAAGCCAAAGCAGAAAATGAGAGAGGAGGAAAGAGAAAAAGCGAGTTCATGAACTGGAAAGAAAATTTAAACTTTTAATGGCACAAGAGCAGAAAGTTAAAACTGTAAGAATGGCAGCAGAAATGGCAGATAATTTGGCATGCATTTGTGAATAAAGGTTTGGTTTTTGACATCAGTTTCATTCTGTGAGGGAATGAAAGAGAAATCCTCAGGTTGTAAAGACAAATTGGATCTCAGTGGAGATAGTAAAGATAGTTTATCCCAGGTTAAAAAGAAAACATATGAAGCTGGTACGAAATAAAAAACTTCAGATGTTTTTGTTGTAATAAATTTGGACACAGTGTTGGTAGCTGAAGAAAAGCACTGGGAAGACAAATCGGGTAAAATAAAAGGTAAGTCAGTGGGATTTGTTAAAGTGGCAAAGGAAAACATGGTTGAAGCTAAAGAGCTGCAAAAGAATGTACAGCCTGTTCAGGGGGGTTTGTTAAAAAGCAAGTGCCAAATTTCTTTAAAGAATTTATTTATGTGGGTAAGATTTACTCATGTGTAACAGGAGGAGTAAGTAAATAAGTTAATATTTTGAGATACAAGTTAATCTTTAGTTATGAGAGATGAGGAGATAACTAATTCAGAAGCAGCATTGCCAGAAAAGGTGGAATTCTTGGCAAAAAGAGCAACTGATTATTTAACATGGTGGCTGGTGACATCTCCCAGCCCCATCAACAGTGCATCCCCACCATAGGTTTTCTGACAATGAGGGGTCCACTCAACGAGAAACTCCATTGAAAATGGCGGGAGCAAACATCTCACCACCAGCCATTGACAGGCCACCTCTGCGAAACATGTAACGGGTTGCAAGGAAAATCCCAAATGGTGCCAGCTTTAAGTGAGTTCAAAGTTCACTGGTTTGTGTCCCCTCTCTCCTCCCCCACCTGCCAAAAACGCTCTTCCACAGACCTGAGAACATCATCTAAGATGACACTTGGCTGTAGTACTGAGGAAGTGCAGCATTGTTGGAGATACCATCTCTTGAATGAGACAATGGATCCAAGGTCTGTCAGAGTCAAGCACAAAGGATCTCTTGAGGTCATTTGGCCAAGTTCTCAGGGTGACTAGGTTAACATTTACCCCTTGACCCACAATGCAGTAAAAGATTCATTTGGTCATCTGTCTGTGGAAACTGGTCATATGCAATTTTTTTTCATTCCTTTGTGGATCATGGGCCTCGCTAGCTAGCCAGTATTTATTGTTCATCTCCCGTTTGCCCTTGAGAAGCTGGTGGTGAGCTGCCTTCTTGAAACATTGCAGAACTTGTGCTGTGGATTGACCCACAATGCCATTAGGGAGGGAATTCCAGAGTTTTGACCCAGTGACTGCAGAGGAACAGCGATATATTACTTGCCATGATTGTCTGAAATGTAATGGCGACCATTTTGTTTGTTCACAAGCAATTTGGGGCATTGTGGAGATTTGGTAGATGTTATGTAGATGCAAATTCTTTCTTAATCAAACTCAGATAGCCTCATTGTTTACTCTGTGACTTAAAAAGAGTTTTTAGCATATCTGTCAAAATCCAAATCACTGAAAATAATTTGTTTGTCAACACTTTGCAAAATGTAGATCAAACAGCAATTGGATTAATTTTTGCTTTGTACTGTATTCCTGCTAATGGCAACTGCATTGTTGGTCCTGTACCTAACTGTACAAATGATTTAATATTGGGCTGCACTATACTAGGCAGCTGAGATCGCCTTTGTATGAATACAGGGTAGAATAAAAGGAGCTCTTATTCAATTCAGTCATATAAAATGTCAATTGAAAAATATTGACTCATCAAAGCCTTTGCTTTATTTTTCTCTGCTTTCTGCAAATGCTCAGGCCAGCAGTAACTATATTTCACTTATTCTGTGAGCTGGGAGGAGGACAAATACGCGAAACTGATGCAGAACCCCATTAATTTACCCAGTACAACCTCATCAATTTAACCAATAAACCCTCATCAATTTATGCAATATACCCTCAACAATTGACTCAATACACCCTGATCAATTTACACAATACAACCCCATCAATTTACCTAATACAACCTCATCAATTTACCCTACATAACCTTGACAATTTACCCAATACACTCTCATCAATTCATTCAATTGAACCTCACAAATTACATATTAGATCCTCATCAATTTACCCAATAAACCCTCATCAGTGTTTGCAATAAACCCTCACCAATCTACCCAGTACAACCTCATCAATTTAACCAATAAACCCTCATCAATTTATGCAATATAACCTCAACAGTTTACCCAATAATCCCTCATCAATTTATCCAACACAACCTTATTAATTTGCCCAATATATCCTCATCAATTTACCCAATAAAACATTATCAAATAACCCATTACACTCTTGTAAGGTTAATTGATATAACGTCATCAATTTCGCCAATACAACCTCAGCACTTTATGGAATACACAAAAAAACCTCATCAATGTATTCAATGCGAGCTTATCAATTTATCCAGTATACTCTCAACAATTTACCCAATACACCCTCATATATTTACCTTATACACCATCATCAATTTACTCAATACACACTCATCAATGTGCCCAATACACCATCATCAATATACTCAATACACCCAATCAATTTATCCAATATACCCTCTCTATTTACCAAAATCACCCTAATCAATTTCAAATACACCTTCATCAATTTACCCAATACAACCTCATCGATTTACCAAAAACATTCTCATCAATTTAGCCAATAAAACCACTTCAATTTGCCAAACGCAGCCTCGTCAATTTGCTCAATACAACATCATCAACTTGCAAAATATGTAATCAATTTTCCCAATATGCCCACATTAATTTTCCTACACAACGTCATCAATTTATCCAACAAAACCTCACCAATTTATCCAATCCATCCTCATCAATTTACAAAATAAACCCTCATCAGTTTGCCCAACGTATCCTCATCAATTCACCCAATAAACCCTCGTTAATTTACCCAATACTCCCTCATCAATGTAGTCTACACACCCTCATTAATTTACCCAATACACCCTTATCAATTTACCCAATATACACTCATTGATTTACCCAATACACTCTCATTAATTTACCCAATACACACTCATCAATTTACCAAATACACTCTCATCAATTTACCCAGTATACCCTCTTAAATATACCTAATACACTCTCATCAGTTTATCCAATAAACCCTCATTAATTCATTCATCACAGCCTCATCAAATTACCCAATACACCCTCACCAATTTACTCAATATAACCTCATTAATTAACCCAATAAACACTCAACAATTTACTCAATACATCCTCATCAATTTACCTTATACACCCTCATCAATTTGCCCAATACACTCTCATCAATTTACACAATACAATCTCAGCAATTTATCCAACAATACCCAATTTATGGAAAGCACCCTCATCAATTTACCCAGTACACTCTCATCAATTAATCCAACCAAACCTCAACAAGTTACCAAATGCACTCTCATCAATTTACCCAATAAAAACTTATCAATGTAGCCAATACAACCATATCAATTTACCCAATACACCCTTGTCAAGTTACCTAATATAACTTCATCGATGTACTCAACAAAACCTCATCAATTTAACCAATACACCCTCATCAATTTATCCAACATAACCTCATCAATTCACCCAATACACCCTCATCAATTTACCCCATACACCTACATCAATTTACAAAATATACTGCCATTAATTCATCCAATACAACACCACCAATTTACACGAAACATCCTCATCAATTTACCCAATGCGCCCTCATCAATTTATCCAACACATCCTCATCAACTTACAAAACACGCTCTCATTAGTTTACCCAATGCATCCTCATTAATTTACCCAATACACTCTCATCAATTTAGCCAGTATACCCTCATCTATGTACCCAATACACCGTCATCAATTTACCTAATATAACCTCAGCGATTCAGCCAATAAAACATTCCTATTTTACCAAATATACTCTCATCAATAAACCCAACAAAACCTCATCAATTTACCTGGTGGATTCTTATGAATTAACCAAACAGGATCTCATCAAGTTACCCAATACATCTTCATCAATTTACCCAATACACTGTCATCAATTGATCTAATACAACCTCATCAATTTATCCAATACAACCTCATTGACATACCCAACAAAACCTCATCAATTTAACCAATGCACTATTAACAATTTATACAATACAACATCATCAATTTACCCAATACAATCTCGTTAACATCATCACTTGAACCATTACATCTTCATCAAATTACCCAATACAGTCTCATTAATTTACCCAATAAAACATCATCAAGTTACCCAATAAACCCTCATCAATTTACACAAAATGCTCCCATCAATTTATTCAATATACTTTCATCAATTTAGCCAATACACCCTCATCAATGTACCCAATACACCCTCATCAATTTACCCAAAAAACCCTAATCAATTTACCCAGTGCACCCTTAACAATTAACCCAAAAAAATGTCATTACCCAATACACCTTCAAATACAATCTCATACCAAGTACAAACTCATCAATTTATCATACACAATATCATTATTTTAACCAAGACTCCCTCATCAATTTATCCAGTACACCCTCATCAATTTACCAATTAAACCCTCATTGATTTATCCATTGTAGCCTTATCAACTCACCCAATACACACCATCAATTTACTCAATGTAACATCATCAGTTTACCCAATACACTCCCATCAATTCACCCAATTCAACGCCACAAATTTACTTAATATGTACTCATCAATTTACACAATACACCCACATCAATTTAGCCAAAACATCCTCATAAATTTACCCAAAACACTCTCATCGATTTACCAGATACGCCCTTATCAATTTACCTGCGCATCCTCATCAATTTAACCAATCCATCCTCATCAATTTAAGCAATACAACACCATCAGTTTACTCAATACAACCTCATTAACATACCCCAAAAAATCGCTTTAATTGATACACTCTCATCAAATTATTCAATGCACCCACATCAATTTACCCTATACACTCTCATCAATTTACCGATACACAATCATAATTTACATAATTCATCCTCATCAATGCATCCAATACAATCTCATCAATTTACCCAATACATTCTCGTAAATTTACCCGATATACTCTTATCAATTGACTCAATACACCCTCATCAATTTATCCAGAATATACTCATCAACTTATCCAATACACCCTCATCAATTTACCCTAAGCACCCTCATCAATTTAGCAACACAACTGATCAATTTACACAATACACTTTGATTAATTTATCCAATACACCCTCATTAATTCAACCAATACAGCCCCATCAATTTACTCAATACCACGTCACCTGTTACTCAATAAACCCTCATCAATTGCCTCAATATAGGCTCAGCCAATTTACCCAATACATCCTCATCAATTTACCCAATACACAGTCATCAATTTACCCAACACACCCTCATCAATTCACCCAATATACCCTCATTAATTTACCCAACAAACTTCATCAAATTAATCAATATACTCTCATCAATTTACCCCATACACCCTCAACAATTTACAAAATACACCCTCATCAATTGACCCAATACAATGTCATCAATGTATCCAATAAAACCTCATCAATTCACCTAATTGAACTTCATTAACATCATGACTTTAACCAATACATCCTCATCAATTTACCCAATATGGCCTCATCAATTCACCCCATAAACCCTCATCAATTTACCCAATACAGCCTTATCTGTCCACCCAACAAACATCATTAAATTTATCAATATACCCTCATACGTTTACCCATACACCCTCATCAATTTGCAAAATATGCCCTTATCAATTTGCTCAATACAGTCTGATCAATTTACCCTATACAATCTCATCAATTTTCCCAGCACACCTTCATCAATGTACCCAATATATTGTCACCAATTTACCTAATACTCCCTCATCAATTTACCCAAAAAAGTTCATTAATTCACTGATTACATCTCTCTTCAATTTCCCCAATACACCCTCAGAAATTTATCCAGTACACCTTCTTCAATTTACTCTATAAAACCTCATCAATTTACCCAATGCACCCTCATCAATTAACCAAATAAATTCTTATCAATTTACCCAATACACTCTCATCAATTTACCCCAGTACAACTTCATCAATGCACCCAATACAACCTTACCAATTCACCCAATACATGTTCATCAATTTACCCCATACAATGTCATTGATATACCCAACAAAACCTCATCAATTTAACCAATGCACCCTTATCAATTTAGCCAATACAACATCATTGACATACCCAAAAAACATCATCACTTTAACCAATACACACTCATCAGGTTACCCAGTACAGTCTCATCTCTTTATCCAACAAAATCTCATCAATTTACCCAATAAACCCTCATCCATTTACCCAATACAACATCATCAATTTACCACACAACATCATCAATTTACCCAATACATCTTCATCAACTTACCCAGTACAACCTCATCAATTTTACTAAACACCCTCATCAATTTACCCAACACAACTGATCAATTCACCTAATACAGTCCTAATCAATTTACTCAATGCGCCCTCATCAAACATCATCAAATTAACCAATATATCCTCATCAATTTATCCCATATATTCTTTTCAATTTACAATTCACCTAATACAATACCACAAATTTACGTAATATATCCTCATCAATTGCTGCAATATATTCTCATTAATTTAGCCAACGCATCCTCATGAATTTACCCAAAACACTCTCATCAATTTACCAAATACGCCCTCATCAATTTACCCAATACACCCATATCAATTTACCCAATACACCCTCATCAATTTACCCAATACACCCTCATCAATTTACCCAATACATCCACATCAATTTACCCAATACACCCTCATCAATTTACCCAATACATCCTCATCAATTTACCCAATACACCCACATCAATTTACCCAATACACCGTCATCAATTTACCCAATAAAACCTCATCAACTTATCCAATCCACCCTTATAAATTTATCCAACAAGACCTCATCAAGTTACCCAATACATTTTCATCAATGTGCCCAATACAACCTCATCAATGCACCCAATACAACCTCATCAACACATCCAATAGAACCTTATCAATTTACCCAATACACCCTCATCGATATACTCAATAAAACCTCATCAATTTAACAAATGCATCCTCATCAATTTACCGAATACAATCTCATTAACGTAGCCAAAAAACATCATCCCTTTAACCAATACAATCTCATCAAATTACCCAATGTAGTCTCATTATTTTATCCAACAAACCTCATCAAGTTACCCAACACATCCTCAAAAATTTAGCAATTATATCCTCAACAATTTACCCAATATAGTTCTATCAATTTACCCAATACAACGTCATCCATTTACCCAATGAACCCTCATCAATTGATTCAATACACCCTCGTCTATTTGCCCAATAGAACCTCATCACTTTACCAAATGCACCTTCACCAATTTATCCACTACAACATCAGCAATTTACACAATAAGTCCCATGAATTTACTAATCCACCTTCATTACCTTACAGAATGCACCCTCTTCTATTTATCCAATACAATTTCAACAATTTACAAAATACACCCTCAGCAGTTTACCCAACACACTCTCATCAGTTTATGCAATGCACCCTCATCAATTTATCCGGAACACATTCATCAATTTACCCAATAGGTTCTCGTCAATTTACTCTAAGCACTGTCATCAATTAAGCCAATACACTTCGTTTAATTTAACCAATACACCTTCATCAATTTACTCACTACAACATTATCAATTTACAGAATACACCCTCATCAATGTATCCAATACAACCTCATCAACCTACCCAATACACTATCATCATTTTACCCAATACACCCTCATCAATTTACAAAATACACCTGCATCAATTGATGTAATACAATGTCATCAATTTACTCAACAAAACCTCATTAATTTACCCAGTACAACTTCATCAATTTACCCAAAAAACTTCATGACTTTAACCAATATACCTTGATCAATTTGCCTCATATAGCCTCATCAACCTACCCAATACACCATCATCAAAATACCCAATACAATGTCACAATTCACCCAATACGCTCCCATCAATTTATCCAATACAACCTTATCAATTTACCCAATACACCCACGTTTGTTTACTCAATACATCATCATCAAGTTAGCCAATACACTCTCATCAATTTACCCAATACACCCTCATCAATTTACCCAATACAATGTCAACAATTCACCCAATACAGCCCCATCAATTTACCCAATACAACCTCATCAATTTTCCAAATGGACTGGCATCAATTTACCCAATGCACCCTCATCAATTAACCAAATAAACTCTCACCAATTTACCCAAATTGCCCTAATCAATTTATCCAATACAACCTTATCAATTCCCCTGCTCATCCTCATCAATTTGCTTATACACCCTAATCAATTTACTCAATATACCCTCATCAATTTGCCGAATACAACCTCATCAATTTACACTATACAGCCTCATGAATTTGCTCAATAGACCATCATCAATTTACTCAATCAAACTCTGTCAATTAACCCAATACAACATTGTCAATTTACCTAATACACCGTCATCAATTAAGCTAATTTACCCAAAACAGCCTTGTCAATTTAGCCAGTGCAATCTCATTAATTAGTGAATACGCCCTCATCAATTTACCAATTGAACTGTCATCAATTTATCAAACAGACCCTCATAAATTAACGTCTTAAAACATCATCAATTTACCCAATACATCCTCAGCAATTTACCCAATACACTCTCATCAATTTACCCGATAACCCTCATCAATTTATTCAAACCCTCATCAATTTACCCATTGCAACTTCAATTTACACATCAATTTACTCAAAGTAACCATCATCATTTTACCCAATATGTCCTCATGAATTTACCCAATACATCCCTCATCAATTTACCCAATACACTCTCATCAATTTATCCAATATACCCTCATAAATTTCCCAATATACCCACATAAATTTTCACTATACACCTTCATTAATTTTCCCAATATATCCCCATAATTAAACCCAATCTACTCACATCAATTTACTAAATACATCCTCATCAATTGACTCAATGCACATTCAGTAATTTACCCAATACACCCTCATCAATTTAGCAAATAAACCCTCAACAATTTACCCTAAGCACTCTGATCAATTTACCCAATATCACTGATCAATTTATACAGTACACTCTCATTAATTTACCCAACAAAACCTCAATTTATCCAATACAATTTCATTAAATTTTTCAAAAAACATCATTAATTTAGCAAATACACCCTCATTAATTTAACCAATAGGCCCTTATCAATTTACCCAATACCACTGATCAATTTACACAGTAGACTCTCGTTAATTCACCCAATAAACACTCATCAATTTACCCAAAAGATCTTCATCAATTTACCCAATACATCTTCATCAATTTACCCAATAAAACCTCATCAATTTATCCAATGTAACTTCATTATATTAGCCAAAAAAAATCACCACTTTACTAAATACAGTCTCATCACTTAAACCTGATAAAACCTCGTCAATTCACCCAACAACGCTTGTCAATTTACCAAATGCAACCTCATCAATTTACTGATACATCCTCATCAATTTATCCAACAAAACCATCATCAATTTATCTGAAACAACCTCATAGTTTACCCAATACACCCTGATTAATTTACCAAGTACAACCCCATTAATTTACCCAATACAGCCTCATGAATTAACCCAATAAACCCTCATCAACTTACTCAATACAAACTCATTAATTTATCCAGAACACACCCATCAATTTTCCCTATCTTACCCAATATGTCATCATCACTTTACCAATACATCCTAGTCAATTTACCCAACACAACCATCCTCAATTTACTCAAAACAACTTCAATTTATCCAATCCACTCTCATTTTTGAAATATACCGTCATCAATTTACCAAATATAACGTCATCAATTTAACCAGTGCACCCTCATCAATTTACCCAATATAACATCAATTTACCAAACAAACACTCATTAATTTACCCAATATACCTTCATCAATTTACCCAATCTATCCTCATCAGTTTCCCCAATACAGCGTCATCAATTTACCCAATGTACCCTCATCAATTTAAACAAAAAACTCTTATCGACTCACCCAATACACCCTCATCAATTAACCTAATAAAACCTCATCAGTTTACTAAATAACCCTCATCATCATACCCAAGACACTGTCATCAATTTACCAATACACACTCATCAATTTACCCAACAAAACTGTAATCAATGTATCCAAAACAACTTCATCAATTTTCCCAATATACCTTCATCAACTTACCCAATACAACCTCATCAGTTTACCTAATACAACCTCATCAATTTATCAAATATACCCACAGCAGTATGCCCAATACGTCCTCCTCAATTTATCCAATACATCCTCATCAATTTACCTAATACACCCTCAACAATTTACCCAATGCACCCTCATCAATTTACCCAATACGGCCTCATAAATGTAATCATTACACCTCAATCAGTTTATCCAATACCCCCTATCAATTTATCCAATACACTCTCATCACTTTTCCCAATACAATTTCATCAATTTATTCAATACACCCTCATAAATTTACCCAATACACCCTAATCATTTTACCCAATATGCCCTCATCAATTTACCCAATACACCCTCCTTAATTTACTCAATACACCATCATCTTTTTCCGAATACAACCTCTCCAATTTACTTGATAAGCCTTCATCAATTTACCCAACAGAATCTCACCAATTTATTCAATACACCCTCATCAATTTAACCAAAGCAACACCGTTAATTTACCCAATATATCCTCATCAATTTACCCAGTACACTTTCATCAATTTAGCAAATATACCCTGAACAATTTACCCAATGCACCCTTAGCAGTTCACCCAATAGATCCTCGTCAATTTACCCAATACTATCTTATCCTTTTCCCAATGCAACATCATTAACTTACCCAATATAACCTCATCAAATTATGCAACACACACTCATCTATTTGCCCAATACAACCTCATCAATTTATGTAATACACCCTCAATTTATCCAAATTGGATTAAATTTATCCAATACTTCCTAATCATTTTACCAACACTCCCTCATCAATTTACCCCAATACAACACCATCAATTTTCCCAATACACCCTTATCAATTTACTCAATGCAACCTCATCAATTTTCCCAATACACCCTCATCAATTTACCCAATAAACTCTCATCAATTTACCCAATACAACCTCATCAATTTACCCCATATACCCTCCTCAATTTACCAGATATACTCTCCTCAATTTACCCCAATACACTCTCATCAATTCAACTAACACACCATCATCTTATCCCAATACAACCTCACCAATTTACCTGACACACTGTCATCAACTTACCCAACAGAATCTCACCAATTTATCCAATAAACCGTCAATTTATCCAATAAACCCTCATCAATTTAGCAAACGCACCCTGATCAATTTATCCAATGCACCCTCATCAATTCACCCAATACATCCTCGTCAATTTACCCAACACTACCACATTCTTTTACCCAACACTGTCTCATCACATTACCTAATACAACCTCATCAAATTATGCAACACACTCATCTATTTACTCAATACAACCTGATCAATATACACAATATACCCTCATAAATTTACCCAATAGACCCTAATCATTTGACCCAATATAACCTCATCAATTTACCCAATGCACCCCCATCATTTTATCCAAAAAACCTCATCAATTTACCCAATGCACCCTCATCAATTTACCCCAATACAACGCCATCAATTTACACAATACACCCACATCAATTTAACCAAATAAATCCAATCAATTTACACAATACAGATTCACCAATTTACCCAACAAATGCTGATCAATTTATCCAAAGCACCAACATTAATTCACCCAATAAAGTTTCAGCAATTTATCCAATACAACCTCATCAATTTAACAATACGCCCTCATCAATTTTCCCAGTCCATCCTCAACAATTTACCCAATACAACCTCATCAATTTATCCAATGCAACCTCAGGAATTCCCCCAAAACACCCCTATCAATTTAACCAATACAAATTCACCAATTTACCCAATAAACCCTCATCAATTACCCAATACACTCTCATCAATTTACTTAATACACCCTCCTCAATTTACCCAATACACCCTAATTAATTTACACAACACAAGGCCATCAAATTAGTCAAGACACCCTCACAAGCTCAACAAACTAACCTAAAAGGTCTGATCAATTTATCCATAAACGCTCATCAATGTATCCAGTATACTCTCATCAATTTACTCAATAGAACCTTGTTGAATTACCCAACAGACCCTCATCAATTTAACCAATACATTATCAATTTATCCAATACACCCTCATAAATTTACCCAATGCACCCTAATCATCTTACCCAATAACCCTCTTCATTTTACCCAGTACACCCTCCTCAATTTATCCAGTACAACCTAATCAATTTACCATATACCCATCATTAATTTCCCCAATACTACCTCATCAATTTTCCCAATACCACCTCATCAATTTACCCATTACACCCCCATCAGTTTACCCAATACACCCTGATTAGTTTACCCAATGCAATCTCATCAATTTAACAGTACGTCCTTGTCAATTTAGCCAACACAACCTCATCAATTTAATCCTAGCCATGCTTGTCAGTTTGCCCCCAAACAGATAAGAGTAAATTTATTCATTTTTTTGTGCTAGAAGTAGGTTCACATTAACTCTGCAATTAGATTACTGTGAAAATCCCTTAGTTGCCACACTCCAGCACCTGTTCAGGTACACTGACAGAGAGTTTAGCATAACCAATGCACCTAACCAGCACATCGTTCAAACTATGGGAGGAAATGGGAGCACCCGGAGAAAACTCACACGGGGGAATATACAGAGTCTGCACAGACAGTGACCTAAGCTTGGAATCGAACCGGGGACCCTGGCACTGTAAGGCAGCACTGCTAACTACTGTGCCACCATGCGTGACACACTTAATCTGTTCCTAAGTGGCTATTTTGTGCTGTGAAGTTGTTTGACCATTTTCCTCTCACTCTTGTTATGGAGGCCATGGTAGTTGTACTAGCAATCAGTATTCCAGTGTTGTGAGTACCGATTTGTGTAACTATACCAGTTTATCAAGGGTAAATCTGTTTCTTTTGGGAGTTCTGTTCCTTGATATGACTACAAGTGTTTGTTTTCCCAACCTTAGTTCCTAAATGTCCTAATCTCACTTTGCTCCGTTTTATTTAACTTGCTCATGCATATTCATGATACAAATTGCGCATCGCATATGTATGAGATTCTTAATCCAAAATAAGGCTCCCTCACTGAGTCTGTTGCATAATCAGAAGAACTTTACAGCTGGGGCTAAAAAACTGTAAAAAGTTGATTGGAATTCATCTCAAATTACATTAACTGAGATACATAAGTACCAACAATAGTGCACATCCCATTGCGTGACTTTGGAAAAAATATTATTTTGTTACAGCAGTGTTTTCATGTTTATCAAATCTTTCCTCATTCCTGGATTAATTAAACTGAAAATCATACTTAAAATTAAGCAAATAATCTGCTTTGTTTGCACATACTTTTATTGTCAATAACATTCCATTGGTCACTGTGCTCTTGCATATATAACTGATTATACATAAATGAAGCTCTTAATTTTAGTTACTCTTTAGTAAAAGAACAACTTCTTCCCTGCTGCAATCAGACCTTTGAATGAACCTATCTAAAGACAGCTTTATTCAGTCTCTGTGTGGAGTCTGCATGTTCTTCCTATGTTGGGGCAGGTTTCCTCTGGGTGTTCCGGTTACACCACCCCCCTCTCCCCCACTGTCTGAAAGATATACTGGTTAGGTGCATTGGCCAAGCTAGAGTCTCCGCCAGTGTATCTAAATAGGTGCCAGAGTATAGCAGCATAGTGGGTAGCACTGCTGCCTCACAGCACCAGGGATCTGGGTTCGATTCCTGGCTTGGGTCACTGTCTGTGTGGAGACTGCACATTCTCCCTGTGTCTGTATGGGTTTCCTTCAGGTACTCCAGTTTTCTCCCACAGTCCAAAAGACGTGCTAGTTTGGTGCATTGGCCTTGCTAAATTCTCCCTCAGTGTATCCAAACAGGCGCCGGAGCGTGGCAAGAATGGGACTTTCACAGTGACTTCATTGCAGTGTTAATGTAAGCCTACTTGTTACACTGATAAATAAACTTCAAAAAAGCTTATGTTAAATTGATCTTTCTCGACACCCTAGCTCTGATGTAACATTACATTCTGTACTCTCTCCTTGCCGTCTCTGTGAATGGTATGCTTTGTTTGTGTAGCACACAGGAAGCAACACTGTATACTAATGTATGTGACAATAATAAATCAAATCAAAAGATGTGCGTTGTTAAATATCACCCTAAATTCACTGCTCCAGGTTGCAAAATATAAATGTTCCCCACACCACCAATGGGATTTTTCGACTTCAGATGGGATTTATGGAAAACGCCAGACTTCTAATTTTACCTCCCAGATTGTCACAAACTAAAGGTAAGGAATGCTTTCTGTGCCAAGGGACCAGTCGAAAACTGCGCTCACTGCCACCTACGGGTTTACTCGAACAGCAAATGGTTGACAAACATTGCTCTTTGTGCATGCCACTGCCTGAAAAAGGATGCTGTTTGACAAAGTCTCCCAAGAACTGTTGGATTAACGGCCGTTCAATATTGTTTCTAAATAAGTATGTAACTCTGAATTAAACCGGGCGTTAATTACTCCAAAAAAGAGAACAAGAAAACAGATCCTTTAACAAGAATAATAATGCCGACTGGTAGGAGAAAGCAATGGTGTTATTGCAAATACCGATCTGAAATAAGAAAGTTAGACAAGATTTAAAGCTTTAACATTTATTTATTCATGTCACAAGTAGGCTTATATTAAAACTGCAATGAAGTTACTGTGAGAATCCCTCAGTCACCACACTCTGACGCCTGTTTGGGTACACTGAGGGAGAATTTAGCATAGCCACTACACTGAACCTAATATTGTAGCAATATTCATGATGTGAACTTTGACATAGAGTCTCCATAATGTGTAAATATCAACTTACTCACAGAAGATTTTGTGCCTAATGGATCACAGAAAGCAGATCTACTTTAAATAAAAATGATCATTTTATCAGTAAATGTGAAGAATAATTTTAAAATGCTTCTTCTTCATTTTTATCTGTAATGGGCCAGGTTTTTGACCATGGCTTTTAAGTTTAGCCCATTTAGGCAGATATCCTATGTCACCAGCAACTTGAGTGCCTCAAAGTTCATCAGCCATGCAGCACGGTGGCACAGTGCTGCCTCACAGCTCCAGGGACCTGGGTTCAACACCCAGCCTGGGTCACTGTCTGTGTGGAGTTTGCACATCCTCTCTTGTGCCTGCGTGCATTTCCTCCGGGGGCTCCAGTTTCCTCCCACAGTCCAAAGATGTGTGGGTTAGGTATGTTGGCCAAGCTAAATTGTCCCAGGATGCACAGGTTGAAGGGATTAGTGGGATAAATATGTGGGAGTATGGGGATGGGGCCTGGGTGGGATTGTTGTCAGTGGAAACTTGATGGGCTGAAAGGCCTCCTTCTACACTTTAACGTTTATATAGTGTAACTTTTAATCCTCCAATATTTGCTCAGGCAGCATCAGCATGATTAAACTGGGGATAGTATTTGCCAATAATGGATGCCAAGTCTACCATGTTGTGACTGTCGTCTCCCTGAAGTACCTAAATTATCCTTTATCTGTGAGCCTTAAAGAGATATTTCACCACTGGGGCTTCTCTGCTGAACCCGAAACCCACTTGAGCTGACATCTACACGTGCCTGCAGGGACCACGGCCTAATCTGGAAACAGGCTAGCTATTATAGAACATAGGAAAGCTGCGCCACAAACAGACCCTTCGGCCCACAAATGCACCAAAAACGTCCCTACCTAATTAGGCTTACCTATAACTCTCCATCTTACTGAGTCCCATGTACTCATCCAAAAGTCCCTTAAAAGACCCTATCGAATGTACCCCCACCACCACTGCCAGCAGCCGATTCCACTCACCCACCGCCTTCTGAGTGAAAAATACAGTGGACCTTGTTTACTAAATGGAGATGATTAATTAACTAGAGACCAATGATCAATATTAGTGTGTTCCAGGCTGCGCAGTTCATGTCACTGAACCATCAGGATAACTGGAAAGGTGCAGAGGAGATTCACCAGGATGTCACCTAGACTGGAGCCTTTTTTAGCTCTGAGGAGAGGCTGATTGGACTGAGATTGTTCTCCTTGGAGCAGAGAAAGCTGACCTGATTGAGGTATACAAAGGCATAGAAAGGATAAATAGAAAGGAACTTTTCCCCTTTGTAGAGAGGTCAATAATCAGAGGGTATAGAGATAAGGGGTAGGAGTTTTAGAGGGGATTTGAGGAAAAACCTTTTCACCCATAGGGTGGTAGGAATCTGGAACTCACTGCCTGAGAGGGTGGGAGAAATGTGAACCCTCATAAAATTTAAGAAGCATTTAGATGAGCTCTTCAAATTCCATAGTGTACAAGGCCACGGGCCAAGTGTTGGAAAATGGGATTCAAATTGATGGGTGTTTGAGGGTTGTCACTAGTCTGCAGAGATATCCTCAGCCAGGTAGGTTATGTGATCTGAGGCATACCAGCTTCCAGAAGGCAGCCCCTTTGGGTGCAGGAGGGAATGGTGGAGAAGAGGGGATGACGGTGGGGGAGTGAAGGATGATCTACATCTTTGGGAAGAGGTGATGGGGATTCTACGCATCCGTCATCATCTGTGATGGCAGCCAAGTTAGAAGCATGACACCATAGAAAATTCACAGCGCTAAAAGAGGTCATTTGGTCCATCTTGCCAATGCCAGCCTGAGGGCAGCCAGGTGCCCTTTCTAAGCGCACCTTCCTGCTCCATTGCCCTGTAACGTACAGCACTTAAGGTGCAGTTCTAGGCACTTTTTAAAGGATTCTCGGGTCTTTGCCT
Source organism: Sphyrna mokarran (assembly GCA_024679065.1). NCBI lineage: Eukaryota > Metazoa > Chordata > Chondrichthyes > Carcharhiniformes > Carcharhinidae > Sphyrna > Sphyrna mokarran. The sequence goes on from JAGIQG010000009.1 coordinate 14,918,667, forward strand.
CCACCACCAGCTTGGGCATCAAATTCCAGGTGGCAAAGCAGAATGGCACAGTGGTTAGCACTGCTGCCTCACAGTGCAAGGGAGCCGGGTTCGATTCCCAGCTTGGGTTTGTATGGAGTCTGCACATTCTCCTCGTGTCTGTGTGGGTTTCCTTCAGGTGCTCCGATTTCCTCCCACAGTCCAAAAAACATGCTGGCTAGGTTAACTGGCCATGTTAAATTCTCCCTCAGTGTTACCCAAACGGAATGCGGTGACTTGCGGATTTCCACTGTAACTTCATTGCAGTGTGAATGTGACACAAATAAATAAGCTTGAAACTTTTAAAACACCCACTGCCTCTTGTGTAAAACAAAAGTTCTTCCGTGTGTCCTCCTTGCCATTTATGCTGAATATCGCCTGCTTCTAGAATTCTCCGCCAAGAGATTGTCGAGCTGAATAGAGCAAAAACTCGCCAACAATTGTCCAACCGGCGATTCTGCAGAATGTGGGGGTGGGGGGGTGGGGGGGGGGGGGGGGGGGGGGGGGTGTGGGGTGGGGGGGGCGGTTCAGTGCTGCAGGGCAATGCCGGGTACAGTCCTGGTGTCACTGCTTGGTTTTTGACAGACATTTTGGGGCTCCCGCTCCCCATTCTCATTCCCACTCTGGGGATGAAATACAGTCTGTCGCCGAGAGTCTGGTTTCAGCAGCTCAGATAAAATAAAATCCTTGGCGTGTTTTAAAAAAGAGTGCCCGCTCTCTGGCTTTCGCCTCGCGAAATGATTCACAAATTTTGACACCTCCAGTGAGTTTAAGTGATTTTTCAAAAAAAGAAATAGCGATGGATTAAGAATGACATAACAGGGATAAGGTTTGTCAATGAAGTGACACTTTATTTTTCCCTTCATTGTCCGGTAATCGCCAGAGCAGCCTTGTATCGGTTGAGATGATCACACGAAGGCGGGGATACACAACTGTCAGGCTTTGAGGGCAAAGCCTATTCTTGCTCTGCCGTTCCCTAAAGCCCGACATGAGAAGGAAAGGAATGAAGAAAGTGACTCACACATGGCTAGCTTACTGGGGATACAAATGAAAGATTATGTTAATCTTTACCCCATTGTCCCCTGCAAAGTGCTCTGCTCCGTGGCTTTTATCCGCGGGAGAAGAGATGCACAGCCTCTCAACTCTGACAGTGAGCACTTTCTGTGTGGTTTCTGGGTAATTAACACCACTACGAGGCCTGAAAACACCTTTTCATTTTCTCTACTCAGGCTTGTGGTCCTCTTTGGATTGCAACAGGGGAGCTTCCCTTATTCCCCGCTTGTGGTCCCAGTGATAGTCTCAGTTCAGACACGGATACATGAGCCATCTGTTATTATAAGGAATGGGAAAACTAAACCCTCCCGAACAAAAGCAGCTTTAAGGATCAGATTGGTTGCATACTTCAATCAGACAGGTGAATGATTTTGTCACAATGCGCGCAAACGGCGCTGATTAGAAGTCAATATTATCCACTGCGAATGAACCTTCTGCTAATACCATTCTTCCTTTCATGTTACACAAGATCTAGTCAAATGTGTAAATCCAGGGCAAATCAAAATGCCAGCTGATACATCCAAGCAAACAAAAAGGGCTAAATTTTTCATAATTAAGCAGATTGATATTTTCTCTGGCTGAGGACAATTCTATGTGAGATGTCAAAATATCATAAAATAACGCAACGCGTGAGATGTTCTGGTAAGGGTGCATTGGCCATGCTAAATTCTCCCTCAGTGTAACCAAACAGGCGCCAAAATGTGGCAACAAGGGGATTTTCATAGGATTCCTGCAGTACAGAAGAAGGCCCATCGATTCTGCACTGACCACAATCTCACCCTATCCCCGTAACCCCATGTATTTACCCTACTAATCCACCTAACACTAAGGGGCAATTTATCATGGCTAGTCAACCTAACCTGCTCATCTTTTAGCACTGCTGCTTCACAGCGCCAGGGACCCGGGTTCGATTCCCAGCTTGGGTCATTGTCGGTGTGGAGTCTGCATGTTCTCCCCGTGTCTGCATGGGTTTTGTCCTGATGCTCCGATTTCCTCCCACATTCTGAAGCACGTGCTGATTCGGTGCATTGACCGGAACAGCTGCCGGAGTGTGGTGACTAGGGGAATGTCATTGTACCTTCCTTGCAGTGTTAATGCGAGCCTTCAGACACTAATAAATAAACTTTTTTACTTTACTCTTTATCTTTGAAGTGTGGGAGGAAACCGGAGCACCCGGAAACTCAGCACAGACAGCCACTTGAGGTTGGAATTGAACTCAGATCCCTGTCGTTGTGAGGCAGCAGTGTTAAGCACTGTGCCACTCAATTCGCAGTAACATCATTGCAACGTTCATGCAAATCTACTTGTGATACCAGTAAATAAAAAGAAACAAGAGATTTGAAATATTGATCAACATATTACTTTCAAAAGAAAAATGCCTGGGAGGCAAGTGACTGTGTCAGATCTGTAAAATGTCCCAATGTCAGATGTTTTGAGCTGTGTGATTGCTTTTGTGCCATTACTACTGGGGACTGGCCTGTAATCTTTTTCCCAGCCAGCGTACAGAAGCTGGGGCAAGCTTGCCACCAACTCTTAACAGCTGCTTAAATTCACCGGCGGGGATGCAGGCAATCCCACTTCTGAAAGAAACATCACCAGGCTTATATGTCCATGAGGCCTTGAGAAGGCATTAGGGAGGGGGGGGTCAAAGGTCGCCGAAAGATAAAGTGAGGTACAAGAAGATCAGTGAGGAAGGATCTTCGAGCAGCAAGAAAATCATGTCTGCTTTCACGATGTAAACAAATTCACTTCATTTAAAACAGCTTCTGATTCTGCAGGTCAGAGCAGCGTGTCTCTGAAAGCCCGATTCAGTTGTTCTTGTCACGAGTACTTTGTTTTACACAGACTGCATTACTCTGGTAAACAGGGGCGGCATCAAAGCAAGAGCAGATAAAGTCACATCAGTGGATTAAGTTCTTCTGCATGATAAAGTAGCTACCTAGGGTGGAATTAACTTAATATGTGAAAGAATGTGATTCAGAGAGAATAAAGTACCAAAACTCTGTCATTCTGCTTATAATATCCTAAATCCAATGCCTGACACCGCGGCCTTCCTGTTAATCAATGAAATAACTCGTCCTTATCGCTATTTAAACCTAGCCTAAACTCAATTATTGTCCCCTTAGAGACCCCGATGGGATATTCACTTCAGTGAAAGGGATTCTGTCCAGCAAAGAAATCCCAGTGTTAAAGTGCAGAGGTGTCAACATTGCGAGCCAAATTCCAGTTAAACAGAGATTAAAAGCAAAGGCTGGGAGATGAAAACAGTTTTCGGTTCTGGGTTCAGTTGCAGAATCCTTTCTTCTCGCCTTCGTCTCTAAAGCCACCAAGGCCGATAATCAGTCCAAAGTGTGCTACTCAAAGCTAAGTGCGCGCTTTATACTTTGCAGCGACTCGCAAAAAAGTCAATGCACCAGTCCTTTGGCCTTCTTCTTTCGCTACCCCCCCCCATCCTATCCACATCCCCCCACCCTCTGCTCCCCCCCCCCCCCCCAAACCCCTCCATTTCCCTGAAGAGCAACAGAGGACACTGGGTCCTATTTTTGTAAAAGATTGCAATTCTTCCCGTAACTTTTCCTGCGACTCGCGACAAGATTACAATTTTTCACAAGTCTGGCATTTTCAAAGAAATTGTAGAAAAGTTGTGAAAATCACAGCCTTGCAGGAAACTAAGATGAGGAATTTGCCTAGCTGCGGTCGGGAGTTCGCCATATGGGAAATCTTAGGTGCGAAGCGACGTGCTACCATCTCAACAGCGACACACAGGGCTTCCTTAGCTAGACAGCATTTTTTTAACTTTCTCATCCAGTTCATTAAAACTTTCATTTCTTTGGCAAACTCCCCCACTTTTTCTTTACAGGGGAGCAGGGAGACGATTTTGGGATTTCGCCGGGATCTGTGGGCACGACATTTTCCAGCCGTTCCCGCCAATGGGATTTTCCTGTCCCGTCAACAGTGACCCTCCCCCTCCACAGCCGCCGGATCATCGGAGCTGCAAACTGTGGGAAATCCCTGTTGACAGCAGTGGGGCTGGAAGATCCCATCGCCAGAGAGTGACGGGTTCTCTCCGCTTCTATGAAACAGGCTACAGGGGCGGGGGTGGAGGGGATGGAAAATCCAAGGCACGGTGGCACAGGGGATAGCACTGCTGCATCATAGCACAAGGGACCCGGGTTCAATTCCAATCCCAGTCATTATGAAAGTGCAATTTGCCCATTCTCGCCATGTCTGTATGGATTTCCTCCGGGTGCTCTAGTTTCTTCCCATACTCCAAAGATGTGTGGGTTAGATGGACTGACCACGGTAAACTGACATGGTAAACGTGTGGGATTGTGAGAATAGGGCCTGGGTTGGATTGTACTTGGTGCAGACTTGATGGGCCAAATGGCCTCCTTCTGCACTGTATGCATTCTATAGTTGACATTTGAGTTGGTACTCTATGTACCAATTTTGAATCTACCAGTTTTCCATAAAGTTACATGTTTTTCATTCTAAGGAGCAAGTCCGCTGGGTGGGATTTTGTAGTCACACCTATCCTGAGATTGGAAATTCCCACTCAAGAACAACGATTTTCTGTCCCAATGATTCCACCTTTTTCATGTTACTGGACTGTCTCTCTTGCTTTCATAACTTGTTATGTAAACATCTTGTCGCGAATGTTGGAAGAACCCAGCCTAGTGGAAGATAAAAGGATAACTTTGTGTGAATCCTTATTAATATATAAAATGAAGATGGGTAAAGGCAGAATTTTCTTGTCCCGGGAATCGCAGTGGATGGTACATGGACAGTGCAAATTTTTATAGAACATAGAACATTACAACACAGTACAGGCCCTTCGGCCGTCAATGTTGTGCCGAGCTATGTCCAATCCCAAGATCAGGTTGCCCCACCCCCTATAATGCTAGAGTGCTCCATGTGCATATCCAATAACTTTCTGCAGTCCCCCATTTTCCTCAATACTACCTACCCCTCCACATATCTTTGTATCATTTGCAAACTTAGCAACAGTACCTTCAGTTTCTTCTTCCAAACCATTAATAAAGAACAAAGAACAAAAAAGAATATAGCACAGGAACAGGCCCTTCGGCCCTCCAAGCCAGCACCGCTCATGCGCCCAACTAGACCATTCGTTTGTATCCCTCTGTTCCCAGTCTGTTTTTATGGCTGCCTAGATAGCTTTTAAAAGACCCCAGTGTGTCCAACTTAACCACCTTGCTTGGCAGTGCATTCCAGGCCCCCACCACCCTCCATGTAAAATACGTCCCCCTGACATCTGTGTTGAAACTTGCCCCTCCCCTCACCTTGAACTTGTGACCCCTTGTGTTTGTCACCTCCGACCCGGGAAAAAGCTTTCCACTGTTCTCCCTATCCATGCCCTTCATTATTTTATACACCTCTATTAGGTTGCCCCTCATCCTCCTTCTTTCCAGGGAGAACAACCCCAGTTTGCCCCTCTCTTCTTGTAGCTAAGACCTTCGGTACCAGACAACATCCTGGTAAACCTTTTCTGTACTTTCTCTAAAGCTTCCATGTCCTTCTGGTAGTGTGGCTACCAGAACTGGATACAGTATTCCAAATGTGGCCTAACCAACGTTCTATATAGCTGCAAATAATTATGGACCTTGTGAAATGTTGTGGCCCCAGCACTGACTCCTGAGGCATACCACTAGTACTGGCTGCCATTCTGAAAAAGACATCTTTATTCTCACTCTCTGCCTTCTGCCAATCCTCTATCCATGCCAGGATCTTACCCTTAACACCATGGGCACTTAACTTATTTAATAATCTCCTATGCAGCACCTTGTCAAAGGCCTTCTGGAAATCTAAATAAATCATGTCCACTCGCTCTCCTTTATCTAACTTCCTTGTTACCTCCTCAAGAACTCTAACAGATTTGTCAGATATGACCTCCCCTTGACAAAGCCATGCTGACTCAGTCCTGTTTTATCATACACTTCCAAGTACTCTGTAATCGCATCCTTAATATTGGATTCTAAAATCTTGCCAGTGACCAAAGTCAGGCTAACTTGCTTGTGATTTCCTGTTTGCTATCCCCTCTCCCTTCTTAAAACATCAATGTTACATAAGCCACTTTCCAGTCCCTGAGACTCTCCACGCCTCCAGTGATTCCTGAAAGATTATCACTGATGCCTTCATAATTTCCTCAGGTATCTCTTTTAGAGTCTGGGGTGCAGTTTTTATGATCCAGGTGATTTATCCACCTTCAGATCTTTTAGTTTCCCCAGAACTTTCTCCTTAGTGTTGGCCACCACACTCACCTGTGCCCCTGGAGCTCTGGCACCCCACTAGTGTCTTCCACAGTGAAGACTGATGCAAAGTAACTATTCAGTTCCTCTATCATTTCTTTGTTTCTTATTATTACTTCTCCAGTCTCATTTTCCAGTAGTCCAATGGTTATTTTTGCCTCTCTCTCACTTTTATATATTGAATAAAAAACTCTTCTTGTCTTCTTTTACATTACAAACAACTTTGTTGCTTTTATTTTGCCTGCTCAACATCCCGGTGTTGTTCTGAATGTGCGCTTCCAGCTCCACCGCCACCAACCTGCAGGTTACGCGCAGTCCCAGATCAGTGGAATGAAAATAGAACATAGAACATAGAACATTACAGCACAGTACAGGCCCTTCGGCCCTCAATGTTGCACCGACCAGTGGAGCAAATTTTATGACCCTCTATCCTAAACTGTTCCAGTGCTGTCCACATGCCTATCCACTGACCATTTGAGCGCCCTGAAAATAGTTTGGGTTTGATAATCGGTGGTCTGCTTGGCTGGTTTCCCCAGACCCATGATGTAGAGATGCCGGCGTTGGACTGGGGTAAACTCAGTAAAGTTTGACAACACCAATTTTAAATCCAACTGATTTATTTGGTAGTAAATCTGTGAGCTTTCGGCGTTTGTGCCTTCGTCAGGCGAATGAGATATTCTGGTCTCCAAAAGCACATATATTAGCACAGACAGTTTACAAATTGCTGATTAGAATGCAAATCCTTACACCTAACCTGCTATTCAAGTCTTAAAGTGGCTAACAGCAGAGGTTAGAGGGATGTGTATTGTCTCCAGACAGCACAGTAAATGAGGTTTTTTGCTAACCCAGGCAAGTCATGGGGGTTACAGATAGTGTGACATGAAGCCAAGATCCCTGTTAAGACCGTCCTCATGTGTGCAGAACTTGGCTATCAGTCTCTGTTCTGTGACTCTGCGCTGTCGTGTGTCGTGAAGGCCCCCTTGAAGAACATTTACCCGAAGGTCGGAGGCCGAATGCCCTGACTGCTGAAGTGTTCGCCCACAGGAAGGGAGCTGTTTTGCCTGGTGATTGTTGAGCGATGTTCATTCATCCGCTATCGTAGTGTCTGCATGGTCTCCCCAATGTACCATGTTTCGGGACATCCTTTCTTGCAACGTATTAGGTAGACAACATTGGCCGAGTTGCAAGAGTATGTACCGTGTACCTGGTGAATGGTATTCTCATGTTTGATGATGTCGTCCATGTCTATGATCTGGCATGTCTTGCAGAGGTTGCTGTGGCAGGGTTGTTTGGTATTGTGGTCCTGTTCTCCTGAAGGTTGGGTAGTTTGCTGCGAACAATGATCTGTTTGAGGTTGCGCGGTTGTCTGAAAGCAAGAAGTGGCAGGGTGGGGATGGCCCTAGCGAGATGTTCATCGTCATCAATGATATGTTGAAGACTCCGGAGAAGATGTCATAGTTTCTCTGCTCCGAGGAAGTACTGGACAACAAAGGGTACTCTGTCCACCGTGTCCCATGTTCGTCTTCTGAGGAGGTCAGTGCGATTTATCACTGTGGCATGTCGGAACTGTCAATCGATCAGTCGAGCGACACATCCTGTTCTCACAAGGGCATCTTTCAGCGTCTGGAGGTGTCTGTCACGATCCTCTTTACCCGAGCAAATTCTGTGTATACGGAGGGCTTGTCAATAGGGAATGGCTTCTTTAACGTGTCTAGGGTGGAAGCTGGAGAAGTGGAGCATTGTGAGATTGTCTGTCAGTTTGTGGTACAGTGAGGTGCTGAGGTGACCATCCTTGATGGAGATGCTTGTGCCGAAGAATGTAACTGATTCTGGAGAATAGTCCATGGTGAGTCTGATGGTGGGATGGAACTTGTTAATATCATCATACAGTTGTTTCAATGCTTGTTCACCATGAGTCCAAAGAAAAAAATGTCATCAATGTATCTAATATATAGCCTCGGTTGAAGATGCCGTGTGGTGAAGAAGTCTTGTTCGAACCTGTGCATGAAGATGTTGGCATATTGACATCACTCAACAATCACCAGGCAAAACAGTTCCCTTCCTGTGGGCGAATACTTCAGCAGTCACGGGCATTCAGCCTCCGACCTTCGGGTAGATGTTCTTCAAGGGGGCCTTCACGACACACGACAGCGCAGAGTCGCTGAGCAGAGACTGATAGCCAAGTTCTGCACACATGAGGACGGTCTTAACAGGGATCTTGGCTTCATGTCACACTATCTGTAACCCCCATGACTTGCCTGGGTTAGCAAAAAACCTCATTTACTGTGCTGTCTGGAGACAATACACACCCCTCTAACCCCTGCTGTTAGCCACTTTAAGACTTGAATAGCAGGTTAGGTGTAAGGATTCGCATTCTAATCAGCAATCTGTAAACTGTCTGTGCTGATATGTGTGCTTTTGGAGACCAGAACATTTCATACGCCTGACAAAGGCACAAACACCGAAAGCTCGCAGATTTACTATCAAATGAATCAGTTGGATTTAAAATTGATGTTGTCAAACTTTACTGAGTTTTCCGCAGACCCAGGCAGACAGTCAAAATGAAAACTTGTCAACAACCTCATCTTTAGTTTGAGAGAAAGAATTGAATTGATAATGTTCAATTACAGACAAGTCATGCCGTGCAATATTAGCATAAAGGCACATTAGCGTGTTTGTTGTCTCTGTCCATCTTTTTAACAAAGCACTTATTCCTTAAGAATAAATGGGTGCACGTCTGCCCCAAAACAGTAGACTGCAGAATATATAATGTATGTAATACTCATGCATCGTCCAGCTTACGACTTGAGATGGGAAATAGCATGGGGTAGATTTTTGTGTGTGTGTGTGTGTGTGTGTATGTATGTGTGTGTGTGTGTGCATGTATATGTGTGTATGTGAATGTGTATGTCTGTGTGTGTGTGTGTCTGTGTATGTGGGTACACATACATGCATGTGTGTGTGCACATGTATGTGTGCATGTGTGTATGTGCATGCATGTGAGTATATGTGCGCATGTGTGTGTTTGCATGTGCATGCATATGTGTGTGCATCTACATGCATGTGCTTGAATGTTTCAAATTGAGCTGGTGGTTGGCAGGAAAATCGCATGTAAACAGTGAAAGGCAGTATTAATTTTGATGGTTGGGCTTCATTTGAAGGGGCAACATAATGGCACAGTGGTTAGTACTGCTCCCTCACAGCGCTAGGGACCCGGGTTCAATTACAGCCTCGGTATTGCCTGTATGGAGTTTGCACATTCTCCTCGTGTTGGCGTGGGTTTCTTCTGGATGCTCCAGTTTCTTTCCACAGTCCAAAGGTTTGCAGGTTAGATGGATTGGCCATGCTATATTGCGCCTTAGTGGGGTAACAGAGTAATAGTCGGTGCATGTCCGATGTACCGAATGGCCTCCTTCTGCACAGTGGGGATTCTATGGATGTTAATGGTGAGCTGTCTGAGTATTTTCTGCATCGAATGGCTGTTCATCCATTTGGAGGGATTTTCTTGTGGACTGTTTGATGCCAATTTAAAGTGTGTGCCCACCCTTATGATGAGGTGCCCTCTGCCTCTGATGAATCTTTGGCATTGCTTCCCAAATGGTGTTGTGGGACATCTCATGATCAGGATTGACAATGCTCCAGTGCCCGGACACACACAACCTCTTCCCCTTAAAAAGGCAGTAAGTCAGGTGGCCAGGCCAGGGTGGTAGAGAATGTCAGTATAAGGGACATCAATCCCAGCTTGCGGGTGCAGTGCCACAGAAAGTTCAATAGACTGCAGGTTAAATTATTGGTGTAGACAAGGGAGTCATTCACAGTGTCTGAGCCAATATTTATCACTCAATCGATCTCACCAAATCAGATTACCTAGTCATTCTTAGAACATCATTTTCAAAGCTTGCTGTGCAGCAAAAGTGCCTCTACAAAAGTGACTACAATTCAAATTCTGCTTTGGGATGTCCTAAGCTAATGTAAAATCCTATAGAAAGCCTATGGTGCGTAATGAGGTTATTCAGCCCATTGACTCTGCACTAAGTCTCCCGCAGAGCGAGAATTCCCATTGCATTGTATAATTGTATCCAACGGTATGTTTGATCTGAATTACCACAAGGCCATTAGTGAAGCTTCAATGGATTCTTGGCAAAGGAAGATGACGAGGTTCAAAGAATGACATTGTAATGCGTTTCCTCATTCCCACATACTTAAATATGGATCAGTGGGATTTCCCACTAGTGAAGCTGATCAAGTGATGTCATGTTGTTCTAATTTTCAATCAACCTTGCTCACAGAAGTCACCCACAGTGGCACAGTGGTTAGCACTGCCATCTCACAGTGCCAGGGGCCTGGGTTCAATTCCGGCCTGGAGTCACTGTCTGTGTGGGGTTTGCACTTTCTCCCTGTTTCCTCTGGTTTCCTCCCACAGTCCAAAGACGTATAAATTTGTCGAAATGGCCAAAGTAAATGGTCAGGAGGGATTGGGCCTGGGAAAGATGCCCTTTTGGAGATTAGGTGCAGACTCGGTGGGCTGAATGGCCTCCTTATGCACTGCAGGGATTCTGTGGGAATATGGAATCTATCATGCTCTGCCTTAAAAATATTCAAGGGCTCAGCTTCCACTGCCCTTTGAGGAAATCTCTTCCAAAATTTCCAAGAATTCACAGCCCTCTGATGGAAAACATTTTTCATCATCTCCACATTCAAGTCGTCCCATATTTTGAAATGGTAACACCTTCTTTTAGGTTTTCCGTCAAGCAGAAACATCCTCTCCACATGTATCCTATCAAAATAACACAGCGCAAGCCCCATGCGCCGGTATTCTCCAAACTCACCACTGGTAGTGGTGGTGGCGGGAGTGGTCGGGAGGGTGCAAAACAGAGAATGTGGGTCCTGGTTCAGCATGCTCAAACAGCTGAGATGTTACAGAGAAGAATCAAGGATTAATTGAGGATGAATAATTCATTTAAGATGGAAAGAAAATCATACAGATATTGAAACAGGCGCAATGGCAATAGTCTCTCCCTCAACATCAGTAAAGCAAAGAGATGGTCATTGACTTCAGGAAGGACATGTTCCTGTCTTCATCAACAGGGATGAAGTGGAAATGGTCAAGAGCTTCAAGTTTCTAGGTGTCCGGATTACCAACAATCTATGCTGGTCCTTTCACGTTGATGCTGTCGTTAAGAAAGACCACCAATGCTAACTTCTTCAGAAGACTAAGGAAATTTGGTGTGTCCATTATGATCCTCACCAACTTTTACAGATGCACCATAGAAAGCATTCTTTCTGATTGTATCACAGCTTTGTTTGGCTCCTGCTCTGCCCAAGACTGCAAGAAACTACAAAGGGTCCTAAATGAAGTCCAGTCCATCATTCAAACAAGGCTCCCGTCCACTGACACTATCTACACTTCCCACTGCCTCGACAAAGCAGCCAGCATAATTAAGGACCCCACACACTCAGGACATTCTCTGTTCTGCCTTCTTCCACTGGGAAAAACATACAAAAATCTGAGATCACTTACCAACCCACTCAAGAACAGTTTTTCTTTGCTGCTGTCAGATTTTTGAAAGGACCTCTCTCACATTAAGTTGATTTTTCTCTTCACCCTAGCTATGACCATAACACTATATTCTGCACTCTCTCCTTTCCTTCTCAATGAACAGTATGCTTTGGCTGTACAGTGCGCAAGAAACAATACTTTTCATTTTCATAAATCAAATCAATTCAAATCAAAAAGAGCTGACTATAACTAAAATGAGTGATGATGATCTGGGATGCACAGCGTAGGATATCAAGAGGGTAAGTGTCAGAAGGGAAAAATCTATCGCCCCACATGGAAACCAATGTGGCCAGCGAGATTGGAAAATCTACCCTTGGCTAAGGTTATGGGGCAGGTATCAGTTTGAGAGAGGATGGACAGACTGAGAAGCATCCTGCTTTGCTGTAACCATTCCGACATCTGGTGACTGTCAGTGAAGAGTTTGCATATTTTCCCTGAGTCTGCATGTGTTTCCTCTGAGTGCTCCAGTTTCCTTCCACATTCTTTGAAGTGTGGAAGAAAACTGGAGCACCCAGTGGAAAGGTTAAGTTGACTGACTATGCTAAATATGAGGGACTTACAGGGATTGAGCCTGGATGGGATTGTGGTCAGTGCTTACTGGTGTCTTTCTGTACTGTAAGGATTCTATAACAAGAACTTCTATAACCACCTGCTGGCTCAAAATGAATTGCATATTGAAAATTATTCCTTCAGTTGTAGAGATTAATGAATAAAAGGTTTAGGAATTAAATCAACAGGTGGTAAATTCATGAAGCAAAATATTTGAAAGTATATTGTGAGAGACAGAATTTTCCCCATGGCTAATTGTGCGCCATTTTAAAAAATTACAGAGTCTATTATTAAAAAAACATTGTTAGTTTTACTCCTGAGTCTTGTTCTTGAGGTTCAAGAAAAAGGCAAACGTAACAGTTGACTCAGCAGTAACGCAGAAATATTAATTGGTGTTTAAGTTTGAAAGTGGTAGACCACATATATAAAAAAATATTGAAATAATCTTTGTTTATCCTTCGGGTTGTTTTGGAGTTTGAGAAAGGCAGCACAGCAGATGGTTTGATGGAGTAATTAGAAGAATTTTTCTGTGGAATAATTTTCAAATGGCTGGGATTTTGTTTTAATTAAATAGTAATCGCTTACCCTCATTCCTTTTATGTTGTTCTCCAGGATATGGGCAACAACAGAATGGGAAGCAGGAATTTTTTTTTATCATTCATTCATGGGATATGGGCGTTGCTGGCAGGACAATATTTATTACCCATCCCTAGTTGTCCTCAAACTGAATGGCTTGCTCAGCCATTCCAGGGGGCTGGTGAGAGTCAACAACGGTGCTGTGGCTCTGGAATCACATGTAAGCCAGACCAGGTAAGGATGGCAGATTTCCTTCCCTAAAGGGACATTAATGATCCTGATGAATAAAAGCAAATCACTGCAAGCGCTGGAATTTGAAACCAGAAAGAAAACTCTGGAAAATCTCAGCAGATCTGGCAGCATCTATAAGGAGAGAAAAGAGCTGATGTTTCAAATCCAGATGACTCTTTTCCAGACCTGCTGAGATTTTCCAGTATTTTCTCTTTTGGTTTCAGTGAATCAGATTGGTTTCCCTGATAATCAACAATGCTTTCATGGTCATCAGTACATTCTTAATTCCAGGCATTTTTTTAGTTGAATTCAAATTTTCTTTGTTCTTTGACAAGTGGCACTCCTCAGGGATCAGTGCTGGGACCTTTGCTGTTTGTAATATATATATAAATGATCTTGGGGAAAATGTAACTGATTTAATTAGTAAGTTTTCAGACGACACAAAGGTTGGTGAAATTATGGATAATGGTAAGGACCATCAGAGGATATAGCAAGATATAGATCGGTTAGAGACATGGGCAGAGAGATGGCAGATGGAGTTTAATCTAGACAAATGTGAGGTAATGCATTTTGGAAGGTCTAATACAGATAGGAAATATACAATAAATGGCAGAATCCTTAAGACTGTTGATAGGCAAAGGGATCTTCAGTACACAGGTCACTGAAGCTGGCAAAACAGTTGGAGATGGTCGTCAAGAAGGCATATGGCATGCTTCCCTTCATCGGCCAGGGCATTGCTTTTAAAAACTGGCAAGTCATGGTGTAGCTTTATAGAACTTTAGTTAAGCTGCACTTGGAATCTAGTTTTCAGTTCTGGCCACTACACTACCAGAAGGATGTGGAGACTTTGGAGAGGATACAGAAAAGAATTCCCAACAATTTGCCTGGTATGGAGGGTATTAGCTATGAGGAGAAATTGGAGAAACTTGGTTTGTTCTCTGAATAGTGGAGGTTGAGAGATGACCTGGTAGAAGTCTACTAGATTATGAGGGGCATGGACAGGCTGGATAGTCAGAAGCGTTGTCCCAGGGTAGAGGATTCAATTACTAGGGAACATAGGTTTATGGTGCGAGGGGCAAAGTTTAAAGGATATGTACAAGGCAAGTCTTTTACGTAGAGAGTAGTGGTGCCTGGAACTCGCTACTGGGGGAGATAGGAAAAGCAGATGTCAGAGTGACTTATAAGAGGCATCTTGACAAATACATAAATAGGATGGGAATAGAGTAACATGGTACCCAGAAGGGGGGGTTTAGTTGAGCTAGGCAGTATGGTTGGTGCAGACTTGGAGGGCTGAAGGGCCTGTTCTGTGCTGTAATCTTCATTGTTTTTTGATAAGTTTCACCATCCGCTGTGGCAGAATTTGAATCCAGGTCCCCAGAACATTGCTGAGCTTCTGGATTATTAGTCTAGTGATAACACCACTCGGCCATTGCCTCTCCAATGTGGGTGTGGGATTAGTAATGGGGAAGAAACAGTGGGAATGTGGGAGAGGAAGGGATGAGTGAGTTGTGGTGAGCAGAAAAGGTAAAGGGTGTGCAGCTCTCTCTCCACAGATACTGTCAGACCTGCACAGATTTTCCAGCATCTTCTGTTTTTGTTGGAGATTCCAGCATTTGCAATATTTTGTTTTTACTTTAGTTGTAGAGTGCACTTTGTAAACCCAAACATTAAAAGGTTGTTATAATCCAGGTCAGAAACACCAAGGTGTTTTATGAAGTCAGCCTACATCATACGTTTTGCACTTTGAATTTTGACATTTGCGAGCATAAGATATTTCACTTCAGGTATGATTCAAATGACCCACTGGGAGCTTTTAACAAGCAAAACTTGTTTAAGAATATAGTTAACATGTATAGTAAGAAAATTAGCAAGAACGTTTACCAATTACAAACAAGGGGAAAACAACCATGATATTGTATAAACCTTAACAACTCAATGCTCCAACATAATAAATCTCCCTACAAACAGAAACCCATCCAAGGTTTAGCACAGAAAACAAGGATGCTTGCATGATTTTTCAAGCTCTGCAATACCTGCTGTGAATTAACCCTTTGGATAAAGAATTGAAACTGTGAATTCCCAGCCTTGTAACTTCCAGTGGACCTCAAGGTAGAGATAAAGCCACTGCTGGCTTTTAGCTTTTGGCCAGCAAACAACTTCAAGGGACAGAGGCACTCTTGCCTCTAGTTACTAGCTATCCAGTCACCAAGAGCTAAATTTCCAATATCAGGGAGAGACACAGAAACACGCTGCTCTTCAGCCTGAAGTCCAACAGCTTCTAACAAGCTAGCAGCCAAAACTGAAAGTGAAAGAACATGTAAAAGATGACAAAACTGTCCCACCCGACCTGTCAATCAATGTTCCCACAATAATTCCAAAGGGTTGTAAATTCCGAGAGAATAGCCCAGATTAAAAATTAGGCAAAAGTCAATTTAAACCATGTAAGCTGCAATACGAAATGCCATTACTGACCTCATAGTGCCAATAACAAAAACAAAAAAAAAATGCTTTCAAACTGTGGAGAACATGATTAAAAATACATTTCTTAAAGGCACAGTAGCATCACAAGGTTCATACATATAATAGCACAAATCATTCCATGTAGGTGAAAACTTCCTACAGACCAATTCAGACATAGAAAATGGAACTGGCATGCTATGTTGTCAATCAGTGCAATATGAGACAGACCATGGTCCTTCACTTTGGGTGTGCCCATGAAAGAGGACAAAGAAATTATTCGTACAAGTATCTGGGCTAGGATTCACCCAGCCAGCTGCTTTGCTCTGTTAGCGCAATGGATTGAGAGGCAACAGCAGTGGGCCTCTAGTAGCTTTTGAGGGCAAATCCGTGTCTGGCATGTGGAAGGCTTTTAGAGGCCAGTTGATTGAAGTGCAGACAGGCACGTCCCTGCAAAAATGAAGTATAGAAATGGCAGATTCGGGAACCATGGACGACAAGAGAATTGCTCCACCAAAAGGAAAAAGGAAGCATACAATAAGTGTAGGTATCTAAAATATGACAAAGCTTTGAGGAATATAGTGAAAGTAAAAAGAATATAAATGTGTAATTAGGAAGGCTAAAGGGGCCATTAAATATCTTCAGCAAACAGGGTCAAGGAGAATCCCAAAGCTTTTTATGCATATTTTAGGAGCAGGAGGACAGCAAGATAAGGAGTAGGCCCATTCAAGGACAATGGAGGGAACTTATTGTGGAGCCACAGGAAGTGGGTTGGATCCTTAATGAGTACTTTATACTGATATTCATCAAGAAGAAGGACATGACAGATGTTGATGTCATGGCATGTGGGAAGCTTTCAAGTGTAAGTTGATAGGGCCAGCACATACTGTAAAGATGAAGAATAAGTATAGCAAGTTTTGGGAACTTAGGATATGAGAAAAAGGAAACATTTGTCAAAGTTAGGAGGCTGGGAACACATGAAGCAAGTGTGGAATACAACACAAATAGAAAAAAGCTTAACAAGGAGTGAGAGGAGCCAAAAAGGGTCATGAAAGGTCATTGGCCAACAGGATTAAGGAAAATCCTATACATGTACATTATATACATATATAAAGAACAAGATGGTAGCCAGGGAGAGAGTTGGTCCACTCAAGGACCTGGACCATGTGATGGGCAACACGACAGCTCAGTGACTATCGCTGTGCTGTACAGATACATGGATTTGGGCCTGTGTCTGTGGGAGTTTGTGCATTCTCCCCGTGCTTGCGTGGGTTTTCCCCAGGTGCTGCGGTTTCCTCCCACATCCCAAAGATGTGCTTTTAGGCTGATTGGCAGAACAAATTCTCTCTAAGTTGTCTCAAATTTGGTTTCAATCCATAGATCTATAAAGATAGACAGGGATCATAGGTAGAAGTGGGAACATCGAGGTGGTGGTGCGGGTTCGTTGGGCCGAAAGGCCTGTTTCCTATGCTGTTCTGTTCTTTGTTCTTTGAAGGGAATCTATGTGTGGAGCCAGAACAAATGAGCAAGATATTAAATGTGTAATTTGTGTAGTATTTACTGAAGAGGACTTGGTGGATGATGAATGGGAAAGTGTGTGTAGATAGTTTAATTCATGTTGAGATCAAAAAGTAAGAGATATTGGGGTTCTTAAAAAACATTAAGGTAGACAAGTCCTCAGGATAGGATATATCCCAGAATACTGAGAGAGGCAAGGGAGAAAATTGCTGGGATCTTGTATCTTTGCTGGCTACAGAGCAATTCACCACAGTAAGAAGTCTCACAACACCACGTTAAAGTCCAACCAATTTATTTGACAGTATACCCACAAACTTTTGGAAATGGTGTTCCTTCATCAGTTGTGTAGAAAGTTCTGATCAGAGAAGGCCATATAAAGTCTCACACAGTTTACAGAGTACTGATTAGAATGTAAGACTTTACAGCTAACCTGCTATTCAAGTCTTAAAGATGCAGACAATGTGAGGGGAGATAGCACAGGTTAAAGAGATGTGTATTGTCTCCAGACAGGACAGTAAGGGAGATTTTACAAGCCCAGACAAGACATGGAGGTTACAGATAGTGTGACATGAACCCAAGATCCTGGTTTTGACCGTCCTCATGTGTGTGGAACTTGGCTATCAGTCTCTGCTCAGTGACTGCACTGTCATGTGTCGTGAAGGCCACCTTGGAGAACACTTCGCCGAAGATCAGAGGCCGAATGCCCGTGACCGCTGAAGTGTTCGCCAACAGGAAGGGAACAGCCTTGCCTGGTGATCTTTTGATTAGACACTTAAGCCTTCCAGATTCAATATCAAGTTCAAACTTTCCAGCTCATAAACACTCCTCCCATTTTTTGCTGCAGTTTCTGCAAGTACCATTTATACCTCCTCTGAACCCTTCTTTTATTTACTTATCCCTGTATCATTTCCTCTTTACCTTGCTCTGCATCTTTTGTCATTTAATCTGACCTATCTTCCACCTTATCATAGAATTTCCTTTTTGTTCTTTCTCTGTCCTGATAATTTGCTTAAAACCTGCAACATCTTGGACATGTTCCACTTCAAATATCATTAACCTGAAATTCTGCTTCTCTCTGCATAGCTGCTACTTAACTAAATAAGGTGGTGTGGTAGCACAGTTGCTAGCACTGCTACCTCCCAGTGCCAGAGACCTGGGTTCGATTCCGGCCTTGAGTGATATTCTACAATATCTGTGCAGAATTTGTATGTTCTCCCCATGTCTGTGTGAGTTTCCTCCAGATGCCCCAGTTTCCTTCCACAGTCCAAAAATGTGCGGGTTAGATTGATTGGCCATGCTAAATTGTGTTAAGGGGATTAGTTGGGCCTGGATGGGATTGTGATCAGTGCAGGCTCAATGGCTCAAATGGCCTCTTTCTGCACTGTAGGGATACTATGATTCTAACCTGCCAGGTACCTCTAGCATTTTTCCATTTTACTGCAATTTCTTTAGTTTTGTCACACAACTGAAGTTTGTCACCCCAGGTCCATTTCAGTAAATTTCCTCTCTGCATCCTGACATCCTTCCTAAAATGTGATGCTCAGAATTATCCACAATAGTCCCAGTGGGAGTTAATTAATATTTTATATAAAGTATGACTCCTTTGGTTTTGAACTCTGTTGGTTATTAGGGAAGCAATAGCCTAGTGGTATTATCACAAGGCTATTAATCCAGAAGTTCAAATATGGGAACCAAATTCAAATCCCACCACAGCAGATGGTGGAATTTAAATTCAATTAAAAAAATCTAGAATTAAAAGTCCACTGATGACCATGAAACCATTGTTGGAAAAACTCATCTGGTTTAATAATGTCCTTTAGGAAAAGAAATCTGCTGTCTTTATGTGGTCTGGTCTACATGTGACTCTAGAACCACAGCAAATGGTTTATTCTCAACTGTCCTTGGGCAACTAGGGGTGGGTAATAAAGGCTGGGGAGCCAGTGATGCCCATGTCCCACAAATTAATAAATATATTTAATAAGTAGAGGAACATTTACACCTTTATAAAGAGCCTTCTCAGGTTGCCCTAGCACCTGCAAAGACTTACGTGTGTACAACCCCAGCCCTTTTACTTCCTGCACTCCCTGTAAAATTGTGTCATCTCGTTTATATTGCCTCTCATTATCCTACTAAAGTGAATCACTTCACACTTCCCTGAATTAAATTTCATCTGCCATGTGTCTGCCCATTTCACCAATCTGTCAATATCACCCTGAAATCTGTTACTATTCTCTTCACCATTTCCAAGTTCTGTGACATTGGTTAACTTTGAAACAATGCCCTGCATGAATCAAAACCCAAGTACAAATTTGTACACAAGCTGCAATCCCAATACTGACCCCAAGGGGCACCACCGCACACTTCCCTCCAACCACTCTCTCCATGCTGACTTATCCTTTCATCCTATGCATTTGGTTTTACTAATAAGTTTACTATGCAGTGTTTATTTCAAATGTCTTTTGAAAAGTTATATTTTGCCCTCACCATTACTCCCAGTTAATTCACATGGAGGCAGTATACACTGAAGCTGATGATTTTGTTTACAGTGGTACACAAAAGACCATTTAAATCACACTGCTTGAACATGTTCCACATACTGTACAAAATGCCCATTATTTGGGCAACTTTATAATATGTACCTTATGATTTGATTTAATATAATATTGTCACATGTATTAACATACAGCGAAAAGTATTGTTCCTATACAGACAATACAGACAAAGCATACTATTCATAGATAAGGAAACGAGAGAGTTCGGAATGTAACATCAAAGCCATAGCTAGGGTATAGAGAAAGATAGCTTGATCTTGGGATTGGACTCGGCACAACATCGAAGGCCGAAGGGCCTATACTGTGCTGTAATGTTCTATGTTCTATGTAGATATGAGTCAGTCAGTGAATTAGAGAGTAAAAGAAAATGAGATGGTGAAAGAAGAGTAAAGAGTTAAGACATGTTGGAGCAGATTATATTAGTGATGGGTGAATCTGACTGATGGAAGCTCAGCAATTACCAGACACAGATAGAAATAGACAGGTATATGTCAGGGAGAGGACATTCTCGCACAACATGCTAATCAGGCATATGTAACTTCCTTGGATCTTGACAAACAGGAATGGATTTCTCATGGGTCCAAAGACAAGACCACCAAAGGGCTCATGAAAAAATGGATGGAACACATACAGTGAGCTTGCGACATGAATAGAATCCTGGAATGCCATATAATTGAAAAATAGAATTTGACTCATTCCATTGCCATAAGCCTCACATCCCAGTTACAAATCGACAGATTTTAATGTCAAATAAGAGCAGCAAAAATTCTAGAATCATAGAATCCCACAGTCCAGAAGGAGGGCATTCAGCCCATCGAGTCTGCACTGACCAGAATCCTAATCTCCATGCATTTTACCCCAGTTAGTCCCCCTGATACTCAGGGGCAATCTCGCATGGCCAACCTATCTAACCCACACATCTTTGGACTGTGGCGGGAAACCAGAGCAACCGGAAGAAACTCATTCAGATATGGGGAGAATGTGCAGACTCCACACAGGCTGTTACCTAAGCCGGGAATCGAACCCAGGTCCCTGGCGCTGTGTGGCAGCACAGCCAGCCACTGTGCCCCTGTGCTGTTCAATGCCATGTAATGAACATGTAAAAATCTTATTCAGTTGCCCAAGCCTCAGAACTGATTTAAAATGCTCCTGGTAAGTTTATTCCAGTATTTAAATTTGAATGAACTTCACTCTTGCTGCGCATTTCTGGTACTATCTATTTAGTTCCCATAAATCATCTAATGTAGTTTTACCTTTTATATTTGAAGCTAATTCTTTGGGTTGCTGATATTTTAACACTTGAGGCAAAGGGCTGAAATTGGATAAAAGGCCTATCAGAAAGTGTGGGATTGCACTGTGCCATTCCTTCACACCAATGGAAATGATGAAGGCAGTGTGCACACTTCCTGCAGCTAGATCACCTCCATGAACATTGTACAGCCATGCAGCCATGTATTTAGCACTTTCAGCTGGAGGAGCCTGTTGTTGCGAGGTTAAGACTAAGACACCAGACTCCATGTCTTAACAAGGAGCCATATTCTACATTGAAACATAGGAAATAGAAGCAGGAGTAGGCCATTTGGCCCTTCAAGCCATTCATTTTGATCATGGCCGATGATCAAATTCTATATCCTGATGCCTCTTTGTCCCATGTCCCGTGATCCCTTTGGCCCCAAGAACTATATCTAATTTCTTCATGAAATCAGACAACATTTTGGCCTCAACTACTTTGTGGTAGTGAATTTCATGCATTCGCCACCCTCTGGGTGAAAAAATTTCTCCTCTCCTCAATTCTAAAAGGTTTATTCCTTATCCTCAAATTATGACCCCCAGTTCCCGACTCCCCTACCATTGGGAACATTCTTTCTGAATCTACCCTGTCTAACCATGTTAGAATGTTATAGGTTTCTATCAGATCACCTCTAGGTTGGTTGGCCGTGCCCCTTCATGTCAGGGAGGGGGGGGTTGCTTAGCAGGGTAAATACATGGGGTTATGGGGATAGGGCTTAGTTGGGTTGTTGTCGCTGCAGGATTGATGGGCCGAATGGCTTCTTTCTGCACCGTGAGGGTTCTACAATTCTATGATTCTATGAAATGAGCATCAGGCGCCGACTGGGTTCACAATCTGCCCCCTGCAAACTACCACCACACCCAGGGGATGGTCGTGTCCTCAAAACCTGACAACCAGTGGAGAAGCTATGGAGAACTTTACCCCTGCCACCTTCATGCCCCGACTGGTGCAATGCTGAAACCGAGCAGTGTTCCTGAGGCGGCTCCCGTGGCCAAAATGTTTTCACGTTTTATGAGGTGAAATAGTTGAAACACTTCTGATTTACGTCATGGGCTCCGCAGTAATAGCAGGAGCAGCGACAACCTGATTCCCTATTCCAGATTCTCTTCCCTCTAATCGGATAACGCAGCGCGCGAATGATTAGGGTCATAACTAGCTACGGCGCAATAATCACAAGGTACATTTAAACAATGAAGCAATCATAGCGCAAGCGCTATTTTATATTCTTTGTCCAGATCTAGAAGGGAGCCTTAGTTAGTTGAATGTTTACCCCCAACTGCTAGAATGAGCTGAGTGATTCTTAGCTCACAGACTGGTGCCCAATTTGAAAAGGAGTAAATTGGCAGAGTTTAATTTGGTGGTATTTTGAGGACTATAAAAGTGTCAAAACGAATCCCTCATTAATTTCCTGCTGGAATATATAGTTTTTCACCATCATTAATGAACACAAGCACAGATGAAAAAGATACCATCATGGTTTCGTACACATCTTTTGTCAACGTGTAGCTGAAGGAACAGTAAGTTGTCCAACCTTAAATAGGTTATTTTTTTTTTCCCTTAACACTTTTTTATTTTAATGAGATTACACTTTGTCACAGTCTTGAATTCTGATGGTTAGACAGCTATATTAAATTGCAAAAAAAAACAGCTGCCTGGGTAGTTCCGCCGCGGTAAAGCTGCCTGCTTTTTTACCTCTTCAACCTTTTTGTAAATTCTTTAAATTATTGATGCAAGTGTCAGCGACTGTCAAAACAGGCATAACAATGTGAGCAGCAGACAACTGTCAATTCTAGCACCCAGTCTTGTGTATAGCTCACTTAAAAATAATAATAATTTGAAGATTAGAGGTCGCCACAACAAAAAAAAATGAGATGAACCCTGTATTCCGAGAGGTAGCGTGCAACTCCTCGTGATAGGAGGCGTGCAGCCTTTTTACGAGGAAGTAATTATTTCCATGCATGTTGCAGGAGTGCTGAAATTGAATTAACCTTTTCATCAATAAATGAGTTATGCTTAAAAGTGTCAGAATTAAGATATTTTAATTATCAGTCAGTTCAAGCGGTCCATTTGTTGCAATGGCGAATCATTAAGTGAAGACAGATTGATTGTTCCCTGCCCAGAGGCAGGTGAAGACTGTGATCTGATGGAGTCTTCCATAACATCTCACTTTTCCCCGTGTCCCTCTCTAATGTCCTACCCTCTAAGCGCAGGTAAACACGCGTTTGCAAATGGAAGAAGATTACCATAACTGTTCGAGAGCATCATTGGCCATGCTTAAAGTGGATTGGAATAGATGTGGCACAAATAGGATATCCTACCGCACAGAACCAATTTGTTCAATAGAATCTTCGCATTATTTTCATATTTTTTTCCTGTTACTGGTGCTTCATATTAATCCTGCATTTATATTGTAGATTTCACAACTTCCTCAAAGCACTTTGCAGCCAACAAAATACTTTATGAAGTCTAGTCATTACTTGAATGTCACAAACGGATGGCTTAAACACAAAAGTTAGCTCATAGGGAAACGATATTGTTCCTAGATTAAAGATGATACTGCGTCACCCGTCGCTGTCTTTACATCCTCTCAGTTTAAAGTCCAACAGGTTTATTTGGTATTAGGAGCCTCTGGAGCCCTGCTCCTTCATCAGATGAGTTTGGTATCACTCATCTGACAAACAGGCAGTTCTCCGAAAGCTCGTGCTACCAAATAAACCTGATGGACTTTAACCTGGTGTTGTGAGACTTCTTAATGTGCCCATCCCAATCCAATGCCGGCATCTCCACATCATCTTTACATCATTCGGTACAGAGATCAGGAGGAATTCAAAATTCTTACAGGAAGAGAACTGCATAGGCAGTTCAAGCCTGTTCACCCATTTGCACTCTAAATGGACTAGTGGTGCTAAGTGGTTTACTGGCTTTGTGAGGAGTTAGTGCTTGAATGGACCTACCCACATATTCTCTACACTCCAGGCAGAATTCTACCACCTCACCCGCCGCAGAATTAGAGCAGGCAAAGGGCAGACAATTGAAATGCTCATTGACTTCAGGCGGGATTTTCTGGTCTCACTTCAGTGAGGCCGTAAAATCCAGCCTTCTGTTTGTGACTGCAACACTGCATTCAGCACCCTCTCCTCCCCTTCTCCCCTGTGTGCTCTATGAATAGCATGCTTTGGCTGTATAGCGTGTAAGAAATAGTACTTTTCACAGCACCCCAATATATGTGACAATAATAGAACATAGAACAGTACAGCACAAACAGGCCCTTTGGCCCACAAGTTGCGCCGATCATATCCCAACCTACCAGACGTATCTATAACCCTCAATCCCATTAAATTCCATGTACAAATAAATCAAATCAAATCAAAGGATTCAGATAGCAGTGTAAACTGCAAAATGTATAAGTCACTTGTGCTTTGTTACTTTTAATTAATTGATTAAATGCATAATTGGCAGCATAGTAGCAGAGTAGTTGTGCTGTTATTTCACTGTGTCAGGGATCCAGGTTCAATTCCAGCCTTGGGTTACTGTCTGTGTGGAGTTTGCATGTTCTCCCCCTATCTATGCAGCCTTTCCTTCAAGCACTCCAGTAATCTCCAACAAATACGTTCAGGTTAGGTGGATTGGCCATGCTTAGTTGTCCGTTAAAGTCTAAAGATGTGTAGATTAGTTGAATTAGCCATGGTAAATGCACAGCAGTTAAGATGCTCTTTCAGAGAGTGGATGCAGACTTGATGGGCCGAATGGCATCCTAGCGATCCTTTGATTCTTTAATACCATTATTTTATACTTACAAAAGACATTTACTTTGTTAAAACTATTAGGAAGAGGGAGGTTGCCCATCTGCTATTGAAATTGAAATTATAGCTGCACTGCTTAGTAAAGTTTCCTTTTACGCTTTTGTAAGATTGGTGAAGAGCTGAGATGTTCCATTCAATGACTGCTCTGTGCCCACGTTTATCCATCATGATGTTAAGTGTAACTGAAGCCTGAACGTTACAGGTTTTATACCAAGGAAACAAATCAAATCTCAATACTGGCATTGGGCTGTCAGAGATGGAGAGGGCTGGGTCTGGAAGTGCGCAATGAAATAATATCAAACAACAGCACTCAGCATTGCAAGTTATTTATTGCCTCTTCTGAAAAATCACTCAAATGTTGCTGCGGGCCTCGGGATGATTTCTGTGTGATACTTATCATTTCCTCTGCCCTTTGGCTCTCCTTATTCTACACCCACTGCCAAGTTTTACCGTTCGAATTTTGATTTCCCTCAACTCACTGAGGAAGAGACTGACAGGAGATGAGAGAACATTTAATTTTGCATAGTTAGCAGGACATGTTTTCTGCACTGCACGGCACTTTTTGCAGTTAGATACAGACCTGTGCAAACACCATATCTGATATCTGCATCATCAGGGAGATTGTGACACAGAACAAAATGAGTGCATGGGTTTAGAATGAGATTACTGGCAAACCCTTGTCAAAATGACTACGTTTGGCACGCATATGTATCTCAGATTCTAATTCCCTAATGATGAAGATTGTGCTCCTGAATTAGTCACATCCCGAACCAAACTGTCCCAATACAGCTAACACACTGAGGATTTGCAAAGGTGTGCCCTATTCACAAAAATCAAGGCAAAATCAATCCAGCCAGTTAATGATCAATAAATCTGATCTCAATCATCAGCAAAGTGATGGAAGGACTATCACCGTAAGTTCATAACTAATGAGATTAGTTACTCATTACTAACCTGCTCACCAGTGCTCTGTTTGAGACCAGCACTACTTGGCCCCAGAGCTCAATATACCCTTAGTCCATGCGAGGACCTAAGAGCTGAATTCCAGAAGAAAAGAAAGAGTAATGGCCTTTGGTATCAAGATATCTTTTGACCGAGTGTGGCTTCAAGGAGCCCTTTTTTTTATTAATTCGTGGGACATGGGTGTCACTGACAAGCCCAGTATTTATTGCTCATTGCTAGTTGCCCTTGAGAAGGTGATGATGAGCCACCTTCTTGATTCTTTGTAAGATTTACATCATTACAATCAGGTGGAAAACCCACCGCTGGTTGGATTCATATCCAGCACAAAGGAAGATGGTTGTGGTTGTGGGAGGCCAATCATATCAGTCACAGGACACTACTGCAGGAGTTCCTCAGGTGATGTCCCAGACCCAACCATCTTCAACTGCCTCATCAATGACCTCCCCTCCATCATAAGTGAGGATGTCCACTGTTTGGGGAAATGATGGCCTACTGATATTATTGCTCGACTATTAATCCAGAAATTCAGCTAATGTTCAGGGGACCCTGATTTGAATCCCACCATGGCAGATCATGGAACTGATTTTAAATTAAAAGTATTGGAGTTAAAAATGCACTGATGATCATGAAACCGTTGTCAATTGTCAGAAAAATATCCGTTAGGTGAGGAAATCTGCCGTTCTTACCTGATCTGGCCTACATGTGACTCCAGAGCCACAGCAATGTAGTTGACTATCAACTGCCCTCGAAACGAGGGCAAGTAGCAATGGACCATAAATACTGGCCAGCCAGCAATACCCATGTCCACAAATAAATAAAAAAGATTGCACGATGTTCAGCACCATTTGGAACACGTCAGACACAAAAGCAAGCCTTTCCCACATGCAGAAAGAACTGTACAACATTGCACTAGGAAGTGGCAAGAAACATCTATGCTACAAAAGTGCCAGGCAATGACCATTTTCAACAAGAGAGAAATTAACTATCTCCTCTAGATATTCAATGGTTTTATGCCCATCATCACTATCCTGGGAGATACCATTGACCAGAAACAGAACTGGATCAGCCATACAAGTACTACAAAAAGCTGGTCTTCCTGTGCCAGGTAACAGACCTTTTAATTCTCTACAGCTTCCCACTATCTACAAGGTGCAAAGCATAAGTGAGATGGAATATTCTAAAGTTTATTGATTAGTTACAAGTAGTCTTACGTTAACACTGCAATGAAGTTACGGTGAAAATCCCTCAGTTACCACACTCCGGCATCTGTTTGGATACACTGAGGAATAATTTAGCATGGCTAATCAGCACACCTTTCAGACTGTGGGAAGAAACTGGAAACCCATGCAGACACAGGGGGAATGTACAGACTCCACACAGACAGTGACTCAATCTGGGAATCGAACCCGGGTCCCTGGCACTGTGAGGCAGCAGTGCTAACCACTGTGCCAACATGCTGCCCATTCTGTTCATACCTGAACAAATGCAATTCCAATAACACTCAGGAAACTTGACACCATCCAGGACAAAGCAGCTCACTTGATTGGCACCACATCAATTACCTTAAACATTCAGTTTCCTACCAGCAGTTCACACTGGGAACAGTGTGTAGCAGCTACAAGATGCTCTGCAGAAACTCACAAGATACCTTTGAATCCATCATCCAAACCTACACACTCTTCTCAGAAGGAAGTCCCTCCATACATGTGATTAACCTAGTGAACCTTCTCTGGACTGCCTCCAATACCAGGATATCTTTTCTTTGATGAAGAAATGAAAACTCTTCAGTTTTTCAGGTGTGGTCTAACTAATGCCTTGTATAGTTTTAGCATGACTTCCCTATTTTTACAGCCCATTCTCTTTGAAATAAAGGGCAACATTTCTTTTGCTTACCCTAATACCTGCTGAACCTGCATGCTAGAACATAAGAACATTAGAAATAGGAGCAGGAGTTGGCCATCCAGCCCCTCAAGCCTGCCCTGCCATTCAATAATATCATGGCTGAACTGAAGTGGATCAGTTCCACTTTCCCGCCTTCTCCCCATAACCCTTAATTCCCTTGTCTATCAGAAATCTATCTATATTCAATGAGGTAGCCTCCACCAGTTCAATGGGCAGAGAATTCCAGAGCTTCATCACTCTTTGAGTGAAGAAGTTCCTCCTCAACTCCATTCTAAACTGCCCCCCACCCTGTTTATTTTGAGGCTGTGCCCTCTAGGTCTGTTTTCTTTCTAAGCTGGAAGAATCTCTCTACCTCTACCATGTCTAGCTTCTTCATTATCTTGTAAGTCTCTATAAGATCTCCCCTCAGCCTTCTTTTTGTGATTTATATGCGAAGAGCCCCTAATCCCTTTGTGCTGTAGCCTTCTGCAGTCTTTCTTGATTTAAATAATATTCAGCTCCTTTATTCATGCAACAAATGCACATCTTCACATTTTTCTACATAATATTCCTTCTGCCAAGTTTTTGCCTACTTGTTTAACCTGTCTACATCCCTGCGTAGATTCTTTGGGCGGAATTTTACAGCCGACTCTTGGAGTTATTATAAGATGTTATTATATTATAAGATGTTATTATATTATAAGAGTTATTATGCTGTTTGTAATTTTTATAAATGATCTGGATGAGGGTATAGAAGGATGGATTACTAAATTTGCTGATGACAAAAAAAGTCGGAGGAGTGGTAGATAGTAATGAGGGGTGTTATAGTTTGCAGAGAGACTTAGAAAAGTTGCAGAGCTGGGCCGAGAGGTGGCAAATGGAGTTTAATGCGGAAAAGTGTGAGGTAATTCACTTTGGCAGAAATAACAAATGTATAGAGTATAGGGCTAATGGTAGGACTCTTAATAGTGTTGACGAACAGAGGGATCTCGGTGTATATGTGCATAGATCCCTGAAAGTTGGCAATCAAGTCTATAAGGTTGTTAAGAAGGCATATGGAGTCTTGGCTTTTATTGGTAGGGGGATTGAATTTCGGAGCCGCAATGTCATGTTGCAACTGTACAAAACTCTGGTGCGGCTGCACTTGGAGTATTGTGTACAGTTCTGGTCCTCACATTATAAGAAAGATGTGGAGGCATTGGAGAGGGTACAGAGGAGGTTTACCAGGATGTTGCCTGGTATGGAGGGCAGGTCTTATGAAGAGAGGCTGAGGGATTTGAGGTTGTTTTCATTAGAAAGAAGGCGGCTAAGAGGAGACCTTATTGAGGCATATAAGATGATCAGAGGATTAGACAGGGTGGACTGTGATAGCCTTTTTCCTTGGATGGAGAAAGCTAGCACGAGGGGACATAGCTTTAAATTAAGGGGTGGTAGTTATAGGATGGATGTCAGAGGTAGGTTCTTTACCCAGAGGGTGGTAAGAGTATGGAATGCCCTGCCTGCAGCAGTTGTAGATGCGCCAAGTTTGGGGGCGTTTAAGTGGTCAGTAGATAGGTTTATGGATGAAAAGGGAATGGTTTAGGTTAGAAGGTCATTGCTTTTTCTCAATTGGTCGGTGCAACATCGAGGCCAAAGGGCCTGTTCTGCGCTGTAATGTTCTATGTTCTATGTTCTAAGAGTAATAGATCCCCTAGGAAGCAATGACTATAACATGGTAGAATTTAACATTCAACTTGACAGTGAGAAACTTGGCTCAGAAACAACTGTGAATGCACATAAAAATAATCAGGATAAACTAGCAAGTAACATATAAAACGGGGAACAAGGGATTCAAGGGAAGGGAGAGCCCCTTAGAGAATGAAATTAGGGAAATAATAATTGAGAATCAGGAAATAGCCCACCAGGGAAATTTTGGCAGTTGGGACACGAACATTGACCTTGGGTGGGATTTTCCAACCTTGAAGCGAATGTGGCCAGAAAACCCCGCTCTTTGTGTCAATCTTTGTGCCTTCCTACGTATTCTTGTTTTGATCCATAAATTTGGCAAAAGTATGTTCATTGATATATTTTATAAGTCATTAATTTATTTTGTTAATTTTTGTGGCCCCAGCATTGATCTATATGGCACTCCACTAAGTTACATGTTGCCAAGTCGCCTTTTGTACAGTACCTTATTGAACACTTTTTTGGAAATCCAAGTATATTACATCTACTGGTTTCCCTTTATTTATCCTGTTCATTGTCACCTCAAAATTCTAACAAAAATTGTCAGGCATGATTTTCCCTTCATGAAGCCATGTTGACTTCGCTGAATTACGTTAAGCGTTTCTAAATATTCTATTATTACATTCTTTATAATGGACTCTAAAATTTTCCTGATATCAGATGTGAAGCTAATTGGTCTGTAGTTACCTGTTTTTTGTCTCCCTCCCTTTATAGGTCAGAGTGTTACACTGGCAGATTTCTAATCCTCAGACTTTTCCATAATGTAAGGATTCTTGTATAATTACTATCAGTGAATCCATTATTTTCGATAGATACTTCTTTAAATACCCTAGCATGCAACCCATCAGATCCAGGGGACCTGGAGGCATTTAGACCTATGAGTTTGACTGGTACTTTTCTTGAGTGATAGTTTTTGTATTTATTTCCTCTCCACGTTTGCCCATTGATTATTTACTATTTTTGGAATATTGGAATGTTTTCCAAAGCAAAGATTGACATGAAGCATTTGTTTAACTTCTTTGCTATTTCCTGATTCTTAATTATTATTTCCCCAGTTTCATTCTCCAAGGGGCCTCTTCCCTTCCCTTTTATATACTTTGAGTTCCTTGCTCCCTGTTTTGTATCTTATTTGCTAGTTTATCCTGATTATTTTTTATGTGCATCACAGCTGTTTCTGGCCCAAGTTCCTCACTATCAAGCTGAATGCCAAATTCTACCGTGTTATGGTCACTGCTTCCTAGGGGATCTATTACTCTTATAATAACTCCAAGAATCAGCTGTAAAGGAACAGTGCTTTATTGCACAAAATAAAGAAAAGAAAAAACACTAGCCTGTAGTGAATACAAACAAGTGCCAACTGGGACAATACAACAATGGATCCACTCAGGGGCCTGCCTTATAAAGGTCTTAGTATGTGAGTTCCACCTAGTAAGGTAATTCCAATCAATAGGGAGCTTGTATTCTACAAGTCCTATGGGGAGGTCAATCAGTGATTCCCCTTGCAAATTATGAGGGTTTATTTATTCAAGCTGCCTCATTACACATTACCAGATCTAAAATAGTCTGATCCATAACCTATTGTTCTAGGAAACTATCCTGAATATATCATGAATTATTCCTCATGGTTACCTTTGCCAACTTGATTTGAATTTGATTCAAATAATGCCCTTTTCTTATGGACTAACTATCTCTTGATATATTCTTCATCCTACAGTACAGTTACTGTCATATCGACTTTTCATATTAGTGAAAATAAGTCCCCTTGTTATTTCTTACTTTCAGTCATATGGATTCTACATCTTCCAATCCAAGATCATTTCTTGTTATCACACTTATTCTTTTTATCTCATTCTAACATACTATGCCTGTGTGGCCAAATTCCCCTCCAATTCGATTTTCGAGTTTGCTGATGACACCATCACAGTGTGTTAGATATTAAACAATGACAGGACAGAGTACAGGAATGAGATAGAGAATCTGGTGAACTGGTGCGGCAACACTATGCAATCTCTCCCTCAATGTCAACAAAACAAAGGAGATTGTCATCGACTTCAGGAAGTGAAAAAGAGAACATGCCTCTATCTACATCAATGGGGATAAAGTAGAAAAGGTCGAGAACTTCAAATTTATAGCTGTCCAGATCACTAACAACCTGTCCTGGTACCCCATGCTGACACTATATTAAGAAAGTCCATCAACACCTCTACTTTCTCAGAAGACTATGGAAATTTGGGATGTCAGCTACGACTCTTGTGAACTTTTACATATATATCATAGAAAACATTTTTTCTGGTTGTATCACAGCTTGGTATGGCTCCTGCTTTGCCCAAGACTGCGAAGAACTACAAAAAGTCATGGATGTAGCCCAATCCACTACGAAAAACCAGCCTCCCATGTATTAACTCTGTCTACATTTCCCACTGCCTCGGCAAAGCAGCCAGCATAATTAAGGACCCCGTGCACACTGGACATTCTGTGTTCCACCTTCTTCCATTGGGAAAAAGATATAAAAATCTGAAATCATGTATTAACCAACTCAAGAACAGCTTCTTCCCTGCTGCTGTCAGACTCTTGAATGGACTTACCTTGCATTAAGATGATCTTTCTCTGCACCCTAACCATGACTGTAACACTACACTCTGCACTCTCTTGTTTCCCTCTCTATGAATGGTATATCTGTATAATGGTCAAGAAACAATACTTTTCACTATATGTTCATACATTAGACAATAATAAAACAAATCAAAGCTATCCTTTCACCCTCTCCTTCCTAACAGTCCTTATGAAAAGTGGTATACTTTTGAATATTAATTTCCCTGTTTTGATCTTCTTGCAACCATATCTTCATAATGGCTATAGAATCATATCCATTAACCTCAATTTGTGCCATAAATTCATTTATTTTGTGCCAAATACGATGTGCATTTAAATAAAGAGACATTAAATTTGCCTTGTTATCCTTTTTTCTCCTTTTGATTTATTTGTTGCTTTTTTTACACACACTTTCCTATCCTGGCACACAATGGGTATCACTAGCTACCTTGTAATGCTGCCCTATCCTTTTGCTCTGTAAGTCTATGTATCCCCTTTCCAGAGCCAGTATCCCATGGTATCGAGCTTTGCTTGATCATGTTCCTGTGAAGCACTTTGAGCAATCTTACTGCATTAAGAACATTACATAAACATAAATTGTTGCTGTTGTTGTTAACATTAGGGTGAGTATCTATGGCAATTATTTTCAAAATCAAAATTTCTGCTTGCTTTCACCCAGGGTAAAGCTCTGGGGACCTAAGTTCGAATCCCATAATGGCAGATGATGGAATTTGAATTCAATTTTTAAAAATTGAATTTTTAAAAAGCCTACTAATGATGGTGAAACTATTGTCAATTGTCAGGAAAACTCATCTGGTTCACTAGGGAAGCAAATATACCATCCTTACTTGGTGAGACCTACAGTGACTCCAGAGCCATATCAATGTTGTTGACTCATCACAAATTGTCAATGAAATGGCCAGGCAGGCATTCAGTTCGAGGGCAGTTAAGGATGTGCAATAAATACTGGGGCAGTTCACCTCCTGTGAATGAAAAAAGAACTTAAATATTTATACTGAGTCCTTCAAAGACCAAAGTCAGCTCAAATTTGGCATCATAGAATCCCCATGTGCAGAAGGAGGCCATCGAGTCTACACAAACCATATTCCTGTAATATCACACATTTACCCTGCTAATCCTCCGACACTATGGTCAATTTAGCACGGCTAATTAACCTAACCTGCACATCTTTAGATAGTAGGAGGAAACCAAAGCACCTGGAGGAAACCCACATAGATACAGGGAGAACGTGCAAACTTCACACAGACAGTGACCTGAGCCAGGAATCGAACCCGGCTCCCAGGCACTATGAGGCAGCAGTGCTAACCCACTGTGCAACCGTGCCACCCAATCACTGAAGTGACAGTATGCTGGCTGAAGAGTATGCCAGGGCAGAATGAATTCACAACAAGCATGCCAACTGCCCCACAGCAAAGTTGCCAGACGTGACATGAACCAAAAACAGTGGCATCCTTTGTGTAATTCTGTGGGTGGAATTAAAGAACTTCTTCAGTGACCAGACTTCAAGAGTATGGCATTCGTTGCAAAGTACTTCGTGACATCCCAAGCTCTTAACACTTCTTCTGTGTCAAAACATTGGAAAGCAGTGAGGAAGCTTGAAGGGCAAGATCTTCCGGCTGTGCTCGATACAAGAGCGGAAATTCTCGCCTGAGGTCCAGGACCTTTGCATGGCCCTATCCTGCTCCCTCCGATTCCAATCGTGGGCAGGATGGGAAGATTCCGTCCATTGAGATTATTTAGATTAGAGCCACAATGTATAATTTACAGTAAAGGATTTAACACAATTATGATGAAAGAAAAGGAATCATAGCAATAACACCAAGGTTTTAAGTATCCAAGGGGCCTGGATTGGAAATCTCTGTCTTGTGAGTGTTCTCAATGAGTTGCTGATCAGACTTAATCTCCATATCAATGGGGCTCACTCTGCCCTTGGTCTAAGTCACAATAATGAGAATCAATGCCCAGCACATTCTGAAGCAGAGGATTGATATTAAGACAGACACAGGAGATAAAAAAAACCTGGCTGGAAAAAAACGACAACTTTCTCTTTGTCAGACGATATTGACAGAGCGGTTAGAGAGGAAATTTGACGGCGTCAAAGGTAAGTTAAGAGGAAGAGAGATTACCACCTGCTGTACCCAGTCAGACTGGAAACAATTTATCACCAACAGGTTCTTTATCAGCCTTTTGAAGTCATCATAAAATGACTGGAGAGGGAAGGTTGAACCTTGCCATCTGATATTAGAGAATAGTCGCCCAGATTCAGTTCCAAAGTCAGATAAATCATTGTCTGAGACAGGCAACGTCCCATCATTGCCTTAGATTCATGGGGCCAGTGGACCAGGTATTCTGGAAGCCGCCAAGATGAGTAATTGCTTTAAGACTTCCTTTACAATGGTGAAAAGAAACAAGGGCCCGAATTTTGCGCTCATTAGGCACACGTACTTAGTCAGCCCAGAGGCGGAAGTGGAATGTGACTCCAGCCGCATTCAGCTCCTGAACGTGAATTCACACTGGCTGATCAACGTGAAATGTGCACTGAGATAGACTCAGCTCCGCCAGGGAGGGCCGGAGGAGGCCACGTGTCGAGAAAAGGGAGAGCCTGGGTTGTAATGACCTCAACGAGATGATCCTCTTGGAGTATGAGCTCCCTGATTGAATTAATGATTGCCTGTCCAATCAGGGAGTCTCATTTGCGTATATAATGAGGAGTTTCAGGAGGACAGACACTCTGGATTCAAACATGCAATGGAAACACTTTTAGGAGCGGAGATAAGTTTGTAAATAAAGGGAACCTGGAGAAGGGATACTGGCCTCAGGGGAATTATTTCACGCGCCGGCACTTCTGTTGTGCTTCTGCATGTAGACAATTGCTTTGGAGCTGCCTCAGGGAACTCCGAGCTTCCGCAGATTAAAACTGATGAGAAATAAAGCAGCAAACTGTGTTGATGCAGCACAGACCAAAGCCTGACAGAAACATTCAGTCCCCAGCCATCCTTCTTTTGCATCCCAGATATTTCACCCCAGCCAGGATTGAGTTATAAACTCAGAGATTTACAGTGTGGAAAAAGGCCCTTCGGCCCACCTTGTCTATGCCCCTCCCCCTTTTTATAACCACTAAGCTAGTCCCAGTTGCCTGCATTTAGCCCATATCCCTCTCTCCCCATTTTAACCGTGTAACTGTCTAAATGCTTTTTAAAAGACAAAATTGTACTTGCCTCTGCTAATACCTCTGGTAGCTTGTTCCAGACACTCACCACCTTCTGAGTGAGAAAATTGCCCCTCTGGACATTTTTGTATCTCTCCCCTCTCACCTTAAACCTATGCCCTCTGGTTTTAGGCTCCCCTGCCTTTGAGAAAAAATATTGACTATCTAGTTGATCTGTGTCCTTCATTATGTTATAGACAGAGTGGACTGAAAATATAAAGGCTGTATGCTTGACCCACCTCCCCAAACATATAAGTGGATGGGCCACGTGAAATCCATTTGATTGGACTCTTATTAGGCTTAATTTCCCACTCAGTTGGTTTGCAGGCACACCTTCCATCACCAAGTGAGTAAAGTATCAGGTGGATAATCATGCTGGGATGCACACCCCGATGCCTTCTCACACGATGTCGCACGCTGTGAGGTCAACACACACCGGCTCAGAGCACGTCAAATTCCGGCCAAGGTATTTTTTTCTCTTAATTCTGCGGTGATCACAGACAAAGCCTGTGAGGATTCTAAGTTGATGGAGAGGATTCTGAGAAATGGGATTTATGAGCATTTAGGGAAGTACAATATGCTCAGAAAGAGTCAACACGGCTTTGTTAAGGGCAGATCGTGCCTTACGAGACTAGTTGAGTTCTTCGAAAATGTGACGGAACACATTGACGAAGGAAGAGCGGTGGATGTGGTTTACATGGATTTCAGCAAGGCGTTTGATAAGGTCCCCCATGCAAGTCTTCTTGAGAAGGTGAGAGAGCATGGGATCCAAGGGGCTTTGACCTTGTGGATCCGCAACTGGCTTGCCGGCAGAAGGCAGAAAGTAGTTGTGGATGGGTCTTCTTCTGCATGGAGGTCAGTCACCAATGGAGTACCCCAGGAGTCTATTCTAGGATCCTTGCTGTTTGTCATTTTCATAAATGACCTGGATGAGGAAGTGGAGGGATGGGTTAGTAAGTTCGCCAATGATAAGAAGATTGGTGGTATTGTGAATAGTCTGGAGGTATGTCTGAAGTTGCAGCGAGACATAGATAGGATGCAAGACTGGGCAGAGAAGTGGCAGATGGACTTCAACACGGATAAATGTGTGGTGGTCCATTTTGGCAGGACCATGGGATGAAGGAGTACAATATCAAGGATAGGGGTCTTAGCAGTGTTGAGGAGCAGAAGGATCTTGGGGTCCGGGTCTATAGGACTCTTAAATCTGTCTCGCAAGTGGAGGATGTGGTCAAGAAGGCATATGGTGTACTGGCCTTCATTAATCGAGGAACAGAGTTTAGGAGTCGGGAGGTAATGCTGCAACTTTATAAGACCCTTGTCAGACCCTACTTGGAGTACTGTGTGCAGTTCTGGTTGCCTCACTATTGGAAAGATGTGGAAGCTATTGAGAGGGTGCAGAGGAGATTTACAAGGATGTTGCCTGGATTGGGGGGCATGCCTTATGAAGATAGGTTGAGAGAGCTAGGTCTCTTCTCCCAGGAGAGACAAAGGTTGAGAGGCAACCTGATAGAGGTTTATAAGATGTTGAGAGGCTATTTCCCAGAGCTGAAATGGTCACTACAAGAGGACACAGGTTTAAGTTGCTGGGGGGCAAGTACAGAGGAGTTGTTAGAGGTAAGTTTTTCACTCAGAAGGTGGTGAGTGAATGGAATCGGCTCTCGTCAGTGGTGGTAGAGGCAAACCTGCTAGGGTCTTTTAAGAGACTTCTGGATGAGTACATGGGATTTAATGGGACTGGGAGTTACAGATAGTTCTATGGCCTGGTAAGTATAGATATGATCGGCACAACTTGCGGGCCGAAGGGCCTGTTTGTGCTGTAGTGTTCTATGTTCTATGTTCTATATTCTATGTTCTAAAGCCATAGTATTCACTGGCCCTTTCAGAGGACATAATACAATATATTGAGAGTAACTCAATGAGGCTTCAGAAACATAGAGGGTTTTATTAGTTCATTTATTAGTGTCACAAGTAGGCTTGCATTAACACTGCAATGAAGTTACTGAGAGAATCTCCTAGTTGCCACAGTCCGATGCCTGTTCAGGTACACTGAGGGAGAATTTAACATAGTTAATGCACCCAAACCAGCGATTAATGATATGTAAATAGGGTCCAACAGAACAACTATACTGCTATACATTAAATCTCCCTGTTGCCAACGGCCTATTCTTCACAACCCACATTCTATTGGCCCGGCTTCCCATCACGACACCCCATAGGGTTTGGCCCGACCACATGGTCTTCATGGAACATCGTCTTAAAGGGACCACTCTACCACACAATTAAAAACAACAACATTGCTTCACTGCTGAGATTCACTGATGGGCTAATCCATTTCAGGGCTTCCTTTGATAAAGGACATTTGTAAATCTGACGAGTTTTTACAACAATCCTGTTGTTAACTGGTCACTAGCTTTTAATTCCAGAATAATTTAATTTAATTAACTTAATGTAAATTCCCCAACTGGTGTGTTGGGACTGGAGCTCATGTGTCCAGATCAACCAGATTTCCAGTTTAATTATCGTGTTATGTAACCAGTATGCTAATATACCCTACAAAGGCATTCAGAGAAGTGATGACCTAAAAATAAGCAGTTAAATGTTGAATATTGAAGACCGCAGCCTAAAGAATTATTTAGGATATCTTTTGCTCCCAATATGATACAGCAATTTAGAAAATGAAACATTGCTCTTTCTTCCTTCATGGCTACTCATTGCTGAAAAAAGGCACAAGTTGTCAAAGCTTTTCATTTGCCACTCATCAGGGCAATTAGAAGAATACCAAAATGTAAAGGGAAACAGTGATTTATATTTCACATGAACGGTAATTGGTTGGCAAGAGGATTCTGACTGACAGAAGCATTACCATGGAAAATGCACCTATAAATTGCTCAGTAGCAACAATGTTTGCTATCTACAAGAAATCCACCAAAGATCATTAGACAGCATCTTCCAAATCCATGACCACTTCCATATCGAAGGACAAGGGCAGCTGATAGATGGGAACAACACCACTTGCAAGTTCCCTCTGAGCCTCTCATCAGCCAGACTTGGAAATAGATCATCATTCCTTCGCAATTACTGGGTCAACGTCCTGGAATTCCTTCCCTAATGGTACTATGGGTCAACATGTGGACTGCAACAATTCAAGAAGGCAGTTCATCACCACCTCCCCTAAGGGCAATTAGGGATGGGCAGTAAACGCTGGCCACCAGCAATGTCCATGTCCCACAATTAAATAAAAAAAGCTAATAATTGACAGTTAATGTCCAAGCTTTGTTTGCATTCAAATTTACACCATTGTTCCCTTCACATTTGATTTTCTTGTGAATTGATGAGTCCTAGGAATAATTTAATTCATGTGGGAAAAAAAATTGGAAATTTGACAATCATGTCTCCCCCAATGTCCATGCTTTGTAGTAATTACTTCATCATACGCAAAGACGCAGGAGGCCTTTTGATTCCAAAGACATTGGGGCCAGAATTAGGGAGATGGGATATGCACAGACTGAATGGGTCATACCAGAACATGACCAGGATTAATGTCCTTGTGAAAAGTTCCTTAGCACTATTTAAAGTAACTTGGCAGGGGAATGGAAACTAGAAGGTAGTGGAAAATCAAAGCGCACAAAGAATTGGAAAAGACCGATAGTCATTAGATCATAAGACATAGGAGCAAAATTAGGCTACTCGTTCCATTTAGTCTGCTCTGCTATTCAATCATGACTGATATTTTTCTCCTGTCTTTTTCCATAACCCCTAATCCCCTTTTTAATCAAGAACTTATCTATCTCTGTCTTAAAGACACTCAATGACCTGGCCTCCCCACCTTTCTACAGCCAAGAGTTCCACAGATTGCTGGGGTAAGAAATAATAAGGTGTTCTGTGAAATCAGATTAAAAGGGAACACCATGAACCCTAAATTAGGTTGAATCCGAATGTATGTGAACACACAGAGAGTGGTGAAAAATCTTTAAGAGCTGGTGGCACTACTGGAGATCTGGCTCATTAAAAGGCCAAGACAGATGATAAATATTCCTGAATACAAGGTGTGTTCAAAAAGCATAGGGAAAGAAAAATAGGAGGAGAACCACCAGTTTTGATAAAGAAGAGTTTCACAGTGGTGGAGAGAGAGAGAGCAACTCAGAAAAGCAACTGACATAATCGAGGACCCCACACACCTCCAACATTTTCTCTTCTACCTTCTTCTGTCAGGAACAAAATACAAAAGTCTGAGGTGACATACCAACAGACTCAAGAACAGCTTCTTCCCTGCTGCCATCAGACTTTTGAATGGACTTAGCTTATATTAAGTTGGTCTTTTTCTACACCCTAGCTATGACTGTAACACTACATTCTGCACCCTGTCCTTTCCTTCTCTATGAATGGTATGCTTTGGCTGTAAAGCACAGAAGAAACAATACATTCCACTGCATATTAATACAAGTGACAATAACAAATCAAATCAAATCAAAGAGGACATCCTAGAGAGGTTAATTACGGAATCTATTTGACTAGACCCAAGAGGTGTCTTTACACTACTGGTATATTATACAGTATACTTATTAGTGAGGAGAAAATTGTAAACAGTTGCAAAAACTACAGAGCAGTTATAATGGGGGGACTTTAATTATCTAATTTAGACAGGGATAATAATGGCTCTCTAATAATGTGCATCCTCTAGACACTGGGCTTCCTCCTGATATTTGGAGGGCTGAAGGTCCTGATTCCTGTGTTGTATTGTTCTTCTCCTTCACCTGCTCTCTGCCCGCCCCCCCCCCCATCCCCCCGCCTTGCGAGAGGATGCACTGCCACATCCTGGGCCTGACCAGCAATCCCCTGTCCCCGCTCTGTGTTTTCAGGTCCTGGGTGGCCTACCAGGGACCACATGACCTTCTCCTCATCGCCAGCTGCTTCTCAGCGCTGTCACAAAGATGGTCATCTCCACGGATAACAATCTGAAATCGATGGAATAAAGAAATTCTTATGTTCAAGAGAGTTTTATAGATTAGTTTGTTACCAGTCTAGAGGGGAAAGAGGCATGCTGGACCTGGTTCTAGGGAATGAGGTGGGACAAGTAGATCAAGTGTCAGTAGGGAAACCTTTAATGATCATTAAAAACACAGAAACTACAAACAGGAATAGGCCATTCGGCCCTTCAATCCTGCTCTGCCACTCATTATGATCATGCCATATGTCATCATCGTCAAATTCAATATCCTTATCCCGCTTTCCCTCCATATTCCTTGATCCCTTCAGAACTATGTCTAATTTCTTCTTGAAGTCACGCAGCGTTTTGGCCTCAAATAGGTTCATCATATCATACGGTTCAAATTATCTACGGGAAATGACAAGGAGCAATCCAGAGTAAAACTAATTAATTGGAGAATGGACAATTTTAATAGAATGTGAAGAGATATAGCCAAGAAAAACTGGAATCAAAGATTGGCAGGCAAAATAGAATTAGTACAGGCAGTTACAACAGAAGTACGCTTCCCAGGTAAGGTAAGACAGATAGACCCAGAGCAGCAACAGAGTAAGATGAGGCAGGAAACAACCACGTATAACAGATATCAGGTCATAATAAAATTGAGAGAAGTTGAGTATGGTGAGTTTGAGGGGAAAGTGAAAATAAGAAGCAAAGAGACTGAATGAGAAGAGATTGGCAGCTAACATGAAAAAGGAATCCAAAATGTCTTCTCTGAGCTTATAAATAGTGCATGTGTGGGAAAAGGAGGAGTGGTGCCAATTAGAGACCAGAAACAGGAAGTAAGTTTACATTAACACTGTGATGAAGTTACTGTAAAAATCCCTCTAATCATCACACCCCGGTGCCTATTCAGGTACACTGAGGGAGAGTTTAGCATCACCAACATGCCTAAGTAGCATGTCTTTTGGACTGTGGGAGGAAACCGGAGCACTCGGAGGAAACCTATGCAAACACAGGGAGAATGCGCAGACTCCACACAGACAGTGACCCAAGCTGGGAAACGAACCCGAGATCCCCGGTGCCGCGAGGCAGCAGTGCTAACCACTGTGCCACCCTGCTGCCTAGTGGGCAAGGAGCAAATCTGGCAAAAGGAAACAATTCCTGCTGACAAAGTCTCAGCAGTTTTGAAGAGCCCTTAGCAAGTTTTTAAAACATTCATCGGAAGTTGGAGTATTTTGATCGTTAGATTATATTTGCAACACAGGCAGAACATCATGGAGAAAGTAACAAATATTTTTAGTCCTGGGTTCAACAATATCCGAACACCATGGAAGTCTGCACCCAGCGTTGTATGATTCTTCATTAAAGAATTGTCTGGAATGGTTTCACCATAGATCCCAATAATGAACTGAAAGCAATCTGTTCACACTACAGGGCAATCATTAGTAGAAGCACAGAGAGCTAATTTTGGAACAGGCACATTAATCAGACACCTGAAGCGCTTTTTAATTCCATGGCAGCATACTGCATTGAAGTTGTGATAGTAATTACATGACTTGGAAAGAAAGTCAGAGGTATGAATCAAACTGTGACTAGTCAAGAGTTACAACAGGAATAGTGGCAGAGAAAGTCGTACCAGCAGGCAGCTCGAGGCGGCCACAATCTCTTATTTCTGAAAAAAAAAATTGGAAGAAAACGTCTTCCTCCTTCCTTGAAGGGATGAAAGAATTGCTAACGACATCGCAAAGGTGCAGATATTTCTTTTACAAAACGCGCACTCTTTGCAACTGTGGGAACAAAAGAAAATTGCACTCTTCACTGCGGCAGTAATGATGCTTTATCGCTCGTCATGCAGCTAATGAGCCACTTACCAGTATCAATGTTGGTTCACTAATGCAGCCCTTGACTGTACTCGAAACGTTTGTACAGCAACAATGCGCTTCGACTTGCCGAATCACGCTGCCCTCCACCCACCTCTATCACGGAGCGCCGAAATATTTCACCTTTCACGCATCTACCCGGTGACGAAATCAGTGAAGGAAACACAGAAAAGTTACAATGAGATGAAAAGTGGCAGTGACGGCACACATGGGTTAAAAAAACTGCACTGACAAGAATGTAGAGGGGCCCAGAATCCCTGAGCCCAGCAATCCGGTCAAAGGAGGGAGAAGCCGCAATTTGGGAAGGGATCCCGTTCCATTAACTCCTCTGCTTTCTTGAGCATTGGCAGAATTGGGAGCAGGTACTTTTTAGAAAATGCAAAACAAGGTCGTTGACCTCACCTATGGTGGCACATTGGTTAGCGCTGTTGTATCACAGTGCCAAGGACCCAGGGTCGACTCCAGCCTCGGATCACTGTCTGTGCGGAGCCTGCACGTTCTCCACGTGTCTGCGTGGGTTTCCTCCAGGTGCTCCAGGCTTCCTCCCACTGACCGAAAGACGTGCTGGTTAGACTCGAACAGACATTGGAAGGCGGCGATTAGGGGAATTTCATTGCAGTGCTAACATATGCCTTATTGTGACTAATAAATATACTTTAACTTTAGAATATCATGTCAGTTTTGACTCTGGACCACAGTGTATGTGGAGTATTACCTGTAACAATCCTGCACTGTGTTCCAGTATCACATTCTGGTGAAGTAAGGATCACAGCTTTGCAAAATGCCAGCTCATTAAGCTTTTGCTTTCTTTTGATTTAAGCGAGTGTGGTAGTTCCACTGCGCAGTGAGATGTGTTCCTCCCCTTGTTAAAAATAACTTGGAGATCCAACCACGTGTTTTTATTTCTATTCTTTC
The DNA here is from genome assembly GCA_024679065.1 of Sphyrna mokarran. Taxonomy (NCBI): domain Eukaryota; kingdom Metazoa; phylum Chordata; class Chondrichthyes; order Carcharhiniformes; family Carcharhinidae; genus Sphyrna; species Sphyrna mokarran. The sequence continues at coordinate 14,961,654 of JAGIQG010000009.1, forward strand.
ATGGCATTCAAGCTTCACAGGCAGGGCCAGAATTTGTTGCTCATCTCCAGCTGGCCATGAGGAGGTGCTGGTGAGTCACCTTCTGGAACTGCTGCAGTCCAAGGGCTGTGGGTAGACATGGTTTTTAAAGCTTAACATTTAGCTATTAGTCTCACAAGTAGGCTTACATTAACTTTGCAATGAAGTTACTATGAAAATCCCCTATTTGCCACTCTGCAGCACCTGTTCGGGTACAAAGAACAAAGAAAATTGCAGTACAGGAACAGGCCCTTTGGCCCTCCAAGCCTGCATTGACCATGCTGCCCATCTGAACTAAAAGCCCCCACCCTACCAGGGACCACTATTCCCACCTTATTCATGTATTTGGTAGGAATAACAGCCAAATGGGCTATTACTTAAATGATTAAAAATTGCAGCATGAAGCTGTGCAGAGGGATCTGGGTGTCCTTATGCAAGAATCACAAAAAGTTGGTTTGCAGGTATAGCAAGTAATTAAGAAGGCCAATGGAATTTTGTCCTTCATTGCTAGAGGGATGGAGTTTAAAAACAGTGAGGGTATGCTGTAGCTATATAAGGTGTTGGTGGGGCCACACCTGGAGTGCTGTGTACAATTTTGGTTTCCTTACTTGAGCAAAAATATACTGGAATTGAAGACAGTGCATAGGAGATTCATTGGGTTGACTCCAGAGTAGAGAGAGTTGGCTTATGAGAAGAGACTGAGTAGACTGGAGCTATACTCATTGGAAAGCAGAAGACTGAGGGGAGATCGTAGAGAAACATCTAAGATTATGAAGGAAACAGATAAGAAAGAAGCAGTGAAGTTGTTTCCATTGGCGGGTGAAGCTAGAACTAGGGGTCATGTCCTCAAAATAAAGAGAAGCAGATTTAGGACTGAGTTGAGGAGGAACTTCTTCACCCAAAGGGTTGTGAATCTGTGGAATTCCCTGCTCAGTGAAGCATTTGAGGTGCCCTCAAGTAATGTTTTTAAGACAAGGTTAGATAAATTTTTGAACAGTAAAGGAATTATGGTGAGTGGGTGGGTAAGTGGAACTGAGTCCATGAAAAGATCAGCCATGATCTTATTGAATGGCAGAGCAGGCTCAAGGGGCAAGATGGCCTTCTCCTGCTCCTAGCTTTTATGTTCTTAACCACCCTGGTCAGAAGTTCCTGCAGCACATTGTGATGGACAGTCCATCTCCCAAACAAACATGACAGTAGAACGGATATCATCAAATGGAAGATGACAATGGGGTTGACCAAAGAAGACCTGCTGAAGCACATTTAGCCTTAACAGGAGCAAAAGAGATTGCGATGGACTAGCACGCTGTGGCAGAATCTTGCTGTCCATTGATCAGAGGAATTGAGGGTCATAGTTTGAGAATTGAGTTGGGGAAAAGGTTCTTATCAGAAAGTGGTATGTAGAACTCACCACCACAGAAAATAGTTGAGGCCAAAATGTTTATCTGACTGTCGGCAGGGTGGCACAGTGATTAGCACTGCCGTCCCACAGTTATCTGAGGAAGGAAGTCCTTGCTATAGAGGGGGTACAGTGAAGGTTTACTAGGCTGATTCCTGAGATAGCAGGTCTGTCATATGAGGAGCAATTGAATCAGTTAAGATTATATTCACTGGAGCTTCAGAAGAGTGAGAGGGGATCACATCAAAACTTATAAAATTCCAACAAGGGTAGAGAGGGTAGATTCAGAAAGCATGTTCCCAATGGTGGGGGAGGCCAGAACTCAGGGGTCATAGTTTGAGGATAAGGAGTAAACCTTTTAGAACTGAGATGAGGAGAAATTTCTTCACCCAGAGGGTGATGATTGTATGGAATTCACTACTATGAATGCAGCTGAGGGCAAAACGTTGTCTGATTTTAAGATGAAATTAGAAGAAAGAAACTCATAGCACAGAAACAAGCCACTTCGGCCCTCCACTCCTGCACTGACCATGCTGTCCGACTGAACTAAAACCCCCTACCCTTCTGAGAACCATATCACTCCATTCCCATCTTATTCATGTATTTGTCCTGATGCCCCTTAGAAGTCACTATCCTATCTGCTTCCACTATCTCCTTAGATATAACCCTTGGGGTTAAAGGGATCAAGAGATATTGTAGGGAGTGAGGGTGGGATCAGGGTATGGAATTCGATGATCAGCTATGATCAAAATGAATGGTGGAGCAAGTTCACGGGGCTGAGCAGGCTCCTCCTGTGTTTCTACGAACTAAATCTAATCATCCTGGCGGTAATAGCATAAATAGATGTTGAAAAATGAATTAGCGATTTGAGTTGTCTGACAATCAATTTAAAACAGCCCATCACCCCTGTAGCTTACTGATCTTTAGAACTACTCCAAATTTTACAATTCATAACATCAAACGACTTTGATTGAGATACGATCGCATAATTCACTGCATTTTCTCTCTCGAGCTATGGACGAAATACATTTGCATCGCACTTTGCTGTACAAACACATTCTGCTAAGATGCAAATAAATGCCCTTATTCTGCCATTCCATTTGCCAGAAAGCATTTGTTTGTGAAGGTGCCTCAAAGTAAAGACAGAACTGGTTCAACAGCCGGGGAAGGGGGAGCGCAAGTACATTTCATTCAAGGCGGTGTCGGGCCCGTAACTAAGGTGGGAATTTTACCGTCATGTCTGCCACGGGGAATCAGAGTGGGCGAGGGGTGAGCCATGGAAAGGTCTATTGACTTTTGGGCGTGAGTTTCGGAAGGTGTGAGGCTGTAAAATCCCGCCCAAGTGTTTGGGAGTTCAGGCTACACGCTTGCTTTTTGTGTAGTTTTGGTGTCCTTATCAGAGGGAAGAATGTCCTTGTCCAAAGAAGATGTACAGTAAAGATTTACCAGGCTGATTCCTGGGATGTCAGGTCTGTCATCTGAGGAGACACGAAATTGGTTGAAGTTTAGAAGAGTGAAGGGGATCTCATTGAAACTTATAAAATTCTAACAGGATTAGACAAAAGAGATTCAGAAAGAATGTCTCCAATGATGGGGGAGTCCAGACCTTGGGGTCATAGTTTTAGGATAAGTGAAGTTTAATAGTTAGACTTACATTAACACTGCCATGAAGTTACTGTGAAGTCGCCACACTCTAGCACCTGTTTGGGTCAATGCACCTAACCAGCACATCTTTCAGACGGCAGGAGGAAACCGGAGCACCCAGAGGAAACCCAAGCAGACGTGGGGAGAATATGTAAACTCCACACACACAGTGACCCAAGACAGGAATAGAACCCAGATCCCTGGAGCTGTGAGGAACCAATGCTAACCACTTGCCAGCATGCCACCTGAGATGTCTGAGATAGGGAGAAATTTCTTCATCCAGAGAGGGGTGCATCTGTGGAATTCACTACTACAGCAAGTAGCTGAGGACAAAACATTGTGTGATTTCAAGAAGAAATTAGATGTAACTCATGGGGCTAAAGGGATATGGGGGGAATGGGCGATCAGCATATTGAATTCGATAATGAGCCATGATCAAAATGAATGGTGGAGCAGGCTTGAAGGGCTGAATGGCCTCCTCCTGTTTCTATATTTTATGCATATTTTTGCGAAACAAAGATTACAACTGTGCATATTTACTTCATGAATAAAGCCATTAAGAGCAGGAGTAGGCCATCCAGCGCCTTGGGAGTGTTCCTTTGCACTCAAATGTTCAACAATGGAGCTGAACCCTTCATATCGAGTATTATACAACACAGCAACCGCACGGGGCAGATATCCTAAACTTGCTTTTCAGTTTTTTAATGCTTACATCTCCCCAAACCCCTGTCTTTCTCCCCAGGATTGATGTCATTCTGTACCAGGCCACTTTCTCTCTGGCATCCCTTCTAGGTCCTTCGTAGATAACTTGCAGATGATGATAACTAGATAAGTTCAGCGGTCACGGATATTCAGCCTCTGATCTTCAGATAAGTGTTCTCCAAGGCAGCCTTCACAACACACGGCAATGCAGAATCACTGAGCAGAAACTGATTGCCAAGTTCCGCACACATGAGGACAACCTCAACCAGGATCTTGGGTTCATGTCACACTATCTGTAACCCCTAAAACTTGCCTAGACTTGCAAAATCTCATTAACTTTCCTGTCTGGAAACAATACACATCTCCTTAACTGTGTTTAAGCTCTTTCTACTCACATTGTCTGTACCTTTAAGAATTGATTAGCTGTAAAGACTCACATTCCAATCATTATGCATATAAATTGAGTTTGTGTCTTTGTGCCCTGTTTGTGATCAGAATTCCCAGCCACCTGAAGGAGAAACAACGTGTTCCGAAAGCTTGGGACGTTTGCTACAAATAAACTTGTTGGACTTTAAGCTGGTGTTGATTTCTTTCTGTTTTACCCCAGTCCAAAACCAGCATCTCCACATCATCCCCTCTAGAACCTGAGCACACCAATGCTAAAGCACAGGGGAAATCAATACTAACAATTTCATTAATATTTATTCTGCAGTGGCAATCCGACTAACATAAACACTACCCCAAGGCATCATAAATCTCAGATCATTGACACCCACACCAATGCACTGTTAAATATGAGAACATTCACCCTACATGTGTTGAGTATTAGTTTTCAATGTGCATTAGCCTTTGCTGAGTAAATGTAATAATGTTTATACCAGCAATTTAATTAGGCCAAATTACTGTAACCTTCAGATCACAGGATTAGATAGCAGTGGTTTTGCATATATTCCAGCTATGCAGACATGGCTTTTTTTGGTGCATAGTAAAGTTATCTTTATTTGCCAGTTTCTCTACTGTTGAATAATTTCAATGACTTGTACTAAAGGAAGTTTGGGTCAGTCTTTAAGCTGCAGTCTTTCGTTGCACCAAATTAATGAATGCATTCAATTGATTTCATTGGTGTAACCATCACTGAATTCCCCCACTGTCAACACCCTTGGGGTTACCATTGACTAGAAACCCACCTGGACTCACCACATAAACACAGTGGCTACAAGAGCAGGTCAGAGGCTAGGAATACTGCGGTGAGTAACTCATCTCCTGATTCCTCAAAGCCCATCCATCTACAAGGCACAAGTGTGATGGAATACTCCCCACTCACCTGGATGGATGCAGTTCTACAACACTGAAGAAGCTTGACACGATTGAGGACAAAGCAGCCCACTTCATTGGCACCACATCTACAAACATTCAATCCCTCCACCAGCAATGCGCAGTAGCAGCAGTGTGTACTATCTACAAGATGCACTGCAGCAATTCACCAAAGATTCTTAGATAGCACCTCCTAACTGACAGCATCTAACTGACTTCCATCTAGAAGGACAAGGGCAGCAGACAAATGGGAACTCCGCCATTACAAGTTCCCCTCCAAGCCACCTATCATCCTGATTTGGAAATATATCACCGTTCCTTTGCAGTCGCTGGGTCAAAATCCTGGAATTCCCTCCCTCATGCCATTGTGGGTCAACCCACAGCACATAGACTGCAGCGATTCAAGAAGGCAGCTCACCATCACCTTCTCACAGGCAATTAGGGATTGGCAATAAATGCTGGCCAGCCAGCATTGCCCAGGTCCCATGAATGAATTAGAAAATTATGGATTAAGCTGAAAGTTCAATATATTGTCCATGTAGATATGAAGTACAGTTTATTTGTAATAGCAGGGCAGAATAAATTCTCTCTTTCTCCCTTAAAGACAGCCTTCCTTTTTGTGCAATTAAATTGATAATAATACGGGGTGTCACTGTATGCCAATATATAATTCTTGTTTTGTGTCTTCTTTACTTTGGGCTGCAATTTGAAAGGACATTCATCACCATAAAGCCATAAAACGTCGGAGCAGAAATAGGCCATTCAGTCCATCGATTGCCCCTTTCTTTTCATGGGGTCTTGCTGTGCACATATTGCTGCATTTCCCTATATTACAGCAGTGACTATACCAAATGGTATTCCGCTGACTGAATGATGTTTTGCGTGTGAAAGGCACTATTTAAATGCAGATCCTTTCTCAATACAGATGAAGTGGGGACTGCAGTATTGAGGCACAACAGTGCCATTACTGGTGACAGGGTGTCATTACAGGATGAGGTTTGTTACACTGGCGGCTTTTTCCATTTTATTTTTTAAATTCATTCATGGGACGTGTGCATCATTGGCTGGCCAGCATTTATTGGAGGGTGCAGAGGAGATTTACAAGGATATTGCCTGGATTAGGGGGCATGCCTTATGAGGATAGATTGAGGGAGCTCAGTCTTTTCTCCCTGGGGAGACGAAGGTTGAGAGGTGACCTGATAGAGGTTTATAAAATGTTGAGAGGTATAGATTGGGTGGATTCTCAGAGGCTATTTCCCAGGGCTGAAGCGGTCGCTACGAGAGGACACAAGTTTAAGATGCTGGGGAGCAGGTACAGAAGAGATGTTAGGGGTAAGTTTTTCACCTAGAGGGTGGTAAGTGAGTGGAATCGGCTGCTGTTGGTAGTGGTAGAGGCAAACTCGCTGGGGTCTTTTAAAAGATTTCTGGATGAGTACATAGGATTTAATGGGATTGGGAGTTACAGGTAGTTCTGTGGCCTGGTAGATATTGATATGATCGGTGCAACTTGTGGACCAAAGAGCCTGTTTGTGCTGCAGTGTTCTATGTTCTATGTTCTATTGCCCGTCCCTAATTGCCTTTGGAGGACAATTGAAAGTCAACCACATTGCTGTGGCTCTGGAGTTACATGTAGGCCAGTTAAGGATGGCAGATTTCCTTCGCTAAAGAGCATTAGGAACCCAAATTGTTTCATGGTTTTCAGTAGATTTTAATTCCAAATTTTTTTTATTGAATTCTTAATTCAAGATATTTTTCATTGAATTCAAATTCCATCATCTGCTTCGAAACCGGGTCCCCAGAACATACACTGAGTTTCTGGATTATTAATCTAGCAATAATACCACTAGGCCATTATCTCCCCAATCAGTAGACAAGCTTTAATCTTACTGAATAGCACAGCAGGCTTGATAGACCCAGTGACTTACTCCTGCTCTATTCTTCACAATTTCATCAACACACTCAAAATTCAAGGCCGCACTATAAGCAATCCTATGTAATCTTCAACCAGGTCCTCAAAGTTTGTCCTCCCACATGTCAGAGTTGAGATGTTGAGTTGAGATGTTTGTCTCCTGAGCTTTCAGAAGTTCCTTAACTGAAGGTTATTGGAGAAGTGGGAATCTCTGTAGAAACAAGTGCATGTCTGTCCTTGACAATAGTCATTATTTTGGAATTGTTCTTGGAGCATGTTTACCACTGGGAAATATTTAATGACAGTTTTTTGTGAGTTTATAAGCTGCTCAATGTTGGGGAAGCACAGGGTTTATTGAGAGGGAAATCAGTATTAGTAGAGAAATGGTGTTGGGGGAAATTGATGGGATTGAAGACTGATAAATCCCCAGGGCCTGATTATCTGCAACCCCGAGCATTTCTGCAAGTGGCCCAGAAATAGTGGATGCATTAGTGGTCATCTCTCAAGATTTTATAGACTCTGTAATAATTCCAATGAACTGCAGGATAGCTAATGTAACCCTACTGTTTAAAAAGGAAGGTAGGGAGAAATCAGGGAATTAAAGGCCAGTCAGTCTGACGTAGATAGCGGGAAAAATTCTAGGCTGCATTATCAAAGATTTAATAGCAAAGCATGTGGCAGGATTGGACAGAGCCCACATGGGTTTAGAAAAGGGAAATCATGTTTGACAAATCTGCTGGAATTCTTTAAGAATGTGACAAGTAGAATTGATGAGGAAGAGCTCAACAGTAGGTATAGTTTATTTGGACTTTCAGAAGGCTTTCGGCAAAGTACCACCAAAGGGATTACTTTGTAAAATCAAAGTGCATGGGATTGGAAGTAGTGTATAGAAAATTGTTTGGTAGACAGGAAAATAACAGTAAGAATAAAGGAGTTTTTTTCTAAATGATAAACAGTGATTAGAGGGGTATCGCAGGGACTGGTGCTGGGACTGCAGCTATTCACAATATATATTAATGATTTAGAGGAGGAAACTAAATGTAATATCTCCAAATTTGCAGATGATACAAAGCTGGGTGGGAGGGTGAGCTGTAGAGAGGATGCAGAGATGCTTCAGTGTGATTTGGATAAGTTGAGTGAATGGGCATCTGCATGGCAGATGCAGTATAATGTGAAGTTATCTACTTTGATAGCAAAAACAAGATGGATTATTATCTGAATGGCTATAAATTGAGAAAGAGGAATGTGCAATAAAATCTGGATGTCCTTGTGCACCAGTTGTTGAAAAGTAAGCATACAGGTGCAGCAGGCAGTAAAGAAGGCCTTCACAGCGAGAGGATTCCAGAGACGTCTTACTGCAATTATAAGGGCCTTGGTGAGACCACACCTGTAATATTGTGTGCAGCTTTGGTCTCCTTATCTGAAGAAGGATTTTCTTGATCTAGAAGGTGTGCAGCAAAGGTCTAATAGATTGATTTCTGGGATGGCGGAACTGATGTATGATAAGGGATTGAGTTGATTAGGATTACATTCACTGGAGTTTCGAAGAATAAGGATGGATCTCTTCGAAGCATTTAAAATTCTAGCAAGAATAGACAGGAAGGATGTCCCAATGGCAGGGGTGTCCAGAAACCAGGGGGTTATAGTTTAAGGACATGAGGTAAACCTTTTGGGATTGAGATAAAGAGAAATTTCTTCACACAGAGAGTGGTGAATGTGTGGAATTCGCTACCACAGAAAGCAGTTAAGGCCAAAACGTATGTTTTGAAAGAGTTAAATATAGCTCGTGGAGAGAAAGGTGTGGGGGGAAAGTGGGATCAGATTATTGAGTTTGATAATCATAATCAATGGTAGAGCAGGCTGAAAGGACCTATTTTATACATTTCAATAAGAGTATTTAGCAGAGACTTTGTTAAGACTTGGCTCAAGGAATAATAGCTCAACCTCAAACATAAAACTGGTCACCTGTGTAAAGTTCCTGCAGGTGTGAATTTCTGCTCTTGGTATACAAATTATCTGTTATTTTGGGAATTCATATTTCTTTGTTTCAATGCACTAACAGAAATTCATTGTTAAGGCGTGGCAATGTAATGAAAGAACTCGCATTTAAATGGGGTCATTTGAAGTAACTTATGATCAGTGAGGTAACTTTAAGATGTAAACCGGAATTCAGACTCCACCATGATGTAAGGCAGCAAGTTCCATAAATTCATCACCCTCTGCAAGAAGTAATTTCTCCTCATCTCAGTTTTAAATCTATCACCTCTCAACTTATACCTAAGCTGCAAGTTGCCAAAGTTGTCTCTCTCTTTTGGAGTGAGAAATGACCGCGGTCCCTTGGGACGATGGCTGGGATGATGATGAAGACTTTATCATTGCTGTACAATGCAGAACATCTTCCATTGGCAGGAAAGGTGCCAATCCAAGGAAGATGTCTCACTGAATTCAAACAAGGGTGCCATTGTCTTTAACCTGTGCTTGCTGAGTTAGAAATATAGAAGAAAAGGCTTGAACCGCTCACTAAGAGATATTTTCTGTTAGCTCTTGTTCTGCACAAAGAGAACTGACTATGCACAATTACTACAAAGACAGGCAAGGTGCCACAGTAGTTAGCACTGCTGCCTTGGGACGCAAGTTCGATTCCAGGTTTGGGTCACAGCCTGCCAGAGTTTGCACATTCTCCCAGTGTCTGGGTGGGTTTCTTCTGGGTGCTCTGGTTTTGTCCTACTGTCCAAAAATGTGACAGCTAAATTGCCCCTTAGTGTCAGGGGGTTTTGTAGGATAAACATGTGGGATTGTTGTCGGTGCAGGATGGGATTGTTGTCGTTGCAGGATGGGATTGTTGTCGGTGCAGGCACAATGGGCCAAATGGCCTCCTTTTGCACTATAGGTATTCAATGATTCTAGGATTCTACTCACACGTTTTTTTTACCTTTTCAGCTGATAGAATCATGTCAATTCTACGAACCCTGGGAATATAGACACTGCTACACCTTTGCTAATATCTGCAGAATGACATCCTTAGAAATGCATGCTCATCTTGGCACAGAACGTTCAACAGATGGTATCAAGGTGAGATTGCTGGTAACACATAACAGGACAAAAACTCAACTAGGCCATTATGCCTGTCATAAATTGAGAGAAGAATCTAGAACCCTGCAGAGGAAACAATAGCGGTTTGTGCAACAGTGTCGGTAATTGCCCTGGCTCACTATGGCAATAATTTTCATTTTTATCAGATTGGAAGCAGTGCTTGTTATTGGCTTTGAAGGATATATTACTATTGCAACAGTAGCCTGCAGAATAACATCCAGTGCCATTTTCAAGATGTAATATCAAAGACCATAAGGAGAAAGTCTCACCTCATTACTTGAGATCATCCCAAGCAGTTGAAGTCAAGCACCAATGCAGACAATGCTCACCACTGAGGGTATGAGTGAGTTTCACCCAACCACCACTGAGGAATGGGTAAGAGTGGTTGGCAGAAAAGAGAGAGGCGACGGTCGAATAGTATTATCGTGAGGCTGTGGGCAAGAATTTATGACTTGGCTTGGATGAGACTCGTAAAATCCCACCTGAAGTCAACAAATCATTCCGTTCTGCGAGCCTCACCCAGCCAGATTCTGGGGCCAGCAATTCCGGCCTATTAATCCAGAATTTCAACTATTGTCCTAGGGACCCGGGTTCAAATCCCGTCATGGCAGCTGGTGGAACTTGAATTCAATAAAAAAAATCTGGAATTAAGAACCTACTGATGACCATGAAACCATTGTTGACTGTTGGAAAAACCCATCTGGTTCACTAATGTCCACTAGGGAAGGAAATCTGCCATCTTCACCAGGACTGACGTCCATGTGACTCTAGAGCCACAGCAATATGGCTGACTCTCACCTGTCCTTGGGTAACTAGGGATGGGCAATAAATGCTCGCCAGCCAGTGACACCCATGTCCTACAAATAAATAAAAGTGTTGCTATGGGAACTTTGCCACAGACTCTGCTGAATGTCTCTAAGTGAAGAGTTTTTTTCATCAGTAGGAGCTGGTGAGCAAAATACTTGCCTCATTACACTTGGAGGTGCATGCTGGGTATGATTAGGGCTGTGGATTCTACCAATCAATTGGATAATTGTAAAATGAACTTCAGGCATGCAGGCTGTGGTAACATGGCTCCTTTATGGGGAAGGGGTGTGCAGGAAGGAATAGGGGAGCGAGAGGTGATCCTTTGAAGGTCACCTGATGGGGGCTGGACCCTATGGAGAAGCTGAGCAGGGGAGAATGGATTCAATTGGAGAGGAGGAGAGAGTGGACTTGCGTATCAGTTCTGCCAGATCCTTATCTTATAAGTACACAAGGTGATAGAGCAGGTGAATAGGATAGTTGCTTTTATCAGTGTGGCAAACAATGCAAGAGCAGGGAGGTTATGTTGCAGCTGTATAATGCATTGGTTAGGTCACAGCTTTTTAAACTTAAAGTTTATTTATTAACCACAAGTAAGGCTTACATTAACGCTGCAATGAAGTTACTGTAAAATTCCCCTAGTCATCAGGCTCTGGCGCCTGTTGGGTCAATACACCTAACCAGTACATCTTTCAGACAGTGGAAGGGAATCAGAGCACCCAGAGGAAACCCACACAGACACAGGGAGAACATGCAAATTCCATATAGACAGTGGCCCAAGCCCAGATCCCTGGTGCTCAAAGGCAGCAGTGCTGGCCACTGTGCCGCTGTGCTGTTGGAGCTCTGTATGCAGTTCTGGTCATCTTGCTATAGGAAAGATTGATTGCTCTAGAGGAGGTACAGAGGGGGTTAACCAGAATATTACCTGGGATGGAGCACTTGAGCTACAAGGAGAGAATAGATAGGCTTGGATTGTTTTCTTTAAAGCAAAGAAGGCTATGATTGAGGTATACAACATTATGAGGGGGATAGGTAGGCTAAATAGGTAGAACTGTTTCCCTTGTTAAAGGGTCATTCACAAAGGGGAATAGTTTTAAGGTAAGGGACAGGAGATTCAGAGGGGATTTTAAAAAATATTTTCATTCAGAGGGTGGTGGAAATCTGGAATGGACTTCCTAGGAAAGTAGTGGAGGTTAGAAACCTTACAGCCTTTAAACAAAAATTTGGATAAGCACTTGAAGAATCATAACATTCAAGGACATGGGACAAGTGCTGGAAAATGGAATTAGCATGACTTTAATGAAAATTATTGTCAATGCAGACTCGATGGGCCAAAGGACCTTTTCTGCCCTACGTCATTCTATCACTGGAATTCTACCACTCTGCTCACCATGGGAATCGGAGGGGGTGAGGGACAGACAATGGGAAGATCCATTGACCTCAGGTGGGACTTTCTGGTCTTGGAATGCGCAAGTCTGTAAGATCCCGCCCTATGACTATTTCTAATAATATTACTGAAACCTCAGTCATCTTCGACTTTACGACACAGATTACCAGCGCAATTGGAGCACGTCTCGGAAAAGCTCATGACTTTAAAATGTTGATATCCAATAAACATCAAAAGTTGGCTTTATCATCTTAAACACAGCATCAGTCATCATGTAGGAATCCATAGCATGGCAATGGTCTCTGCACTTGAAGACCAGCGACTAATTTCCCGACTCAAATAAAAAAAGTAAAGAAACCAAAAGAGAAAATGCTGGAAAAACTCAGTAGGTCTGACAGTATCTGTAAGGAGAGAAAAGAGCTGACATTTTGAATTCAAATGACCCTTTGTCAAAGCTGATCAGTAAAGATACTTGTATTTGGACGTGTTTTATCCTGTCAGTGCCTCCCAAAGCACTTCACACACAACAAATGAGTTTGTTGGCTAGAATTCTGGGAGAACAGCCTGCTGGAATGTTGAACATCCATTTTCTCAAGTAGACAGGAACTCGGATTAACATCTCATTGAAGAACAGCATTTCTGACAATTCTGCACAGCTCAACTGTGGGTGGAAATGAACTCACAACTTTCAGCAAAGGTCTGTACGCAGAAACACGAATTCTGATAGCTAGCTCAAACATTCCCATCCTTTCCTACCGTTTGTGAGTCATATTGGCGTCAAACAAAAAGGTTAAAACTTATTTATTAGTGTCACAAGTAGGCTTACGTTAACACTGCAATGAAGTTACTGTGAAAATCCCCTTGTTGCCACATTTCGGCACCTGTTTGGATACACTGAGGGAGAATTTAGCATGGTCAATGCACCTAATCAGCACATCTTTCAGACTGTGGGAGGAAGCCAGAGCAACCAGAAGAAACCCACACAGACACGGGGAGAATGTGCAAACTCCACACAAACCATGATCCAAATCAGGCACTGAACTTGGCTCCGTGGCACTATGAGGCAGCAGTGCTGACCACTGTGCTGTCATGCCGCCCCACATATCAGCTGCTAATCATCTTCAAAAAAGACAGAGTCTAATCTACTTCTCTTGGCATTCAAAGGGATTAACATCATTAAAACCCTCACCATCAACTTCCAGGGGTCAACATTAACCAGAAACCTAACTGGATCAGCCATATAAATACTATGGCTACAAGAACAGGCCAGAGACTGGGAATTCTGTGGTAATTCATGCTCCCCGTGACCACCATCTACAAGGCACAAGTTAAGAGTGTGATGGAATATTCTCCCCTTGTTTGGATGGGTGCAGCTCCAGAAACACTCAAGAAGCTCAACACCATCCAGGACAAAGTTCCCTTCTGAACAGAACTGTGGGCATTCCTGTAACACATGGAGGGCAGTAGTTCAAGAAAACAGCACTACCTTCTCAAGGGCAATTAGGGATGGGTAATAAATGCTGGCCTAGTCAGAGCCACTCAAAGCCATGAACAAATGTAAAAAATCTCGATTAGCATCTCATCCACCACTTTAATTATTCACTCCCTGCAGCACAGTGGCTGCAATATTCACCACCTATAAGAGGCACTGCAGCAACTCACCAAGGCTCCTTTATGAAAACTTCCAAGCCCTCTTCTTCCATTACCTGGAAAGAAAAGGAAAACAGCTTGCAAGTCCCACCTCCTCCTGACTTGAAACTAGTTTGCCATTCCTTCATAGAATCATAGAATCATCTACAGCACAGAGACAGGCCCTTCAGCCCAAACTGATCCATGCCAACAAAAGTGCTCATCTAAGCTAACCCCACTTGCTTGTATATGGTCCATATTCCTCGCAACCTTTCCTATCCATGTATCTCTCCAAATTTCTTTTCAATACTGTCAATGTCGCTGCCTCAATCGCTTCCTCCAACAGCTCATTCCACACACATACTTCCCTTTGTGTAAAACAGTTGCTCCTCAGGTTCCCATTAATTCTTTCCCCACTTATCTTAAACCTACACCCTCTAGTTCTCAATTCCCCAACCTGGGAAAAAGACTCCTCCTATCCAGGCTTCTCATGATCTTATACACCTCAATAAGATCATCCCTCTATCTCCTACATTCCAAAGGGAAAAGTCCCAGCCTGTCCAATCTCACCTTGTAACTCAGCCCCTTGAGTCTTGGCCACATCCTTGTAAATCTCTTCTGCACGCTCTCCAGTTTAATAAGACCTTTCCTATATTAAGGTGACCAAAACTGAACTCAATATTCCAGGTTCAGCCTCCGGCACCATTCCTTCTTAAATGCACTTGTGGCTGCACTGATACCATCGGACTGTGGACTCCAAAACACTGACCCAACACCACCTTCTCAAGGACAATCAGGAATGGGCAGTAAACGCTGGCCTGTGCAGTGACAATCACAATCTGCGGATGTGTAAAAAAACACTGACCTGAGAAGCTCAGCACAGCACCCGAGCTGCAAACAGACCGAGTGACCTGACTCTGTAACAGTCAGAGAGACAGGCAGCCAACAGATGGTCAGGACCTCTGGAGGGTTCTTTAAAACCCTCCATTTAACCGTCAGGAGCACAAGTGAAAGATCACAGCGCACTTTATCATCACACATGAGGATAGCACTCTGAACACCAGTGCTCTCTGACATTCAGTGACACCAATATTATAGCCAAAACTGGTATCAAATGAATGGAGCGTGTATGTAAAAGCTGCTACACACTGTACTGAAGAAGAGTGATGTTTTTCTCTGAGTCCTGACAGTATTTACGCTCACCGGTCTGGTCATTATCACATCGCTTTTTGTGGGAGCTTGCTGTGCTTCCTACAGCAACAGGTACAATTCACAATTCCTGCTGCCTTTTGAACGGACCTACCATATACTCGGGGTGGCACAGTGGTTAGCACTGCTGCCTCACAGTGCCAGGGACTCGGGCTCGATTCCCAGCACAGGTCATTGTCTGTAAGGAGTTTGCACATTCTCCCTGTGTCTGCGTGGGTTTCCTGCCGGTGCTCCAGTTTCTTTCCATAGTCCAAAGATGTGTGGATTAGGTGGATTGGCCATGCTAAATTGCCCTACGTGTCAGGAGTTAGGATACATACGTGAGATTATGGGAATAAGGTCTGGTTGGCATTGTAATCGGTGCAGACTTGATGGACCAAACTTTGATTTGACTTATTATTGTCATATGTATTAACATACAGTGAAAAGTATTGTTTCTTGCACGCTATACAGACAAAGCTTACTGTTCATAGAGAAGGAACTGAGACAGGGCAAAAGGTAGTGTTACAGTCATAGCTAAGTTAAGATCAACTTCATGTGAGGTAGGTCCATTCAAATCTCCTTGCACTGTAGGATTGTGTGATATTAAGCTGATCTTTCTCTACAGCCTAACTATGACTATAACATTATATTCTGCACTTTCCCCTTTCCTACTCCCCTAAGTATATTGTGAATAGTATACTTTGCCGGTACACAGGAAACAATATTTTTCACTGTATCCCAATACATGGGACAATAATAAATCAAGTCAAATCACAAGTACTTCTAGGGTGCCCTGGAGCGCAGAGGTTGCAGAACATGACACAAGAATGCACGTTTCAACTGCTTTCTATTTCTTTTATTCAGTAATATCAGTAACTTGTCATCCAGATTGCTCAGTACGTTATAAAAGCAATGACAGAAAGTTCCAGGGTATTTTAGTCAAGTGTAAATGTCAAGTTCTGCATTCGATCCTTCTGTTTGCAGCAGAGAACGTATGGGGGCGTTGGAAGAAGCAGATTTTTGATCGGCACTGTCTGAGGCAAAGGCTAGTGTGTATTTGTTGGGGGAGTGACGGCAAGGGGTGAGGCGAGAAGGTTGTTTCACATTCCTCTTCATTCCCTTCCCTGAGTCTGTCTCATTGCAGCCATTACCTTGTCTCATTCTGTAAGGCACCCCCAAAGCTGTCCAATTGTTAACGTTTATTTATCAGTATCATAAGTAGGTTTACATTAACACTGCAATGAAGTTACTGTGAAAATCCCCTCGTCACCAAACTCTGGTGCCTGTTCAGATACACCGAAAGGGAATTTAGGACAGCCAATGCATCCTAACCAGTGCATCTTTCGGGGATTGTGGGAGAAAATCGAGAATCCAGAGGAAATGTGCAGACTCTGCACAGACAGTGACCCAAGCCGGGAATCAAACCGCGTTCCCTGGCGCTGTGCTAACCACTGTGCCACCGTGCCACCCATAACTATTGGAAAAGTCTTAAGAGCTCTGATTCGAACAAAGCAACTGGGGAGATAACTTGCTGCTGTATTAACCTTTATTTATTTATTACTCATTCATGGATGTTGATGGCTGGCCAGCATTTATTGCCCATCCCTAGTTACCCAAGGGCATCAACCACATTGCTGTGGGCTTGGAGTCACGTGTAGGCCAGACCAGGTAAAGACGGCAGATTTCCTTCCCTGAAGGACATTAACGAACCAGATGGGTGTCCTGGCAACTGTTCTGATCCAGGTTCCAGTGGCATAACTGGCATCTACAGCGCAAAGATAGCACTACAGATTGAACCATTCTCACTGCAAAGCTACTTTGTGTCTATGTTACCCAGTGTTTGTTCACATAAGTTTTTCGCTCAGAGGGTGGTGAGAGAGTGGAATCGGCTGCCGTCGATGATGGTGGAGGCGAACTCGTTGGGGTCTGGTTGAGTATATGGGATTTAATGGGATTGAGGATTATAGATAGGCCTGGTAGGTAGGGATACGACCGGCGCAACTTGTGGCCGAAGGGCCTGTTTGTGCGGTAGTGTTCTATGTTCCTTGTTCTATATATTTCTGCTGTTGATTTATTAAACTCTTAACCTGGGCATGATCTGATTTTTGTTCATTCAATCTAGTATTCCTTGTACTGATCAAAGGAGTATTGAAATATTAATATTTTGGCTGACGGGATTTGCCGACGCTGATACTTTATTTTGCTGCATCCGTAAAACAAAAAATATCTCAACTTTCTTCCTTCCAAAGCTCAGACTCCTGCGAGGAGCCTCACTCTCTCCCCATCGAATAGTGATTCGAGGTTGAATTTTACTGCTAAACATCCTATAGCTGCTGAAATTACATAGTTGATTAGATAAATGGCAACTCTTGACCTCGAGTCTTATTGTAAAGGATACAGACTGTCAGAAACTGCAAGAGACTGATTAATCATTTGCAGCCTAGATATAATGGACTGATTTTGAATGGTTTTGCTGCCAACACAAAGCTCTGTTATGAGGAGAGATTAAGTAAAGTGGGGCTGTTCTCCCTGGAAAGGCGGAGAATGAGCGGAGAACTAATAGAGGTGTGTAAAATTATGAAGGGTATAGATAGGGTGAACAGTGGGAAGCTTTTTCCCAGGTTGGAAGTAACGATCACAAGGGGTCACAGGTTCAAGGTGAGAGGGGTGAGGTTTAACTCAGATATCAGAGGAATGTTTTTTTACGTAGAAGGTGGTGGGGGTCTGGAATGCACTGTCTAGCAGGGTGGTGGAGACGGACATGCTGGGATCGTTTAAGACTTAGCTGGATAATCACATGAGCAGACTGGGAATGGAGGGATATAAACGAATGGTCTAGTTGGACCAATGAGCAGTGCTGGCCTGGAGGGCCGAAGGGCCTGTTTCCTGTACTGTGTTGTTCTTTGTTCTGCTAATTGGAGAGTGGAGAAAACCAAGGCTATAGTGTTGAGCAATCACATCTTTGTGACCTTCCAGTGCAATAATAGAGCCTTGCAGAGCTGTCACATTCCTTTTTGGTAGCTTTGCTATTCAAACCAACTTATATCCAGTGCATCATAGTTTCCCATTACGTAGTTAGTTACTGCTGGTTTATTTATTGGTTGCAGATAAGGTTTACATTAGCACTGCAATGAAGTTACTGGGAAAATCCCTTAATCGGCACAGTCCAGTGCCTCTTCGGTTCAATGCACTTAACCAACCATTGACATATGGTGATCAGACAGAGTTGGTTCCTGCGCTCCCAGTGCTGACTAGTCACATGTAGGAGTTATCTCTATAGCACTGTGTGGAGAACTAGACTGATAAATGTGTAAGGATGTGGTTGTGATTCTCCTGAATTGGGACTAAGATCCCCGATTTTGCCAACATGTATAACAGCATTCCCTGTTTGCCCCGGGTACCATTTTACGAGTCTCAGGCAATCATGCTGGTACAATTCCTGCCTAAGTGTCCATAATGTGGGAAAGCTGGAAATGTTTCTCACTGGCACTGCCAGCGATCTACATAAGCTATTCAGATGATGTTAATAGGCCAGATCTTCCCCTCACTCTCATGTTTCACTCTGACTTCCCTGTGCTTGGAGCCTGATTCTCCAAGGGGATTCAGCTGTTAGCCGTGGGAGCAGGATTTCAGTGCTCCCTGAAGCATTCTCACTTCAACCAGCAACATGGCAGGGAAAGGTCCCTGCCCAAATTCCTCAAGTCAGAGGTGGAGAGGATCCTGGAAGCAGTGGAGGAGAGGAGGGCTAGTCGCTTTCTGCGAAGAGAGTCACTCTCTTCCTGCGAGGAGGGTCACTGACTTCCCATGAGGAAAGTCAACCTCTTCCCATGAGGAGACTCATTCTGTTTCCGAGAGGAAACTCACTCTGTTCCCGCAAAGAGAGTCACTCTCTTCCTGTGAGGAGAGTCACTCTTTTTCTGACAGGCGAGTCACTCTGTTCCCGCGAGGAGGGTCAGTGACTTCTCATGAGGAGAGTTAATCTCTTCCTGCGAGGAACCTCGCTCTCTTCCTGCGAGGAGAGTCACTCTCTTCCTCAGGAGGATCACTTTTCCTAAGAGGAGGACTTCTTGCTTCCTGCAAGGAGAGCAACTATCCTCCTGCGAGTTTGGCAGGAAGTTGCCATCAGCAGAAACTTGGGAAGCTGTGGCCCACGGATGTGTTGAAGAGGATGTGTCGACTTGCCAAGCAGTAAGCAGCCTTTCCTCTGAGTATCCGAAATCTGAGGCCAATTGCGTTTCGGTTTCCAGATAATTTGGGGTTTTTGGATTCCACAAATAAGCCCAGGCCTACTTACACAATGATGGCAGAAGCCCTAGCCAACTACAGTCTAAAATAAAGAAAGTAGCTAGAAACTAAGATTTATCACTAAAGGTTGGTGTGATGGGTGAGGCTTGTGTCAGATAAGGACCTATCAGTTTGCATTCTGTTAGTTAGGGTCAAGTGGATTAAGGTCATGAACTTCCAAAGCTAAATTTTGATGAGATTAAAAATGATTGCAATTTTTGAATGTGTTTTGCTGTCAGATTTATAGAGGGGGCAGTAGCGCAGAAGTATTATCATTGGATAGCAATCCAGAGACCCAGAGCAAAGTCTGGGGACTTGGGTTCAAATCCTGCCATGGCAAATGGTAAAATTTGAGTTTAATATAAATTTGGACTTAAAAAGTCTAATGACAACTACAAAACCATTGTTGATTGTCATAAAAATCTAACTGGTTTACTAATGTCCTTGAGGAAAGGAAATCTGCCGTCCTTACCTGGTCTGGCCTACATATGACCCCAAAGCCACAGCAACATGATTGACTCTCAACTGCCCTCTGAAATGGATGGCAGTTAGGAATAGGCAATAAATGCTGGCCCAGCTGATGATGCTTATGTCCCATAAATGATTTTAAAAAAAGATAAAAGATACTCAAACTGTAATATAAATAGCTGCGATAATTTGGAATTTGCAATTCTTTTGTTTGTCCTGATGAGTGCAAGATAAAAAGTTTCTGCAACACGATTCTTTTCTGCTGGGTTCAACTTCTGTATGACCTGCACAGGAACCAAATCCCATTACACAGAACTTTTGGCCCCATTAAATCTTTAATAAGGATATGCATAATTTATGCTAGTCTTTGTACAATAGGTGGACGCTGAATGCTAGAATTAGAGAAAGACAATGTGCAATAGCAGCTGATGATTTATACTGTCAGCCTCCAAACTAACTCATCTCTTAGGTTATAATTATTTTTCTCTTTCATAAAGAATCATAGAATCCATTGTGCAGAAGGGGGCCATTTGGCCCATCGAGCTTGCACTGACAACAATCCCACCCAAGTCCTGTCGCATCCCTGTAACCCCACACATTTACCCTCCTAATCCCCCTGACATTAAGGGAAAATTTAGCAACCTAACCTGCATATCTCCAGTCTGTGGGGGGAAACCAGGGAGCACACAGATACGGGGAGAACATGCAAACTCCGCACAGACGGTGACCTGAGCCAGGAATTGAACCTGTGCCCATGAGGAGAGTCAGTCTCTTCCTGAGTGTCACTCTTTTTCTGTGAGGCAGCATTGCTAACTAGTGTGCCACCATGCCGCTCCATGGGCTGATGGCTCTTCACAGCTGTAAAGAATTTGGAAAAACAGCTTTTGTGCTACAAGCGGCTGTTATTAAAAGTGAAATAATGGTGCACTTCATCACCACTATATTCTAGAAATAAAACAAAATGAGCGCTTTCTGACATTGCGACTTTGCAATAATGTTTTTAAAATATCTTCAATCCCAGAAGCACACGTGAAATATATTTAAACATTAAGAGTCTGATTCTCCCATAGCGACCCATTAGTTTTTGATGCATCAGGTTTGGCAATGCACGTATCGGCAACGTACGTCTCCCACTGCTGGAGAGCAGTCGCGGTTGAGATCACACTGGAAACCAGTGACAAAACAAGGTGAGTGACTTTAATCTATTGTCAGGAGTATTTCATTCTGAAGGGTATGGAGTAGCTTTCCATGTTCGGGATCTAGTGGGGGACCTGACTTGTTGAAGGGGGGCAATTGGGGCCCCCCTGGGGGAGGGGGGTGTCAGGCGATGGTAATGGTGGTGCTCCCTGGGCATGGGCACCCCAGTAGTGCTAGCCAATAATCCCCGGCACTATCCACAGGGCAAAGTGCCTATGCCTGCGGGGCACCTTAGCACTGCCCACTGTGCATCAGGCAGTGCCAAGAGGGCAGAGCGCACTGTGGGTGGAGCACAGGGGCAATCAGTGGGGTTTGGGACTCCCCACTGCTGCTCTCATTGGGATTTGATCGGGGCTGGAGGGAAGCGAGCAGTTGGGGCAGGCGGTCGGGAGTGGTCTCCTGGATGGGATTTGGGGGGGGGAGTCTGCCTTCTGTGGGGAGGATCTGCGGGGGTGGAAGAGATGGAGAGGAATTGTAACTGTTGGGTAGTGGGGCTGGAGATCGGGACGCTCAAAGACAGGGGGAGATCGGGGATGGTCCTGGAATGATGGTGGGGGCCGCAAATGGGTCATGGGAAGGTTAGGGGACAGCATTGCAAGAGTCCTGGGCTGGCCAGCGATCGAGTTGGCCAACAAACAGGAGGCTGACACATTGGGGCCACTGCACATGCGCAGAAGCACGGAACTGTCAAACTCCAGTGTGAATAAACCCTGCTATCCCAAGCTTTTAATGATATATATGATTGTGATCTCTGATTGCAGAATGTGGGAGATTTGAGCCTCAATACTCACTGAAAAAAACAATCGGGAATTGCACTATTTTCCCCCCCAATTGAGCACTTAGAATTTTTTTTCGGAGAATTAGGCCTAGAGATTTGCACCTCCAATGCAATCTGGCTCATTTGGCAGTATTATTTGTTATTACAATTTAAAAAAATGTCAAATTGCTCTTGAGTCGGTTTGGTATGTGGTCCCAGATTTTGTATCTTTTCCCTGATGGAAGAAGCATGCGTGGGGTTCTTGATTATGCTGGCTGCTTTGCCGAGGAAGTGTAGACAGAGTCAGTTGACGGGAGGTTGGTTTGCCTGATGGCTTTGCAAGATAAGTCCATTCAAAAATCTAACAACAACAGGGAAGAAGTTGTTCTTGAGTCCGTTGGTATGTGACTTCAGACTTTGTATCTTCTTTCCAAAAAAAAAGATGGAAGAGAGAATGACCGGGGTGCGTGGGTTCTTTAATTATGCTGGCTGCTTTGCTGAGGCAGTGGAACTGCATTCAGAGTCAATGGATGGGAGATTGGTTTGCACGATAGATTGGGCTACGTTCACAACTTTTTGTTTTTTTTGTGGTCTTAGGCAGAGCAGGAGCCATATCAAGCTGTGACACAACCAGAAAGAATGCTTTCTATGATGCATCTGTAAAAGTTGGTGAGAATCATAGCTGACATACCAAATTTCTTTTGTCACTGATCACTGTTACATTGATGTGAAGTCGCTGGCGTTGGACTGGGGTAGTCTCACAACATGAGGTTGAAGTCCAACAGGTTTATTTGCTCACACAAGCTTTTGGAACACTGGTCTTTCATCAGGTGAGTGAAGAGTTCGGTTCATGAATGGGGCGTATATAGACATGAATAGATTTAATGGTCGGAAAGCGAGCCTTATCTTGCATTCACGTACTTCAGTACTCAACGCCAACCTTCAGACACAGTTCTACAACTCATCCGTTTCATCTGAACCACAATGTCTTCACCTTCAATAACCTGTTCTTCATCCAGACACATAGAATAGCCATGGGGGCCAAATTCGCAACTCAATGTGCCAACACCTTCATGCACAGATTCGAAAAAGAATTCTTTATTGCACAGGACCTTCACCTGATGCTATACACTAGATAAATTAATGACATTTTCTTCCTTTGGATTCATGGTGAACCATCACTGAAGCAACTACATGGTGACATTAGCAAGTTCCACGCCACCATCAGACTCACCGTGGCCTACTCTCTGGAATCAGTTGCATTCTTGGACACACACATCTCCATTAAGGATGGTCACCTCAGCATTTCACTGTACCACAAGCCCATGGATAACCTCACGATTCTCCATTTCTCCAGCTTCCACCCTAAACATGTTAAAGAAGTCATCCCCTATGGACAAGCCCTTTGTATACACAACATCTGCTTAGATGAGGAGGATCGCAACAGACATCTACAGACATTGAAAGATGTCCTTGTAAGAACAGGATAACAGGAACTGGATCGACAGTTCCAATGCACCACAGTGAAAAACCACATCGACCTCCTCAGAAGAGAAACACGGCACACGGTGGACAGAGTACCCTTCATTGTCCAGTACTTCTCCAGAGTGGAGAAGCTATGACATCTTCTCCGCAGCCTTCAACATGTCATCAATGAAGACAATGAAGACGAACGACCAGTTCTGCTTGCCGTACTACCGGAAGGATGTGGAGGCCCTGGAGAGAGTGCAGAGGAGATTTACCAGGATGCTGCCTGGTATGGAAAGACTGTCTTACAAGGAAAGATTGAACGCACTGGGGTTGTTTTCCCTTGAAAGACGTCGGCTGAGAGGGGATCTATTAGAGGTATATAAGATTATGAGGGGTATAAATAGAGTAAATGGTGGTTAGCTTTTTCCACCATTACAAAAGGATAGAACGAGGGGTCACGGCCTTAGGGTGAGGGGGGCTATGTATAAGACGAATATTAGAGGGCAGTTTTTCACACAAAGGGTAGTGGGGGTGTGGAATGCACTGCCGAGTAAGGTGGTGGGAGCAGGCACGCTAGGGTTGTTTAAGGGTCTCTTGGACAGCCACATGAGCGGTCTGCAGATAGAGGGATATAGTAGGACTGTTTAAATATCCTATTTGTTTCCATAGGATGTTCGGTTCACCTTGTTGACCAACAAGGGCATGCATGCGGCAGGTCGTGCGAGAGCTGCTCTTGGATGTTACTTCAGGAGTTGCCTAGTGCTTCATGTCGTTAGTGTATGCTTAAACTGGACCATCTGATGGGCACCATGACAGCTCAGGGACTATTGCTGTTGCTGTGCAAACACATGGATTTGGGCCTGTGTCTGCGGGAGTTTGCGCGTTCTCCCCGTGGTTGCGTGGGTTTTCTCCGGGTGCTCCGGTTTCCTCCCACATCCCAAAAATGTGCTCTTAGGCTGATTGGGTAACAATTGTCCCTATATTGGTCCCTATATGTCATTAAGACGTTAGGACGGCGGCGCGGGCTCGTTGGGCCGAAGGGCCTGTTTCCAGTGCTGTGTTGTTCTTTGTTCTTTGTTCTTTATCTTGCCAGGGCCATCCCTATGCCCCTACTTCTTGCCTTCAAACAATCACACAACTTCAAACAGACCATTGTCCGCAGCAAACTACTCAGCCTTCAGGGGAACAGTGACCACGACGCCACACAATCCTGCCACAACAACCTCTGCAAGACTTACTAGATCATCAAAATGGTTGCCATCATCTCATGTGAGAACACCACCTAGCAGGTACACGGTATATACTCTTGTAACTCGGCCAATGTTGTCTACCTGATAACACTGCAGGAAAGGATGATCTGGACATGGTACATTGGCAAGACCATGCAAACGTTATCACCACGAATGAATGGACACCTCTTGACAATCACCAGGTAGGAGTGTTCCCTTCCTGTCAGGGATCACTTCAGCAGTTATGGGCATTCAGCCTCTGATCTTCAGGTAAGTGTTCTCCAAAGCGACCTTCGCGACACTACGCAGAAACTGATAGCCAAGCCCCACACACATGAGGATGGTCTCGACTAGGATGGTGGGTACGTGTCGCACTATCTATAACTCTCACAAATTGCCTGGGCTTGCAAACTATCACTAACTGCCCAGGCTGGAGACAATCATCCCTCTTTAACCTGTGCTTAATCCTCTCTCCACGCACATTGCCTGCGCGTGAAAAGACTCGATTACCTGTTAAGACTCGCATTCCAACCATTATCATGTAAATTGAGTTTGTGTCTTCGTACATCCTGCTTGCGAAGTGAACACTTCACTCACCTGATGAAGGGGCAGTGCTCCAAAAGCTCATGCTACCAAATAAACCTGTTGGACTTTAACCTGGTGCTGTGAGGTTTCTTATTGTTACATTGCTAATGGTTGAGCACACATTGACAGGCACATTTCAAGCATTACAATAATGATTACACTTCAAACCATCGCCGTCTTGAGCTCATGCAAGGTGCTATATAAATGCAAGTTCTTTTCTTCTTACGTTAGAAGATTTCAGCTCCTAACATGTTTGGTTTCCAGCTTAATAAGTGTCCCAATCATGTTGCTGCAGATGAATTTAGTCCAGTATTAATTGTAGAGAGTGCATGAAGTGAAGTGATGGAGATGTTCAAAATTGTGAGAGGACTGGACAGAGTAGACTTGGAGAAATTGCTCCCACTTGCAAAAGGATCAAGAACTAGAAGGCACAGATATAAGGTGATTCGCAAAAGAAGTTATGTGAGAAAAACCTTTTTCACACAGCGAGTGATTGGGCTTTGGAACGCACTGTCTGGATGGGTGATGGAAATGAGTCCAATTGAGGCATTTAAGAGGGGATTAGATGATTACTTGAAGGGAAACAGTGTACAGGAGAAAGAACCAAAGGTGCTCATCTGGACAGCCAGCACAGGCAGGATGAGCCAAATAGCCTCCTTCTGTTGGGCTAAACAAACTTTTTCTCCAATAATCGTTCAAGAGGAGAGAAACAGGATCTGAAGAAAATAAACTGTGGGGAAAAAAATATAAAGAATTTGAGACAATGCATTAATAAAATAGTTGAAAATGCAATGGAATGAAGTCAGATATTCAGCTTTGTTGTAAAAATGAAATTAAAAGGAAAGCTGGGATTGTCCACACACCCCCCACTTCCCCTCATTGTGGGAGATGCAGCGGATCAGCCCATTGACTTGGCAGAGCTGGAAAATTCCAGACAACCTGTCAATAGTTTCTTCTCCTACTGTATTAATTGCAGAAGTCGTTTGAAATTTTACATTCTTAGGCTGATTTTTAAGGCTCCATCACAAAGCCTTTCAAAAATCCATTTGACTTTGGCAGGAGTGGAAAATTACATCAGTGAAAAATCCCACTCCTTATGTTTATCCTGATGAGTACAAAATGAAAAGTTTCAGCAACATGTCTCTTTTTTTCTGCAATGTTCAACTTCTGACCTACCAAGCTACTGGATGTGATTAGTTTCTTTTGTTTGGAAATTAAGATAGTTTTAATTAAGTTCCATTTGTATTTGTGGGTGTCAGGAAGAAGCAACATTTTTGTGTTTAAGTTTTAAGTTTAAATTTTATTTCATATTTAAATGCTGAGAAAGGGATGGCCTGAATTTTAGCTTCATTATAGACGATGTTTGCAGATCTGTGGGTTCGTTTATGTATCTGCATTTTAATGAGGTTTTATGACCCTTGGAGTGGGAAGCTCTGTTATCAGAGGGGAAGAATGGGTCAGGGAAGTTAAAACAAAGTACAAAAAAATTTCAACTGTTGCCTAGCAACAGGGAACACAGACAAAAGCAGCTTTAGTTCAGCTGGAAGCTGAAGCTTGAAGGAGCTGGGTGGAGGAGAAGGAATTTCAGACAGCAGAGATTTCTCCAAAGAACAGGGAGAAACTTCTCAGAATCCAGGGCCGCAATTCTCCCAAAGATGTTAAATTAGCAGGAAAACGGTTCTAGATGATGACTGTTTTGTCAGTTCAGGTTCTCATCTGAATCTCTGCACTCTATGCACTGCAAAGGTCCCAATCATGAATCTCATTAAAAACCCAGAAGATGGAGCCTATTCACAGCGGAGTCTGACAGTTCTGGAACTCTATGCATGCGAAGTGGTCCTAATCTGTCGGACTCCCCATTTGCTAGCCAGCCCAGGACCCCCGCAGTACTACCCCTCCAGCCCCCATGACAATTCACGGGCTAGGCTTAAATCCCCCCCTGCCTCGGAGCACCCCAATGGCCAGCCCACCTTCACCCCAGCAGTGGCGATAACCCCATCTCCCTCACCCTGCAGCCTCCCACCCCTTACTGACCCTTTCCCAGGTTAGATGCCCTCACCCTGCAGCCTTCCCCCCCACAAGCAGACCACCCCCACAGTCCACACTAATCGCTGCCCTCCTTCCATCCCAGGCCAATCCCAATGTAGAGTGACTCCCACTGATTGCTCCTAGGCCCTGCCCACACTAGACTTTGCCTCCTTGGTACTGCCCGATATCCAATGGACAGCGACAAGGTGCCCCTGGGCATGGGCACTTTGCTCTTGGGTAGCTCCAGGGGGCATGGGCTGGCGCTGCCAGGGTGTTCATGCCCAGGGGCACCACCTTCCCCACTGCTGACCCCCTGGAGGGCCCTGATTCATTCTGGGAGGCCTCTCCCAGTAGTTCCCTGAATGTGGGGGACTATGTAAACCCTGCCAGAATGAAGTGTTCCTGGCAAGGTGGAAGATTCAATCGGACCCAGTAAGTTCCTGATAACTACATTCAAAAAACATTTAAAACATTTAAAAAAATTCAAATGATTTACCTGCTTTGCCGCCAGCATCCAGCATGGTCTGGCCTGTGACTCTTCCCTGGCTCTGGGAGATGCACTATCTTCCCAATGCATGCAAATCCTGGGACAAGGCCGGTGATGCGATCTCCGATCTGTCAGAAAAGTTGCCGGTCAGGATGAGAGAATTGCAGTCCAGGAGTGGAACAATAAGAAAGGTCCAGGGAGACACCTGGGAATTTAAACAAGGTCCTGTTCAGTAAGGTTAAAGAGTAGTGGAAAGTTGCAGCAAGCAGAGTCATGGTGAAGTTAGCTTGCGCGAAGGCAAATCATCAAAGACAATCAAAGGTTTGTGATACCTTACTATGGGTTTGTGAGGCAGCGGTGTTCCACTGGCACAAAGCATCTGAGAGAGTGTGTGGAAGGCGGAGTTTGAATGCATCAGGAGAGATCCAGGAATGTCAGCAAGAGAGATTGAAAGAAACCTTGGAGTTGGATCCTTGTTGAAGATATCCAAGTGAAATCATTGTTTGGGAGGAAATTTCAAGTCAAGTTCTTTGAGGGTGGAGATTGAGAACCCAAATTTAAAGTCAGACCTTCTATGAGACCAGCTCAGAGTGTGAGTAGCGTCTGGGGGTTGTTGATGAGAATTCCATAGGGCCTGCTTTGAATGGCATCTATCACTGATCTTAAAGTGCGGTACATCCAATCGCAGAATACCTATTGGTTACATGGACTATGTTTAACATGAACATTAGAGTATAAGATAGACTTTGTACTTCACGTTATCCTTATAAATCTGTATACATTTATAAAGATATAGTTGGAGTGAAGGAGTAATTTTCTTTGTTCATCTTTTCAGGTTTAATAAATGTTTTATTCTTTTGTTAAAAATTCAGTAGCAGATTCTGCGATTTTCTGTTCAGCAGCTATCCTCCAACTTTCCAAACAAAAAAAAAAGTTAGGATCTCGCAGACCAAAGCCCACACTGAGATTTGACTCATCCAATAATCACATCAGCTAGGGTCATAACACTTTAAGCCTATGGTTGAGAATATTGAAGTGAAGACAGGCATCCAGTGCCCAGAGTCTCTTCAAGGTAATTTGGAAATACAGAAAGCTTATTTGAAATCCCAGCGAGATGACAAGTTGGCTGATCTGTACTGGCAGAGGACTGACTTATGAAGGATGGTATGAAAAGAAGCAAGAACCATTTCAGCATTGAAAGAATGCAAATGAGAGAGCACTGTACAGAATTAGTCGATGGCAAGTCTACTCCTAGCTCATTTTGTTGAAAAATGTGGAGATGGACAATATTTGAAGAGGAGGCCAAACTATTCAATTGAAACACAAGCTTGGTGGCACAATAGTTAGCACTGCTACCTCACAACGACAGGGACCTGGGTTCGATTCCCAGCTTGGGTCACTGTCTCTGCATGTTCTCCCTATGTCAGTGTGAGCTTCCCCCAGGTGCTTTGGTTTCCTCCCACAGCCTGAAAGATGTGTTGGTTAGATGCATGGGCCATGCTAAATTTTCCCTCACTGTATCCAAAGAGGCATTGGGGTTTTTAACAGTAATTTAGTTGCAGTGTTAATGTAAGCTTACCTGTGACACTAACAAAATAAACTTTAAAAATCTTTTGGTTTTTCTACAAGTATATATTCGATTAGAAAAGGTATGTTCTTAACGGTGGGAGGTGGTGGCACAGTGATATTAATGGTATCCATTAACCTCTGGTAATTACCTCTGGTAATCCAGAGGTCCAGAGTAATGCTCTGGGAACCCAGGACAGAATCCCACCATGGCAAATGATGACATTTGAATGCAATGAATACCCGGAATTAATAGTCTAATGGTTAAACCATTGTTGATTGTGGTAAAAACCCTTCTCATTCGTTAATATCCTTTAGGGAAGGAAATCTGCTGTCCTTACTATATCTGGCCTACATATCACTCCAGACCCATGTCAATGTGGTTGACTCTTAACTGCCCTCTGAAATAACCCAGCAAGCCATTCAGTTCAAGGGCAATTAAGGATGGGCAATACATGCTGGCCCTGACACTGATGCGCATCAACAAAAATGTTCCATCAATTCCAATTTTTCTTTTGTTAACTCTTCTCCACTTGTCTTGTTCAAGTTGAATAGTCCATCTGAAGCAATTAGAGAAAGACAAACAGACAGTCTGTTAGAAACATTGACTAATCTTCAGGATCTTCACATCTAGTCCAGTATAACTTGTAGTCTATAGCAGCAGACATCTTCCAAGTAGGGTTATTTAACTTTGTAGTTCTATTGCATTAATCTACTTACTGCTATTTAGAAGTTTATGGCCTGTATCACAGTCTAAGCAAAGCATTAATCGTACTACAATCACCAGTCAAAAAAAAAGACACACAATATAACCAGTAAATTCATGTCATTAATACCTTATCCTGTGTCTCCCACAAGTCCACACCATCCCAAACTGCTTTCCGAGCTAGAAAATGGAATCACTGTTGTTCTGTAGGAAAGATGACAGGATTGTGGACCCTGGGTCAAGGAGCATATAACCTAATGAGTTCTGAAGAAAATTGGGAAGGGAATTTGAAGGGTGTTGGCTATTCTTGTGGAGAGATCACTAAACGTTTCTGAGGCTACACAAGATTGAGACCTCACCCCCTATTTGTAAATGTGGTGAGAATTGCAAAGATGGATACATGGCCAATTCAAATAATATGCATTTTGCATGCTAAATATAACAACTACAGAGAGGATCTACTGTGATTATCATGTCATAGAGTATATAGCATAAAATGATTCTCTCTGGAGTCATGAATGCTTTTCCTGGCAGTAACAGGAGATCTGCTGCCCAAGTGTTAAGATGCCAATCTCTACTTTGCAGCAATTTGACGACAGATAGTAAATTGAAATAATGCAGAGAAACATTTCAATAACTGGAGATGATCCACTTGTTCATCATTAATGATTGCCATTTCATTTCCAATGACTGTAATTGAAATAAATCCCGCAATGTTGCTCAAATGTTACACAGAAGATGAAAAGCGAATTAAAAGGTAAGGAGAAAACAAACTCAATATGGCACGCTAAAATAACAGGATGAAAACTGAACAAAAGATGAATTGCATTTCAAAGGCAAGAGGAACACAGAGGATTATACAGATATTTGTAACTTCCTTTCTTCATCTTTTTCACCTTTTAGATATATAGAATCCTACAGTGCAGAAGGAGGCCATTTGTCCCATCAAGTCTGCACCATCTACAATCTCACCCAGGCCCTATTCCCGTAACATCATGCATTTTCCCTAGCTAATCCCCTTGACACTAATTTAGCATGGCCAATCCATCTAACCTGTTCGTCTTTCAGACCGTGGAAGGAAACGGGGGCACCCAGAGGAAGAAATCATGCAAACATGGGAGAACGTGCAAATGGCTCACAGACACTAACCCAAGCCAGCAATCAAACCTGGGTCCCAGGCACTATGAGGCAGCAGTGCTAACCACTGTGCCATCCTGCCATTGGCTTATTGGTGCTTCACTTAGTGTAATTCTTTCCCAGTGCCTGTTTAACACCACCCCTCTCCCCACCGTAAGGTGATGGGAAGCAATCCAATTAAGAGGTAACATAGAAACATTGAAAATAGGATGAAGAGTAGGCCATTCGGCCCATCAAGCCTGCTCTGCTGTTCATTATGACCATGGATGATCTTCAATCTCAATGCCAAACTCTCCCCCATCTGAGGGATGACAATGAGAATGTTTTACAGCAAAAAGGTCTCCCAGAAACAGAGGGTTTGTTATTTAAAAAAGAAGTCAGCTGCTCCAGTAAGAAAAGAGCCGTAAAATCCTCATGGTTCAGAAGGAGGCCATTCATCCAGTATGCACCCACTTTCCAAAAGAGTGTCTTACCAAGTCCAGCACCCCCCACTCTCCTCTCCCCACACACTGCACCAGGATTACATCTTCTGGTTCCAGCACTTTAACGAAGGGCATTACAAAATAACTGGTCTTTTCTTTTGCAGTCTCCACTGGTAAATCTAAAGACAACTGGTTAGTTCACTGTAAACCTGCAAATAGTGTGCAGAACTTGACATGGAGGTCCAAAACCAGGTCTAAGATTATTGGTTAGCACATTGAAGTGGTCCAATTCTTATTTTAGATGGAAATTGCAAATCAGCTCCTCGGCTCTGAGTGTCAGGTGGGGGAAGTTGTACCTGATCATTTGTAGACCCACAACACGGGGGATTTATGGAAAAACCTTTGTACGCAGAGGGTGGTGATGGTTTGGAATGCATTGCTTGGGAGGGTGGTAGAGGCCGGATGCTTCACATCCTTTAAAAAGTACATGGATGAATACTTGGCACATCATAACATCCAAGGCTATGGGCCAAGTGTTGGCAAGTGGGATTAGGTGGGCAGGTCAGGACCTTACATGTGTCAGTGCAGACTCAATGGGCTGGAGGGTCCCTCCTGCATTGTAGTGTTCTGTGATACGGTAATACTTTTCACCCAGTAGTTGGGTGTAAATGGCATCGATTCCTCCCCACTTTGCCTCCCCCTTATCTAACTGGATGGTCACAAAATATATTGCTCGCTCTATGTATGAAGAGGTTCAACGTGGCAACAGAACCTACCTTCATCAGTCTGAAACTTCTACCTCCCTATACCAACTGTTATGATTCATTGGTAATGACTGTTAAATTTTCTTTATTCATTCATGTGACGTGTGCGTCACTGACTGGTCCAGCATTTATTGCCCATCCCTAGTTGCCCTTAAAACACAGCTGTTTGCTCGCCCATTTCAGAGGGCAGTTGAGAGTCAACCACATTGCTGTGTCTCTGGAGTCACATGTAAGCCAGACCAGGTAAGGATGGCAGATTTCCTTCCTGCCATCCTTAAAAGGACTTTAATGAATGAGATGGGTTTTTCCAACAATGGTTTCATGGTCATCAGTAGATTCTTAATCCCAGAATTTTTTTATTGAGTTCAAATTTCACCACGTGCTGTGGTGGGATTCGAACCCGTGTCCTCAGAACATTAGCTGAATTTCTGGATTAATAAGCTTGCGATAATACCACTCGGGCATATATTTCAGATATTCCATCTGGAAACGGGGATCCTGAATCTCACAATGGCAGATTGAGAATTTGAATCCTATTAGAGAGAGAGATCCGGAAACAAAAAAACTGGCATCGTGTAGGGTAAAGACATATTGGATTGTTGTAAAATCCCAACTGTTAACAGGCTTCTCTAACTTTCTACACAGGATTTATGAAATTGTTATTTTTTTCCCCCTACCTATTTCACTGTTCACTGTTTTATTAATCCAGTAAAGGTATTTTTTTCTTTTTAATCTGTGCTTCCTAATTATTAAAATGTGGTATGCTGTACATGTGTGTCCTTAAAGTATTCCGTTTGTCCTCAGCTGAAGTTTTTGAGCTTGCTGCCAGCCCCAATAAATCGACTTAAGCGTGTCCTTCTCTGCCTTAAAGTTGACCCTTTACAGTTACACACCTCAGGATTACTTTGTGAGACTGACTCCCCCCAAATAATGTCACATTTAATCATGCTATGATTGTTGTTTTTTTTCAGGGTGTCACTTCTTCTATTCCCAGTATACTCTCTGGGTCATTTAGCATTATCAGGTGTAAATGTGAGTTAATTCTCGTGACATCTCCGACATTTTAGATCTAATAGCAGTCATGCGCTGTGCTCACTAGCTTAGGTTTCAGATTATTTAAACATTTCCAGTTGATATGGTGCTGGTTAAGATGCCTTA
The DNA here is from genome assembly GCA_024679065.1 of Sphyrna mokarran. Classification (NCBI taxonomy): domain Eukaryota; kingdom Metazoa; phylum Chordata; class Chondrichthyes; order Carcharhiniformes; family Carcharhinidae; genus Sphyrna; species Sphyrna mokarran. The sequence goes on from JAGIQG010000009.1 coordinate 14,995,002, forward strand.
GTCTTTGCACAGAGATATTTTATTTTATCCTACGATGTCCATTTGTTGTACTCTGGTGGTCAGTCATAACCCCTTTGCTTCCCTAAATTTGTACATTCCCAAGCAGGCTACCTTGCAGCTTCCTACTCTAGCCCACATTCCTGATTTTTGTTCTCCAACCCCCACCCTTGTAGGGCCATCTGTAACTTGTTTTGCTTTCACAGACCCTTGTTCTGCTATTAACATATTCTGTTACCCTTCCTTAATGTCACTATTAGCAACTTCTTTTGTCTTTAACCATTAACACTTTCCTTTGTTAAGCATCCATAACAGCTTTGTCAATCTTTCCTGGGTTCCCACCTACCCCGACCCTCAATCTGCTCCACTCACCTTTCCCGCTCTACAATCCATCCCATTTCTGCCCCTTTTCAGCTCTGGAGAACAGTCACACAGACTCAAAACTTTAACTCTGGCCAGAATTCTCCTTTGCTCAGACAGATACGTGCCTGACCTGAAAGTGCACAAAATCATGAGAGAGATCATTGGGCGTATGTCCCACCATCATCGTAAAATATTTTGGTGGGCGCGCAAGAGTGGGAAGTGCTATCTGCTGATAATCAAGTGGGCAATTTAATCTATTAAGGAGCCAGTTGAATGTAATTATACACGCCCGGTTGGCAGGCAGGCATATCAATCGGCCAAATGGCCTTTCTCGGGCAATGTAGGCCTTCTATGATTGATCATTCACGACCCTTAAGTTTCAGCTGCAACCTCAATCCAGGGCAGAATGAACTGAAATAAGATTAATCAATGTGTCTGAGGATGGAGATTGATGTGTGATTGTGCTGCCCACTTATTTTTGGTGTTGTTTTAACTTTGATATTTATCTGCCACGGGTCAGTAGTTCCCCAACACAGCTCCACATTAGGAGCGTCAGTTTGCACCCTCCCTTTTCTCGACACCAGCCTTCTCCCAGCGCCTTCTGGCAGTGTTCAGCCTTGTCCAGAGCATGCTTTACGCTGGGTGACTGTAACCCGGCCGATCAGTATGGAATTGCGATTGGGTCTGACCGCAGTGTGTACGCATATCCAATCGGTCAAAACCCAGACGTCTGTATGTCCCTCTGCCTGGCCTGCTGAGTCTTTCCAGCACTTTCCAATTTTATTACTGATTTGCAGAGTTTGCAGTATTATGCTTTTCATTACCTTACACGAGAGCTGATTCCAAAGCATTATCATTCACCCCTCAGGTATTCCTGACCTATAGGAATCTTCCCTCCTCTCTGGGCCCTTCCTGAGCACACAAAACCTTTTCATGTTGAGCTAGTTTTCATCACAGTCGCTTAACCATGAGCCTGACATCCTCATTACACAACAATCCTTGGCTCTCACACCAGCTTCAAGTTCAGTCACAAACCTCTCCAGCATTATGTATCTGCAATTTCATAACATTAACATTGAGGACAGCACAGTGGTTAGCGCAGCTGCCTCACAGCACCTGATACCTGAGTTCAATCCCCGGCCTTGGGTCACTGCCTGTGTGGAGTTTGCACATTCTCCCCATGTCGGTGTGGGCTTCTTCTGGGTGCTCCAGTTTCCTCCCACAATCTGAAAGACATGCTGGTTAGGTGCATTGGCCATTCTCCCTTGGTGTACCTGAACAGGCACTGGAGTGCGGTGACTAAGGAATTTTCACAGTAACTTCATTGCATGTTAATGTATCTATTTATTATTTTAATTTTTTTATTAGTCACAAGGCTTAAGTTAACACTACAATGAAGTTACTGTGAAATGTAAGTCTATTTGTGACATTAATAAATAAATTTTAATCCTATCCTTCACACACTCTCTTACATATCTTTTTCTTTTCATGTCTTTTATCTTTTCAATGGGTCCTTTGCTTGTCAGAGTTTTCCTTTTATTTTAAGACTTCCCTATTGCCAGTGTTATCTCTCTGTAAGATGGGAAGCAATCCAATTAAGAGGAAGTGTAGGAAATAGGATCAGGAGTAGGCAATTCAACCCTTCAAACCAGTTCTGCCATTCAGTACAGCCATGGTTGATCCTGGTCAGAGCAATGCCATGCTCCAGCATTCTCCCCATACTCCTCACTGGCGCTGTGAGGCAACAGTGCTAACCATTCTGCCACCATGCCACCCCTTGTAGCTGCAGTAACTTCTGGCTTACACACCAATTGATGCAGATGCTTTTTCCTTTGTTTTAACCATTAGTTCATATCAAATTTTCAGTCCCTCACTGTCCTTTTTTTAACATTAAGGCTGGGATTTTCCACTCCTATTTGCAGAGGGACAGGGAGATCCATTGAGTTATTTGTTGTCTAATTATCCCCCACTGTTTATGACTCAGAAGGAGGCTATTCAGCCCATTACGCCCTTTCTTACTCACTTGCATGACTTGCTAGTCCAACTCCCCCAGTCTTTACTTGTAGCCTCGCACGGTTGTTTCTCTTTAGATGATTATCGAATTCAGTTTAGAAAGTCACGATTGAGTCTGCCTTCCCGACCTGAACCGCTCTCTGTGAATAAGGTTCTTCCTTGTGTCACTATTGCTTCTTTCACAAAAACCTCAGAATGCTTTTTTCAATCCACTCTGTTGAGACCCCTCATGATTTTGAACATGTCCGTCAAATCTATTTTTATCCTTCTCATCTCTAAGGACAACAGCTCTAGATTCTCTTGTCTATCTTTGTAACTGAGGTCCTGCACGCCTGAGATTATTTGGGACTGGGTCTGTTCCTGGGAGATGGATTGCGCATTTAAATGTCATAATGAGACTACGTACCCCAGCTTGGACTTGTCTTCAAGATTAGTCACTGGTTGCCTACTCTCAGGAAACATGGAAGCTAAAGGGAAGTGAGGACTGCTTGTGAAAGAGGCAAGTGCCTTTCAAAGCACTGCTTGTGGACTGGAGGAAGCAGGTATTTACCTACTTCCCTCCCCAAAGTCATGCTATCCATGCCTGAAATTGGACCAGCCTCACCCACCCTAAAACCCCACCACCACATCCCCTCTCGCTCCACCCCATAACACCACAAACTCCCCATGTGTTTAATAAACCCATCTCAGACTAGGAGCTAATTTCATCTTAAGCTTCTGATCTAAGGGATACGTCAACAATGATGAAGTCGAAATGGCCGAAAGCTTCAAATTTCTCGGTGTCCAGATCGCCAACAATCTGTGCTGTCCTTCCTTTAAGAAAGCCCATCGATACCTCTACTTTCTCAGGAGGTGAAGGAAATTTGGCATGTCCGCTTCAACCCTCACTAATTTTTACAGATCCACAATAGAAAGCATCCTTTCCAAATCACCACAGCTTGGTATGACCAAGTCCGCAAGAAAATACAAATGATTGTGAATGAGACACAGTCCATCTCGCAAACCAGCCTCCCATCCATTGACTCTGTCTACGCTTCCTGCTGCCTCGGAAAAGCAGCCAGCATAATAAAGAACCCCACCCTGGGCATTCTCTCCTCCACCTTCTTCCGTCGGGAAAAAGATACAAATGTCTGAAGTCATGTGCCAACCGACTCAAGAACAGCTTCTTCCCTGTCAGACTTTTGAATGGGCCTGATTGCATTAAATTGATCTTTCTCTACACCCTAGTTATGACTGTAACACTACATTCTACACACTCCCCTTTCTTTCGCCTACTGTGTGTGATTTGATTTGATTTTATTTATTATTGTCACGTGTACAGTGAAAATTATTATACTCTATGAACGGTATGTTTTGTCTGTAGAGCACGCAGGAAACAATACTTTTCCCTGTATCCCAATATATGTGACAATAATAAATCAAATCAAAAAGAATAATAGCCCTGTTTTAGACAACAAAATCACAAGAAAGTTTCCTGTTCTTGTTGCTTGTTTAGTAGTCTACGTATCGGGTTAAAAATAAGATGAAACCCACTGTGAGATCCCAAGACTTCTACTTCTTCTCTCAGACCCCCTCACCCAGGGAAAGAAGGCAAAGGTCAGGAAAATGGGAGTTAATAACTCAATCTGCACTCACGTGGCTTTTTGCTGATTCCTCCCAATTCTTCAAGAGGAAATTACATGATCACACTTAAGCAGCCATTATTTCACTAAGCTGTTTTTGATTGAACTGTGGGAAGGTGGACAAAACTGTCCCAGCGGGACAAGCTCTACTTTTAGACATGTCACTGAACTGACTTGCCGAGGTTAATTTGGGAAAAAGAAAACAAACAAAGGTATTTTATTGGATAGAGTTGCCAGAAATTTTAAAAGGATTAACATCAAGCTGTCTAACCAAGTAAAATCAAATAAGATGTAAACTGCTGCGGTAGTCACAGTGACAGCATTCTCTCGGTTGCTTCGACAGTTGTACATGTTATCCGGATACTAAGATACATATCAAGTGAGTGGCACGGTGGCACGGTGGTTATCATTGCTGTCTCATAGCATCAGGGGCCTGGGTTCAGTCCCCAGCTTGGGTGACTGTCTATGCTGAGTCTGCATGTTCTCCCTGTGTCTGTGTGGGTATCTTCCAGTTTCCTCCCACAGTCCGAAAGACTTGCTAGTTAGGTGCACAGGCCATGCCAAATTCTCCCTCAGTGTACCCGAACAGGTGCCAGAGTGAGGCGACTAGGGGATTTTCAAAGTTACTTCATTGCAGTGTTAACGTAAGCCTATTTGTGACAATAGTAAATAAGCTTCACATTTGGCATTCACCCAAGAATTAACACTTTTTAGGTGCTAGTGGCTGGAACTGTTCAGAAAGATCACTTCACAAAGAAATTCGACACATATAAACTACACGTACGAATGTGAAATGTAAGTTGCCAAAGTCTCTGATGACCATCGGCTGCTCTCCCCCTTTTTGAGAGAGAGAGGGAGCTCACTGATTTAACCTGAGGATCACTACACCTCAGGCAAGAAGTAAGTTTGAGAAAGTGAGGCCTTCATGAACAACCTGAGCCTGTACGGGAATGTTGGTGTTGCCCCACATCATGAATCAGCTGTCCAGGGTGCTCAAATTATTTGATGATTTGGAGACAATCGCGGAATTTTACCGGCATGTCCGCCTGAAGTTCGTACGATTCCGCCCTGGGCCAATGGCGAATGCCGTTCTCCGAGCCTCGCCCGACCCAGAATCGGGGCAGGCGTGCCGGTAAAATTCCAGCCATTGAGTGATTCGGATTCTAAGGCTATTCTTCACAGCCTTGGCCCCTGGCCCCAATCAGATGCCCTCACACGACCCCAGAGGGCAAAGACAAAACCTGTGCCACCACAGCTGAGCATGTCATTGGGATGCTAAAGTGAGGATTTTGTCATTCGGGCCAATCAGGTAGTTGAGGTTTGCCAGTCCACCCAAGATTTTTCCAGAATCCTTTCTGAGGGAATTCTCTGATCCAAAGAGGGGTGAGGATGCCAGGAGCTGGAAGGAGAGGCCCAATGAAGGAGGATGAGAAATGGAGAAGAAGATAAAGAGAAGATTAACGTGGAAAAAGATGGTGACTGGGCTGGGCTTGGATTTAGAGCCTACATCTATTTTGAGCCTGAACCAGTCAGAACCGCAGACAAAAATCTTACCCAGTGTACAACTCTTAAAGAGCTGCAGTTTCTGAATAAAACAGAAAGTACTGGTGGTCACAATGGCACACAGGATAACCACGGGATGCACTGCTCCCTTTCTCAATTCCAATTCTCTTCCTGAATCTAAGGACAAACTTACATCATTTCCATAACTAATCATTCTTGGAATAGGATGCTAGTCTGTCTCCAGGGACTGAAAGCTTGAGGCACACCGCTCCACGTCAAGGATGGTTGATGAGGAATCTTGCTCACCCTTAGTCCCTGATTTTACCCACACGGCTGCCTAAAACTTATAAGGTCGTGCCCGAGGTCAACGAGGTTTTGCGAACCTCACCCTCTCCAATTTCAGGAGTGCCATACCAGTAAAATCAAGGCCTTAATATCAGCTATTGGTATGTTTGAAGGGATAATGCAGCTTAACACTCAACTTGTTTGATTAGTTATTCTTGGCCATCAAGTCCCAGAGTGGGACTTGATCCAGGGACCTCTGGCTCAGAGTCAAAGATGCAACCTACTGCACCACAAGATCTATTTCTCTCCTCCTCCAGATTACTCCCTATTGTCTGTTGAAATATCTCCAAACACAGAATTAGAACTCCTAACTCATTTTTGTTCTCACTTGCTGTGCCAACAAAACTCTTAGTTAAACAAGTTCACCAGATTATTACCCAGGCCACCAGTCTCCAGGAAGAAAATAGATTTGTAGACATATCATACCTACAGTGCAGAAAGAGGCCATTCAGCCCATCAAGCTTGCACTGACAACCAGCCCACCCAGGTCCGTAACTCCCCTCCCTCCACATATTTACCTTGCTAATTCTCCCTGACACTAAGGGATAATTTAGCATGGCCAATCAAACTAACCTGCACATATTTCAGACTGTGGGAGGAAACCGCAGCACCTGGAGGAAACCTAAGCAGACACAAGGAGAACAGACAGTCACCCAAATCAGGAATCGAACCCAGGTCCCTGACATTGTGAGGCAGCAGTGCTAACCACTGTGCCATCCTGCCAACATGACAGAAAAGGTCTCATGAAACACGACTCATTGGCACTACAGTTATCACTGCTACCTCAGAGCGTCAGGGACCCAGGTTCAATTCCAACCTTGGATCTGTATGTATGTGCGTGGGGAGTTTGCATGTTGTCTGCGTGTCTGCATGGGTTTTCTCCAGGTGCTCCCATTTCTGCCCACAGTCCAAAGATGTGTGGGTTAAGTGGGTTGGCCATGCTAAATTGCCCCTTAGATGGATTATCAGGGTAAATACATGGGGTTACAGGTTAGGGGCGAGGTGGGATTGTGGTCGGTGCTGACTTGATTGCCCAAATGGCCTCCTTCTGCATTGTAGGGATTCTAAAAAGAAAGCTATTCATTGGTTGGGAGTGTAGTTCAAAGATTGAAGTTGGTAATATTAGTCTTGTCACCAACCCTCACTACCATTTAACAAATTTCAAAGACGAGGGCACAACCTCAAAACAAGTACCTCGCATGCATTTACCTCCTTGTGCACAAATGATAGCTTAATGTGTTCGTAGAAATAAGATGAACAATCAAGATTGTTGCATTTAAGAAAATTCTGCTATAACGTTAATTTCAATTTGCTATTTACAAGTAGCAATGTGGGGGCTTCTTCACGTAGCGAGTGGTGGGAGTATGGAATGAGCTGCCGGATAAAGTGGTAAATGCGGGGTCACTTGTAACATTTAAGGAAAACTTGGACGGGTTCATGGATGAGAGGAGTGTGGAGGGATATGGTCCAAGTGCAGGTCAGTGGGACTAGGCAAAAAATGGTTTGGCACAGACAAGAAGGGCCAAAAGGCCTGTTTCTGAGCTGTAAATTTTCTATGGTTTTCTAAATGTTTCAAACCAGAAACTCAGACTGGTTGGAATGCACTAATAGCAGTCATTAATAAAACAGTCTGCCACGAATTCTTCATTTGAAATGGCTTCCCTTAAACAACTAAGATTATAAGAACCTACTATCAGTCGCTTTCTTTGAAGTGGCTTCCTGCTGATTAACTTTAGCTTTATGTAGTTTGCCCTTGCCAAAATGGACATCTGCACTTATCACCTCATCCTTGTGTAGAATTTATATTTTTTAGACTAACTAGGATGGCACTGTGGTTAGCACAACCGCCTCTCAGCACCAGGGACCCGGGTTCAATTCCCAGATTGGTCACTGTCTGGGCTGAGTTCCCGTGCCTGGATGGGATTCCTCCGATTTCCTCCCATAATCCAAAAGATGTGCTGAGTAGGTGCATTGGCCATGCTAAATTCTCCATCAGTGTATCCAAATAGGAGTGTGGCAACTAGAAGATTTTCACAGTCAGTGTTAATGTAAGCCGATTTGTGACACTCATAAAATGAACTTTTAAACAGCTAAGGTGATTTTTTTGTTGCCATATTGGAGAATGTTTTTCAGCCAGGTTCAGTTTTGATATGGTAAGGAAGAGATTTATTTCCTTGTCAGGCAGAACAGAAGGAGAAACATTGGTAAAGTGAAAAAGAAATAAATATGAAATCACTGACTGGGGATGAACTTGTCCTCCAGAATTTAGAAGAATGATAGGCGACCTTATTAAGATATCGTGGATTCTCAGGGAAATTGACAGGGTAAATGTTGAGAGATTGTTTTCCTTTATGGGAGTGTCTCGGAATATAGGACATGATCTCAGAGTAAGGGATCACCCAGTGAAAACAGAGATGAGGAGAAATTTCTTCTCTCAGAGGAGAGTAAATCTGTGGAATTCTTTACCACAGCAGGTTGTAGAGATTGGGTCATTAAATATGTTCAATGTTGAGATAAACAGGTTTTCAAACATTAAGGGAATCGAGGTTCAAGGAGATAAGTTTATAGATTTATTACTGTCACATATAAGCTTACATTAATGCTGCAATGAAGTTACTGTGAAAGTCCCCTAGTCGCTACATTCTGGCACGTGTTCGGGTAAACTGAGGGAGAAGTTAGCATGGCCAATGCATCCAACTGGTATCTCTTTCTGACTGTGGAAGGAAGTCGGAGCACCAGGAGGAAACCCAGGCAGACACAGAGTGAATGTGCAGACACCGCAAAGACAGTGCGGAGGATGAAACCCAGGTCCCTGACTCTGTGAGGCAGTAGTGCTAACCATTGTGCTACTATACAGATATGGTAGGAAATGGAGTTGAGGATTATCACATGAGATCTTTCAATATTTATTTGAATGGCAGAATAAATTCAATGGACCAAATGGCCTACTTCTGTTCCTATGTCTTATGGTCTCATGACTTTATGGTAATGAAAGTCCTTTCAAATTGCAACTTAAAATAAAGACTCAAGACAAGGATTATATATTGGCACACGACGACACCTCACATTATCATCAATTTAATTGCACAAAAAGGAAGGCTGTCTTTAAGGATAAAGTAGTCACCTTAAATGTATTGCCTGCTATAAGTTTGTCCTTGTAATCAAGTTTAGTGGATTGCAGTCAGAGCCTATAACAGTTCATTGACAAACAGACTGTCAAAGGACAGCTCACAAGTCTAGCTTATCATGGAGCAGAGATGGCATTACTGGAAGATTACTTCACGCAGCTGCCCATCCCTTCTTAAAGTTAGCTGCAGGGTTCAAGGTTGACACGGCTTACAGATAACAGCAACTCCCCCCACCCTTCTGCCCACCACACCCCCCACCATCATCCCCCACCACCACCCCACCACCAACACCTACCACTAACCCCTCTTACCACTCCCCACCACTAACGCCTCCCCCCCACCACTACCCCATCACACCCCAGCACAACCCCCACACCTAACTCCCCACCCCCCCAGCACTCCCCACCACCCATCACCCCTCCACACCCCATCCAACCCCCATCACTAACCCCTCTCATCAACCCCCATCACTAACCCCTCACTCAACACCCCACCCACTAACCCCTTCACCACCCCCAGCACCACTCCCCACACCACCATCCCCCCTCCAGCACCCCACCACCAACCCCATCACTAACCCCTCTCACAACCCCCATCACTAACCCCCTCACCACCCCCCATCACTACCCCTCTCACCACCCAGCACCACTCCCCACCACCATCCCCCCCCCAGCACCCCACCACCAACCCCCATCACTAACCCCTCTCACCAACCCCCACACTAACCTCTCACCACCCCCCATCACTAACCCCTCTCACCACCCCCAGCACCACTCCCCACCACCATCCCCCTCCAGCACACCACTACCATCCCCCACCACCACCCCACCACCAACCCCTACCACTAACCTCTCTCATCACCCCTCACCATAACCATCCCCACCACCGCTCCTACCATCACCCCCCATCACCATTCCCCACCACCACCCCACCACCAACCCCTACCACCAACCCCCAACCACTACCCCCCACCACCACCACCCTCGCAACACCCCCCACCACCATCCCCCTCCAGCACCCCACCACAACCCCCCACCACCATACCCCACCACTAACCCTCCCCAACCTTCATTCTCACCACCCACCACCATCCCCCGTTATTATGGAACACAAATGACTTTTCAGTCTTTTTAAATAAGACAGTGTTGGTTCACTAATCACATCAGCAAGAATGCAGTGTTAATTCTGTCCACCTATGAGTATACATTCAAGAACCGGCCTGTAACACCCTCGTGAATGCAGATGTGCTCAGTCACCTGCCTTTACCAGAGAGTGCGGCACCTTCCCCATTACCACAGGAAATTGCCATGGTGTTGAATTTCTTGGGACACATTGCCAGTTTCAGCTCAGCAAATCAAATATTGGACCAACAGGAATCTGCTGTTGTCCAAAATGAGGCACAGGATACAAAAAGATTGGGCCAGCGAGCTAGCTTCCTAAGAGATAAAATCATAATATATACGAAAGGATGAGTTAACTTGCAATGATGGCATCACACTTCGGGAAGCTTGAGTAGATGTCCGTGTAGCAGGAAGGAAGGTGTTCTCACTGAATTACACAGTGCCCATCTGGGTATATCTAAGACGATGCTCACCAGAGTTACGTCTGGTGGCCTGGCATTGGTGCTGACATTGAGAGTCTAGTCAAGCACTGTGAACAGTGCCAAGTGTAACATAGGCTGCCTGCTGCAGCCCCACTGCACTCTTGGCAGTGGTCTGACCGGCCGTGGGTACAAGTCCATATTGCTTATGCTGGTTCAATCATGGCCGCAATGTTTCTACTCCTTATCAATGCACAAAGTGGACGCAAGTGTTGGAGAGAAGTCTCCAATATTGCATGCTGCGGTTGAGATATTATGCCAATTCTTTCCATCCATGGAATAACTGAAGTTACCATGTGGAATATTTCGGTCCCGCCCACTCTGGTAATTGTCATGGGCGAGACATCGACTATGAAAAGGTCTGTTGGCCTCGTGCAGGATTTTCCAGCTTTGGTGCGGCCGGAAAATCGCACCCGTAGTGTCTGATAATGGAATAGTATTCACAGGTGCTGAGTTTGTGAACTCTTCCACACTCGATGGTATCAAGCACATTGGGATTGTGCCTTACCACCCGGCATTCATCAGAGTAGCTGAATAAGCCGCCCGAACCGTTAAGTTCGGCCTAAGGAAGCAATCAGGAGAAAGCCTGGAGACCGGAATCTCATGCTTCCTTTTGGGCTTTACAACCACTTCACTTGCAATGGGGATCCCACCAGCAAACTTGTTAAAGAACCATTCTCTCAGGAGGAGACTGAACCCCGTGTTCCAAATTTGTCGGTGAGGATGCAGGCCCAGCTAAAGCAGTTAGAAAGTAAATCGGGTTTCGTGTTGGTCATTTTCAGTGGATGAAGCTATGTACGTGAGGAATTATAGTAGTGGCTCAAGTCAAGTGCCTGAATGTTGTTGAATTCAAACTGGACCCCTGACTTATCAAGTGACCTTAGAAGGAAGGATCGCCTAGAAACATGTAGACCATTTGAGAAAAAGAGAGATGCCCCAGCAGCTATTACTGTCAGCAGGAACTGTATTGCCGTCTGGGAATGTTGCTGACTGTTTTTCTACCGAAGTACCTGGTTTTCCTATGGCAGGTACAACCAATATCTCCATGGAAACAGGTAGAGCTGAAATGCCTGTGCCTGAAGAGACGCCAGTCACTGTGGTTTTGGCAATCCTGCAGAGGCACCCAGACAGAGGATTTCTGCCACTCCACAAGGATTGATAATGACATCGTCATCAAGTATGAAGCACTGAGCTGCCAACTCCTTCTATTCTGCTGCGTTTTGTGCCTTCTGTTGAAAGTAAAGGTAAAAGTCGCCAGATGACCATAGGCTGCTCTCCGCTTTGAGGAGGAGAGCTGATTGGAAGGTCACCACACTTCAGGCAACGGCCAAGGTTGAGAAGGCCAGGCCTTCATAAATAACTCCAGCCGCTTCTGGAAATCTGTAATCTACTTGTTTGCCATCAGTAACAAGCTCCATAAGTAAATGGCACTCTTGATAAATCAATTTGTACTCATTCTCATTTTTCAGTTGGAGTTTTTCTAACACTTTCTGCACAGTATCCTTCCTGACTCATGAAATCAACGTAGAATCATAGACTCCCTGCAGAAGGAGGCCATTTGGCCCATTGACTCTGTAGCAATAACAAACCAACCCCACGCCCTATCCCCATTACTCCATGGTTAATCCCTCTAACTTATACATCCCAGGACACTAAGGTACAATTTAGCGTGGGCAATCTGCCTAACCCGCACATCTTTCAAACTGTGGGAGGAAACCGGAGTATCCGGAGAAAATTCACGCAGACACGGAGAGAATGTACAGACTCCACAGACAGTGACCAATCTGGAAATTGAACATAGGTCCCTGGCATAGTGAGGCAGCGATACTAACCACTGTGCCACCGTCTGCCCAGTTTGGGTACAATTTTACCCCGTTCAGAACTCCCTTCCTCTGCAGCGAGGTCGGAGAATTTGGCCGCCTGTCAAGTCTTCATATACTGTGGCAGGATGGGAAAATCCCATGGGTGTAAGCATTTGTAATGTTCCAGGCTGGATTGATAACCTCTTCTATGCACAGCCTCACGCACTTGCTTAAGCTTCTTGGATCCATGACTTTTTTAACTCTGCTATCATGATGTCCTTTAGTGGCTCATGTCTGAATCTTGCAGTTTCCTTCCATTACTCACAGAAACTGCACACGTACAAGATTTACAATGGCCAAGGAGACTTTTGGTTGGCCATAATGGACCATAGAATCTTAGAATTGGGACTGGAATTTTCACCCCAGGACTGGGATTGGGAGCTGGAATTCTCACCATTGGGATGGGATTGGGGATGGAATTCTCACCATTGAGGTGGGAGTGATTATGAAAGCTCACCATTGGGTTGGGATTGGGAACTGGAATTTTTATCATTAGGTTGGGATTGGGGAGCTGGAATTCGCACCATTGGGTAAAGATTGGGAGCTGGAATTCTCACGCTGAGTTGGGATTGGGATCTGGAATTCTCACCATTGGGTTGGGATTTGGAGCTGGAATTTCACCATTGGGTTGGGATTGGGAGCTGGAATTTTCAGCATTGGAGTGGGATTGGGCATGGAATTCTCACCACTGGGTTGCGATGGGGATCTGGAATTCTCACTATTGTGTTGAGATTGGGGACGGAATTCTTACCATTGTGCTGGGATTGGGAGCTGGAATTTCACCATTGGGTTGGGATTGGGGATGGAATTTTCACCATTGGAGTGGAAGTGAGATGTGGAATTCTCACCATTGGGTTGGGGTTGGGGAGCTGGAATTCTCATCACCATGATGGGATTGGGGGCAGGTGAGGAAGTATCAGCTTTGAAAATCAATCCGTCCGTTCTGATTTTATTGGGAGACGGGGCAACAAGCAGTGGCCAACCCACTCTCAGGAGGCAGGTCAGTCATTCAAACGCCTAAAGGAGACCGAGAGCATGAATCCATTTTAACAACATTCCTATTTTTGATTCACAGAGGCTGAGATTCCCAGTGGAAATCATGTGAATTGATAGATGAAGAGAGACATCAAGCAGGTCATACTGCCCAAGAGCTGCTGCGTGCCCTCCTGCTGCCACCTAAAGCCTGCCAAGAAGTGCGATTAGCTTGTTTTATTCTTGGCAGAGATAGTGCTGGGCGAGAGTGCTCTTGGCAGTGGAGGCTGTGCCAACAGATGCTCAGTGGCATCATTACAAGATATGACTGTCTGACTAACTGGCAAAAAGAGACATAGCATGCCACGTTGTACGTGGCACTATGTGAAAGAAGCCATGCGATGGCAATTAAAGACCAGTACTGCCCAATCGGTCAAAAAAAAATGCTGGCCATTTCTTCAGACCCTGGGTTCCCCTACTTGAGAGTGAAGTATTGCTCAGCATTTGACCCAATAAAGAAGCAAATATTGTGAAGTAAGGACATCTGCAGAACGGCATGGTGGCACAGTGGTTAGAAACATAGAAACCCTACACTACAGAAAGAGGCCATTCAGCCCATCGAGTCTGCACGAACCACAATACCACCCCAGGCCCTACTCCCATATCCCTATGTGTTTTACCCAATAATCCCTCTAACCTACACATCTCAGGACACTAAGGGGCAATTTAGCATGGCCAATTAACCTCACCCGCACATCTTTGGACTGAAGCTTCACAGCGCCAGAGATTTGGATTCAATTCCCGGCTTGGGTCATTATCTGCGTGGAGTCTGCAAGTTCTCCCTGTGTCTGTGTGTATTTCCTCTGGGTGCTCCGGTTTCTTCCCACACTCCAAAGATGTGCCATGGATTGGTAAGCTAAATTGACCCTTGCATCGGAATTCCACCCCCCTGACTGGCACAGAATTGGAGTGGGCGAGGAGCAGACAATAGAAGTGTCCATTGACCTCAAACACGGATTTCCGAATTTGGGTCGAGTGAGACCGTAAAATCCTACCCTTAGAATCAGGGGGATTAGCAGAGTAAATACGTGGGATCCCAGGGATAGGGCCTGGCCATGATTGTTGTCAGTGTAGACTCAATGGGACAAATGACCACCTACTGCACTGTAGGGACTTTATGATGGAAAAAGAGCAAAATGTCTTAGCGGGCTACATTGTTGACTGTTAAAGATGCTGCTGCGGAATTCTAAAGAAGGCAGCGGCCATCTTGTGCAGTAGCATCTTGGATCCATGAAGCCACACTATCAAATGGAGAGCTAGGTTCTGCGCTGGCTCCTCACCCACTTTTCCATTGCCAATTTCTTTCCCCTTCATTTCCAGCCAGCTTTGTATTTTCCAGCTTTTCAGCTTTGGTGGGTAGGGTTTGCCTTTTCAATCTTCCAGAGCATTCTGAGTAGAAGTTTCAACTTTGGCAGGCGTGAACAGTAGTGGATGTCCCACACTCAAGTCAATGGAAAGACAAACCTGGCAAGGTTTATATTGAGCAGCTAACCCGCTCTGACCAGCTAGAAGCTGATACCAATCTCTCCCTTTGTCCCCCCGTTGTTCCATTCCACTTTGCTTACCGGCTTTAAATTTTAACCCCTGGGCACCTTTCTTACCCAGACTTTCCCCAGAATCATCTGAGTTTGCACCTGGAGGGGGAATGAATTCACTATTAAGACAAGCCAGAGAGCTGAGCACAAATTGCATTTTGATATTTCATGCAGGATTTGCGATAGTTTAAACTGTGGCCCAAGTCTATGGATAAAACAGCCCCGGCAGTGAAAAGTTTATCAAAAGAAATGATCAGTCTATCTCCAAGACAAGCACCTGTATTTCTTTCAACAGCTGTTGGCTGGTTACCTTCAGGAGATCAATTCAAGAAGGCCATTTGGTTCCAATCAGCAGAAGGCATCTTTCGTTTATAACTTCAACAGAATAAATTTTTTCATCTGTAATTCTGGTGGCATAGTGGATTAGTAACCTCGAAACCCAGGCTCTGCTCTGGGGACCCATGTTCAAATCCCTACATGGCAGATGTTGGAATTTGAATTAAAAAAATCCTGGAATTTTGGGCTCAGATTTTCCAGCCGGGCTCGCCCCAAGATTGGAAAATCACATTCGAGGTCTTCCCGAGCACCTTTGCATGGTCTGTGTCCTGCCTGCTACGATTCCCGTGGCAAGCGGGATGGGAAAGTTCTGCCCTAAAAGTCTAATGATGACCATGAAACCGTTGTCAATTGTTGTAAAAACCTATCTGGTTCACTGAGTGCAAACTCAGATGTCCTTTGGTGAAGGAAATCTGCCGTCCTTATCTGGTCTGGCCTATATGTGACTCCAGATCCACAGCAATATGGTGTAGTCTTAAAATGCCACTTAGTTTGAGGGCAAATAGGGATGGGCATTAAATGCCACCCTTGCCAGCGATGCCAACATGAAAAAAATAAAGAAATAAAAATTCTTGCAATTTGGTACACATTTTAAAGAGGAAGCTGGAAATGTCTCTATAGATCTGCCGAGTTTATATTAAAGTTTATCTATTCATCACAAGGGGCTTACATTAACGCTGCAATGAAGTTATTGAGAGAATTCCCTATACTCTGGCACCTGCTCGGGTACATTGAGGGAGAATTTAGCATGGCCAATGGATCTAACCAGCACATCTTTCAGACTATGGGAGGAAACTGGAGCACCCAGAGGAAGCCCACGCAGACACGGGGAGGATGTGCAGATCCCACACAGACAGTTACCCAAGCCAGGAATTGAACCCAGGTGCCTGGTGTGCTGTGAGGCACAGTAAGAAGTCTTACAACACCAGGTTAAATTCCAACAGGTTTATTTGGTAGCTCCGAAACCACTAGCTTTTGGAGCGCTGCTCCTTCGTCAGGTGCTGTGAGGCAGCAGTGCTAACCACTGCACCACAATGCCACCCAGACTTTTCAACCTGCAAGACCTGGGGTCGGGAGGAATGGGTGGAGCTTTATCTCCCTATCCTTCGCAAATATTCTTGTCCACGTGCAACCACTAAGATTAAAAGTCACAACAATCAGAATTTGGCGTAACTGTTCTTAATGTCCCCAAACCATATATTTTTGTTCGAGGCTTTTTCTCAACAGTTGCAATCAAGTGAAGGAAAACCCTGCCATTTGAGGAACATTTATGCAACACCTTTGAATCCTTCAGGTTTTATTAATAAGATAGCACTCAAAAATACATATATCACAGGCATCCTTGCGGGTGCCAAATGAAACAATGAATTACTTCAACTGTCAACCTTTGACCCCCGTAGGATATGAGACTCTGTCCAACATGCTGTGAATTTGCTCATTATTCGAGACGTATATCCTGCCTCAATGCGGAATAGCGGCTGTTAATAATAGTTTAATTGCACACTCAGAACTGGTACAAAGTACAGTTCTTTTGGGTGGGGGAGATGGTGGGTTTAAGATTAGAGAAACAATTTGTTAATGACTGTATAACACTGGAGAGAGGTGAAATAAAGTGTGACTGGCGTCCAGAATTGTAAACAATCTGCACATCAGGATGACCCAATTCTCAGCCAACACCCCAAGGAGGCAATCCAAGAAAGTGCCCCTTGCCGCCCTAAACTCATCCATTAGAATTAGAACCAGGCAAATGGCAGCAGGTGAATGACTGCTCTTCAAGAATTTGGGCGGCACGGTAGCACAATGGTTAGCACTGCTGCTTGACAGCTCCAGGGACCTGGGTTCGATTCCCAGCTTGGGTCACTGTCTGTGTGGAGTTTGCACATTCTCCTCGTGTCTGCATGGGTTTCCTTTGGGTGCCCCGGTTTCCTCCCACAGTCCAAAGATGTGCGGGTTACGTTGATTGGCCATGCCAAAATTGCCTCTTAGATTCCTAAGACCCATAGGTCAGAGGGATTAGTGGGTAAATATATAGGGATATGGGGTAGGGCTTGGGTAGGATTGTGGTCGGTGTAGACTTGGTGGGCTGAATGGCCTCTTTCTGTAGTATGGGGATTCTATGATAACACACAGAGTGTGCCATAGGCAGGAGGGTGGTTGCTCAAATGATTGAGATAATTGCCAGAAGAACCAGATGTATTTTGTCCTTCAGGACCAGTTGTTACAATGTGAAAAGTGCTACGTGGCAAAGGTGCAGAAACGGATTCAACAGTAACTTCCAGAAACAAATTGATTTTTTAGATTCATTCATGGGATGTTGGCAATGTTGGCTGGCCAGCATTTATTGCCCATTCTTTGTTGCCCTTACAAGTCAGTTGAGAGTCAACCATACTGCTGTAGCTCTGGAGTGACATATGGGACAGACCAGATAAGGATGGCAGATTTCCTTCCCTGAAGGATATTAGTGAACCAGATGGGTTTTTCCAACAATTGACAATGGTTTCACGGTCATCAGCAGATTCTTAATTCCAGATTTATTTTGATTGAATTCAAATTTCACCAATTGCCGTGGTGGGATTCGAACCCGGGTCCCCAGAACATTAGCTGAGTTTCTGAATTAATAGTGTAGCGATAATACTACTAGGCCATCGTCTCCCCTTAATAAATAATAAATTTAGCATATGCTAAAGAGATTGAAAAGGGGGAAGGACCAGTGGATTGAAACTAACTGGACAGTTCCTTCAAAAAATGTATGGGTTAGGTTGATTGGCCGTGCTAAGTTATCCCTTAGTGCCAAGGTAAATAAGCAAAGAGGGTTACAGGGAAAGGGCTGGGGTGGGATTGTTGTCGGTGCATTCAATGGACTGAATGGCCTCACTGCTGCATTGTAGTGATTCTATGGTTCTATTCTATGATTCTATTTGCTGATTCTACAATCAGAAACAGGCACAATGGACCAAATGGTCTCTTTCTTCGCTGATGGCAATAATTTTCTCATCTCAGCAAATCTCATCCATATTCCCTTGAAAATAAGCAACAAATTATACAAAGTGTTAATGGTAAATCAGAGCCTTCTTTATGCAGCGAGGATAAAGTGTTTTCTCTTGGCACAATAAATAAGCAGCCAATCCTGGCATGAAACGCCAACCTTGACTAAGGAGTAACCCCTTTTTTTTGGCACAGAAGGGGATCTTTGTTGGAAAGTCCTCATTCATTCTCAGCAGGAGTTTGTGTTTCTGGTTGAGAAGCTGAGACCCAAGCAGAGAACGGCAGCAATGTCCAAACGCACAAACTTTCTCATGTGGTGCTGAGCTGACAGATTTACATTCACAACATTCATCCGATTTCCCAGGATTTGGTTCCTAACGCAGGGCTGCCTTGTCAATCATCTGCCGATTTATAAAACTGAGTCACTGCACACGGGTACATTCTTAGGAAAATTACGGCATTTTGCAAATGAAATGAGAGTGTAATCGTGGCCGGAAATCTTTCGGTCTCGCACGCTGGCAAGAACGGAGACTTTGGCACCCGGTCAAAATCTCTGTTCACAGCAACAGGACTGGAAAATCTCAGCCGCGGGCGGAGAATCCCGGCCCATATCCTGCAGCAACTGCCCTTAGCAAACTGAAATGGATTAACTGGAGTTCAATCCTAAAATGTCACCATTACACATGCCCACTGAGTTCAATATCCCCATCATTACCGGAAAGACTTCCCAGTGTAATAAAATGTGTTGGCAATAAGCTTAACCTCTTGTCTTATCATGGGCACCGCAGGATTTCCCCATAGTTTGTTCACTTTGAAACTTATTTTGCCCATGTGGTTTAACCTTTAAATGCAAGAAATGTTATTCATCTGCACTATTTTAAAAGAATTAAGCTGGAAAATGTACAAGTTAACCTTAATGAAGACACTGCCTAGAATGGTGCATTAAAACAAATTAGTCAGGAAATGGTTCAAAGCAACACTTTTAGGATGGGGACACATGGGATTAGCTTTGCTGGGGTTAATATAACGGGGTCATTGCTTAAAAGAAAAAGAAATCCCTCTACCTTTTTAAGGTACGAAATGAAAATTTATATTCACGCAATTCGAACCTGATTTCGGTTTGCCATTTAAATTAAATGATCGGTACTTTGTGCATTGAGCACAGGGTATGAATCATATTTTCCAGCGTTAGACAGGCTGTATCTTTTTGCCTTCATTTCGGCGAACTGACTTGAAAGGGTTTTGTTACAAGTTTGTACTGTACTTTGTAGAAGAAGCTGAAAAGAGGAAAAGAAAGCCTGTGCGGAAAGATTTGAATTAAACAGTCCTTCACCCTTTTAATATCACACAAGAGATTTTTCTGCACTGATTCATTTAATTTAGTGCTCTCAGCAGTGTGGCCCATTGACTGTGAGCTAAACTTCTGAAGGGCCTGGTGTGAACCCCTGTTAAAACGTGGGAAGAGAGTGAAGTTGGAAGTGAATTAATTTGATTCTGTACATAATTCTCCTTCAATAGGGTTCTGTCTCCCATTGCAAAGGCATGAAAAGCAGACACCGAGTTTGATTGCTCAATATTCATCTACATTTTCCCCTCCATGGGCACAATATGCTTGGCTTAATTAACTTTGCTCAAAGGTGAAGCAGTGCGCACCATCTGCTGTGAGACAATCACATTTGTATGGCTCTCAGAATAATCCCGTTACTACTTAAAAAAAAAGCTATCATAATGTGGCCAAAACAAAAACTTCCAGATATTGCGACACAGGCAAAATGTAACAAAATAAACATCAGCATATTTTCGCCTCCCCCTCCCACAAACTTAGGGCATTAAAAACCAAGCCAAAAAAGAATCACTTTGCAATCACCGCAACATGATGACAACAACTCATTTGAACTTTCTCTTTCCCCTTTCTAAAAATTCTGCGTGCTTCATCGAAAGCCAAGCTCATTAACAATTGCACCGGCGTGAATATCATCTCATTTTTTTAATACATTTTCTCCTTTGCCATGAACATTAATGTCAACGACACGGAACGAGGTGTCAAGAAGCGACAATTTGTCTCGCGTCCATATCGAAATATCTTTTTCAGTCATGCCATTTACTTATATATATCTATTTTTTTAAGGAACCAAACTCCATCGACCACACAGTGCTATCAAGGGCCTCCTGAACTTGCTCTAAAGCTGGGTCATTACTTGATCTTTGTGGCTGGTAATCTGATTATCTCATTGTGGAGGTAAACTTCAGACCCAATCTTGTTAGCAGCTGGCTGAGCTAGATTACTACAGTTACTGAACTGGAAAATGAACTGAGCAGCCCCGGCTTTGGCCTTGCTCCCTTTGAGGGTGTCTTACTGCCGGCCGGGTCGAGCGGCCTCCCCATCAGCTATGTTTCCTTGCATCTCTCCCAAAAAAAAAGACCCGCGCGGCACACACAACCAATTTCACAATTGTACGCCTCTTATAACTGATTTTTCTTCTTTTCCAAAAAGAAAAGTGGGTAGATATCCAGAATAACGCAACGGACTGAGGGCAATTGGCCTTTCCTGAGGTGTTATTTAGACTGAAGCACTTTGCTGAAATATGCAAATTCTCAAAAAGAGTTGTGTGGTCCCTACTTAAGGCACTCACAGTTTTGCTTGTGGTCATATAGCAGCCTCAACTGCTTTTACAGTGAATGCACTGCGCAGTCAAAAGCACAAAAAGGTCCCAAAAAATAGCCTGAAAGAGTTCAAAGGAAGTAAAGGAGAATGGGCCTAATCTGGGATTTTTATGTACATTGAAAAGAAGAATAAAATATAAGTTGCCTAATGCAGGCTGTTATGGTAATGTTATCCATAGCAAAGCATGATGGCAGTCCAGAAAGAGCACTGAAATTTTTTTGTGTGTGCCATATGCAAGTTTTTAAAAAAAAGACCAACAATTTAGTCAGGCACCAATTTTGTTATATGAAGCACTGAACGCTCTTTTTTGACAAGGCTATTGAGTGAACAAGGGATTCAAAGCGTTTGAATTCGATCAGGTTTTCTGCCTGAATAGCTTCTAATCATCTCCAAAGTATTGAGCTCTACACTGTGTAGTGGAAAACTCCAAAAGCAACTCCAGATAATCAAGTTATCCTTTTTATTAAGATGATATGGAAATATAAATACGTGTCTTGATACAACCACTGTTCTGAACATTAAATTTATACATTCACTTATTTATCCTGTTACGCAGATCAAATTGAATGATTCCTTTGACACAAACCAACATCTGGCACATGCGATGAATTCATAAAATGTTTTAAAGTTTACTTATTAGTGTCACAAGTAGGTTTATATTAACGTTGCAATGAACTTATTGTGAAGATCCCCTAGTCATCACACTCTAGTGCCTGTCTGGGTACACTGAGAAAGAATTTAGCATGGCCAATGCACCTAACCAGCACACTTTTCAGGACATTGGAGGAAACCAGAGCATCCAGAGGAAACCCACATAGAGACATGTTTTCAATGCACATTCCAAACAAAGAGCCATCTAAGCCAGGAATCAAACCGATGTCCCTGGCGCTATGAGACAGCAGTGCTACTGTGCCACCTTGCCATCTTCCAAGAATGTCCACGAATCAGTGAAATTGCAATTTGTCAGATCATTTTTGCTTGAGAAATTTAAAATTCTGTTATTCGTGTTTCAATATAATCAAAATTTTGGAAAATGTCGAAGCCAAAAATAATATAAACAGGTGCAGAATTTGGTATTTTAGTAAAACATTTTAGTAAAACAGGAATTTGCTTTTCCTGTTCTTATGGTGTAATAAATCACACCCAATCACATTTAGTGACAGAAAGAGGGGAAAAATGTTAATTCTTTATGTATTAATTGTTGATTCCCTCCCCTTTCCACCACTACACCCTCCCCCTTTTCGTAATTGTTTGGCTTTTAAAAGGATTTGAGTATCAGTGTTTCTGCAGAATCACAATCCTCTCTGTCGGTCTTCCTGTAGAATATACTGGAGAACTTCAGTAACATCAGCTATGAATAGCAACGGATAAAGATCTCAAATCTATTTTGCATGAAGGTAATGCAGCCATGTCTCATTGAAACATCAAAGGCCGCAGTGCTGCCAATCATGAGGAAGGTGTTTCTGAATTCAGTGCGATAGTGGCTATTAGCATCGCTACTAGTGACATTAATAATGAATTTTTTATGCCATGATACACTTAATAAAAGAAAACTTTGATACATCCCAAGTGCCAATTTTCACTCATAAAGAAAGAAGAACAATAAAACAACAACTTGGATCTTTATAGCTGCGTTCATGGAGCAAAATATCCTGAGATATTTTACAGGGGCTTGTTTCTCAACCACCAAGGCTCCCCTGGCAAGGTGTGCCAAAAGGTGAATGACCAGCCATACCGGGAGGGGGGGGGGGGCACTGCAACACAAATCCCTCTCTCTATGATACGTTTTTAACATTTCCGTAGGCAGTCTGAGGTAAAGCTGAGAGGGATGGGGGGGGTTATCCCCTGACAAAGACAAAACAAGAGAGGAGGGCAATGTGGAAGGACACCTGTGCAAAGGGTGAGGGAGGAGGTTAAGGGCGAGAGCTCGCAGTGGCAGGCAGAGGGGCAAAGAGGTGGATGAAGAAGAGGAACAATGAAAATTAGAGGGAAAACCAAGTAAAGGAAAGCTGGACCCCACAAAGGTTGGCTGAAAAGCTCATAGAAAAGAAGGGCCAACTGAATATCACATCATCCACTGTGGTAGGGAATGGATGAAGACTCTAAATGCGGTAGGTAGAAGCCCAGTTTGGGCATTGGTGTCTTGCAGGTGATAAGCTCAGGAGAGAGTAGCAGACTCAAGGAATGGACTTCTGTGACAATATGATACCATTAAGGAATGTATTTTAATAATGTTTCTTTGCAGATTTTTCAAGCAGTTCCTCAGCAAATTTTTATTGGCATTGATTTATTTGTAACCAATGTCCTCTAGTGTCACTGAAGCAATATAATGGACATTTTGTTTATTTTTAATCTGGCCTAATGTAGTGTCCCGAGGTTTTAATGCTCAGTTGGGATATTGACTGCGGCAGCACGGTGACGCAGTGGCTAGCTTGCTGCCCTCACAGCATTGGAGACCCAGGTTCAATTCCAGGCTTGAGGCACTGTTTGTGTGGAGTTTGCACATTATCCCCGTGTCTGTGTGAGTTTCCTCCAGGTTCTCTGGTTTCCTCCCACAGTCTGAAAGACGTCCTGGCTAGGTGCATTGGCCATGCTAAATTCTCCCTCAGTGTATCCGAGCTAATGCCAGAGTGTGGCAACTAGGGAATTTTCATAGTAATTTCATTGTGGTGTTAATGTAAGCCTACTTGTGACAATAAATAAACTTTTAACTTTTGGGCGTGATTTGGGGAATGAATGACAGATCAGGTTGGGACGTCTTGTTGAAGTTGTACAAGACACTTGTAAGGCCACACTTGGAATACTATGTACAATTCTGGTCACACTATCATAGGATATTATTAAACTAGAAAGAGTGCAGAAAACATTTATTAAGATGCTATCAGGATTTGATGGGTTGAGTTATAAGGAGACACTAGTTAGACTGTGACTTATACCCTGTAGTATAGGAGGCTTAGAGGTTATCTTATAGAGGTCTACAAAATAATGAGGGGCATTGATCAGCTACATAGTCAACATCTTTTCCAAAAGTAGAGGGATTCTAAAGCTAGAGGGCATAGGTTTCAGATGAGAGGGGAGAAATACAAAAGGGTCCAGAGGGCAATTGTTTTACACGGAGAGTGGTGAGTGTCTGAACAAGCTGCCAGCATAGTAGTAGAGGTGGGTGCAATTTTGTCTTTCAAAAAGCATTTAGACAGTTACATGGGTAAGATAGGTATAGAGGGATATGAGCCAAATGTGGGCAACTGGAGCTAGCTTAATGGTTAAAAAAAAGGGCAGCACGGACAATTTGGGCCGAAGGGCCTGTTTCCATGCTGTAATACTCTATGACTCTAGGTGATGCATGGAAGACAGTTTCTTTTTCCCATAGAAAAGACCAAACATAAGTTTAATTTTGGCTCAGAAGGTGTTTGGACTGGAAGCAGAAAACATTGTTTCTTGTTTCTGTCCCTAGGAGTGGAAATCCTGCTGCCTGTAGGTTGTTAGCCAGGAGCTACACAGAGGCAAGCAATGTCTCTATATTTCTCTCGAGGTATGCTGCAAGTTCCAGGACTGCAAAGCCTCCGTTGTAATCTAACATTCCAAAGGAGCAATTCACAGCAGATGTTAAAAGTTGACAAATCCACCCTCACGTGAGCACACTTGTTTTCTCGTGCCAAACCTAGAAAGGGGTACGTATTTGTGGGAATTGACTGACTTGATACATCACAGCTGGCTATTAAGGTTTATCCAATATCATGGATGCTTCTTGTAAGAGATAAAAGTTATGTTTTTTTTTTCTTATTACATGTTAACTGTGTTTTTAAGTAAACTTTGTCTGATTAAAGCTTCCCAGTGAATCATACCTGGAGTGAAGCACCTTATGCGCGCCCCAATGCCAAAATCAAATCATAGAATCTCTACAGCGCAGAAGAAGGCCACTTGACCCATCGAGTCTGTCCCAACCACAATTCCACTCAGGCTCTATTCCCGTAAGCCACACATTAATCCTGCTTGGGTCAATTTCGCATGTCCAATCCATATAATGTGCACATCTTTGGAGTGTAGGAGGAAACTGGAACACCTGGAGGAAACCCACGCAGACAAGAGGAGAACATAAGAAGTAAGAAAGTGCAAACTCCACACAGACAGTGGACCTGAGGCTGGAATCAAACTCGGGTCCTTGGCACCGTGAGGCAGCAATGTGCCACTGTGCCACCACGGCAAATGTAAAACTTGGGGTCTCGGCTAACATCTTGGAGTTTCTGACCTGGATCATAACTCTTCCCCTTGAGGCTGCTAGCCTGTCCTGGGTTGCTGACATCTTGCACGACCTAGTGTAGGTAGGTGGGCTGGATAGAGTGATATGTGTGTGCTTGACTGTCATTTAAATATAGCACCAGGATCTTTGAACCTGCCGGCTGATGGTAGGCAGTCAAATCAGATGCCAGGTGAAATGGGGAGGGGAACACGCATGTGCATAATTAAGCACAGAATCAGTGGGAAAGGCACCGCCCTAGCCTCCCACTACTGCACATAGTCTCAAAAACAGAGAATTCCACTCAAAGATACCAAGTTAACCAACCCCACCCAATTCTCCCCATCAAAGCCTTGTGCGTCCTGCTGCTATTCTATGATTGTACCATGAAAATCCATTGTTTCAAAAATTTGGGTTCTTGAAAATGTTGTCAAACTGAAATGGAAAAGTTGCAAGGTTTTTTAATGCGCTCGTATCAGGTCAGTGGAGAGGTGCGTTCACAAACAGGGCATATTTTGGCAAATACACAATTGCAAGATAATTACAGGTTGAAACGTGATTCTTTACAGATAATCAAGTCTTTACAGGTACAGGCAGTGTGAGTGGAGAGAGGGATAATCACAGAGTAAAGAGGTGTGAATTGTCTCAAGCCAGGACGGTTAGTAAGATTTTGCAATTCCAGGCCAAATGGTGGGAGCTACATGTGTGACATGAACCCAAGAACCCAGATGAGGTCATACATGCAAAACTTGGCTGTGAGTTGCTCCACCACTGACCATGCACTTCAGCTGCCAAGTTCCTAAGCTCTGGATTTCTCTCCCCAGCCCTCTCTCTTTCTATGAGATCTATCGTTTTAAGCAAGCTTTTGGTCACCTGTCCTAACATCACCTCATTCTGAGAATGTGCCTCCGGCTCTAAATTTTAAATGACTTAAAGTTGTACGAAACTTCTCAATTCAGGCAATCAATACAAATGCTTTGGAAGAAACAGTACATGACATTTGACTGGTTACACCACTTGTCTGGATTTATGTAGGTTTCCCCTCAGTCATAATGCCGTAATATCAGCAGAATAGCCTCAAAAACGCAGACAAATGGCACTGTCAATCAAATATCACAGCAAAGAACAAAAAACAAAGACCAAAGAAAATTACAACACAAGAACAGGCCCATCGGTCCTCCAATCCTGCATCGATCAAACAGAAACCCCATACCCCTCCAGGGACTATATCCTTCTATTCCCATCCTATTCATTTATTTGTAAGGGCTCCCATTAAATGTTACTATTGTATCTGCTTCCACTACCTTCTCCGGCAATGAGTTCCATGCACCCACTACCCTCTGTGTAAAAAACTTGCTTTATACTTCTCCTTTAAATCTTGCCCCTTGCACTTAAACCTATGCCCCCTGATAATTGACTCTTCCACCCTGGAAAAAAGCTTCCAACTATCCACTCTTCCGTGTTCCTCATAATCTTGTAGAGTTCTATCAGGAGTTTCCAAAGAAAGCCCATTGAAGTTTATTGTTTGGATATTCAGAGACTATTTCCTCGGGTGGATGTAGCTGTTACTAGGAGGCATAACTATAAGGTTCGTGGTGGGAGATATAGGAGGGATGTCTGAGGTAGGTTCTTCACTCAGAGAGTGGTTGGAGTGTGGAATGGACTACCTGCTGTGATGGTGGAGTCGGACATTTAGGAACTTTCAATGGTTATTGGACAGACGCATAGAGCACACCAAAATGATAGGGAGTGGGATAGCTTGATCTTGGGTTTAGACATAGCTTGGCATAACATCAAGGGCCGAAGGGCCTGTATTGTGCTGTTCTATGTTCTATTTACAAACTTCTCACATAATCATTTTCAAACTGATAGTACCATATAAACTAGGGCCTGTTTCTGGGATTTTATTTTTGAATAGAAGGGCATGTATGATAGGGCGGCATAGTGGCACAGTGGTTAGCAATGTTCCCCCACAGTGCCAGGAACACAGGTTCGATTCTGCCTTGGGTCATTGTCTGTGTCAAGTTTACACATTCTCCCTGTGTCTGTGTGGGTTTCCCCTGGGTGCTCTGGTTCCTTCACACACTGCAAAGATGTGCAGGTTTGGTGGATTGACCATGCTAAATTGCTCCTTAGAGTGCAGGTTAAGCGGAATAGTCATGGTAAATATACTGACTATCAATTAGATGGACATAGAGAGATACGGGCTATATGCAGGCAATTGGGATTAGTTTAGGGGTTTAAAAAAAAGCAGCATGGACAAGTTGGGCCGAAGGGCCTGTTTCTATGCAATAAACCTCTATGAATCAATAGGCCCGATTTTACCATTTGGAGTCTAAGGACCGGATGCGGGTGTAGTACAGATCCAAGACCAGAATCCTCTTTGCAATGTGGCCATACACCTTTTGTCGGCTCCGGTTCAATCCACGCTGTGGGCAGGGCTTAGCATTGCTGGCACGATTGGAGCTCTGAACTGCATAGTTCGACAAAAAATCTGAAGCAGCGCGCCGGGGCAGGAAAGAAAGAGAAACAGAAAGCAGAGAGAGTAGCTCCCTGACACAGAGCATCCTCGGGAGGTGGGGGGAGGCAAGTCAGATGTATCTCTTGGGGTGGAGTGGCAAGAGGGCCGATCGTTGTCTGGTGGTGGGGGGGAGGCCTGATCACTTACTGATGGGGGGGAGGGGTGGTTTGGGGGGTGGCAGATGGTTCTCTGGAGGGGGATTGCCACTCTGCGAGCAACCCCCTCCTCCCCACCAGAGGAACGAATCTCTCCTCCCGGAGATCCATCCGCCCTCCCATCCCACCCCCTCTCACTCCCATCAGGGAGAGATTGGACCTTCCCTCACCACCAGGCAATGATTAGCCCTGTCACCACCTCCACCCAGAGATACATCTAACCTACCTCTTCCTCCTCCAGCCCCAGAGAATGCTCCGACCTGCCTCCTGCCCTTCACCCCCCGAAAGGATGCTCTGACGTTCCCCCATAGAAGGCAATCTGACCGCCTCCCTCCCACAGGATGCTCTGACCCGCCTCCCTCCTCCCCCCACACCCCCACCCCTCCCCTCCCCACCACACCCAGAGGATGATCTGGGTCAGAGAGCCATTGCAGACTCTGAAGCTGCTTCGGAGGTTCCCCTGTAAAATAAATATCGGCTTCGGATTATTATTTTGCAGGTCACTTACAGCACGGATCCGGAATGGACCAGAAGACGGTATAAAGTTGGGAGTGAACTTTTGGTAAAATGGTGCCCTATGACTCAGAATCGCTCAATCAGAAAGTATCTGATCTGATAATCAATCCATTTGCTTATGATCACAGACCATAGACCAAGCAGTGAATGATACAGAACAGAAAATGCCTTTGCTTTTTGTAAATTATGAAGCATCAGAATAATTTGCAATTTAAATCTTTTATTCACTTTTTATCAATGTATATTTAGGGAATAACAGCAGTATAATTTATCTTGGATTTGTACACTGTACAGAGATGATTACTGGAACAGGCTTGATGTACGATTCCCTGAACAAAGTAATACACTTCAGATCATTATTGCTGTGAGATAAATGTTATTTTCCCAATTTGTAGCTTTTAATTTTCCTTTACTAAGTGTCTGAAATCTCTCCATTTTTTATCTCCTAAACAGATTTTTTTTCAGATCTATAGATATACACAAGTGTCTTTACCCTAGGTCATGAGTCATGGCTAAAGATATTGCTATTTACGGTGATGCTGGTTGGTATTCAGTAATGCCTAAACACTGACTATTTTAAATTCCTTCCATACAGTAAAACTAGTTGGAAATAAATGGACATATTAGCAAGAGACAACATGGTTTTGTGAAGGGGAAGTCGTGTCTCACAAACTTGATTGAGTTTTTTGAGGAAGTAACGGAGGTGATTGATGAGGGTAGAGCAGTTAGTGTTGTCTATATGGTCTTTAGTAAGGCCTTTGACAAGGTTCCTCATGACAGACTGGTGCAGAAGGTGAAGTCACATGGGATTAGAGGTGAGCTGGCAAGGTGGATACAGACTGACTCAGTCAAAGAAGGTAGTAAGAAATCTCACAACACCAGGTTAAAGTCTAACAGGTTTATTTTTTGTAGGTTTATTTGATATGGTTTATTTAGACTTTAAC
The DNA here is from genome assembly GCA_024679065.1 of Sphyrna mokarran. Lineage (NCBI taxonomy): Eukaryota > Metazoa > Chordata > Chondrichthyes > Carcharhiniformes > Carcharhinidae > Sphyrna > Sphyrna mokarran. The sequence continues at coordinate 15,024,361 of JAGIQG010000009.1, forward strand.
CTGGTGTTGTGAGACTTCTTAGTGTGTTTACCTCAGTCCAATGCCAGCATCTCCACATTGGTCAAAGGAGACAGAGGATAGCAATGGAAGGGTGCGTTTCTGAATAGAAGGCTGTGACAAGTGATGTTCCTCAGGAATCCGTGCTGGTCCCTTTGTTGTTTATAATATATATAAATGATTTGGAGAAAAATATAACTGGATTGGTTCGTAAGTTTGCAGACGACACATAGGTTGACGGATAGCAATGAGGACTATCAGAGGATAGAGCAGGATATAAATCGGATGGAGATTTGGGCGGAGAATTGGCAGATAGAATTTAATCCAGACAAATGTGAGGTAATCCATTTTAGAAGATCTAATATAGATAGGGAATATACAGTAAATGGCAGAATCCTTAAAAGTATTGATAGGCAAAGGGATTTGGGTATACAGGTACACAGGTCACTGAAAGTGGGAATACGGATGGAGAAGGTTGTCAAGAAGGCGTATGGCATGCTTGCCTTCATTGACCAGGGCATTGAGTTTAAAAATTGGAAAGTCGTGTTGCAGCTTTATAGAACTTTAGTGTTAAGTTGGAATATAGTGTTAAATTCTGGTAGCCACACTATCAGAAGAATGTGGAGTCTTTGGAGAGGGTACAGAAAATATTTACCAGGATGTTACCTAGTATGGAGGACATTATCTATGAGGAGAGGTTGGAGAAATTTGGTTTGTTCTCACTGGAGTGATGGAGGTTGAGGGGAGACCTGACAGAAGTCTACAAGATTTTGAGAGGCGTGGATAGTCAGAACTTTTTCCCAGAGTGAAAAAGTCAATTACTAGGGGGGCACAAGTTTAAGGTGCGAGGGGTAAGGTTTAAAGAAGATGTCCGAGGCAGATTTTTTACACGGAGATTAACGGGTCTGAACTCGTTGCCAGGGGAGGTAGTGGAAATGGATATGGTAGCAACTTTTAAAGGGCAAATTGACAAGTACATGAATAGGATGGGAATGAAGAGATATGGTCTCCAGAAGGGTAAGGGGTTTTAGTTAAGTTGGACAGCATGGTGGGTGCAGTCTGGAGGGCTGAAGGGTCTGTTCCTGGGCTGTAATTTTCTTTGTTCTTGTTCTTTTTGTAACTTTCACATGCCTGTCTGCATCTCTCTTTTCTTTCTGAAATTCAATCTGATTTACGTCACCCTCAGGTGGGATTTTCTGGATTGCCCACCGGTGAGATATTCCAGTTCCACCTGTTCCACTGGACCCTGTATGAGGAGAGATTGAGCAGGTTAAGATTGTTTTCGCTGGAGTTCACACGAATGAGGAGAAATCTCATGGAGACTTATAAAAATCTTACAGGACTGGACAGGGTAGATGTAGGGTGAATGTTCCCGATGGTGGGATTATCCAGAACCAGGGGTCACAGTCTGAGGATTCGGGGTAGACCATTTCGGGCAGAGGTGAGGAGACATTTCTTCACCCAGAGTGGTGAGCCTGTGGAATACATTACCACAGGAAGTAGTTGATGCCAAAACATTGAATGTTTTCAAGAGGCGGCTGGATACAGGACTTGGGGTGAATGGGGTCAAAGGTTATGGGAAAAAAGCAGGATTAGGCTTTTGAATTGGATGCTTAATCATGATCATGATGAATGGCAAACAGGTTTGAAGGCCCTTATAGCCTCCTCCTGCTCCTTTCTTCTATGTTTCTATCTTGCAATTTGGGCCAGAAAGTCTTGGCCTAGCAGCCTTGTCATTTGGGGCCTCATATCAACTAAAATTGAGTTCCAACATTAAATATTACAGTGCTGAAAATCTGAGATCAAAACAGAAAATGCTGGAAACCCTCAGCAGGCCTGGCAGCATCTGTGGAGAGAGAATTAGAGTCAATAGTTCAGATCAATGACCTTCTTCACAGTTTATTGTACAGACACATGGACCTGGATTTTCACCTTTGAGGCACTTGAGAATTGGGAAAGTTCCCAGTTTTGCCTGCCCAATCCAAGTAAAAATATCCACAAGAAGTAAGATCTTCCTTAGGGGTTGGGTGTGTACTGGAGTCATGCCAGCCTCCATAAGAAGTGCAGAGGCAGCTCCAGGGGCTGTGAGGTACAGAAGTGGGCTGTTTTTAAGGCCCACCATGCTGGCAGTCTCCAGTTAAAATATAAATGCAAAGGTCCTTCAAGCCTCAAACCCCTCACACTATCTTTGCGTCTCAAACTCTCCCCACATTCCAACCATGCTACTTTCTGCCTACCACTCACCTCCCACCACCTACATCCCACGGGCCCTTATGCCTCCTAGACTAAGTTGTTCCCTTCCACCCATATCCAATGACCACCCCCCATGCCTTGTGTCCCCCTGTACCAAACTCTGAATTCTACCCATCCCCTCTTGCTTCTCATTTTCCCATGACAAGTTCTGCCCTTCTACTCAACCCCAGCATGTCCCCATACCAAGGTCCATCCATCCCATGTCTCCTTATACCTCCTTGCCAAGACATGGCATGGTGCCCACTCCCTATGGTCCCTCATTTCCCCATGTCAAGATAAAGCATTTCCATGCCCATTGAGTCACTGTACCCCTTCTAGAACAAATGAGACCTAAAATAAACGGTGAGGTGCGTAAAGAATTATTGAAAAGAAGTATTTCATTAAGAACTTTCTCCTATGTTTGAGGAAAAAGTCTGCCTGCAAGTTAATAAAGTGTGAATTATCCAGGCTCTTTGAAGCTTCAAAACCCACAATCCCATGAAACCATTTAACTTATGTAAATAAATATCATGAAATTGATCCCAGAGATCAGAGAACCTGAACTGTCAATCAAACAATATTTCCTCCAGGGAGTGGACACTTGGTATTCCAATCATTGTCTGGGTACTCAGCCAAAAATATGTAATGGGGGGCATAGGGGGAGGTAAAAATTTCATATCGTGGCCATGACAGGTGAATGGAAGGGAATGTAACTTGGCATAGAGTCATGAGAAGGATGCTTCAAAATAGTCCCTTCATGTTGACAAGAGTTCATGACTCTTTAAAAACCTGGCCCAACTCCAAGAAAATTACCTCTCTCCAAGAAAAGAGAAGTTATCTACGTAATGGGGCCAGCCAAGACAGGAGTGCTCAATATGGAATTTTGACAGGACCCTTTGAAGGCTTTTTCAAGCAAAACTCCATTAGGTTCAGCGGCACTAGAGAACCCCAGCCATGGACAAGGTCGGAGATTTCAAAATGGAAGGCAACAAAAAGAGAGGTCAACTTCAGTCTAGTTAGATGATGGACATCACAGAACAGTTGCAGATGAGGATAGTGGATGTCTGAGGATAGTGCAAGGCAGACGACAAGTGAGACATTCAATGGTAGTAGATCTTCTACTAGGAGTCTCTACAAGCACATCCAAACAGGCTACTGCTGATAAAAGAGCAATTAGCGCATTGGTCAGTACATAATCAGAGGCTTAGATAGGGTGGACAGTGACAGCCTTTTTCCTCGGATGGTGAAATCGAACATGAGGGGACATAGCTTTAAATTAAGGGGTGGTAATTATAGCACGGATGTCAGAGGTAGGTTCTTTATTCAAAGGGTAGTAAGGATGTGGAATGCCCTTGGAAAGTAGTTGTGAACTCGCCAACTTTGAGCGCATTCAAATGGTCAGTGAATAGGCATATGGATAACATTGGAATAGTTTAAGTTGGAGGGTCATTAGATTGGTTCCACTGGTCAGCACAACATCAAGGGCCGAAGGGCCTGTTCTGCGCTGTAATGTTCTTTAAATCCATTTCATGGCCAAAAGTACTGATATATAGAGATTCTCCCTGCCATCCCCCCATCCTTCCCCCGCACATATCACAGAACTACCAACAGAAAATGTGTGCCATATGGGCTCAACAGAAGTCAGCGGTACAATGTTACTTATTCCAGATACGTAGGAAGTAAATATGGACTTTGAATGCATCCATTGCAAACAGGGCTTCAGTATGTTCAGATCAAAGACCATTGTGACAAAATTTGCTGTAATTAGAATCGTAGAATCACAGGATTGCTCCAGTACAAAAGGAGGGCATTCGCCCATCAAATCTGCACTGAAACTTTTCTAAGCTTACAACACAACATTACATATTTATCTCATTAATCCCCCCTAACCTGTATATCTTGGGACACAAAGGGGCAATTTTTCAGCCTATCTAACCTGATCATCTTTGAACTGTGAGAGAAAACCAGAACGCTGGGAAGAAACCCATGCAGACATGGGGAGAATGTACAAACCCCATACAGACAGTCATCTGAGACTGGAATTGAAGGTCTAATCACTGTTATACTGTGCTAGGCTATTACTCTCTGAATCACATTGTTTAAATGATTTGATTTGATTAATTATTGTCACATATATTGGATATAATGGAAAATATTGTTGCTTGCTCACTATACAGACAAAGCATACAATTCATAGAGTACATAAGCCAGAAGGAAAGGAGAGGATGCAGATATAGTGTTACAGTCATAGCTAAGATGTAGAAAAAGACCTATAAGTTAGGTCCATTCAAAAATCTAATGACAGCAGGTTATTGAGTCAGTTAGTACATGACTTCAGACTTTTACATCTTTTTCCCTTTGGAAGAAGTTGGAAGAGAGAATGTCTGGAGTGCGTGGCATCTTTAATTATTGGCTGTTTTTCTGAGACAGTGGGAAGTGTAGACAGGGTCAGTGGACGGGAGGCTGGTTTGCGTAATGGATTGAGCCTCGTTCACTTTGTAATTTCTTGCTGTCTTGGGCACAGCAGGAGCCATACTAAGCTGTGATACAATCAGAAAGGATGCTTGCTATGGTGCGTCAGTAAAACCTGGTGAGTGTCCTGGCCAAATTTCCTTAGCCTCCTGAGAAAGTGGAGGTGTTGGTGGGCTTTCCAAACTAATGAGAATGGCTATTTTAGAGATATGAAATATTATACTGTGCTTTGGAAAAACCAAATAAATTCTGTCAGGGCGAAAATGACTTCCCTCTGAAAAGCCTTTCACTGCTATGGTTCCAGGTGTCCAAGGCAGCGATGTGCTTAATCCTGCCCGTGTGATCTTCTTTGTCGGAAATAAATGTACCTTTTTTGCAGTCGAAGCCCAGTAGTCTCATCTTCCAAATTACATTCGCCTTTCCCTTTCATTTACAGCGCCTCAGAATATCTTAAACAATGCCTGAACTAATCCATCATTAGTCACAATGTAAAATATGTCACCATTAGCATGATGAGTCAAATAGTATTGTTATAGGTGGGCTGAAAGCAGAGAAGTCAGCTCGATGCCACATAATGAACAGAATAATTCAAAGCGCGAGACAGGAGGATGCCTCGGCGTTATTTAGAAACTCGGCAATTAATTTATCTTTCCCTGGACGTGCAATTTTGCTTTGCCTCCGATATATAAAAAAACGATTTGTTCTAAAAGTCAATCTGCTCTCTTTGAACATAAAGGGAGAGCTAAGCATCTCAGCGCTTGCCAGTTCTTTAAACCACAACCCCATCTTTGAGATGAATAAAAGCTAAATTAATGATGGAGTGTGGCTTACAAAGGCATTATTTCTCTCAGGATATCACTAATTTCCTTTCTGTAATGTGATTATGATTCTGGTGGCAGGAGTCACAGGGAGAAAAGCCTAAAGAGATGTTCATTCCTTCATTATCTTGAGATGGAGATTAATACGGTGCATACGCAGACAGAAGCTTTAACTGGGTAGAATTGCCCAACCACTTAATCAGCTTTTACAGGGAAAATAAAACACCATTTTACTGTTACCTTCATGTAACTTATTTAAAATACCAATTCAAACACTTTCAGATGTAAGTATTTCATTTTTCTTTTTTTTTGGATGTTGCTATTTAATTATGTCTACCACTGAGCCAACTATTTCCGAATAATAAACCCCCTGTGCAGAATAACTTCCAGTCTCATTTCATCATATAATTGGATCTATTTAATAAGTGACTACATAATTGGTCATATAGCATGTCCTTAGGATTCGAGCAATTTTATTATTCCCCGGCTTCCTCCTTTGCCACCGCGTTACACATTCTGATCTGGATCAGATTACGAGTTCTTTCATGAAAAAAAAATTGTCTGTTTCGTGTTTTTTTTCGGGGGGGGGAAATAAAAGGATTGCTCGAAGTGTAACATCAGTGTAACCAGATATTGTCCTGCGTCAGTGAGAAGGTTTCATCAGAAAATTGACAATATTTACTTTTAGCATCATAGGTAACCTGAATTCATATCATTTTTTTGAGCACCTTCAAAACAAAAATTAATTGGAGATTAACATTTCAAAAGCTGTATTATCGCTGAAAACTCTGATAGCTAGTTTCCCATCAGCATACCTGTGTCAAGCACTGATATTCTGGAGTGAAAGAAGCAATGGGGTCAACTTTCCGGTCCTGCCTGCTATAGGAATTGTGACTGAAAGTTTGATGGACTATTTAAATGTCCGTTGGCCTCGGGGGGGAGTTTCTAGTCTCAGGATTGGGAAACACAAGCAGAAACTCCCACCCTTCAGGTTGTTTTTTTATTGCAAGCAGCATCTCTTCATAACCTAAGCATACTGCAGTCTTCCATTGAAAACTGCCATTATAAACGTGCACCAGGCAAACGTTAAAGCAAAGTCAGGTCATAGTGAAAATGAGTAACAACAGACTTGTCATACAACCCTCCCAAATTTCATTTTGATCTGATTTTACGCCAAATACTGCAATTGCAAGAATCTGAAACAAAGACAGAAAATGCTGGAAAATCTCTACAGGTCTCTGGAGCATCTCCGGAGAGAGAATAGAGCAACGTTTTGAGCCTGGATGACAGAGTCAGAGGTCTGACAAAGAGTCGTTCAGACTGGAAACATTAGCTAGGTTTCTCTCTCCACGGATGCTGTCCAGGCCTGCTGACATTTTCCAGCATTTTACACTTTTGCTGAAAGCTAACATCATCTGGCGGTGAGTTCTGCGTGAGGCGGCAATGGCCTCATATTCTGTAGACAGAGCAGGCAGGCAAACTTTATTGGTAATAAAGAAAGTTTGGTCATCTGTACATATTTCATACACATTGGACTTGATTAACTCTAATTGCCTCAGTCTGCTAAAATAGCACAAGTTAATGCTTTTGAAGGTCAAATGTTTACGGCTGAAAGAGTGTGTTTCTGGGTCTGGAAAAAAATGGAGCAGGACATTTAACCCCATGGAATTTAACCCTGAAAAGTGTGAGGTGATACACTTTGGAAGGAGTAATTTCACGTGAAAGCATTCAATGAATGGCAATGCACCTGGAAGTTCTGTGGAACAAAGGAAACTTGGCATGTTTGTCCACAGATCTCTGAAAACAGAAGGGCATGTTAGTAGGGTGGTGAAGAAAGGAATATGGGACACATCTTTATCAATCAAGGAGCACATTACAAGAGCAGGGAAGTCATATTAGGATTGTATAGAACTTTGGTGAAGCCTCGGCTGGAGCACCGAGTGCAGTTCTTGTCACCACATTTGGTTTGTTCATTTATTAGTGTCACAAGTAGGTTCACATTAACACTGCAGTGAACATCCTGTGAGAACCCCTAGTCAGCACACTCCGGCGCCTGTTCGGGTACACTGAGGGAGAATTCAGCATAACATTATAGAAAGGATGTGATTGCGCTGGAGGGAGTGCCGAGGGGATTCACCAGGATGCTGCCTGGAATGGATCATTTAAGTTATGAAGTGAGATTCCATAGGCTTGAGTCCTGAACAGAGTGTGCCAACTAGGGGTTCTCACGGTAACTTCATTGCAGTGTTACTGGTGGGGGAATGAAATCACCCATTCTCCCTCAGTGTACCCAAACAGGTGCTGGAGTGTTGCAACTAGGGGATTTTCACAGTAACTTCATTGCGGTGTTAATATAAGCCTACTTGTGACACTAATAAATAAACTTCACGTTTGCGTCAAAGTGGAAAATCTAAGCCAGTATGCCGGGGGGGGGGGGGGGGGGGGGGGGGGGGGGAGCAAAATCACCCAGAAAATGCAAGCAAGGTGGTTCCCATTATGTACAGAAGATGGATTCTGTTTGCTTAGTGGTCACAATGATTAGTCAAGATCATAATGAAGGACAGAGTAGGACAGGATAGCCTTCTCCTGCTCCTGTGTTCCATGTTTACCAATCTCTGCAAAAGGCAGCTGGATATGCCACACACAAATATTCTGATAAATTCTGGGGGGGGCAAAGTACATCCAAGAAACGGGATTGCTCAAAGAAGAGAGGGAATAAATTACAGACAGTATTTTTTTTCTCTCTCTTAAAGTACAATCCTGCACCAGTAACCAGTTTGACGTCACTTGTGGCCCATTATCCAGAGTTTTGTTTTTGCTGTTGGCATTTAAGCTCTCATGAGCCGTCATGCTCTGAATTATTTATTTCTTACCCCCAGCATCATTAATGGCAGTAATGGGTTTTCCATTGCATTTGGAAGAAGGAATGGAGTCTGCAGAGAAATGCAGGGAAGTCATGCCGGAGGTGGGATGTTCAGCGTCTTCCTGCTCATCCACACACGCATACACCCACATCTGTAGACAGATGTGACATTATCTCTTTTGGCAATGTTGCAAAGTCTCTTCTTTCCAGCAGGAACCAAAGTGACAGTTCAACATTGGGTCGACTCAGGAAAAAAGAACATTCTTAGACCAGGATTTCAAACCCAAGGTTAAAATTACCAGGCAGCTTGCTCCTATATGCTGTGAATGAAGCCCAGTCCATCACACAAACCAGCCTCCCGTCCATTGACTCTGTCTACACGTCTTGCTGCCTTGGCAAAGCAACCAGCATTACCCCACACTCCCCAGACATTCTCTCATCTTCTACTGTTGGGAGAAAGATGTGAAAGAGTGAGAATATGTGCCAATCAACTCAAGAACAGCTTTTTCCCTGCTTTCAGACTGTTGAATGGACTTACTTTTATTAAATTGACCTTTCTCTATACTCTCACTGTGATTGCAAAATGACATTCCACATCCTCTTCTTTCCTTCTCTGTGAACAGTGCATAACACACAAGAAACAATACCACATACTAATACAGGTCACTGTACACTAATACATACGACAATAATAAATCAAATCAAATCAAAATGTTTCACAAACTTGGACAACCTACAGCAGTCACCTCAAAATACTGGAGAAATGCTGCCAATGGTGTCTTTGAAAATTCCTCCAAATTGAATGGGAAGAGCAGGAGTCCCACGTTGTATTCCTCTCCCAAGCCAACATGTCTAGCATTCAGGCGCTATTCACTCAAAACCAACTCCACTGGGCAGAACACTGTTCGTATTCCAGCACCAGACGTCCAAAATAACAACCAGACAGAACTCAATCATGGTAGGAGGATGCAACAGGACAACGGGAACGTCTTAAGGATGTCCTCAAAGCATCCCCAATGATATCAAGCATTCCCGCCAGCTCATAGGAGTGACCGACCAACAGTAGCAGGCCACCCGGCCCCTTGAGCCTTCTTCACCATTCAATAGGATCATGGCTGATCCAACATTCCTGCCCTTTCCCCCCTAATCCTTGATTCCCTTAATGATCAAAAATCAATCCATCTATCTCATCCTTAAATATACACAAGGATTCTGCACCCCACCCTACCTCCCCATTCACTGCTGTCTGTGGTAAAGACTTCCAAAGACTCACAACCCTCTGAGAGAACAGGTTCCTCCCCATCTGAGTTTTAAATTGACACCCCTCTGGTCCTAGACTCTCCATGAAGGCAGTACAGTGACACAGTGGTTAGCACTGCTACCTCGGGGACCTGGGTCCAATTCCTGGCTTGGTTAACTGTTTATATGAAGCTTGCACATTCTTCTCATATCTGCGTGGGTTTCCTCCGAGTGTTCCAGCTTCCTCCCACAGTCCAAAATGCGAGGGTTAGGTGGATTAGCTGTGCTAAATTGTCCATCAGTGTCAGGGAGTTTAGCAGGGTAAATATATGTGGATAGGGCCTGTGTGGTTGGTGCAAGCTTGTGATGGGCTGAATGCCCTCCTTCTGCACTGTAGGGTTTCTCTGGGTTTCTAATTGGGCCTGTGGTTAATTATGAAAATAAGCCTACAGCGGGCAATCCATTGCAATTAGTACATGCCATTTCAGTGGGCTTACAGTTGTTCCTTACCACTTAAAACTGACTTACAGCTGCAGTTGAAAACTGGCACTAATATATTCAAACAGTCGGAGCCACCAAAGTACACATATCTCAAAATATGATTTTCTGCCGACAAACTTTACAAATGTGTGCATAATGAATTGAGGAAGACTTAATCTGATAAGCAGGCAGGCATCTCCACAGCCTCGTTGTTAACATTCAAAAAGTGGTTGGGATTCTCATCTTGCAATTATTTGTGATTCCAATATCAAATAATTATAAGGTTACTTGAGTCTGTGTCTGACAAGTGTCTGGCTTATTCATCCTTGACCCTGTGCAGAGATAAAGTGTTATTTTTAAAATTCATTTTATAGGATGTGGGTATTGTTAGCTAGGCCAGCATTTATTGCGCATCCCTACTACCTCTCCGGAAGGTTTGGTGAGCTGCCTTCTTAAACCCCTGAGGTCCCTGAAATATAGGTATACACATAGTGCTGTTAGAGAGGGAGTTCCAGGATTTTGACTCAGCGACAGTGAAGGAATGGCCCATATATTTCCAAGTCAGGATGCTAAATCAGGTTGGCACGGTAACACAGTGGTTAACATTGCTGCTTCACAGCTCAGGGACCTGGGTTCAATTCCCGGCTTAGGTCACTGTCTGTGTGGAGTTTGTACATTCGCTTCACTCTGTGTAGGTTTCTTCCAGTTTCCTCCCACAGTCCAAAGATATGCGAGTTAGGTTGATTGGCCATGCTAAAATTGCTCCTTAGTGTCCTGAGATGTGTAGGTTAGAGGGAGCAGTGGGTAAAATATATGTAGGGATTGGGGGTAGGGCCTGGGTTGGATTGTGGTTCGTGCAGACTCGATAGACCAAATGGCTTCTTTCTGCACTGTAAGGTTCTATGTTTCTATGATTCTAAACGACTTAGAAGGCAACCTCCATGTGGTCATGTTCCCAGGTACCTGCTACTCTTCTCTCTTCTAGGTAATGGTCATTGATTTGAAAGGTGCTGTCGAAGGAACTTTGGTGAGTTCTTGTAGGGCATTTTGAAGATGGTCCATACAGCTGTCAATGCCTGTTGATGCTGGAGAATTGAATGTTTGTAGAAGGGGTAACAATCAAGTGGGCTGCTTTGTCCTGGATGGTGTCAAGCCTCTTGAGAGTTGTCGCAAATGGGGAGTATCCATCGCATTCCTGACTTGTGCTTTGTAGATAGTGGACAGATTTTGGGAAGCTGGGAGGTGAGTTACTCGCTGCCTAGTCTTTGGCTTGCTCTGGTAGCCATTGCATTTATATGGTTAGACTAGGTCAATGGCAACCCCCAGGTTATTGATAGTGGAAGATTCAGTGATAGAATGCCATAGAATGTCAAGGAGTGATGGTTAAATCCTCTTTTGCTGGATATGGTCATTGCCTAGGGTTTGTGTTGTGCAAATGTTACTTGTCACTTGCCAGCCCAAGCCTAGATATTGTCCAGTTCTTGCTGCATTTGGACTGCTTCAGTATCTAAGATGTTGCAAATGATACTGAACATTCTGAGTTGTAATATCCTTTCAGAAATCCCACTACCTGTGGCCAATAATTCCCAGTCTAGTTTGTGGCTGCAATGTATACAATTTGACAGCTGTTCCCCAGTGTGCTATTTTATCCCAACAGTGACATCAAATCTTAACAGATGAGATTTCACATTTAATTTGAGGATGAGAAATGTAGGTCTGAAACTAGTATCTGAAATTTAAATAAAGGCTTTTACAATGGTATCAAGACAGAATTGGCTAAAGTGGAATGGTAATCTTTGTTAAGAAATAAGATGGTAGAGAAGCAGTGACAGACATTTAAGGAGATACTTCATAAATCTCAACAAAGATATATTCTATTGAGAAAAAAGAAGGTCATGAAAAGAATGCTCTGTCCCTAGCTAACTTAGGAAATTAAGGACAGAGTCTTAGATGGATGATATCAAATTTGGGTGATATCCAATTTTTTAAAAATTTGTACAGATATAGTGGGAAAAAATAAAACAAAAACCATTGAGGGACATCATGAAAGAAACATGAGAAAATGGAGTATGAGAGAAATACGAAAAGTAACTTCAAAGCTATTATGAATGCACAAAAAGGAAGAGAGTAGCTAAAGTAAGTGTTGATTCTTTAGAAAACAAAACTGGAGAATTAGTAATGAGAAAACTAGCAAGAAATAGGAAAACTGTTAGTCAAACCTGAATGAATGCATGAAAAGGAAGGAAGTAGATAAAGTAAGTTTGGTCCCTCAGAGAGTTAGACTGGAGAATTAATGAGGCAAAAGAAGTAAATAGCAGAGATTTTGAACAAAATCTGGTGCCTGCCCGGGTACACTGAGAGAAAATTTAGCATGGCTAATGCACCTACCCAGCACATCTTTCGGACTGTGGCATCCAGAGAAACCAACACAGACAAGGGGAAATGTGCAAATTCGATTGAGACAGTGACCCAAGCCGGGAATTGAACCCAGGTCACTGGCACTGTGAGGCAGCTATGCTAACCACTGTGCCAATCAGTCTGTGGGAGAAGAGGCTTAAAATGTTGAATGGCCTACCTCTGTTCTTATTTTGTATGATCTTAAATAGTTTCTTTCACACTTTTATAATGTGGTGGAACCAAGCTAAATGGAAAGTTTGATGCATTATCTTTTGTTCCAGGTTCGAAATCCTTCCATTTTGAAAGAAAAATGATTGCAGTTTGCAATTTGCAACTTTCAATGTCAGCCAGAATAGAAATTCCTTTCAACGTTTTTTCAAATTCATATTTGGGATTTGGATCTTTTTGGAAAGATCACCATTTATTGTTCATCTCTAGTTTCCTTGGAGATGCTGTTGAGTGCTAATTGTGCATTTTAATATTTTTATATCACCCAGCATACTGGGAATTCAGCACATACATACTGGCCCCTCAGCAGTCTGGTGCAAGTCTCTCAGACAGGATTAGGCCCCTCAAGACTCTTTCTAACCAATGAAGTATTTTGAAGTGTAGTCACTGTTGCAATGGAGGAAACTTGGCAGCCAATTCACGCACAACAAGCTCTCACAACCAGCAATGTGATAATGACCAGTTTTTGTAGTGACGTTGATTGAGGAATAAATTTTGTCTAGGACACCAAGAACAAACTCTCTGCTTTTCACTATAGTGATGTCAGAGGGTCTTTTGCATCCACCAAGATGTGAGCCTTGTTTTTATTTAATTCATTTGTGGGACATAGATATCGCTGGCTAGCCAGCATTTATTGTCTGTTCCAAGTTGCCCTTGGAGGGCAGTTGAGAGTCAGCCACTTTGCTGTGTGCCTGGAGTCTCATGTAGTCCAGACCAGGTAAGGACAGCAGATTTCCTTCATTAAAGGACATTAGTGAACAAAATAGGTTTTTCCAAAAATCGGCAACGATTTCATGGTCATCAGTAGATTCTTAATTCCAGATTTTTTTTAATTGAGTTCAATTTCCACTATCTGCCTTGGTGGGATTGGAACCCGGATCCCCAGAACATTTCTGGACTAATAGTCCAGTGATAATACCATTAGGCCATTGCCTCCCATCCTCTCATCCAAAGTGTTATAATGAAAAGGTGGTTTTCCCTCTACATGATGGAGATGCATGTGTCCGAGAATGCAACCGATTCTGGAGAGTAGTCCATGGTGAGCCTAATGGTGGATGGATCTTGCTGATGTCATTGTGTAATTGTTTCAGTGATTGTTTGTTTGCTGTGAGTCCAAAGGAAGAAAATGTCATCGATGTATAGCATCAGTTGTAGGTCCTGTGTGATGAAGAAGTTTTGTTCGAACCTGTGCATGAAGATGTCGGCATATTGAGATGCAAATTTGGTCCTCATGGCTGTTCCATATGTCTGGATGAAGTACAGATTGTTGAAGGTGAAGATGTTGTGGTTCAAGATGAAGTAGGTGGGTTGCAGAATTGTGCCTAGAGATTGGCAGTTGTTAGTGTGGAGTACTGAGGCAGTTGCAGCAATGCCATTGTCGTAGGGAATGCCGGTGTAGAGTGCCAAGATGTCTAAAGTGAATTTTCCTCAGATGGAGATGGATAACACTAGAGGACATAGCTTTAAATTAGGCGGTGGTCGTTATAGGACAGATGTTAGAGGTGGGTTCTTTACTCAGAGGGTAGTAAGGGCATGGAATGCCCTGCCTGCAGCAGTTGTGGACTCGTCAAATTTTAAGGGTGTTCAAATGGTCAGTGGATAGGCATATGGTTTAGGATAGAGGGTCATAAAATTGGTTACATTGGTTGGTGCAACATTGAGGGCCGAAGGGCCTGTACTGCGCTGTAATGTTCTACGTTCTATGATTTTAGAACCACCCAAATGGGATATACCTCACGTCCTAATGAGTGTGTATGAGGTCATAGGAAGTTATTGATAATTTAGTAAGTTTTGGTAAATTAAAGCAGGGTCTGACACTCTCTATCATTAACAATTAACAGAAAATTATTTTTTAAACTGGTGACAACCTCATTAAACCAATTAACAACTGAAAAAATCCCAATAGAATGCTTTTTGAATACTACAAGACTCATTTTGGAATAGTGAAATAAATCATTACAGAATTTAGTCACTCTCAAGTAAAATGCAAACGGGTATCCTTGAAAATGTGACCTTTCTTCAATGATATTCACATCTGGAACACTTTTTGGATTGGCACCTCTCTCTATTCTAATGTTGGTTCTATGAAGACATAAATGAAAACTGCAGGATTTACATGAGTGCCTCGCTTTTCCTTTCTTCCAACTTCAGAGCTGGCAAGCACACTCTCTCTGCCAGTTATTCCCCTATGTCCGGGTTTATATACTGGAATTATCTCCTAGTATTTGTATGATGTGAGTGGCTTGAGGCTGTCAACAACCCTCATATGTGAATTTCATTGGTTCTGTGCCCCTGCGTGCTTGCTTTAAATTCAGTGGTCCAATTCAAAAGCCTGTTTTGGTTAGGTTGAAACTCTGACTTCTAGATTTTGATGTTGCAAAGAGCTGCTTCTGCAGCCTACGCTCTGCAATTTAAACATTCCCACATTGAACCCAAAACAGTTTCTTTTCTAGGCACTGACACAATCAGTTTTTAAAGAGATAATGCTACATAATCTCTTTTTGGTCGCCTATTCACGAGGGATAGGGAGCAGTTGACTGGGAGGGGAACACATATTTTAGCTGGGAGGTTAGCTGGAGTGTTTCAGAAGTGTTTAAACTAATAGGGAGGGAGGGTGGGGAGAGAGAGGGAACTGGGAGTGGGAGAGAGAGGGATGATAGGGTAACACCAGAAGGTATAAAGGAATATCCGAGAGCTGAGGGTCTTCAGTGCATGTGTTTTAATGCGAGGAGTGTGACTGGCAAAACAGATGAACTGAAGGCAATAATGTTCACGAGGAGTTTAGATGTGGTGGCGGTGACCGAGACGTGGTTGAAGGAGGGGCAAGACTGGCAATTGAATATTCCAGGGTATAAGTGTTTTAGGCGTGACAGAGTTGGTGTGAGGAGAGGCGGGGGAGTGGCTTTATTAGTTAAGGACAACATCATAGCAGTGCAGAGGGAGGGAAGTATGGATGATTTAGGAATTGAGTCTCTATGGTGGAGTTCAGGAATAGGAAGGGAGTGGTTACTCTGTTGGGTGTTTACTACAGACCGCCCAACAGCCCGCGGGCCGTGGAAGAAGGGATATGCAGGGACATTTTAGATAAGTGTAGGAGAAATAGGGTGGTAGTAGTGGGAGATTTCAATTTTCCTGGAGTAGATTGGAGAGGGCCCAGAGCTGTAGGAGTGGACGGGGAGGAATTTGTACAGTGTGTTTTGGAAGGGCCCTTGGAGCAGTATGTGGATGGCCCGACTAGAGATGGGGCTATACTGGATTTGGTTCTGGGGAATGAGCCAGGCCAGGTGGTTGACGTCGAGGTAGGAGAGCAGGTGTCAAATAGTGATCACAACTCTGTCTGCTTTAGGATATTAATGGAAAAGGATGAGACCTGCCCAAAAGGGAAGGTATTTAGCTGGGGGAGGGCTAGATACGGCCAGATTAGGCAAGATCTTAAAGATACCGACTGGGATAAGCTGTTTGAGGGCAGGTCGACGAGGTACATGTGGGAGTCTTTCAAGGGAAAACTAAACTCTCTGCAGGAAAGATACGTGCCGGCAAGGAGGAAGGATGGGAAAGGTAGGATTAGAGAACCTTGGCTTACAAGGGAGATTGAGGACTTGATCAAGAAAAAGAGAGAGGCTTACATTAGATCTAGGCAACTAGGGACTGAGACAGCGCTGGAAGCTTATACAGAGTGTAGACGGGATCTTAAAAGGGGTATTAGAAAGGCAAAAAGGGGCCACCAGGTGGCTCTGGCAGGTAGGATAAAGGAAAATCCAAAGGCATTTTACACCTATGTAAGGAGCAAAAGGATGGTTAGAGGCAAGATTGGACCTCTTAGGGACAGAGGAGGGGATCTATGCTTAGAGCCTGAGGGAATGGGGGAGATCCTGAGGGAGATGCGGGTACGGCTCTTGGATGTTGATTCATGGGTTGCCTAGTACCTCATGTCGTAAATGAGTGCTTTATGTGGACCATCTGAAGGGCACCATGACAGCTCAGAGACTATCGATGTGGCTGTGCAGACACTTGGAATTGGGCCAGTGTCTGCGGGAGTTTGCGTGTTCTCCCCGTGGTTGTGTGGGTTTTCTCCGGGCGCTCCGGTTTCCTCCCACAACCCAAAAATTCGCTCTTAGGCTGATTGGGAAACAAATTGTCCCTATGGTGAGAATTTTCCATATTAGGAACAATATATATATTATTATATAGGAATATTAAAATAGGATAATGGATTTGCTACTATATAGTATGACGGCGGCGCGGGCTCGTTGGGCCGAAGGGCCTGTTTCCCATGCTGTGTTGCTTAAAAAAAAAATCTTGTTTGTTTTTTTCTTCACATTTCTTTTCACTATTTACATTTTCAAACCCATAGTTTTAACCTTACATATGTAACTTCATAACAAAAGGATTGCACTTCCAACAGTGCAGCACTCCCTCGTGCTGCATCAGACTGTCTGCATTGATTTCTGTGCTAAAGGTCTGAGTGGGATGTGGGGTAAGAATATTAGCAACCAAGTATTCCTACAATGCAGAAAGATACCATTTGGCTTACTGAGTCTCCCTTCTCCCTCAGTGTCTCTGTGTGTACCCGAACAGGCGCCAGAGTGTAGTTACTGGCCGATTTTCACAGTAACTTCATTGCAGTGTGAATGCAAGACTTACTTAAGTCCATACTGACTTTCCAACAGAACATTGTGTCCAGGGTCACCCAACCCCACCGCCCCCCAACTCTCCCCAGCCCACATATCTTTGGATATTAAGGTGCAATTTAGCATGGTCAATCCACCTAACCTGCACATCTTTGGAATGTGGGAGGAATTCGAAGCACCTGGAGGAAACCCACGCAGACACAGGGCGAACGTGCAGTCTCCACATAGACAGTTACCCAAGCCGGGAATCGAACCCAGGTCCCTGACGCTGCGAGGCAGCAGTGCTAACCACTGTGCCACCCCAAATATTTCACATATTTCTTGTTCCCTTAATATTTCACACAACATACACAGAATTATGGAACAGCTATGAAAAGCTCCCACCTACGCTCAAAATTAATATCAATCCAGTAAGAACTTGTCAAAATGCAAACACATGCAACCTAATCCAACAATGTTCTAAATATCTAGGTGGACAACAGGAACTCCCAGTTTGGTCATTATTTACCTCTAAGTATTTATTCTCTTAAGCTTTATCAATGGTTCCAGCACCAATATTTTTTAATGGTAGTTTAAAAAAGAAGAAAAATATTTAGATGCTTAAAGTTTAATGCCAAGTACATTTTGCAGCACATCAGCATTGATAAATGTTTGCCAGTGTCGGTAAGAAATTACACTAGTTATTAGTCCATTGCAAATGGAATGAACGCCGCAGCAGTAAATCTTTTCAAATCACTTTGGTAATGAAAATTATAAATTAGGAATAATGTTATCTTGAAGTAGAGGTTTAAATGATCAGAATTCACACTCCAGTTCTGCTCCTCGATCAAACTGCCTTCTCACTTCCCTGCAGTAAGCCTCCGTAACAGATGTATATCATTAAATTACGTAACCTTCTGACCTCCAGAATGGATGAATAAAAATGTCTCTGAAACTTCTCCCCAGCCAGTGATTTTCTGTAAATCAGTTACAAGTGCTCACTCACTTCGACTGGAGTATGCTAAACAGACAAATGTGGGAGACACTTGACTGGAGAATGCTCGGTGGTTTCAAGGCAAGGTGGATAAGTTGGGCTGATAAATTATGAGAAACGAAACATCTTCTCTCTGGTTACATAATGGGCGGGATTTTCTGACTGCGCTCACCCCGAAAACAGAAAGTCCTACTCGCTCTGGTTCCCATGGGGGGGCGGAGCAGGAAAATGTCCCTGAACAGCCCTCTCCTTTCTGGAGAAAGATTCCCAAACTGTACAACCTTTAGTGATGGGATTGAATGTGTATATCTAGCAGGAAGAAATGGATAAGGCAGGAAAACAGGCGCAATGAGCAATTAGCCCACGCCCAATGGTACCGATGCCAAGTTAAGTCTAAGTTAAACTGCAAAAGGTCACGAATGCAATCCAGTCCATCATGCAAACCAGCCTCCCATCCATTGACTCCATCTATATCTCCCGCTGTCTCGGAAAAGCGGTCAGTATAATCAATGACTGCACACACCCTGGATGTTCTCTCTTCCATCAGGAAAAAGACACAAAGGTCTGAGATCTCATGCTAACTGAATCAAGAACAGCTTCTTCCCTGCTGCTGTCAGACTTTTGAATGGACCTACGTCATACTAAGTTGATCTTTTCTCTTCACCCTAGCTATGAGTGCAATACTACATTCTGCGCTCTTTCCTTCTCCCCTATTTACTCTATGCATGGTATGCTTTATCTGTGAAACAAGAAACATTAATTTTCACTGCATCCCAATACATGTGACAATAATAAATCAAATCAAATTGTCATTGTGGCATGGAGCTTGAAGCTAAGTGTACGCTGAGTGGCTACACACTTCAACATTTAACTAAAGGCCAGTGTCACTTAAAACCTTTTGTTTGCCCCCGTGTTGGAATACCTTATGATGGAGTGGAATTATAAGGTAACAATATAAAATTTTTGGAAGTAGTTTGGAAAGTGCTTGCAGTCATTCTTGCCCCTGACCACCATAGTTGCTCAATGCCTTATATAACTACACCCTGGGGCATTCCAAAACAAACGTGATCAACCATGTCATTATTTGTCATAATTGCTACCAAACTCTCTAGCCTTCACCATTTGCTACCTGCTGACAGATCTCACAGGAGCCACCAACTATGAAGCTCATAACAGCCAACTGAAGTTCAGCCCTTGGCTATGGCAGATGTTGAATTTTAAATAAATACACTTTTCTAATCAATTAAATAAACATCAGTTTCGGCCTCTGAAAAGTGAAGTGTGTTTTGGATACAGGAGGGTACAGGAGGTAGCTTCCATGTGCCTGACTGAGAGAATGGGGGAAGTGGCATAACAGGCCAGGGAGTGTGTTCAACCATTCTCTGATGCAGCACTGGAGGATTTGAATTGGGAGAAGTCCTCCTCCCTCAGGGGAGCAGGAGAATCAGCATACAGACATTGAGAAGGCAGAGGGAGCAGATAGCCATCACTGTCAATGTCAACAGTCTCACTCAGAGGGCCTGAATGCAACTTCTTTAATGTATTTATGTTGTCTCACAGCACCAGGGACGCAGGTTCAATTCCAGGCTTGGGTCACTGTCTGTGCAGAATTTGCATGTTTTCCCCATATCTGTGTGGGTTTTGTCCGGGTGCCCCAGTTTCCTTCCACAGTCCAAAAGATTGACCATGCTAAAGTCTCCTTTAGTGTATCCAAACAGGCGCTGGAGTGTGGCAACTAGCGGATTTTCACTGTAGCTCCATTACGCTGTTAATATAAGCCTACTTGCGATTAATTTATAAGCTTTATTTCATATGTGTCACAAGTCGGCTTACATTAGCACTGCAATGAAGTTACTGTGAAAATCCCCTAGTCGCCACACTCTGGCACACTGAGGAAGAATTTAGCATGGCCAATGAACCTAACCAGCACATCTTTTGGACCATGGAAGGAAACAGGAGCACCCAAGGAAACCCATGCAGACATGAGAAGAACTTGCAGGCTCCACACAGACACTGATCCAAGCTGGGAATTGAACCGGGTCCCTGGCGCTGTGAGGCAGCAGTGCTAACCGCTGTGCCACCCCCAACCGCAAGACTGGAAGAAATCTTTGCTTTCTTTTTCCGAATGGCATCGTGAAGCCCTTTAAAAATATGTATCAGCCACCTGGACAAAGCCACAGTTTAATGTCCCATCAGAGGCACAGCACCACCAGCAATGCAGCAGCAGTTCTGATGGTGACTGGGATGTCAGTCTAGATTATGTGTTCAAGATCTGCTTCACCCTACAACCTCTGGTTCAGAAGCAATAAAGCTGCTAACTGAGGAAAACTGACACTTGAAAGAAATGCACCAAGGTTGAAATACATATTTAAAATTTATCAGTACTTTCAAATCATCCTGAATTATGACTCGCACGGCAGCAAGTCGCTAAGGCTCCTTCGACAGCACCTTCCAAACCCACAACCGCTGACAAGGGCAAGAGGCACTTGAAAACACCACCATCTGTGAGTTCTCACATACCATCCATGATTCAATTTGATTTGATTTACTGTCATGTATATTGTTACACAGTGCAATGTATTGTTTCCTACACTTTTACAAACAAAGCATACCATTCATAGAGAAGGAAAGGAGAGGGTGCAGAATGTAGTGTTGCAGTCATAGCTAGGGTGTAGAGAAAGATCAACTTAATGCAAGATAAATCCATTCAACAGTCTGACAGAAGCAGAGAAGAAGCTGTTCTTGAGTCAATTAGTACATGACCTCAGACTTTTGCATCTCTTTCCCAGCAGAAAAAGGTGAAAGAGAAAATGCCCAGAGTACGTGGGATCTCAGCTTATGTTCACTTTTATCATGTAGTTAGAGTCAATGAGTGGGAGGCGGGTTTGTAACCCTTTGTAATTTCTTGCAGTTTCTTGGGCAGAGCAGGAGCTATACCGAGCTGTGATACAACCAGAAAAAATGCTTTCTACAAGGCATCTGTAAAAGTTGGTGAGAGTCATAGCTGACAAGCCAAAGTTCTTTAGCCTCCTGAGAAAGCAGAGGCATTGGTTAGTTTTCGTAACTATGGTGTCATCTTGGGAGGGATTAGGACTAGGTTGTTGGTGACCTGGACACTTAAAAACTTGAAGCTGTCAAGCCTTTCCACATCACCACCATTGATATGGACACAGGGCATGTAGTCCACTACACTTTCTGAAGTCGACTTGGAGCTGTTTCACTGTTCCTTCACTGCAGCCAGGTTAAAATACTGGGATTCCCTCCCTAGCACTGTGACTGTACCAACATGTTTCAATATGGTGCCGAGACTCTCTGAGTGAAAACAGTCTTGTGGGAAGAGAAAGAGGAAACTCAGCTGAGGCTAGCGATCCTTGTGTCACTGGTGGCACATGCCAGAGAGTGGGAACTTGTAATAGTACAGTGAGAGCTCTCTATGTCAGCTTTGCCTGAGGAGCTGAAGGCAAGTCTACCTGCACACACACACAAACAGACACACAGTTCCACTGACATGCACCCTCCATGTCAATGACTAGCATACTTAAAATACCAAGGACAACACACTGGCACAGTGGTTAGCACTGCTGCCTCACAGTTACAGGGACCCAAGTTTAATTCCAGCCTCTGGTCACTGTCTGTGTGGAGTTTGCAAGTTCTCCCTATGTCTGCGTAGGTTTCCTCTGTGTCCCCTCCCACAATCCGAAAGACATGTGGGTAGCATTGTGGCGTAGTGTTAGCACTGCTGCTTCACAGCACCAGAGACCTGGGTCCAATTCCCAGCTTGGTTCACTATGTAGAGTTTGCACGTTCTCCCCATGTCTGCATGGGTTTCCTCCAGGTGCTTCAGTTTCCTCCCACTGGTTGGGTGAATTAATCCAAAGAGGCACTGGACTATGACAATTCAGGGTATTTCATAGTAACTTCATTGTGGCGTTAATGTAAACCTTACTTGAGATTAACGAATAAATAAATAAATAAAAGGTTCAATGGCTTGGCCATTCTAAATTGCCCCTTAATGTCCCAAAATGTGTAGGTTAAGGGAGTGAATGGGATTAGAGGGATAGGAAAGGGGCTGTGTCTGGGTACGTTGCTCTGCTGGAGAGTTAGTGCAGACTCGATGGGCCGAATGGCTTCCTTCTGCACTGTTGACATTCTATGATCTTTATTTATTCGATATGTTGAAATTTGGCTTTATCAGACTTTGGAAGAAAGAAGTCACACCTGTTAAATTAGAGGAGAAAGTTTTATATTGCTGTGGGTAAATTGAGGATTCTATAATGCAAGTCCTGAGGTTTTGTTTAGTGTATCTTCACACACATTTCTTTCCCTTACGAGAAAAGATTTCTAAGCTTATTACCAGCCCACCAAACCACATTTCGAATGTCCCCTCTGTGACTAACAAGTCTGGGTGTTGGACTTGAACCCAGAGCTTCTGGTCCAGGAGTAAGGACATTTTCACTATGCCACAAGATCCTGAGTGAGAGTTGCCCTTCACCAGAGTGTGTTTTGATAGGTTAGCTGTAAAAGGTTTGCTTCACATGAGGAAAGGTTGTGCTGATGGCCAGACTGGGTTTGAGGCAAAGGAAGAATGACACCTTGTCACCTTTGGTGAGGTCATTGAACTTCCTGCGACACTGGTCGGCAGTCTGGGGAGTGCAAGGTGGCATTTAGTGCCACTTTCCTCTAGATGCATTGAGCAGCCTCTCTGGCACACATGTTGGCAAATACCACCCAGGAGCATTCATTTCCTCACTCCAATTATCTTAATCAGAGGAAGTCAGTGTTCAAATTCAGGGCCTTTCTGGGAGCCAGTCCCAGCTGTAGTGCCTTATTGCTTTCTCGTGAGGGGTTTGGAACCTCAAATGGATTTTTTAAAGTTGGAGTTTATTTATTAGTTTCACAAGTAAGCTTGCATTAACACTGCAATGAAGTTACTGTGAAAATCCCCTAACCGCCACATCCTGTCTGGGTACACTGAGGAAGAATTTAGCAATGCACCTAACCAGCATGTCTTTCAGACTGTGGGAGGGAACTGGAGCAATCCCATTCAGACACAGGGAGAACTTCCAGGCTCCACACAAGGCTGAAATTGAACCTGGATCCCTGGCACTGAGCAGCAGCAGTGCCACCATTCCACCCTGGGTTAGCGAGACATGCAGCAAGGTTTTTTTGAGGGTTGACTAATGAGCTTCTTCCTCCGTTGGCTGTTTCTGGAGTCGATTGCTGACGCATGCAGGCTAAGTTGTCTCTTTTAACAGGTTTCCCTTCAGTTTCCACGCAGCGAACATACGGCACCTCACGTGGGAATTTACGAAAATCACTACTCCGAGTGACTAGCAAATGAGCAGACCCAAGAAACTCTTATGTAAATACCTTCCCAGACCATCAGTGGTGCCAAATACTTTCCCATTGATGTGAAACTGGAGCAACACAGCACATGGAAATTCTCCCCCCATGTGTTTATTGTGCAAATCTGTTGATATTAGTGAGTAATGTGCCTTTGGATGTGCTTGCAAATATTTATTCTGAAAATCTGTTGTTGGTGCTTATTAGTTTGACTTGTTGGATGTATTTTGGATATTTTCTGTACAGATCTGCTAGTGTGGGTGATTTTGCTGCCTCGTAGAATTTAACTGCAAGTGTTTACTGTGCAAATGTTTTTGCTTCATAATGATAGTGTTCCATTGTTTTTAAAGTGTATCATTATAATATACAGCAATGTTCCTTTTCCCCAAGGAAAATCTTCAGCGAGCGAGTATGATTGATTTATTGCATAAATTGCAGTTTTCTTGCAAGCTGTTTAATTGGTTTTTATTCTTTTACGGGACGTGGGAATTGTTGTCCATCCCAAATTGTCCGTAAGATGCCAGTGGTGAGCTGCCATCTTGAACCGCTCTTTCTCTGGTAGTGAAGTGAGGCTGTGGCAGAGTGGTCTTATCCCTGGATCAGTCACCCAGAGGCCCAAGGTAATATTCTAATGGATCTGGGTTTGAATCCCAGCAAGGCAAATGATGAAATTTGAATTCAATTAAAGGTATAGGAGCAGAATTAAGCTATTTGGCACATTGAGTCTGCTCCGCTATTTGATTATGGCTGATATGCTCCTCATCCCCATTTTCCTGCCTTCTCCCAATAACCCTTCAACCCATTACCAATTAAAAATCCGTCTAACTCTTTCTTAACTCCTCACTGTCCCAGCATCCACTCCACTTTGGGATAGCAAAAATCTGGCATTAAAAGTCTAATGGTGACTATGAAAACATTCTTGGTTGTCATAAAAACCCCCTTTTGCCTTTAGGGAAGGAAATCTGCCATCTTTACCCAGTCTGGCTCACATGTGACCCCACAATAATATAGTTCTCTGAAATAGAGGGCGTTTAGGAGTGGGCAATAAATGTTGGACCAGCCAGCGATGCCCACATCATACAAACAAATATAAAACAATATTGAGTTTGAAGTGGACTCCAGCTTGCTCATGATGGCACAGTAGTTAGCATGGCTGCATCACAGTGCCAGGGAGCTGGGTTTGATTCCTGGTTTGGGTCACCGTCCCAAACATGTACGGAGTCTGCATGTTTTCCTCACGTCTGCATGGGTTTCCTCCGGATGCTCTAGTTTCCTCGCACAGCTCAAGGATGTACAG
This sequence comes from Sphyrna mokarran, assembly GCA_024679065.1. NCBI lineage: Eukaryota > Metazoa > Chordata > Chondrichthyes > Carcharhiniformes > Carcharhinidae > Sphyrna > Sphyrna mokarran. The sequence continues at coordinate 15,049,331 of JAGIQG010000009.1, forward strand.
GTTAGGTGCATTGGGCATTTAAATTCTCCCTCAGTGTACCCGAACAGGCGCCGAAGTGCGGCAAGTAGGGGATTTTCATAGTAACTTCATTACTGTGTGAGTGTAAGCCTACTTGTGACTAATAAATACACTTTACTTTAGCAATTGTTATTTAAAATGAACATTCATGAGGGTGCTGATGTAAGTGGAAGTTTCTATAGCTGATGTTGACTTGCTTTTACAGAGAACCTTTCAAAATTGATTTGACTTATTGTTGTCACATGCATTGGGACATAGAGAAAAGTATTGTTTCTTGCGGACAAAACATACCTTCATAGGGGAGAAGGAAAGGAACATAAGAACCTAAGGAAGGATGCAGAATATTGTGTTACAGTCATAGTTAGTATGTACAGAGAGGATGACCCAAAGCATTTATTGCCAATGAATCATAGAATCCCCACAAAGCAGAAGGAGACCATTTGATCCATCGAATCTGCACCAACTGCAATCCCACCCAGGCCCCATACTTACCCTGCTAATCCTTTTGACACTAGTGTTAATTTAGCATGATCAATCCATCTAACTCACACATCTTTGGACTTGGGAAGAAACCCACACAGACACAGGGAGGATGTGCAGACTCCACACAGGCAGCCACCCAAGGCTGGAATTGAACCTAAGTTCCTGGCACTGTGAGGCAGCAGTGCTAACCACTGTGATGCTCTGGTGTAGTCACTTTGTAAAAGTGTAGTCACTATTGGAATGTAATGCTAGAGGGGATACAAACTTTCAAAAACGATGCCTAGACTGCCCAAAACAAAGAAATATAGCCTTTGGTTTCGAAACTGGATACAAAATTCCCTTTCAGCTGTGACATACGGAAGGTCGGATTGCCTCAATCAAAACCTGCTGAATGTATCTGAATCAGACCGATCTTTCACCTTCCTACAATATCCCCAGCGCTGTAAGCATTAATTCCTGGTTACTGCGTTGTAATTAAGAGGTGTAGGAATTTAACACATCTATCAGCTAAGTTTTTTATCATGTGCACGGCAGCTGGTCTGTCGAAAAACAAAGTACACACAGATACTGGATCATTCTGAAAGCAAAAGAAATATTCGAAACACATCAGATCCCCACTTGTTTTACTAACTTTCCAATCCAACATTCACTCGTTGCATATTGAAACATTCCTGGCTATGTAATAAAGCATTACATAGTTAACTCTATGTATTCCTCACTGCACTTTGTGAAGTATAATGATTGCAATAGGATTCTTTAAAATATTTATTTAATGTATAGGATATCACAGGGTGCATGAGAAGATTGCAGGAAGTTATAACATGAATTAAAGCACATTGATGAAATTTATGGATGTGTTTCTACAGCTCTTGGGGCTAAAAGGATCAAAAGACATGGAAGGAAAGAAGGGATCAGGATATTGAATATGATGATTAGCCATGATCAAAATGAATGGTGGAGAAGGCTCGAAGAGCCGAAAGGCCTACTCCTGTTTGTAGTTTATATGCTTCTATGAGTTCTTGCATGATGGCACAATGCTTAGCACTGCTGCCTCACAGTGTTAGGAACTCGAGTTTGATTCCTGGCTTGGGTCACTGTCTGTGTGAAATTTGCACATTCTCCCCATGTCTGTGTGGGTTTCTCTGTGTGCTCCAGTTTCCTCCTGCAGTCTGAAAGATGTGTGGATTAGGTGCATTGGCCATGCTAAATTTCCTCTCAATGTATCCGAACAGGTCCGGCGACTGGGAGATTTTCACAATGTTAACAATAAGGTTGCAGTGTTAACAATAAGGCTATTCCTGACACTAATGAAAAACTTGAAGTTCTTATTGTTCAATTGCTTTGTGGAACGCAAGGATAATCACTGTCACAATATCATTGTTCTTTTCATGCCTGTCCACACGTTGCCTGCTGATTATCACATAATGTGATTAGCATCATTGAAAAGCTGCAATGCCATGTGTATTCAGTCAGAAGTCTCACAACACCAGGTTAAAGTCCGACAGGTTTATTTGATATCACAAGCTTTCAGAGAGCTGGCTCTTCATCAGGTGAGTGGTGACCTGATCACCTGATGAAGGGACAGCGCTCCAAAAGCTTGTGATACCAAATAAACCTGTTGTACTTTACTTCGGTGATGTGATACTTCTTCCTGCATCCACCCCAGTCCAACGCCAGCATCTCCACATCATATATATTCAGACTAGCAAAACAGTTTTAAAATCCAACGTCGTAATCATTGCACTGAACCTCCAAGTAGTACTTTAACAAAAGCAGTCGCTCTGTTTACCGAGTCCTCTCGCATGAAATTGACTCTTCCTTTGAAGGCCTCCCTCCAAGCTAGAACTCACAATGGTGCAATTATTGTCTTTTTCGAATGCAGATGTGGTATTTCATCTTCAAAACAATTTAAATGAGTCGCCCTCTCTCTCGCAAATAAAGGCAGGTGAACAGGGAAAGCACAGAGAGAGAGGGATAGGGACCAATAGAGGACAGAGACAAAGATTAAAAATAAGGTTCCACTGTCATTTGCTACAGTTTCAGTCAATGCTTGCCTCACTGAAAGCTGGATTTTATGCCCCTCATCCAGGGTAAATGCATGGGGCTGTGGGGATAGGGCGTGGGTGGGATTGCAGTCAGTGCAGTCTTGATGGGCCAAATGGCCTCTTTCAGCACAGTAAGAACATAAGGGCATAAGAAATAGGGGCAGGAGTAGGCTATCTAGCCCTTTGAGCCTGCCCCACCATTTAATAAGATCATGGCTGATCTGAAATGAATCAGTTCCACTTTCCCGCTTTCACCCCATTACCCTTAATTCCCTTGTCTATCAGAAATCTATCCACCTGTGACTTAAATATATTCAGCGAGGTAGCCTCCACCACTTCCAGAGATTCACCACCCTTTGAGTGAAGAAGTTCCTCCTCAACTCTGTTCTAAACTGCTCCCCCTGCCTTATTTTGAGACTGTGCCCTCTAGTTCTGCTATCCTTTCTAAGCAGGAAGAATCTCTCTACCTCTACCTTCTCTAGCCCATTAATTATCCTGTAAGTCTCTATAAAATCCCCCCTCAGCCTTCTGAACTCCAACAAGTACAGAACCAGTCTATTCAATCTCTCTTCATAAGCTAACCCTACATCTTCGGTATCAACCTGATGAATCTTCTCTGTACTCCCTCCAAGGCCAATATATCCTTTCTCAAATGCGGGGACCAAAACTGCACACAGTACTCTAGTTGCGGCCTCACCAGTGCCCTGTACAGTTGCAGCAAGACCTCCCTGCTTTTTATATTCTATCCCCCTCACTATAAAGGCCAACATTCCATTTGCCTTCTTGATCACCTGCTGCACCTCCAGACTGGGTTTTTGTGAACCCCCAGGTCCCTCTGTACTGTAGCATGCAGCAGCTTTTCGCCCTTTAAATAATAATCCCTCCTACTATTATTTATATATATTACACAGTAGCATTCTATGATTCACGCCGTGTGCTTTTGATAGGAGCTGTGTAAAATATGAGAGGTGGAATTTCTCAAAAACATTCTAGGTGTAAAGCGGGAGGTTTTATCACCCACGTTCAGTGAGCCAAGTTTGGAATTGATTCTGCTACACAGAAGCTGGAATTAAAATCTCACCAGTGCGGGAGGGGTGTAACACCACCCACTATATGAAGCTGGCTGCTGTGTTCTTGGGGTGCCATTGCACAGGTACCCTGATCCTCCGTACTCTGTGTATATAGTTGACTGGGAGATCTGTCACTATCCTCCAGTGCTCCCCCTCACCTCACCGTCAATCCCCACCCTGTCAGTCAACCATCCCACCCCCTTTCCCATCCACCCCTTATGGATTTCTCCCACCTCCCCCTCCCCTTCAGGCCCTGTTCCCATCTCCAACCCCCCACCATCAGGCCAATGGATGGTGCCAGCCTGGCAGTGCCAGGTTGCTGGGTTGGTACTGCTCCATGGGCACCAACTACCAGGGGGCATCAATGGCTTCCACTTACACCAGTGAGACCATCATATCCAATCCCCATTGACTGTACGTGATCCTCACCACTGAGGACCTCCCCTGATGAGGGGGCTACAATAAGTGAGCCCTAGACTAGACTTGCTAATGACATGTTATTAATATTTAAATCAGCATCTTGCCCAGATCTTGTTGGCAGAACGGGGGAGGTAAGTTCATGAGAGGCAGGAAATCGGCCTCTCACCCTATCTTACCAGCTGACGAGCGGCATGGTGAGATGGTAAAATCCTGCCTGTCGATGTGTGGCTAGGCCACCATGCACCAGCCAACTCCCCGAGGTGTTCCCCCAATCAAACTGGCTCACATCTCTCAAGGGCAGGGTTCCCTCTCCTTGAAGACAGAAGTCCCACTCTCACCAGCTTACCACCACAGGCAGCCTGTCATTACTGGGGGGGTGGCATTGTTTAATGTGAGTCAGCTAGCATCCTACAGTCCATAAAAATCATTTTTGAAACTTTGGAATCCTACAGTGCAAAAGGAGGCCATTTGGCCCATCAAGTCTGCACTGACAACAATCTCACCCAGTCTCTGTAACCCCACATATTTACTACGCTAATCCCTCAAACATACACATCCTGGGATACCAAAAGGCAATTTAAGCATGGCCAATCAACCTAACCTGCACATCTTTGGACTGTGGGAGGAAACCGGAGCATCTGGAGGAAAACCATGCAGATACAGGGATTAGGGGGACGGGAGGGGGCGGCTGTACAACCCATCCCCCCATAAAATTTACCCCCAGTTGACAAATACCTTGCCCTACATGAATAAGCAATTCATTTCCAACCTCTGGAATTTAGTTACATTAATAATAATTGATTATTGAACACAGCAAGCCTAGAAATATGCAAATAATTTACTATCCAACTCAACTCCTCAAGGGCAGACTAATGTTTCTCTTTCCTCTCTTGGGGGATTTGAGAAAGATTAAGTTTTAACTGAAGTGTGAGAAGTCAGCATCTAAAGTTTATTTATTAGTGTCACAAGTAGGCTATCATTAACATCGCAATGAAGTTACTATGAAAATCCCCTAGTCGCCACACTCCGGTGCCTGTCTGGATGCACTAAGGGAGAATTTAGAATGGCCGATGTACCTAACCGGCACATCTTCTGGACTGTGAGAGGAAACCCAGGCAGACACGGGGAGAACATGCCAACTCAGCCCAGGCTGCTAAGGGAAGTGAGGGATGACATTGCTGGGCCTCTGGCGCAAATCTTTGTCTCTTCTTTGGACACAGGTGAGGTCCCAGAGGACTGGAGGATTGCAAATGTAGTACCGTTGTTTAAAAAGGGTCAGAGGGATAATCCAGGGAACTATAGGCCGGTGGGCTTGACTTCAGTTATAGGTAAGCTAATGGAGAGGATCCTCAGGGACAGGATGTATGAGCATCTGGAGCGCTGCGATCTGATCAGGGATACTCAGCATGGCTTCGTTAAGGGGAGGTCGTGCCTTACAAATCTAGTGGAATTTTTTGAAGAGGTGACAAAAACGGTTAATGAAGGACAAGCCGTTGATGTCGTCTACATGGATTTCAGTAAGGCGTTTGACAAGGTTCCCCATGGTAGGCTGATAAAAAAAGGTGAAGGCGCATGGGATACAGGGCCAGGTATGTAGATGGGTTGAGAACTGGCTTGGGAGGAAGAGACAGCGGGTATTAGTGGAAGGCTCTTTTTCCAACTGGAGGTCAGTCACTAGTGGTGTGCCACAGGGCTCAGTACTAAGACCTCTTCTATTTGTGATTTATATAAATGACTTGGAAGAGGGGGTAGGTGGTGTGATCAGCAAATTTGTTGATGACACTAAGATACTTGGATTGGCGGGGACTGAGGAGCAGTGCCAGGCAATACAACAGAACATTGATAGGCTGGTAGATTGGGCAGATAGATGGCAAATGGAATTTAATCCGGATAAATGCGAGGTGATGCATTTTGGCCGGAATAATGTAGAGGGGAGTTATAGGATAAAAGGTAAAACTATCCAGAGTATAGAGACGCAGAGAAACCTGGGGGTGCAGGTTCTCAAGTCTCTGAAGGTGTCAGTACAGGTGGAGAATGTGATAAAGAAAGCGTATGGTATGTTAGCCTTCATAGGAAGGGGTATAAAATACAAGAGTAGGAGTTTGATGTTGCAAGTGTATAGAACGTTGGTTAGGCCTCACTTGGAGGCCGCCGTACTACCGGAAGGATGTGGAGTCCGTGGAGAGAGTGCAGAGGAGATTTACCAGGATGCTGCCTGGTATGGAAGGGCTGACTTACGAGGAAAGGTTGAACGTACTGGGGTTGTTTTCCCTTGAAAGACGTCGGCTGAGAGGGGATCTGTTAGAGGTATATAAGATTATGAGGGGTATAGATAGAGTAAATGGTGGTAAGCTTTTTCCACCATTAGATTTGGATAGAACGAGGGGTCACGGCCTTAGGGTGAGGGGGCTATGTATAAGACGAATATTAGAGGGCATTTTTTCACACAAAGGGTAGTGGGGGTATGGAATGCGCTACCGAGTGGGGTGGTGGGAGCAGGCACACTAGGGTTGTTTAAGGGTCTCTTGGACAGCCACATGAGCGGTCTGCAGATAGAGGGATATAGGAGGACTGTTTACATACTTTAATTGTTTCCACAGGCTGTTCGGTCCACCTTGTTGACCAACAAGGTGCATGCATTCGGCAGGTCGTGCAAGGGCTGCTCCTGGAGGTTACTTCAGGAGTGGCCTAGTGCTTCACGTCGTTAGTGTATGCTTAAACTGGACCATCAGATGGGCAACATGACAGCTCAGAGTATTTTCCTGTTGCTGTGCAGACACACGGATTTGGGCCTGTGTCTGCGGGAGTTTGTGCGTTCTCCCCGTGGTTGCGTGGGTTTTCTCCGGGTGCTCCGGTTTCCTCCCACATCCCAAAGATGTGCTTTTAGGCTGATTGGGTAACAAATTGTCCCTATATTGGTCTCTATATGTCATTAAGACGTTAGGATGGCAGCACGGGCTCGTTGGGCCGAAGGGCCTGTTTCCCGTGCTGTGTTGTTCTTTGTTCTTTGTTCAGCACAGACAATGAATGAAGGCCAGAATTGAAGCTGGGTCCCTGGTGCAGTGAGGCAGCAGTTCAAAGCACTGTGCTGTTGTGCTGCCCATTGCACCAATAAAGATAATCCACACTAGTAGAGAAAGATTAGCAGGAAGGCCCATGGTCATTAAAGGTCCAAAGAGAGAGAGAAGAGCTTCATATCAATTATAAAGCTCCCATTCACTTCCTTCCGCAACCCATCAAAATAGAGGGAAGGAACAGGAGGGCGGATACACTATTTGGATGTCAACTCCCATTCTGCTGAGTTCCGCCAGGCTAAGGGAATTAAAGTCCCTATTGTGGAACCTCTCTGTGGCTGGTAACATCAGGAAAGATTTATCATTGTCAATCCTATCCTGTGATTTTATTGTAACTGTCACCAGTGCTCAGGCAGAAACACACACACACAATCAAGCAGCTATTATCTACTGACTGCTTACAGTTTACATCATACTGACGTGACAGACTGGCATTGAAAGGATGGTTTGTCTCAAAGATCTGTATGTGTGGCAATCTGCATGTAAGGAACATCCATTCCTTTTGTGGGGGGCAGAGTCTCTGGAGTTACTCCTGGCAATTCATCCTGGCAAACAGTGGATAGTCCTTATAGAACTTATGTCTGTGCAAACGTAGAAAGAGGAACAGCACAGAAGCAGGGCATTCTGCCCATCATGTCCATGATAGCCATTGAAATGATTATTCAGCCTAAACCCCCACCTCCCAGGTCTTGGTCCATTGCTCCTGTTTGGTGTGAATAACCAAGCACTTTATCAAGTGCAATGAGTGTTCCCGTCACTATGACCTTTTCAGATATGAGTTCCAGAGCCGCACTGGTTAAAAGGTTCGAGAAGCTGGAGTAAGCAAACGGAGAGAAAAGCAAAATACTGCAACTGCCGGAATCAGAAACAAAGCAAAAAATGCTGGACAATCTCAGCAGGTCTGACAACATCCATGGAGAGAGAATATGACCAACTTATCAAAGTCTGGATGACCCTTTGTTAGAAAGCAAATAGAGATATCATTTTGGGATGATCTGAAACAACAAAGGGTGACAGTTATCAGTTGTGGAAGGATCCATTGCCATTATGAAAAGTTCATTCAATTCCTGATGTTTGTCCCAATCCTGACCTTTGGCTCACCCAATCAGATCCTCTGCGTTAAGCTAACTCAGCAGGACAACAGCTTCTCTCCTACCTCCGCAGGCACGAACACCAAACCCTATTCCGGGAATGACCCAGCCCTCTGGGATAAAAGCAAATTATTGCAGATGCTGGAATCTGAAACCAAAAGGAAAATTGCTGGAAAATGTCAGCAGGTCTGGCAGCAGCTGAATGGAGAGAACAGAGCTGGCGTTTCGAGTCCAGATGACTCTTTGTCAAAGCTAAAAGTGGGAGATATTTATACTGCAGGGAGAGGGAATGAAAGATGAGTCATAGCCACCAAAACAAGCCTACTAATGGCAGTCCATAGAGAGAATAGAAGGTGTGACCAAAGGGCAGAGAAACTGAAATCAGAGGGTAAACTGTGGTACATGATGTGAGGGGAGACAGGAGATGCGTGGAAGGGAAGTATAATTGAGAAAAAGGGGAAAGGGAAGCAAATTCTCTCCTATTACGTCTGGCAGCTTGTTCCAGACGCTCACCACCCTCTGCGTAAAACAATTGCCTCTCTGGACACTTTTGTATCTTTCGCCTCTCACCTTAAACCTGTGCCCTCTGATTTTAGGCTCCCCTAACTTTGGGAAAAGATATTGGCTAGCTAGTTGATCTTTGCCCCTCATTATTTTATAGACCTCTAGAAGATCACTTCTCAGCCTTCTACGCTCCAGAGAAGAAAGTCCCAGCCTCTCCTTATAACTCACTATGTGAGGTTATGGGAATAGGGTCTGGGTAGGACTGTGGTTGGTGCAGATTTGTTGGCCAAATGGCCTCCTTCCGAATTGTAGGGATTCTATGAATTTTTTCAGCCAGAGGATGGTGAATCTTCATTGCCACAGAAGACTGGGGAGGCCAAGTCATTGAGTTTATTTAAGACAGAGATAGTAAGGCGATCAAAGGTTACAGGGAATAGATGGGAGAGTGGGATTGAGAAACTTATCACCCATGATTGACAATTGGGCCAAATGGCCTAATTCTGCTCCTATGGTCTGATATGATACCTTAAATTTCCAACCAAAATAATTCCTGTTCAAGAATAGATGGACGTTCGCGAGAGACAAAACATGCATTTCTGTGTGGGAATGGGTAAGAAGGTTTTACAGCATTTCCAGTACTTGTCTGGCCATCTCTGCAATATGCTGCCCCCAACAGCTTCATAGGTTCTGTACTGCCTCTCCTTGCTTCTATACAATCGACTTTTCAAAGCACATTACATAGAAACTGTTAACTCAGTGTAGACTAAGGGCAGAATCTTACCATATTATTTCAAAGCCTGAGGGGCAGTGAGTGCCAGGTCACTCCATAAAAGGCTACACTCCTGGAATGACCTTCTTCATGCAACCAGGGTAAGTCTGCCTCCTCATGTCTTTCCCTGTACCCCTTCACACACCTGCACAGTGACCTCTCTCCCAGCCACTTCACGAGGTCTCAATACTCATCATACTGCCCTCCCCCCCATTCCCCGTGGCCTCCCTTGTAGTTATTCTGCTCCTTACATCTCCATTCTCACTCACCTCCTATGCATGTCAGACTTCATCACCATCTGATCTGTTAGGACTCTCGCCAATACTTTCCCCGCCTTTCTCATCACAGGACAACCTCGAACAAAACCGGCATGGGCCGGCACAACCTACTGGACTCATGTGCCAGCTGAGAAGGTGAATGCCCTGTGAGGAGAGAGCCCTCGAGCTGGTCAGCAAGGAGCAGGGCCACACCTGTGCAGAGGACGAGAGGGCAAGAGACTGAAGTGAGAACCCTCAACACATTCAGCCCTGGTGCAAACTTCACAAGGGTTACATTGCGTTTCATGCATGTTTTAATGGTGTGAAGTTTTTCTCTTGCAAGATCCATCTGTTCCTGAACAGGAATTATTTTCGTTAGAAATTTAAGGCATCATATAAGGCCATAAGGTATTGGAACAGAATTAGATCATTCAGCCCACCTATTCTGCTCCACTATTCAGTCATAGCTGATATAGGAAGGATGTAGAGGCTATTGAGATGGTTCAGAGGAGATTTACAAGGATGCTGCCTGGATTGGAAGGCAGGCCTTATGAAGATAGGTTGAGGGAGCTGGGACTTTTCTCACTGGAGAGACGTAGGTTGAGAGGCGACCTGATAGAGGTTTATAAAATGTTGAGAGGAATAGATAGGATGGACTCTCAGAGACTATTTCCCTGAGCTGAAATGGTCACTACGAGAGGACACAGATTTAAGGTGCAGGGAAGCAAATACAAAGGAGATGTCAGGGGTAGGTTTTTCACTCGGGGGTGGTGAGTGAATGGAACCGACTGCCGTCGGAGGTTGTTGAGGCAAACTCACTGGGGTCTTTTAAGAGACTTCTGGATGAGTATATGGAAAAGAATAGGATAGGGGGTTATAGATAGGTCTGTGGATTGGTAGATGTGATCGGCGCAACTTGTGGGCCGAAGGGCCTGTTTGTGCTGTATTGTTCTATGTTCTATGTTCTATATGTTTCTCAATCCCATTCTCCCATCTTGCCCCATCATCTTTGATTACCTTACAGTCAAGAACCTGTCTATCTCTGTCTTAAATAAACTCAGTGACTTGGCCTCCACAGTCTTCTGTGACAATGAATCCCACAGATTCACCAGCCTTTAGCTGAAGAAATGCATAGAATCCCGAAAGTGCAGAAGGAGGTCATTTAGCCCATCAAGTCTGCACCAACTACAATCCCACCCAGACCCTATTCCCAGCACCCTGTCTCGGTGATGCAGTAATGCTATCCCGGTTCTCTTGTAGGTTCAATCAGCCCGTATCATCCCCATGCCCTCTGGAGACCTCTGACCAGAACAGTTCCAAAAGGTATCCAAAAGATACACCCCAGATAGGTTTCCTGGCTAAACGTCACCTGACAGAATATATTATCCAGAATATATTATCCAGAACAATTATAATTTAGGTGTAATCGATGGTGCTGTGAAAATCAGAGGTCTAAAAATAGTTTTACATCAGAAACATGGGAAGCTTTGAGTAGAAATTATTCCCATCACTGAGACACTTGATTAATGTGGCAGATTGATGAGCAGGAGAAATGGAATAATACTTTGCTGGAATATGTACACTTTCATTTCAATGATGAGATCAGTTTTAATCAAAGTTATCTTTCATATTATAATTTTAATAAAAGAGACATTGAATCAAATTCAATGTTGGATGTAGTTTTCTTATGGAACTTCCAGTACTATCAGAATGGAATAAACTAAAATAATAAAGTACAGATTCTCACCAACAATTACAGATGCACCATAGAAAGCATTCTTTCTGGTTGTATCACAGCTTGAGATGGCTCCTGCTTTGTCCAAAACCCCAAGAAACTACACAGGGTCATGAACGTAGCCCAATCCATCACGCAAACCAGCTTCCCATTGATTGACACAGTCTACACTTCCCACTACCTTGGAAAAACAGCCAGCATAATTAAGGACTCCATACACTCCAGACATTCTTTCTTCCACCCTCGTCCGCTGGGAAAACAATACAAAAGTCTGAGATCACATAACAACCGACTCAGAAACAGATTCTTCCCCATTGTCACCAGAATGGACCTACTTTGCACGAAGTTGATCTTTCTCTACACTCTAGCTATGACTGTAACACTACATTCTGCACTCTCTCCTTTCCTTCTCTATGTATGTGATACACTTTGTCTCTATAGCACACAAGAAACAATATTTTTCACTGTATACTAATATATGTGACAATAATAAATCAAACCAAACACAGTTAGATTGCAGAGACGATTGCAGAGTCAAGTCCAATTAGTTCACATCCTTGTATCTGCAATGATTTGGATAATATTTTCTCTTGTAAATTGAAAAACTTCAAATCTCCAGGTTGCGGGATCCAAAAAATATTTTCCATAATTTGCAGGGGTAGGGTTATCTGCCGTTTATGCGTTGTTAAATTTAAATAAAGATTGGAAACAAAAACCTATGTTTTAATGCCGATTGCCATCTATTCCTGCTGATTCAATGTTGCACAGTTCCCACTGAACTCTCCAACGCTCATACCTTTTCCAAAGTGTCATACGTAACATTTTTGTTTCTGTTCTGCTGATCAGTCACTTTCCTAATGTCAAAAGGATTTTTAAAATGGGTTTCTTTCTCCATTAAATACGCCACTCTAGTTTCCAATATTAAACCAGGGGGAGAGATGCTGCAAAGTGAATATGATGTGGGTTAAAGTTCACATCCAAGTGACAGCACAAGGGCGGGTGCACAATGGTAAGCATTGCTGCCTCACAGCTCCAGGGGCCTAAGTTTGATTCCTGGCTTGGGTCACTGTTGGTGTGGAGTTTGCACATTCTCCTCCGCTGGAACTCACCCACTCAGAATCGGAGTGGATGAGGGTCGAAAATGGAAATTTCTATTGACCCCGGGCGGGAATTTCTGGTCTTGCCCGAGTGAGGCTGTAAAATCCTACTCCCAGTGTCTGCATGGGTTTTCCCCGGGTGCTCCGGTTTCCTCCCACAGTCCGAAAGATGTGCTATTTAGATGCATTGGCCACGTTAAATTCTCCCTCGGTGTACCCAAACAGACACCCGCTGGACTGTAGTGACTAGGGAATTTTCACAGTAACTTCATTGCAGTGTTAATGTAAGCCTACTTGTGACACTAATAAGTAAATGAGCAAGAGGTGGAAGTCAGGTTGATTTTTTTTCTGCCTGGAGATGGTTAATTCGAAGAATCTATTTGACTGCTGTGGGGATAGCTATTAAAATGGATAAGTAATTCATACAAATAGACAATTTCAGTGATCACTTGTCATTGCATTGTTCTGGCATTTAGCAAAGTATTTTCATGCTTTAATTCTTTACATTAATTAGGAATAAATGCATTCCTTATTTTTAGCCTAAAAACCTCAGCTAAGTTCAATACTCCATTAAATTCAAGGAAAGTGGGACCTTGCCTCTGGGCTATGGTCAGTCAAGCAAACATATTAATAATCCTTAGTCTTGCTTTATCACTCACGTCATTCAAAAAATTGTACAGTTTAAAAATGCTACAGGACATGATTTTCCTTTAAAAATTGGGGGCAGAACTCTCGAAAGACAAAAATTGTGTTTAAAAATTAATTGGGCCCATTGAACAAGCTGCAGTTGCACTTAATTCCAGAGCACACCCATTGTATCAATGATTATTTAATTGCTGTTGCAGGCTCTTCAACTTTATTGAGAGGTGGTAAAACTGCTTCCATGAGATCAAGCATTGAAATGTTATATTGTTATTTGTTTCTAGAATAGGTCTTCGGAGGTAGAAGTCCCTTCACAAAGATCCAGTTATTTACAATTCCAACAACAGCACACAGAGCACTCGTAGTCAGCAGTCTACTTTCCAGAGTGCCAGAGGAATTGACAGTCCTGGTTAAATACAAGGAAAATACTCCCTGATTTGGCCCATCAATTAATGGCTTAATCAGAGAATTCATGCTCTGATAGAGGTCATTTCAGTTTCTATGAATGTTTAGCTTCTAAAACTGATTGACAAGCTTAAAATGATCCAACAAGATCCATATGATTGGGATATATAATGCCCGTTGGGACCTATCATGCCCATTGGTTGGAATCCATAATGGCTTTAGATTGGACTATGGATGCTTTTGGAATTTAAAATGGTGTCCACACCATAAACAGATTTGTCGTGTTTTAGCTGGAGGCTGGAGATTGCCATCAATTGTCACAATTGAGGTTATCATTGAGAGCTGATAACATTTCATTCTCTCTTTTCAGAGCCAGGCGGGCAGATTTTCCGGGATTGCGGACTTTCCAATGGTGCAGGGTGCCAGTGACTATATGCCAATAGCTTTGCGAGTGCCAGAATTTTCACCAGAATTGAAAGGGATTCAGATTTTCAGGGAGTGGCCTGGAGGGGAATTAGAGAAACATAGAAGAAAGGAGCAGCTGGAGGCCATTCGACCCTTCGAGCTTACTCCACCATTCATTATGAACATGGCTGATCATCCAACTCAATAATCTAATCCTGCTTTTCCCTCGTAACCTTTGACCCCATTCACTCCAAGTGCTATAATCAGCTACCTCTTGAATACATTCAATGTTTTGGCATCAATTACTTCCTGTGGTATACATGAATCATGCAGGTCAATGTCCAGTATCCTGGCAGCAGACAAGAGCCAGAACAATGTGCCAGCTGCAACTCAGCCATTGCAGCAAATGTAAAGGCCTCTTGTGTGCAATCTTGGCTATCTGCTGGCCACATGGCTACAGCACCAGTGCACAGTTCATGCCAGCACATAATGCAAAGCGTGCTGCCAAACAAAATTGGATTGACTGGCACACTGATACAACACTGATCCTGGGTTACTCTGCAGAAAAGCTGCCATGGTCAGCAGAGGATGTGTCAAGGCTCACAGTCTCTTGTAGGTTGCATAAACTCACCGTCATGAGAGAACAGCACTTATCACCAACAGCACTTATCTGAGAAGCAGAAGCTGGACACAGAGGAGCAGCATGAGGGGGAAGAGAGGGATAACCGAGACATTCTCTCTGATTGATTTGCCCGTCAACGTCCAATACTTTTCTTGAACTACATTGGACTTGGGCACAGAGGGTACAAGGTCAAAATCTAAAGACGATGCAAATCTTGGAAGGATTGTGAACTGTGAGGAGAACAGTCAGGCCTAGTGGTATCATTGTTAGACTATTAATCCAGAGACTCAGCTAATGTTCCGGAGCTCTGGGTTCAAACCCACCACACGAGTTGAATTTATTATCTAGAATTAAGAATCCACTGATGACCATGAAACCATTGTCGATCGTCGGAAAAATCGGCCTGGTTCACTAATGTCCTTTAGAGAAGGAAATCTGCCCTCCTTACCTGGCCTGGCCTACATGTGACTCCAGAGCCACAACAATGTGGTTGACTCTCAATTGCCATCAATGAGCAAGTAGGGACAGACAATAAATGCTGACCAATCAACAAAGCCCGTGTCCCATGAATAAAACCAAACTTCAAAAGGACATACACAAGCTGATAGAAGGTGAATTTTAACACAGAGAAATGTGGACTGAAACAAAATTCAAAGAACACAAAGACACTCCTCAATAAATAAAGATTCCCTCAGCCAGGGAGCTCATGCTCCAAAAGGCCAACTTCTATGGCCTCATTGAGGTAATTACAGAGGCCCAGAGGACAATGTGTCATTCCTCAAATGCTGTCTCAAACACCACCCAGACAGAAGGGTGGCACAGTGGTTAGCACTGCTGCCTCCCAGTGCCAGGGAAACTCCAGCCTTGGCTCACTGTACGGAGATTGCATGTTTTCCCCATGTCTATGTGGGTTTCCTCCAGGTACTCCGGCTTCCTCCCACAGACCAAAAGGTGTGCAGGTTAAGTGGATTGGCCAAGTTAAATTCTCCTCCAGTGTACCCGAAGAGGCGCTGTGGTGTGGTGAGTAGGGGATTTTCACAGTAACTTCATTGCAATGTTAATGAAAGACTACTTTTGATCTTAATAAATAAACTTTAAACAAGTTTAATTTCATTAGTTTGGGACCTTCCGGGAGCTGGACCTTTACACTATGGCTGAGTTGGAACATCCCTCACTCTCCACATGCCTCTGATTTAAGTGGAGCCTCATGATGTGCAGGGAGAACTATCTCCCATTATCCTCCAGCATCCCATCATCCAGTGGTGAAAATTCTGACCCTCTCCACTCCCTCCCATCATCTACAAAATGCCCATGCATCAGGTGGACTTTTACCCAGTCCAAATGGATGCTGCATATACTCTACACCCACCACCCACCCACACTAATGAACCCCGAGCCTGTGTGCATCCCCTTCCACTAAACAATATGCTAACCCACATATTGGGGTTCAACTTCCCTCCACTCAGTCTTCCCTCTGCCTTCTATTGTTCACCTTATTCATCCACCTTCTTGCCCCTTTGTCTGCCTTCGTAAGCCTTCACCCTTCCTTCACTGCTTGCACAGTCCTTCTTCTACATTGTCATCCCTCTCCCCATCCCCTTCCCTTCCCTTTATCAGCACCTCATCTGCCAGCCCATCGCCAGTCAAACATCACTCTGTTGAAGTGAGAGGTTGTAGCGCTGTGCTGTGTGGACAAACAACAGTGTCAGACACCAGGAGCAGAAGACTCATGCATTCCCCAAACCGGGGCTGAGTACAGATCTTAGTTGGTGAAGGAGGAGGGTCCATGTGTCCAGCAGCACCGGGCTATTGACAGAGAGCTGGAGTGCACGAGTTGGTCTTCCCCAGCAGACAAGCAAGAACGGCACAGCGGCTAGTGAATAGCCAATGTTGCTCTCTGCTCAAAGTCAGGAAGGAACTGAGGTCTACCTTGTGCACATCCCTCCCTTGCAAATGGGTTTGCAGTTGACGCTTGATGCAGGGCTGGGCAGCACGAGGAGAGAATGAACATTCATGAGATGCAAATGAATACAAATGGCATTTATGCCACCAACAGGAAAAGTGACCCATCATTAATCCACCACGGGGCCAATGGCAAACTGTTGTTACACCAGCAGCTTTATGACTTTTTGTCCATCTAGATTCTCTGTTCTCACCACTCCCCCTCACCAAACCCAACGAGATGGGAGAATTCCACCCAAACATTCTGCTGAGACTGTACTGCGCTGCTTCCAGGAGCAATATATTCAATATAAAAAATAAACTTTCAAAGATACAGTTAGAACATAGAACATAGAACATAGAACACTACAGCACAGAACAGGCCCTTCGGCCTTCGATGTTGCGCCGACCAATATAAAAAGCAATGCCCCTCCAAACTAAACCATTCCCTTCTCTTCCATATACTTATCAACTAACCTCTTAAACGCCACCAAACTTGGCGCATTCTCAGAACTGTACACATTACTCCAGCTCTCAATGGGGCTTTTGCAGCGATAGCAAAATTTCCTCCTTGTTTTATTTCAGATCTCCAGACTAACATTACCTTAGCCGTTTGCATATTTTTTTTAAAAAACCCAATAACTATATTTTAATAAAATCAGAAAACGCTACAAATACTCAGCAGGACTGGAAGTGTCTGTGGAGAGAGAAACAGAGCAAAGGACTTTTCTTTGAAACACTGTGAATGGAAATCTTCAATCTTGCCCATGATAAGGCCTGTCACAGACAGGATTGAAAAATCCCACCCTTATGATCTGTGCACATGGACTCCTAAGTCTCTTAACCCCATTGTTCCTAGCTTTTCACCATTTCAATAATACTCAGATCCATCCTTATTTTGATCCAAAAATGATTGCCTCACGCCTACTGTTGGAATGTACCTGTAAATCGAATGCTGATCTTGACCAAGTCTTCACTAAGAATTAAAACAGTTAGAAATTTGCTTTGATGTTCCACAAGCAGTTCACATCACTAATTAGAACTTAGAATCCCTACAGTGCAGAAAGAGGCCATTCGGCCCATTGAGTCTGCACTGACTCTCTAACAGAATAACCTTTCCCAGGCCTTGTCCCCCATCCTATTCCTGGAACCCCATGTACTTATCCCTCGATTCCTTCCTTCGTACACCAAGGGCCAATTTACCATGGACTATCCACCTGCACATCCTTGAGTGTGGGAGGAAACCAGAGCACCCGGAGGAAACCCACGCAGACACGGGGAAAATGTGCAGATTCCGCACAGACAGTGACTCAAACAGGGAAACGAACCCAGGTCTCTGGAACTATGAGGCAGCAGTGCTAAACACTTTGTAACCATGCCAGCCCTATATCAGTAATACACCTCAGAGCACCAAAAGAGTATTGAATGAAATAGGTACTGTAAAATATATTTCAAAGTCCAATCTGAAACCCTGTGCAGACAAGGCAATGTAATACCAGCCTTCTACAGTCTGCATTGACTTTATAATTTGTCAACCAGTTTATTGGCAAAGGGATCTCAATGTCATTAAACTGACAACCACACCTTGGCAAGCTACAAGGAAAAGGTTGGTATTGTTCATAGCCAGCTTCAAGGATGTTCGCTCCCCAAGAAAGAAAATGCTGGAAAATCTCAACAGGTCTGGCAGCGTCTATAAGGAGAGAAAAGGGTTGGCGTTTTGAGTCCAAATGACTCTTTGTCAAAGCTAAAAGATATAGAAAGTGGGAGATATTTCTACTGCAGGGTGTGGGAATGAAAGATGAGTCATTGCCACAGAAGCAAGGGGAAAAGCTACTTCCCTACTGTCTGACTCAAAAGCCACATTCTAACGTGCCCAAGGAAGCCTTCAACATTGCACAGTCAGCCCAATGGGGGTAACTGAAATAAAATGGAAGCAATTTCTCTGCCTATATTTCTAATGAAGGGTAATTTAGCGCAATGGCTGTGTAGTTTTACTCTAATACTACCTTGTCAAATGATATTTCTTTAAATCAAATGGAAATATTAAACTAATGCAGGGTTTCACTTGATAAATTCTACATAAGGCCACAGAGGTCAGATAACAAACCTGACAAAAGTCCGACAAACACTTCATTAAGGGTGTTTTTCACTTAAAGCAAATACATTGAAGTGAAACAAAAGGCCCTTTAACAGC
Source organism: Sphyrna mokarran (assembly GCA_024679065.1). Lineage (NCBI taxonomy): Eukaryota > Metazoa > Chordata > Chondrichthyes > Carcharhiniformes > Carcharhinidae > Sphyrna > Sphyrna mokarran. Next base: position 15,068,103 of record JAGIQG010000009.1, read on the forward strand.
TCCATAATTGAAAAGTAGCATAAAAGTGAGCCTCACCTTGTTTTGCAATCGTTATGATGGCTCTATCCAGACAGTCGTGCAAAGTGCTATGGGGCCAAGCGTTTTAAAAATTTCAAACTAGCTTCAACTGTTGGAGAAACTTTTTTTTCCCTTTGATTTGTTTCAGAAGAACAAAAATGAAAGGGACAGTGATACATATTTTAAGTCCCATGAATTCACAATGGGGCTTCAGAATAAAGCGGTAAAAAAAACCTTTGAACTAAACAAAGGTCCATCACTGTGTACTTCATTTCACAAGTACCTTATAGAAGAGATGGTGCCAGACACGGGGACCAGATGGCTTTTGCCAATGCACCCTCACTGACATAACACAACTGCATCATTTCACAGTGTGCCCAATCTTCTGCTTGCCGTATCGCCGTCTCCTTTCCTTTTTTTTTGGATCAGTCTCTTTCTCCCATAGCTTTTAAAGTTTAGTATCCTATGAAAGCACCCTCTCATGGGTTCACATCTGCATGTCCCTTTGTACTAGCCCAAAGCGTGCAATCTGGCAAGCTGCATTTAGTTGATTAAAGTGGTACCACTGACAGTTACTTTGGGCACTTACGCAGCCCTTAGATTAAAGAGAAGGGAGCTTGCTTCTTTCGATTTATTGCAAAATTGCCATTTTCAAAAGGGTCAGCAGAAGACAAACAGGGGCCTTTAAGGTGTACGTTTCTTTTATAATAGACGCAATAGCAGGCTTTTAGTCCAAATGATTTCTAATTAGGCCTTTGTTCCGATAATGCAGCAGCGTTATTGCTGACACAGAATAAATACCCACTACTCTTTTCTAAAAGCTTCTCTAAAGCTCAGCAATGATCCGCAAATAAACATAATTTATCTTAGTGCCTTCTCTTCTAGCATCTAAACTGGTCTTGGATAAAGGGCCGCAGGAAAATTGCAACAATGTGCACAGGGCCACTTTGTGCTTGGCCTTTGTTCCACTGACGGTGCATCCACAGGAAATTCATTCCTCAGAAAATCAAATAAATTCCAAAATGTCAAAGAAAACTTTTTAAAACATAAAAATAAGACGCCTTCACTGCACAAAATCTTTGTCTGAGCTGAAACAGAGAGGAAGAAATGGTTGACGGGAATGAATTAAACCCATTGGAAGCTCGACTGTAAGTATTCATATAAATCATAGAAACCCTACAGTGCAAAAGGAGGGCCATTCAGCCCATTGAGTCTGCACCAGCAACAATCCCATCCAGGCCCCATCCTCATAACTCCACATATTTATCCTGCTAATCCCTTTATTTATACAATTTTTTGACTGTGGGAGGAAACCGGAGGAAACCCATGCAAACATGGGGAGAATGTGCAAACTCTGCAAAGACAGTGACCCAAGCCAGGAATTGAATCCAGGTTCCTGACGCTGTGAGGCAGTAGTGCTAACCACTGTGCCACTGTGCCACCCTGTTGTAGTCAGGCTTAGACTTAATGTGATTTTAATGAATTTATACTTTCAATAACCCAGAGTCAGTGAGTAGAAATAAAACATTAAAAAAGACAAAATAAGCTTTTAAGGCATAGAGCGAATGAAGGATTTGATATTAAAAGATATATGTTAACAGTAAGTGCATTTATAGGAACACTGGAACCAGTGTAGGTCATTCAGTCTGTTGAGCGTGTTCGAGTATCCAATAAATGGATTACCATTTTTTTTTATTTGTCCCTGAGATGTCAGCATCGCTGGTTACATAGGCATTATTGCCCATCTTTAATTGCCCTTAACTCCGTCTTGGTTTCTTTCCAAACAAAAACCAATCACCATCTGCAAACATGACCAGACCCTCCTGTTGCTGGTCATTTTAACACACTATAGAAAACTACCCGACTCAGGCCATCTATTATTTGTTTCAGGTTAACATTTAACACGCTGCTCACCTTTGTTCTGCTGTTTACACATCCTGATCTTTTAACATGGCGCTATTAGTACCCTTCTTAGCCATGATCACCACCTTGTTTTTTGGCCTGTGACAGCTTTGCCAATCTCTCCCTTGCCCCCACTTATTTTTGGCCCTCTGTGAAATGTCACAGCCATCGCCATCTCATGCCAATGGTATAACTCGCATCCTATTTTCCTTGTTCTGACGAAGGGTCATCCTAACTCAAAACCTTAACTCCCTTCTCTCTCCATGGATGCTGTCAGACCTGCTGAGACTTTCCAACATTTTCTGCTTTTGTTTCAAAAACCAATCGCCCTCAATTTTGATATTTCTAACTCAACTAGCCTTAGGGGTTTTTGCAGGGGGTGGGTGAGAGCTCCGGATTTTCACTATCTTTCGTATGGAGGAATATGTCCTGGCTTCACTCCTCCATGGTCTGGCCATTGATTTGAGGGGGATGTCCACCCCTTTGTTCCAGATTCCCCCACAAGATGAAATGGCTTCTTCCTGTCTATCCTATTAACTCTTTCAATCGCCCAAACACCCCAAGTAGAGTGAACCTTAATCTGATAAGACAAAGGAATTATAAATATTTCAAGAGTAGATCATTGGTAGTAAAACATTTTGGGAAGTCTTGAGAATGTAAGAAGGTAAATGCAAATGCTTCCTTTTGATGAAATAGTAATGTCTTTTTCGGTGCTGTACAATTTGCTCTGTATTTCTGCTACATTCCGTTTTTATTTCTGAAAGCTGATTGACAGAATTCCTCTTTATAACTCTGGTTCTGAACACAGTGTTGAAACAAAAAGTGCTGGAAGAACTCAGCAGGTCTGGCAATACCTGTGGAGAGAGAAGCAAGAGTTAATGTTTCGTATTGAATTTAGTCTATTTATTCAGTTACATTTTCCAGCTCATAGTTTAGGATATTTCCTCAGTTCAAAGATAAAATAAAAATGATAGTTCTTTCAATGATATACCTGTGCTACCATTTTTTTTATTCTCTCTCTCTTAATTAGTGGAATTTTACTGCCCTTCCTACTTCTGGCATTTTCCATTCCTAACACAGTTTCGGATGCTTGAACAGTTTGCTGGATTGTTTGAAATTCATTTATTAGTGTTACAAGTAGACTTACATTAACACTGTAATGAAGTTACTGTGGAAATCCCCTAGTTGCCACACCCTGACACCTACTCGGGTCCACTGACAGAGAACTCAGCACGGCCAATGCACCTAACCAGCGCATCGTTTGGATTGTGCAAGGAAATCAGAGCACCCTTAATTCTAACAGGACTAGATGTAGATGTAGGAAGGATGTTCCCGATGGTGGGAAAGTCCAGAACTAGGGGTCACTGTCTGAGGATTCAGGGTAGACCAAATGGGATGGAGGTGATATTTCTTCACCCAAAGAATGGTGAGTCTGAGAAATTCATTACCACAGGATGTGGTTGATGCCAAAACATTGAACAAGTTCAAGAGGCAGCTGGATATAACACTTGGGGCAAGTGGGAGGAAAAGTTATGGAGAGAAAGTGGGATTAAGCAATTGAGTTGGACGATCAGTCATGGCCGTAATGAATGGCGGCACAGATTCAAAAGGCTAAATGGCCTCCTCCTATGTTCTAGGTTTCTATGTTTCACCCAGAGGAAATCCATGCAGACAAGGGGAGAATGTGCAGACTCCACTCAGACAGTGATCCAAGCTGGGAATTGAACCCAGGTTCCTGGCGCAGTGAGGCAACAGTGCTAACCACTGTGCCAACCTAACTGTTTGGCCCCATCCCCGCCACATCGTGTCAGAAAAGTTCTGCCCTGTCTCTCTCTCTATCGTGACCACAATTCGGTTACGTTCACCTTAGTGATGGACAGGGATAGGCATGAAGCTGGGGGCTGTAGTTATAGCTGGGGGAAGGGTAATTATGAGGCCATCAGGAGAGAATTGGGGTGCGTAGATTGGACTAGGGAACTTCAGGGACTGGGAACATCTGGAATGTGGTGCTTATTCAAGGAGCAGCTGCTGAGAGTCCTTGATAAGTATGTCCCTGTCAGGCAGGGAGGAAATGGACGAGTAAGAGAGCCTTGGTGTACGAAAAGAGTTGATTTGCTGGTTAAGAAGAAAAAGGAGGGTTATGTCAGGATGAGGCTTGAAGGCTCAGGTAGTGCAATGGATAGCTATAGATTAGCTAGGAAGGAGGTAAAAAGTGAATTGAGGAGAGCTAAGAGGGGACACGAGAAGATGTTGGATGATAGGATTAAGGAGAATCCTAAAGCTTTCTTTCGATATGTTAAGAATAGAAGATTGGTTAGGGCAAGATTAGGGCCAGTCATAGACAGCAGTGGGAAGTTGTGCGTTGAGCCTGAAGAGATTGGTGAGGCACTGAATAAATATTTCTCTTCGGTATTCACGCAGAGTGCTGGAAATGTAGCTATGGAGAGCACTGAGGTACAGGGTTGCAAATTGGGAAGTATTGTAGTAGATAGGGAGGATGTGTTAGAAATTCTCGAGGGGTTGAAGTTGGATAAGTCCCCTGGGCCGGACGGGATTTACCCTAGGATTCTCTGGGAGGCAAGAGAGGAGATTGCAGAGCCTCTGGCTCTGATCTTCAGGTCCTCGTTGGTTACGGGTGTGGTTACGGAGGACTGGAGGATGGCGAATGTGGTCCCATTGTTTAAGAAGGGGAAGAGAGACCGTCCTGGGAATTATAGGCCAGTGAGTCTTACTTCTGTGGTGGGCAAGGTATTGGAGAGAATTATTAGGGATAGGATTTATAGTTATTTAGAGAGAAATGAATTGATTGGGGATAGTCAGCATGGTTTCGTGAAGGGTAGGTCATGCCTACTAACCTCATTGAGTTTTTTGAGAAAGTGACCAGAGAGGTGGATGGGGGTAAGGCGGTTGATGTAGTATATATGGACTTTAGTAAGGCTTTTGATAAGGTGGCCCATGGAAGACTTCTACAGAAAATGCAGATGTGTGGAATAGAGGGTGATTTAGCTAAGTGGATTAGAAATTGGCTGGCAGATAGAAGACAGAGGGTGGTGGTTGATGGGAGATATTCATCGTGGAGTTCGGTGACGAGTGGTGTGCCTCAGGGGTCTGTTTGGGGCCCCTGCTGTTTGTAATTTTTATAAATGATCTGGATGAGGGTATTGAGGGATGGATCAGTAAATTTGCAGATGATACTAAAGTTGGTGGTGTGGTATATAGTGAAGAGGGGTGTTTTAGTTTACAGAGTGACTTGGACAAGTTGCAGAGCTGGGCCGAGAGGTGGCAAATGGAGTTTAATGTGAAAAAGTGTGAGGTAATGCACTTTGGTAGGAACAATAAATGTGTGGAGTATAGGGCTAATGGTAGGGCTCTTAATAGTGTTGAGGAACAGAAGGATCTTGGTGTATGTGTCAATAGATCCCTGAAAGTAGGCAGTCAAGTGGATAAAGTTGTTAAGAAGGCATATGGAGTCTTAGCTTTTAGTGGTAGGGGGATTGAATTTCGGAGCCGCAGCATCATGTTGCAACTGTACAAAACTCTAGTGCGGCCGCACTTGGAGTATTGTGTGCAGTTCTGGTCGCCACATTATAAGAAAGATGTGGAGGCATGGAGAGGGTACAGAGGAGGTTTACCAGGATGTTGCCTGGTATGGAGGGCAGGTCCTATGAAGAGAGGTTGAAGGATTTGAGGTTGTTTCGTTAGAAAGGAGGCGGCTAAGAGGGGATCTTATTGAAGCATATAAGATGATTAGAGGTTTAGATAGGGTGGACAGTGATAGCCTTTTTCCTAGGATGGAGAAAGCTAGCACGATGGGACACAGCTTTAAATTAAGGGGTATGAGTTATAGGACGGATATCAGAGGTAGGTTCTTTACTCAAAGAGTGATTAGGGAGTGGAATGCCCTGCCTGCAGCTGTTGTAGATGCGCCAAGTTTGGTGGCGTTTAAGAGGTTAGTTGATAAGTATATGGATGAGAAAGGAATGGTTTAGTTAGGAGGGGCATTGCTTTTTATTTTGGTCGGCACAACATCGAAGGCCGAAGGGCCTGTTCTGTGCTGTATTGTTCTATGTTCTATGTTCTATCTCTCGTGCCTTTTATCCCCATCACTCTGGGTCAATGATGCCACTCTCACTGTACTCAAGGCAATGACAGAAATCATAAACTGTGATAGCGTGGCCCCTTTATGGGGGAAATGATCACATGTGGGTCACATGATCCTCCCAGGGCCTTTCGGAATGGAGCACGCAAACCTCAGCCTATCAGATGTTAAAGGGCAGTCCCGGGGTGTGAGCTGAGGAGCCAGTAGGACTGGGCCCGAGCATAGAACATAGAACATAGAACATTACAGCACAGAACAGGCCCTTCGGCCTTCGATGTTGTGCCGACCAAAATAAAAAGCAATGCCCCTCCAAACTAAACCAGTCCCTTCTCTTCCATATACTTATCAATTAACCTCTTAAACGCCACCAAACTTGGCGCATCTACAACAGCTGCAGGCAGGGCATTCCACTCCCAAATCACTCTTTGAGTAAAGAATGTTGTGAGCTTGTCTGTAAATAGTTACAATTAGCATGCAACAAATCACCATTGTGACTTAAGGTTTCCCTCACTGAAACACCTCACACAGCAGTATAAACACATTCTCATTTTCCTTTCTGCCATTTCAAATGGGTTCATCTTCCTGATGTGATGGGATATGTGTCAACACACATCATAATGCAGACTTTCTCCAAAGTTAGTATAATGCATGCACAGGATAGATAAACTACAAAACTGATGCATTTTACTTTAAAAAAAAATCAAAATACTGCAGTTGCTGAAGGTGTGAAGTGAAAACAGGATGTACTAGAAAGATGACATCAGACTCAAAATTGTTTCTCTCCCCATAGGGTTGACAATGTGGCACAGTGGTTAGTACTGCTGCCTCATGGGGTCCCAGGTTCAATTACCGGCTTGGGTCACTGTCTGTGCAGAGTCTGCACATTCTCCCAGTGTCTACATGGGTTTCCTCCAGATGCTCCAGTTTCCACCCACAGTCAGAAAGATGTGTTGGTTAGGTGCATTGTTCATGCTAAATTCTCTCTCAATGTACCCGAACAGGAGCCAGAGTGTGGTGACTAGGAGATTTTCACAGTAACTTCATTGCAGTGTTAATATAAGACTACTTATGACACTAATAAATAAGTAAACATGATGCTGCCAGACCTTTGAGCCTTTTCAGAAATTTCTGTTTTTAATTTGTGTCTCTGCCATCCGCAGTATTTTGCTTTTTTAAAAAAAATGACACATCCATCACACCAACATGTAAACTACCTCAAACAGCAGAAAGGAAAATAGGATTGAGCTTACGACTTCTGGCATAGCAGTGAGAGTGTGACAAAGATTGAGTGAGTTTAGGATTAGAGAAGGGAGGGAGAGACAGAACAAAAAAAAAGCAGTGATGCCACAAGACAACAGGTAGACCATAGATCAATAAGTATTATCTTTGTTGTTTCATCTTTAAGCAGAAGACATAGTGCGCATTCTCACCAGCCGTTCATGCCACTCTCCAGCTGCAGTGAGGCCGGAGAATTTGGTGGCCAACCAAGTCTCTGTTCAGCACAGCGGGATGGGAACATCCTGTTGGCATGAACACGGCAAGATTCTGGCTTTGCTGTAAATCATAAGCAGGGAAATAGATATTATTTCATTAGATCAATGGCTTAAACTTAATAAACAAGTTGGTTCATTAAGAGTGATGAATGATTATAGCACAGCAGACTATTCATTACATATTTAAAAGGGTTGCGGGTTACTTCAAGAGCGGATCACATGATTTGGTGGTGATGTCATTAGGATGTTGCCACAGGCTGCACATTGACTTTCAGTTTATACTTGGTGTCGTGCACTTTCAATAAAACCTGTAGTCTGTTATTTTGACTCTACAAGTGCAAACCGCAGCTTTTTTTTGTGCAAAAACCCACATCCCTAACATAGTTAGGATATTACATCAGCTCCATTTATCCATATCCAAAGGGCTTCCCTGCCCTTTCCCCATAGCCTTTCTTTTCTTTTCTGAAAATAATCTAATTCCCTCTCGGAACCCTCAATTGAATCCACCTCCACCACACTGTCAAGCAGTGCATTCCACTCGATGCACTAGAAACATTTCCCTCTTGTCACCATTGTTTCCTTTGCCAATCAACATAAAGGGAGTTCCAGTAAAATAGGAGTGACTTGATTCCATGCTCAACTGGTAGGCCAGCCCTGAACTGGATGACAGTTGGGAGAAACCAAATGAGCCTTCTGACAGCCAATAAAAGCCACCGAATCAATGACATTGCTAAAGTGCATTTTGTTATGTGCGAAACCAACTTGTCATTCTCATTATCCTATTAGATTGGATGCAATGTAATGCCCAACCCGCCACAGGTGTCGCAATGGCAGGAGGCCACCTATTTTGGCCAATGACAGGATCTTCTTTTTCCTAGGATGGAGAAAGCTAGCACGAGGGGACACAGCTTTAAATTAAGGGGTATGAGTTATAGGACGGATATCAGAGGTAGGTTCTTTACTCAAAGAGTGATTAGGGAGTGGAATGCCCTGCCTGCAGCTGTTGTAGATGCGCCAAGTTTGGTGGCGTTTAAGAGGTTAATTGATAAGTATATGGAAGAGAAGGGAATGGTTTAGTTTGGAGGGGCATTGCTTTTTATTTTGGTCGGCACAACATCGAAGGCCGAAGGGCCTGTTCTGTGCTGTAATGTTCTATGTTCTATGTTCTATGTTCTGGTCCCGCCATGGTCAATGGGGTTTCTTGTTGAAAATACCCATTTCTGAGAAACTGTGACAAGAGTGCACTGTTGCATGACGGGAAGATACCATAACTGTGAACTGTCAGAACATTTTGGCTGTTGTGACAGAAACCATATCAAAAGGCACAATAAGTTTTTGCAACTGCAGTTGATTCTCAGAAGAAAGGAATAGCTAACGTGCTGAAACTCAGTCAAGCATTACTAATGGCCACAGCTATCCGAATTATGGACAACTCTCTGGCAAGGAATGAACAGATGCTTGTTCCAGTTTCAAAATTCAGTAGCTTTTAAATCAAGGTAGGGGAGCCATTGCTTAGATAGTTTTTTTCAAGCATCAAAAATAATTTTTTTATTAGCCAGTGGTTAGTACTGCTGCCTCACAGTGCCAGAGACAACGATTCAATTTTGGGTTTGGGTCACCATCTGTGTGGAGTTTGCACATTCTCCCCGTGTCTTCATGGGTTTTCTCCAGGTGTTCCAGTTTCCTCCCACAGTCTAAAGACATGTGGGTTAGTTTGATTGGCCATGCTTAATTGAGCCTAGTGTCAGGTGGATTAGTAGAGTAAATATGTGAGGTTATAGGAATAGGGGCTGGGTGGAATTGTGGTTAGTGCAGGCTCGATGGGCCGAATGGCCTCCTTCTGTACTGTAGGGATTCTATGAAGAGATGAACAGCACATCTGGCAGGCTATGTGGATGCATTTTTCACTGCATCGTGGTACCCTTTCAATTGAAAAGACTTTATAATGCATGTAAACAAACACACAAATCTAGTTATCTTCCCTTAAAAGGAACAATTCCTGAATCACTGCATTAAAAACACATCCACATTACAACACAGCACCTAATATGAGACTGTATTAAAACATATCCCATTACAATGCGGTGCCTAATGACACTGCACCAAAAATGCACCTCATAACAATTGCATTGCATTACAAATTCCCATTACGATGCAGCACCTAATAATGACACTGCTTTAAAAACACATCCTATTACAATACAGCAAGCAAATAATAACACTGAATTAAAATCACTTCCACATTACAATGCAGCAACAAATAATACATCCACATTACAATGCAGTGTCAAATAATAACACTGCATTAAAAAAACCATTACATTTAAACACCTAATAATAACACTGTATTGAAGATACATTCACATTACAAAAAGGAGAGAAGTAAATGGTGCAGGTTTGGGAGTGCACAGGGAGATCAGATTTCCACAAAAAGGTAGGATATCAGGTGGAATTTCTCAGCTCTGACTGTCAGGCATCACCACGTGAGGGTGGGGTGAGGTTTGGTGTGCCAGAAGATCCCAGTCTGGGTGTGGCCATTCAACACTTTAATTCACTCTGATATCTGACTAACATTCAGCCCAAGGGCTCAATAGCTTACAAACTGTAGCGTTCCTACCTAAATAGACTGAAATATAGACCATATCCTTGAGAATATGCATCATTGTAAATAAGGGTTTAAAAATGTCAACCCTAAATACAGAAAATAAAGCCGAAACTTTACTAAGGCTGGAGTACAGTTAAGAACATAAGAACTAGGAGCAGGATTAGGCCATGTGACTCCTCAAGCTTAGTACTACCATGCCCCCATTAAACAATGGTTGGAATTTTCTGGCCATTCAGGCCGGAAGATACCCTAGTTCCACGAATGGCACACCCCCCTGTTCCATGTTTCCCAGCGGCATTGGCTGGCTTCAATGGCAATTCCCATTGACACCGGCAGGACCAGAGGTTCCCACTGCCGGCAAACAACATGCCACCTCCCACCACTAAGAAACACATTGGAGTGGCCAGAGAATCTCACCGAAGGTCTTTAACATAATAATAATAATAATTCCTGCTCCAAATTCAAATACTCCTATATTTGTAGGAGCTTTTATCGAATCATAGAACCCATAAACTGCAGAAAAAAGCCACTTGGCCCATCAAGTCTGCACTGACAACAATCCCACCCAGGTCCCTATCCCTGTAACCCCCATGTATTTACCCTGCTAATCCCTGTGCTACTAAGGGTCAATTTAGCTTACTGTACTGTCTGGAGACAATATACATTTCTTTGACCTGGGCTTAATGCTCCTTCCACTCACATTGTTGCCCCCTTTAAGACTTGAATAGCAGATCAGGTGTAAAGATTCGCATTCTAATCAGTAAAACTGTAAACTGTCTGTGCTGTTATATGTGTTGTCTGAGGCCAGAACTCTCCATTCACCTGACAAAGGGGCAAACCCCAAAAGCTTATTTACTATCAAATAAATCAGTTGGACTTAAACTTGGAGTTGTCAGACTTCTTACTGTGTTTACCCCAGTCCAACGCCGGCATCTCCACCTCAATTTAGTTGGCCAGTGCATCTAACCTGCACACTTTGCACTATGGGAGGAAACCAGAGTACAAAGAACAAAGAACAAAACAGCATGGGAAACAGGCTCTTCGGCCCAACGAGCCTGCGCCGCCACCCCGATGTTCCCATCTCTACCCGTGACCCTGTCTATGTCTATAGATCTCTGGATTAAAAACCAAATTTGAGACAATTTAGGGAGAATTTGTTTTGCCAATTAGCATAAGAGCACATCTTTGGGATGTGGGAGGAAACCGGAGCACCTGGAGAAAACCCACGCAAGCACGGGGAGAATGCGCAAACTCCCACAGACACAGGCCCAAATCCATGTATCTGCACAGCACAGCAATAGTCCCTGAACTGTCATGTTGCCCATCAAATGGTCCAGGTCAAGCGTACACTAACAACATGAAGCACTAGGATACTCTCGAAAAAAAATCCAAGAGCAAGTACCCGAAGGAAACCCACGTAGGCACGGGGAGAACATGCAAACTTCACACAGACGCAATCCGAGGCTGAAATTGAATTTGGGTTCCTGATGCTATGATGCAGCAGTGCTAACCACTGTGGGACCCTTTCAAGGCCATTGTCCTGCACTATCCCCATACGCTATTATATTTTTAACATGTAGAAACATATCAGTGACTACTAAAAGGCAGTGGGTAGAAGCATCAGAAAAAAGTTGCACGTGGAAAGTGGTTTGAGGCTATCTAACTAGTCGCAGGAACACTTAGGTGTCAAGAAACAACTTATTAGATTGAGAAATTGCAGTGCCCGGAATTACAGCAAGGTAATGTAAAAAGGAAAGATTGCAAATGCTGGAAATCTGAAATAAAAGGGGACATACACAACGTGTCAGTCAATATCTGTAAGAAAAAAACGACAGCATAATGCGGTTTTAGTTTTTTACCCTTCACACGAAAAATGTCATAACTTGTCTTTTCAAATTACAGTTGAAACCTTCCAAACTACCATCAAGCCCACAAAACGCTGCAGTATTTTAAGCCTTTTATACAGGAACATATGCTGCAGACAGTGGAATTTTTGCAATGATTTGTCTTCAGTCAGCTCCTCTGGAAGTCAAGTTGACAGCAACGTGCAATGAAGATTGAAGAAGTAGCTGTTGTTGGCTAATTCATGGGCCAAGCGGTGTGACAGTGATGAGTACAAATACCAGACAAATCGCGAAGCTAATCGGAATTTGATCCAGTGAATCAGAGCAAGTACAAAGTTTCATTTTGCTATTTTTAGATTTGGGTATATTAAAGTGCTGAAATTCGGCTTCGCTTTTTCTTTTCGAAGAAACGCCTCCAATAGCAAATGCCGAAGATCAGATCTAGGGGTTGTGATGGTCTAGTGGTATCAATCGCTAATTGTCGGTCCAGAAACTGTGCTAATGTTCCCGGTTCGAATCCTGTCACGGCAGATGGTGGAATTTGAATTCAATTAAAAAAACCTGGAATTAAGAATCAATTGACAACCATTGTCGGAAAAAAATCCATCTTGTTCACTAATATCTCGTCGGGAAATAAATCTGCCGTCCTTACGTCATCATTTGACTCCAGAGCCACAGCAATGTGGCTGACTCTCAACCGCCACTCAGTTGTGTCCATTGCTCAAGAAAACACCTTCTCAAGGACAATTAGGGATGGGCAATAAATATTAGCCAGCCAACAACACCCCTGTCCCACAAATAAATAAAAAAGTCACATTTCTGACCATATCTCATGCCAAAACACATTTCAAAATTTAGTAGTTTAGCAGAGGAATCTGGATTACCTCAAATGATGACTTGCTGATCTTTCCCTCTCTATCTTCATAGATTATAGAAACCCTACAGTACAGAAAGAGGCCATTCGGCCCATTGAGTCTGCACTGACCACAATTCCACCCAGGCCCTACCCCCATATCCTTACATATTTTACCAATAACCCCTCTAACCTAAGTATCCCTGGACACTAAAAGGCAATTTCTTAGCATCTTTGGATTGTGGGAGGAAACCGGAGTACCTGGCAGAAACCCATGCAGACATGAGGAGAATGTGCAATCTCCACACAGACTGTGACTCAAGCCAGGAATTGAACCCAGGTCCCTGGAGCTGTGAAGCAGCAGTGCTAACCAGTGTGCTACCATGATGCCCTAACTTACTCCATGGAAAGTCAGAATCACTAGGTGGGATTCTCCAGACGCGTTCATTTAAAAACCAGGGAATACCATCCAATTTCAAAGGAAGTGACACAGTGGTTAGAACTACTGGCTCACAGCACCAGGGTCCCTGGTTCGAATCCTAGTTTGGGGTCACTAGCTGAGTGGAGTTTGCATGTTATCCCAGTATTTGTGGGGTTTTCTCTGAGTACTTCAATTTCCTCACACAGTCTAAAGATGGGCAGGTTAGATGGATTGGCCATACTAAATTGCCCCTTAGTGTCAGGGAGATTAGCTAGGATAAATGCATGGGGTTATGGGAATTCTTACCCACTAGAATGTTTACACAGGAAGGACTACACCCCATGCCGACGCTATGGTTAAAAAAGCCCACCAATGCCTTTACTTTCTCAGAAGTCTAAGAAAATTTGGCATGTCCACCACGCCTCTCATCAATTTTTACAGATGCACTATAGCGTGTATTCTTTCTGGGGTTGTATCGCAGCTTAGTATGGCTCCTGCTCTGTCCATGACTGCAAATAAAAGGTTGTGAATGAAGCCGTCCATCACTCAAACCAGCCTCCCTCCATTGACTCCACCTACACTTCTCAGAAAAACAACCAGCATAATCAAGAACCCCACACATTTCAGACATTCTCTCTTCCACCCTTTTTTGTTGGGAAAAAGAGACCAATGTCTGAGGTTATATACCAACTGACTTAAGAACAGCTTCTTCCTTGCTGCTGTCAGACTTTTGAACAAACCTATCTTACATTAAGTTGATCTTTCTCTATACCTTAGCTATGACTGTAACGTTACGTTCTGCACCCGCTCCTTCCCTTCTCTATGAATGGTATCCTTCGACTGTACAGCGCGCAAGAAACTTTTCACTCTGTCCCAATACTTGTGACATTAATAAATCAAATCCAATGATTGGCCATGATCAAAATGAATGGCAGTGCCAGGTCAAAGGAACAAGTGACCCACTCCTACTTTTGTCTTCTCTGTTTCTAAGTTACCACTGTTTCCATGGTAAGGACTACATGCAAAAACAATCTTTCTTATTAAATTGCATTCTAAGATGCAATCTGACTGTGTTGGTCCATTACACTTGGTGATGTGCAAATACGTTTGCGCTGAACATCAAATTTTTTTCAAACTTAAATTTTGGCTCAAATTGCGTCCTGATCACCAATGGCTCCAGAGGCAGAATCTCTTAACGTACCATATTTGTACAGCTAAATGCTACTTGTAATTGAGGCTACATACTCAAACTGTGCAGTTACACCAATTATATTTAATTCTCTTTTATCTCGTGATAGACTCTGCAATATAGGGAGTCAAGTTGCCTGCGAGTCTTGAGAGATGGGAGTCAGTTTGGGAGTGAGGGGAGCAGAAATTCCTCCCCTACCGAATAAGTAGTTTTAATTAAATCGGATAAAAGATGCAAGACGTTTTTTTTTTAGCTGTGGCCACGTGTGAATTTATTACACAAGAGAAAGAGACTCACCAACATGATCAATGATGGGAAGACGAAAAACCCCTTTTCAAAAGGAGCCCGACAAATAAACAGTACAGCATGATCAGGAGCAATTATTCTTTTCAAAGCTCCATTTGACAAGAGTAAATCTCAGTTCAACAATCACTTCAGACTCCAAAGCAAGTAATCAGAAAGGCTGTTAAAAAAAACCTGAAGGAATAATTGCACAGTAATATCACATGAGTGGCACACCTCTTGATCAATTTTGACGGCATCTAATGTCAAATCTAAAACACTACAGAAACAAGTACTTCAGAAGTGAAGAACAGATAGACTCAAGGATAGGAGAGGTGGCTGCAATCCGTAGCAGTAAAGCCAGCAAAAGGCACAGCACCAATTTAAACGAGGGTTTTCGGACACTTAAATCACTCTCCCCAGGACTCAGAGAAGATAAAAAGCACACCAATATCCCGGAACCCTTCAGCAACAACAAGCCAAACATTAATGATATTCTGAGGCTTCACAGAGCAGAAATGCCAGTGGCAGGCTAACTGCTCATTCATGAAGGCCCAAATGCAAAGGGCATCCATTCAAAACAGGGAACAATTAAAAAAAACCGCCTTTTAATAGCATTAACTGACAATTTGCTGTCCAAATAATCTTTTAAAGTTTATTTATTAGTGTCACAAGTAGGCTTACATTAACACTGCAATGAAATTACTGTGAAAATTACCACACTAGTTACCACACTCGGGTGCCTGTTTGGGTACACTGAGGGAGAATTTAGCACAGCCAATGCACTATAACCCAGTCTTTTGGACTGTGGGAGGAAACCCACGTAGACACGAGGTGAACATGCAGATTCTGCACAGACAGTGACCCAAGCCGGGAATCGAACCCGGATCCTAGCACTGTGAGGCACAGAAGTGCTAACTTCTGTGCTACCGTAAAGGCAAGGTGACTGGTGCTTGCTTTTATTTATGTACAAATGCCACAGTCATTTCAAGTGAGGACAAATTTATTTATTTTTTTCTTTTCGCGGGAGGTGGGTATCACCAGCAAAGCCAATGTTTGTTGCCCACCCCTAATTGCCACACCATTTCAGCGTGCAGTTAAGAGTCAGCCACATTGTGCAGATAAATGCGGAAACATGGCAGCTGATATCTGTGATGCACCTCTCCACTGTTAGCTCCGCAAAAACGGCATCTTATTGCCTGCTTTGTTATTGAGATGAGTTGAAAGGTGTGAAGTTGCTGTGTTTTGCAGGGTAGAAATGAACTAACTCACCACAGAATGTGAAACCTTGCCCATTCCAGCCTGAGTGCTCTTCTAATGATGTGTATTAATTATTGTCACTCAACATCCCTTGCGCTGAAAAGAAACTACGAAAAGTCTTATTCTGTCGCGTTTTAATTGCGTTTGATGATTTTCTATGTGTTTTTGAAACATACTTCTTTGTTGTAATCTTCTTTTTCCACCTCTTTGCTTCTTGTGCTTGATTTGGTATTGAGTACATTTCCTTCTCAATCCTCAATTTCATAATCCTGTGACCTGATTATTTAGCAGGTACACAGTTGTTCACCCCGTCCACTCAGATTCGCAGCTTCCCTGGCATTATCCATTTGTGCTGCAAAATCATCTTAACAGGCAAAAGGCAAGTTTAACTAATTACAGTCATTGATAGATTCATTCCTACAGTCAATAATGGGTCAGATTCAATGGACGGAACCCTCCAACTGCCCCTACAGCTGGGATTCTCCAGTCCCACTGTGGTAAACAGAGATTTAACTGAACGCCAAATTCTCCCTTCCTGCTGGCATCCGAGGCCAGAGAATTTCAACCACTAAGTGTAAACTCAAATGTATAAATCATGGGAATTGCAATCCCTTCTGTCAATGGTTTCGATCAAATTGGTTTGTACATTTCAATCTGTAGTTCCACAGAACCAAAGAAAAGCAGAAAGAGACCATTCAGCCCATCATCTCTGCGCCACTCAAGAGAGAAAAAGGAAATAACTGTTCGCTTTAATCTCAGCGCCTGGTCCATAGCCTTGCAGGTCACAGCATTTCAAATGCCAATCCAGGTACATTTTAAATGTGTTGAGTGTTTCTGCCTCTCTGAGAAAAGATTTTTCTTCCAATCCTTGGACCAATCACATTAAATTTAGCCCCCCATTCCCCTACACCCCCTCCCCAGTAATTGACTCCTCTGCCAGGGGAAATAAGTCTTTCCTGTCTACCCTATCTGAGCCCCTCAATTTTGTCCACCTCACTTAGGTTAGCCTCCTAACACTGACCTATCTTATTTCTCCTCATGACTGCAATTTTCAAGGCTGGCAACACTCTTGTAAATCTCTCCTGCACTTTTTCCAGAGCAATTATGTCCTTCTTGTAATCTAATGACTTGAACGGTGCACAAATCTGCTTCAAGAAGACCACCATCATTCTGGTACCAAAGAAAAACCGGGCAGTGTGCCTTAATGACTATCATCCGGTGGCTTTGACATCCATCATTATGAAGTGCTTCAAAAAGTTAGTCATGGCACGAATCAATTCCAGCCTCCTAGATTGCCTGGATCCGTTACAGTTCACCGACAGACACAACAGGTCCACACAGATGCCACGTCCATGGCCCTGTGCTCAATCCTGGAACACCTAGATAACAATGTATCGACCATAGCTCAGCCTTCAACACCATTGTTCTTACATAACATCTCTAAATTCCATGGCCTGGGGCTGAGCTCTTCCCTCTGTGTCTGGATACTTAACTTCCCAACCCACAGATCGCAATCAGTAAGGATAGGCAACAACACCTCCTCCACGTGCATCTTCAGCACCGGTGCCCCACAGGCTGTGTTCACAGTCCCCTACTATATTCTTTATACACAACTGTGCAGCCAAATTCCCCTCCAATTTTATTTTCAAGTTTGCTGATGACACAACCAGCAGATCACAATGATGAGACAGAGCGCAAGAATGAGATAGAGAATCTAGTGCCAAAACAGAAAATTCTGGAAAATCTCAGCACGTCTAGCAGCATCTGTAAGGAGAGAAAAAAGTTGATGTTTCGAGTCCAAACGACTTTTTGTCAAAGCTAAAAGGCATAGGAAATGGAAAATATTATACTGTAAGGAAATGGAAAATATTATACAGTAAGGTAAGGGAATGAAAGCTGAGTCATTGACTCAAAAGCAAGGGAAAGGCTGCTAATGGCAGTCCATAGAGAGAAAGGAAGGGGTGAGCTGAAATCAGAGGGTAAACTGTGACAGGTGAGTGGGAGAGAAATAAAATTGAGAAAAAAGAGAGGAAGGGAGACAAAAGTTAAGGAAATGGGGGAAAGAGTTTCTCAGTCATTTGGTGATTCGCACTTTCCATTCTCTCTGTGGGCTGCCATTAGCAATCTTTTCCCCTTGTTTTTCTATCAATAACTCATCTTTCATTCCCTCATTCTGCAGCACAAATATCTCCCACCTTCTTTGCCTTTTAGCTTTGACAAAGAGTTGCCTGGACTTGAAACATCAGTTCCTTTCCCTCCTTACAGACGCTGCCAGACCTGCTGAGATTTTCCAGCATTTTCTCTTTTGGTTTTAGATTCCAGCATCCGCAGTAATTTGCTTTTATAGGGAAGCTGGTGAACAGGTGTGATGACAATCATCTCTCTCTCAATATCAACAAAACAGAGAAGATTGTCATCGACTTCAGGAAGCGTAGCAGAAAATATGCTCCTCTCAACATCAGTGGGGACAAAGTAGAAAGGGTCGAGAACTTCAAGTTTCTAGGTGTTCAGATCACCAACAACATGTCTGATCCCCCCATGCTGACACTATAGTTAAGAAAGCCCACCAACTTTCTCAGAAGAGGAAGGAAATTTGGTATGTCAGCTACGACTCTCACCAACTTTTACAGATGCGCCATAGAAAGTATTCCTTCTGGTAGTATCACAACTTGGTATGGCTCCTACTCTGCCTAAGAGTGCAAGGACCTACAAAAGGTCATGAATGAAGCCCAATCCATCACATAAACCAGCCTGCTACCATTGACACCATCTACAGTTCCTGCTGCCTCAGAGAAGCAGCCAGCATAATTAAGGATTGCATCCTGAACATTCCTTCTTCCACCTGGGAAAAAGAAAGAAAAGTCTGAGGACACATACCAATGGACTCAAGAATAGCTTCTTCTCTGCTACCATCAGACTTTTGAATGCATTGAATTGACCTTTCTCTACACCCTAGCTATCTCTATAACACTACATTCTGCACTCTCTCCTTTCCTCCTCTATGGACAGTATGCTTTGTCTGTATAGTGTGCAAGAAACAATACTTTTCACTGTATGTTAATATATAATCAAATTTCCAATGTTTTATACAAGTCAAGCATTACAACCTTAATGTAACAACATTACAATTCCTTACTCAATAAGGGGAAAGCTTTCCATATGCTTTCTTGACTACTTTGTCCACCTGTTCTGCCACTTTCAAGGACCTGTGGACATGCACCCCAAGGCCCCTCACTTCCTCAACCCCTCTCAATATCTTTCCATTTATTGAGTATTGTCTTGCTTTGCCTGTTCTCCCTAAATGCGATACTTCCATTTTCCAGACTGAATTTCATTTGTCACTTCTCTGTTCACTCAACCACACCTTTGGTATCATTTCTCAATCATGCCTCCCACATTTAAGTCCAAATAATACAACAGACAGGCAAGTACTTCTGCCTCACAGTGTCAGGGACGCAGGTTTGATTCCAGCCTTTAGGTGACTGTTTATGTGGAGTTTGCACATTCTCCCAGTGTCTACATGCGTTTCCTCCAGATGGTCCAGTTCCCTCTCACAGTCCAAAAATGTGCCGGTTAGGTGGATTGGCCATAGTAAATGCATAGGGATTGCATAGGCTAAGATGCTCTTTCAGAGAGTCAATGTAGATGCGATGAGCTTAAAGGCCTTCTTCTGCACTGTAGGGATTCTTTGGATATCCAGGGCTCCAACAACAATTCTATCCTAACAAGAAGGATCTAAAATAAATTATTTGAGAAGATAAATAAAATCCTATTCAAATTGCACGACTTATCATGATTCTATTGGAATATTATTCTGTGACTGCATCAATGTTTCCATAGCACTGTTAGCGATTGGCCTTGATCATAGATTTGAGGATGAATGTGAATAAAACACTTCAATAGAAACATCAGCAATTTCTGTTGCTAAAATTCCCAGAGCTCCAAAATGATGGAGGGTTTTCCACAGTGGGTAATGCAAGGAGAACTACCAGCAGTATCAATATACCGGAGTCCCTGCATCACTACGGGGATTAGCGACAAGGAGGGCGAAGAGCAATATAGTCCCTGAGCAGGGAACATCTCAAGGGGCTTTCCAATAATTCCACAAGCAGCAATCCAGCACATCGAGGCATTCTCCAGACGAGATGTGACTGCTGCAGAAGCTTGTCTAGAATGAAAGTAGAGCAATGCATAAGAACATAAGAAATAGGAGTAGAAGTAGGCCATCCAGCCCCTCGAACCTGCCCTGCCATTCAATAAGATCATGGCTGATCTGTAGTGGTTAAGTACCATTTTCCCACTTTCTCCCCGTAACCCTTAATTCTCTTGTCAATCAAAAACCTATCCACTCTTGACTTGAACATGTTCAGCGAGGAAGCCTCCACCACCTCATCAGGAAGAGAATTCCAAAGATTCACCACTCTTCGCGTGAAGAAGCTCCTCCACAACTCTGATCTGAACCACCCCCCCACAATCTTGAGGCTGTGCCCTCTAGTCCTGTTATCTTTGCTAAGCGGGAAGAGTCTCTCAACCTCTACCCTATCCATCCCCTTCATTATCTTATACATCTCTATAAGATCTCCTCTCAGCCTTCTAAACTCCAAAGAGTACAAACCTAGCCTATTCAGTCTCTCCTCATAATCCAACGCCCTCATCTCCGGTATCAGCCTAGTGAACCTTCTCTGCACCCCCTCCAAGGCCAATATATCCTTCCACGAATGCAGCGACCAAAACTGCACACAGCACTCCAGCTGCGGCCTCATCAGCACCCTATACAGCTGCAACAGAACCTCCTTACTTTTATATTCTATCCCCCTAGCTATAAAGGCCAACATTGCGTTCACCTTCTTAATCACCTGCTGCATCTGCATACTGTGTTTTTGCGATTCGTGCACAAGGACCCCCAGGTCTCTCTGCACCATCGCATGCTGCAGCTTTTCTCTATTTAAATAGTAATCCTTCCTACCATTATTCCTACCAAAGTGGATAACCTCATACTTGCTAACATTATATTCTATCTGGCAGGTCCTCGACCACTCACTCAACCTATCCAGATCCCTCTCCACACAATTTGCTTTTCCACTCATCTTCGTGTCATCATCAAATTTCGTCACCTTGCACTCTGCCCCTTCCTCCAGATCATCTATGTAAATGGTAAATAGTTGAAGCCTCAGCGCTGATCCCTGGGGCACTCCACTAGTCAGTGCCAATCAGAATAGCACCCATTCATACCTACCCTCTGCTTTCTATTAGACAACCAATCCTCTATCCAGTCTAACACCCTACCCTCCGACTCCCTGCACCTTAACCTTCTGCAGCAATCTTTTGTGAGGCACCTTATCAAATGCTTTTTGGAAATCCAAAAACACCACATCCACCGGTTCCCCTCCATCTACCGCACTAGTCACTTCCTCATAGAACTCCAATAAATTCATCAAGAATGACTTCCCCTTAACGAATCAGTGCTGTGTCTGCCTGATCAAACAGTTCATATCCAGGTTATTTCTGCTTTGACGACAGACTCAAGCATTTTTCCGACTACAGACGTTAAACTAACTGGCCTATAATTCCCTGTCTTCTGTCTGCTACCTTTTTTAAACAGTGGCGTAACATTAGCCGTTTTCCAATCTTCCGGCACTTTCCCGGAGTCCAGCGAGTTCTGAAAGATAATTACCAGGGCATCCATTATTACCTCTGCCATTTCCTTGAGGACCCTGGGATGCATTCCATCCGGTCCCGAGGACTTATCTGCCCTCAGCCCCATTAGTCTATCAAGCACCACCTCTCAAGTGACTGTAATCTCATCAAGGACCTCATCTCCTACCACCCTTCTGTCCTTAATTTCGGGCAAGCTATTTACGTCCTCCTCCGTAAAGACCGACACAAAAAACTTATTCAAGGTCTCTGCCATATCCCTATCATCCACCATTACACCACCCCTCTCATCCTCCAAGGGTCCTACATTAACTCTGGCCATCCTCCTATTCCTTATATATTTATAAAAACTTTTACTGTCCTTTTTGATGTTTTGAGCTACTTTAGCCTCATATTCTATCTTTCCTTTTTTAATCATCTTTTTAGTCACTCTTTGCTGTTGTTTGAAATTTTCCCAATCCTCCAATCACCCACTACTTTTAGCTGTTCTGAATGCCTCAGCTTTAGATTTAATACTCTCCTTAATTTCCTTGGAGAACCACAGCTGATTTTCCCTTCTTCTACAATCCTTCTTCACCATCGGAATATATTTATGCTGAGTACCAAAAAAGATCTCTTTAAAAATCCCCCACTGTTCCTCAGCCGTCCTACCAACCAGCGCACTCCTCCAATCCACAGTCGCCAATTCCTCTCTCATTCTATCATAGTCCCCTCTGTTCAAACATGGTACACAAGTCCGGGATGCTACTACCTCATCCTCCATCTGCATTATAAATTCTATGATCACTCGTCCCTAGAGGATCCCTCACATGAATATCCTAATTCTACCTACCTCATTACGTAGTACCAGTTCCGAGATAACACACTCTCTCGTCGGTTCTGTAACATACTGTTCAAGGAACCCATCTCGACAGCATTCCAAAAACTCTTCCTCCAGCCCACCGTGTCCTACTTGCGTCGCCCAGTCAATATGCAAATGCACCACCAACTACCTCCAAACTTCCAGTTAGCAACCACAAACCATTAAAATGTAAATTAAAAGTGGAACTAGATAATCCTTACTGCTGCTGCAGTCCATGAAAAACACTCCAATTGAATGGTCCCAGTGGAAGTGGGCAGGTTCACTGTAACGTGTGCATATGACACAAAAAGACTTTGGTAAGGGTTCAGTAGTTCAAAGTTGTTATAGTGCGAGATATCGTAGACCATAGAACAGTACAGCTCAGGAACAGGCCCTTCAGCTCACAATGTTGTGCTGAATTGAATGCCAAATTGAACTAATCCCTTCTGCCTGCTCTTGGTCCATATTCACTTAATCCCTGCAAAAATGATGGCACAGTGGTAGCATTGCTGCCTGACAGCATCAGGTATCTGGGTTCAATTCCCAGCTCGGCCACTGTGTGCACACTTTCCCTGTGTCTACATGGGCTTTCTTCTGGTGCCCTGGTTTCCTCCCACAGTCTGAAAGACATGCTGGTTAGGTGCTTTAACCTGAATAGCTGCCAGAGTGTGACGACTCAAGGAATTTCACGTTATCTTTGTTGCAGTGTTATTATAAGCCTTACTTGTGACTAATAAATAAACTTTACTTTATTCATGTGGTTATCTAAAAGCCTTTTAACGGCCCTATCATATCTGCCTGCATCACCATCCCTAACAGTGCATCCCATACACCTTTGTAAAAAATTTGCCCTTCATATCTCTTTTGAACTATTCTCCTTTCTCCTTAAGTGCATACCCCCTTGTATTAGACACTTCAATTATGGGAAAGGGATTTTGTCAACCCTATCTCTGCCTCTCATTACTTTGTAGACTTCTATCAGGTCTCCTCTCAGCCTTCACCGCTCCAGAGAAAACAACCCTTTTTTTTCCCAGCCTCACCTCATAGCTCATGCTCTCTAATCCAGGCAGCATCCTGGTAAACTTCTGCTGCGACCTTTCCAAATTCTCCACATCCTTTCTGTAATGCGAACATAATACCCAAAGTGTGGCCTAACCAAAGTTTTCTAAAGCTGTAATATGACATTCTGACTCTTTTATTCAATGTCCCGACAAATATAAGCAAGCGTGCCATATACGTTCTTTACCATCCTATGTACTTGTATGGCCACTTTCATCATCACGATGAGGAAGCCTTGAAGCACAGTGATGATTTATTGAAGGAAAAATAAAACTACAGACAAACAAGCTCAATGCAAGTTCCATTCCACCAATAGCCGGGCTCATGCTAAAGGTTTCTCTCCCACCAGGACCCACGCCCTAACATCCAATAGGTGACAGTTCATGCCCTCCTGATAAGGTACGGGATCCACCTGGGCCTAAGAGGCCACACTACCACAAAAACCTTACTTGAGGATCCACATGCTACATTGAAGATATGTAGCCAGTAAAATAAATCTTGGATCATTTGTGCGCCTTCATTGAGGGAATTTGAGAGATGGGAACATAAATGGGCCATTTGAGTCCTCAAGCCTGTTCTGCAATGGTGAATTGGCCTTTCACTTTCAAAGTAGATCTTTCCACCTCAAGTTAAGCAAATGTCCATTTTCAAAGTATCTTGGATAAAAGAACCTCAGTAAGTTTTGTTGTATTAACACCTGAGTGGAAGCATTATCAAGTTCCCCTGCAGCTAACCATCCAAACATTTGGCCAAGTGACTAAACAAGTCTCACACAAGAGCTGGTCAAAGGGATGGCATGGTGGCACTGTGGTTAACACTGTTACATCACAGCGCCAGGGACCCGGGTTTGATTCCCGGTTTGGATCACTGTCTGTGTGGAGTTTGCACGTTCTCCCCATGTCTGCGTGGGTTTCCTCTGGGTGCTCCAGTTTCCTCCCACAGTCCAAAAGATATGCTAGTTTGATGCATTGGCCATGCTAAATTATCCCTCAGTGTACCCGAATAGGTGTCAGAGTGTGGCAACTAGGGGATTTTCACAGTAACTTCATTGCAGTGTTAATGTAACGTACTTGTGACACTAATAAATAAACTTAAAAAAATGTCTTTGCTAAAAGAAAACTGAGCACCAATTGGACAATACAGTAAATAAGGTCTTACAGTGAGATCTGAGATGAGGTGCAGCTCCACAGGGCAGAATTTTCAGTTCTGAAGTCTATGTTCGGTGGCGGACAGGGAAATCTGAGACATTTCCCACAATCTTCCATTCAGCTCATTTGTTTTGCTAGGAGCTCGGCCAATCAGGTGATAAGATGGGCAGTAAGTCACTGGCACACTATCACCTCACGGGGTCAAAGGTTCTGGGGCACATTGAGAAGGGCAGGCAGAACAACCATTCACTCACCGCAGCTCAGGGGTACCCAGGCTGTGCAGGAGAAGAAAGGAACTTGCAGTCCCACACATCAGCGAAGCCTCCCTGGAGATTCTCCTCCAAGGTGGGAAGAGTTGGTTCCTCAGGATGGCAGTAGGAGATTCTTCCGACCAATCACAACAGCCTGGAGGAGGCAGCGGGGATGGTTAGTGCCTGTGGGGTCCCAAAAAGAATTGGCTTGCAATGCAGAAAATAAAAGAATGATCTCCCAGCAACCTACCCCCTACAAACTGACACTCTCCTCAGAGCACCAGGCAGTCAGAGAATCATACAGTGCAGAAGGAGGCCATTCAGCCCATCGAGTCTGTATCGACCACAACCCCACCCAGGCCCTATCCCCATAACTCCACGTATTTACCCTAGTTAGTCCTCCTGACTCTAAGGGCAATTTATTATGGTCAATCCACCTAACACATATATCTTTGGGAGGAAACTGGAGCACCCAGAGGAAACCCACAGAGACATGGGGAGAACATGCAAACTCCACACAGTCACCCAAGCCAGGCATCGAACCTGATTCCCTGGTGCTGTGAGGCAGCTGTGCTAATCACTGTGCCACTGTGTTGCCAGGGCCCTCTAGGCTTCAGACCAAAGGACAAAGTCGGAGCAGTCAGTCAAAGAGTCAGAGTGCGCAGGGGAGGTCACATACAACCAACAAGTGGGACATCAGCACCGAATCTTTGCCAGCCCCAGAAGGTTCTACATCTTGCACAAGTTCCAGGATCAGATTCACTGACTGGGGAGAGCTCAGCAGCAACAACGGGAATGCAGGCTTCTGAACTGCTCATTCACCCAGTGGCCACACAATCCATCCTTGTGATTTCTGCAGGACAGAATTGCACATAACAAACACGCATGGACCAAGGCCTCAGGGAACTTGTCCCTTTAGTAGCTTCAAGGAGCAGGCCACAGAGTGTGACAGTGACTGTGCTGGTTCAGAAAGCGAAATCGGAATCCGCCAGCGAGGATGCACCCAACCACCGGCACCAATTTATAGGCATTGACCATGAGTGGTCTTTAGTGTACAAGCTTGCTTAGTAAATCACTAAATCTCTCTTCTCTCTTTCAGGTACCAGCAAAAAGTAGAGGACAGCAACCCAGAGACACCTCAGCCCCCCGGTCACCTCTGAGGATGCGCTGTCACGATATTTACCTGCATTTTCCATTAGCATAAGTACGTTTCCCTTCCTGGGTGCATGTTCTAGAGAAGGTTCAGGGTCACAGTCTGGTCAGCGCATCACTGAAGGTCCACAGCTGGCGTATAAAGTGACAGCCAAGTTCTCTGGCTCTCAGAGGACTGCTGGAGATCAGGGCCCCGATGACCACACTTCAGATGACGAGACTCCAGACTCACCCTCTGTGATGTCTTAGAGGCAGAGAGACAAGCAGGGGAACATTGAACAGAGATGCTAAAGGCTGTCTGTAGACTGGGCCAAAGACTGGAGGAGTCTGCCCATGTGCCAGGTGCTGGCATGGCAGCACCTGGATACGAGAGCTTGGCTGCTGCCATGGAAACAGTGGCAGCTGCATTGGAGATGCAGGTCCAGATTTCTGCCAGATGTGCCTTTGGATCTGCACTCCATCACTCTAGCCGTGGGTACAGTGCAGTAGCTGTTGGATGAGAGTGGAATGGAGCACCATGATCCCCCTCCAGATGACCTTTCACCTCAAGAATTCAATGCAGTGGCATTGGTCATCTACAGGGAAGAGGAGTGCCAACCAGATACTCCAGGGCCATCGACCCTAGACATTCCAAGGGTGCCCTGCCAGTAGCCCCATCACCTCCAATAGACCAGGCCGACGGAAAGTACACCTTCACCTCAGGAGGCCCTGAAGCAGGAGGCCCTTAAACTGGAGGCCCCAATGCAAATGACTGGTGACAATTTTGTATGGGATGTAATGTGACCAATGGTAACAAACTGCAAGAGTCAGCTGATCCAGTAAACATGGAACCAATTACACAATGATGCGATTGTCAGCCGACTCACTATAAATAAAAACCTGTTGGAAATTGTGGGGAACTTGGATTGACCCAGGGTGAGGCCCAAGGTTTGGGGTAATAAAGTTTCTTTATTAAACGCTTTCTTTTGTTTATAAATTGGAGTAAGTTTTGTTATGTTTTTATTGTCTGCATTTGAAGAGTTCCTTCCGAACAAACGTTCAGACCATCAAAGCGCATCCACCAACGTCATTATAATCAACAGGACAGAGCCTCCATCTCAACTGCAAGTGTCAAGATTGCAACCCAAAAACTGGGTTAGAAAAAGAAAATATTGAATGAACAGATGAATATTCATTGCATCCAATCAGAAGAAATGATTGAGTTGAGATACCTTCAGGGATCAGTTCTTCCTCTTCTTGGAGTTTGAGGTTGTTGTTTTCTCAGTTTTCCAAGGACTTTACATTACTTTCCTGGTTAGTGCAATGTACATTTTAATTTCCAGGGTGATTATTAAAATGATCAGCCTGGAATCTCCACACGTTTTGATGTTCAGAGCAGCGGATATTTTGACTTTGTCAATGCCATTGGGGGCAGCGCTGGAGGCAGGGGGGGAATGGATAATTTAAAATGTTCTTCCTATTGCCGCCTCACCGTCAGTTTCAGTACATTCACAGTGATAAACTCTGACCTGAACATGATTCATTGCATAGGTGTGTTTGCCTCTTGTAACACTTGAAACTAGCTCATTACTTCAATTGATTAGATTTGCTGCCTGAGTACTGAGCTCAATTGGCATTTTTAGACCACTGGCAGGAACCATTTAATGCTGATTTAGACAAAGTACAGAGCACACCTTTAAAGCCAACACTGCTTGTTTTCCAGATCAGCAATAAGTCAGTGTCAAAATTACCAACACTCATGAAATTGCTGCGCAAAATCCAATACTATTTCTTGACTCTTTCGATTGGTGCTGCTAAATAATATTAGCAAATAGAATCCATTCAAAACTGTACTTCCACATAGAATCTACTTTTCCCCAGCCAGTGGGAACCCAGATTCCTTCATCATATAATGGAAAATATGCTGCATCTGCTGATCTTCTTTCTTCCTCGTTTGTGGGACATGGGTGTCACTGGCTAGTCAGTATTTATTGCCCATCCCTATTCGCCCTTGTTCAGAGGGCCGTTGAGAGTCACAGAATCCCTACAATACAGAAGAAAGCCATGATAATTTTTACAGTTAAATTCCATTTGCCAATGTTTTGCTCATCTGAGCAGCACATTTATATCATCCTATAATGTAAAGCTTTCTTCTATTTGATTTATTGTCATGTGTATTAGTATACAGTGAAAAGTATTCTTTCTTGTGCGCTGTACAGACAAAGCATACATACATAGAGAAGGAAAGGAGAGAGTGCAGATTGTAATGTTACAATCTTAGCTAGGGTGTAGAGAAAGATCAACTTAGATTGGGGAGTAGGTACAGAGGAGATATCAGGGGTTAATTTTTCACTCAGACTGTGATGGGTGAGTGGAATCCACTGATGTCGGTAGTGATGAAGGCAAGTTCGATAGGGTCTTTTAAGAGACTTCTGGATCAGTACATAGAACTGAATAGGATTGAGGGTTATAGGTAAGCCTAGTAGATAGGGATATGATCGGTGCAACTTGTGGACCAAAGGCCTGTATGTGCTGTAGTTTCTCTATATTCTATATGGCCCCTCTAGTCTGCACCGATTACAATCCCATCTAAACACTATTCCTGTAACCCCTCATTTTTACTCTGCTAATCCCCTGACAGTAGGGGCAATTTAATTTGGCTAATCAACCTAACCGGCACATCTTTGGACTGCGGGAGGAAACCAGAGCACCTGGAGGAAACCCATGCAGACATGGGGAGAATGTGCAAACTCCATGCAGACAGTGACCCGAGATCGGAATTGTACCCAGGTTCCTGGCACTGTGAGGCAGCAGCGCTAATCACTGTGTCTCTGTGCTGTCCCAATGTTATCCACATTGCTATAGTAACATGTAGGCCAAACCAGGTAAGGATGACAGATCTCCTTCGCTGAAGGACATTAATGACCCAGATGGGTTTTTCTGATAATCGACAATGGTTTCACAGTCATGAATTCATAATTCCAATTATTTTTATTGAATTTAAAGTCCACCATCTGCCATTGTGGGATTTGAACCCACATCCTCATAATGTTAGCTGAGTTTTTGGATTAACATCTAGGGACAGTACCACTAGGCCATCGCCTCCCATCGTGAATACAGTAGTAGCTTTGTTATAGGCTGCATTGGTCAGGAATGCCTGAAATTGCAGGATATTGGGCAAGTAAGAAAGGATATTTTTATCCAGAATTTCCTTCGATCAATTTTGGTAATCCACCAATCCTCGCCAATGGGCCGGATTCTCATCTCTGGGATGGGTACCAGGAGTCAGAAAGTGACGTCAATCCTTCAACTGCATCTCCATTGTGAAGGTGTCCTGCTCAGGGAAGTGGGTTCATAATAGAAACAGACTCACCAAATCTGAAGGCCCTATGGACCTGAAAATGAGTGCTGATATGGAGGGGGGCAAATTGCGAGTCTTGTAGAAGGCCCACCTCTGACACCAAGGCTGGAAGTTGAGACTGATGCAGGGACAGCTGACCCAACACCAGCCCAGAGTCCACTTTATAACTGGAGTGCTGATCTCCCTGGAGCACACAAGGAACTGCAGACCCAAAACAGGATACGTGCACTAGGTGGAGGGGGCAGGAGCTGGCTGCTTCCAAGGAGAATTCCCAACCAGGAATGAGGAGCAGGATGAGAGTTCTGAGCAACATTGGACATCCTCACCTCCCACAGTATTCCCGGCCCTCTCACGGAGACAGTATTTGTGATATGGTTTCCCCTGCAGAGATGGAAGAATACAGCTGCACGAGGGACCCCAATTCCATGTGAAGAATGATCACCACATTCCTCAGAATTACAGAGTAAGAGAATGTCCCTACCTCCTCCCTCCCAACAGAGGGAGCACTGCAGAGGAGTCTGCGCATTTGCAAGTCACCTCGTTACCATGAACCTTAAATGGACCAATGTAGTGTTAGCCATTCATTGAAATTGGAGTTTTTGATAGACATTGTAAACATATGTAATATCTGCATCTGAATTAGTTGACAATATTCATTCCATTAGCAAAACTGGTTAATGGTATATCTTCAAAGACTAAATAAGGTTCTTATCAATTCCAACTGAGCCAGTTGCTTGTAGTCCATCATTCAGACATGGTAGGGATGTGAAGAATATTGATTTGATTTATTATTGTCACACGTATTGGGATACTCTGAAAAGTATTGTTTTTTGTGCACTATACAGACAAAATATGCCTTTCATAGAATACACAGGGGAGAAGGCAAAGGATAGGGTACAGAATATAGTGTTGATAGGTTGCAGAATGAAGTGTTGCATAATGTTCTCTTGTGCTTGAACGTTCAGGTTTGGGTTATAACCAATGTTAATCGGTATTCTGATGTCACTGCCCTAAGTCTCCGGCCTTCCCACTTGTGGAAGTAAATTTTATCATTCAAGTTGTCAAGCAGTGACGTTATCATCTTCACCGTGAACTAAAATAAATTTACTACAGCAACTCAAATCTTTATCAGCGACACTGGATCTATCATCAGCTAGACCGAACCATTCAAACTGTTCAAAACCAGCAGGGATTAGTAATCCTGCAGGCTCGAAGGGCCGAAGAGCCTGTTCCTGTGCTGTAATTTTCTTTGTTCTTTATTGTTCTTTAAGAACCAGTTTCACAGAGAGTTACTTTTGCACCACAGTCATTTAAAATCACAAAAGAAGATTTAAAAAAGGGAAAACTCGTGTAGGAATCGATTTCTATTTTGGTTATACTATTTTTGATAACACTTACAATTGAGTCAATATTCAAACACTTATCATTCCTTTGCAGGGATTGACTTGTTTATTTCCTGTCCACAGATGTTCAGGAATAAAGAACAAAAAAAATCAAAGAAAATTATAGCACAAGAAGAGGCTCTTCAGCCCTCCAAGCCTGCACCAACCATTCTGCTGCCTGAATTAAAACCGCTACCCTTCCCTGAACCATATCCCTCTATGCTTTTGTCAAGATGCCCCTTAGAAGTCACTATTGTATCTGCTTCCGTTACCTCCCCCAGCAGCGAGTTCCAGGCACCCACCATCTTCTATAAAAAACTTGCCTCATGCATCTCCTTAAACCTATGCCGCCTAGTAAATCCCTTTAGTTCCTAGAGTTCTTCGCAGTGTTTTTGAGAACATAAGAAATAGGAGCAGGAGTTGGCCATTTGGCCCCTCATATCTGATCTGATTGTGGTCTGAACACCATTTTCCTGCCTATTCTCCACAACCCTACACTCCACTTACAGGTCAAAGCTCTGAACATAGTCAAGGCTGAGTTACTCAAAGACCCAGCCGCGACCGCTCCTAGTGAGAGAACTCTAAAGATTAGCAACCCTGAGAGAGAAATTGCTCCTCATCTCCGTCATGTGACATGCTTTTTGTGTGGGTAGAGTGGAGTAAAATTGAGTAAGATGGCCAAAGCAAAAAGGTGAAGCAAGAGGAAGTGGATGAGAAAAACTAAAATAATTAAATTGTTAATTGTAACCATGAGATGTGAACTCACAAGAACAGGACAGTGTGGATAAATGGGCTGGAATTCTCCAGCCTCACTCACCACCGCTGCCAGCGAGAATGGAGAATTTGGCACTCAGCCAATACAATATTCCACTCACGTCAGCGGAACCGGAAAATCCCAGCTGCCGGCAAAGTCAGCAATTTCCCACCATCGTTTCAATAAAATGAATTCAATATCAAAACTATTTAATTAGTTAATTTGCTTCAGTTCAGAGTAGTGACATGTTATTACATACAGCAAAGTACATTCCAATCCCAAAACCAGTCCATTGGTATCACAGGGCAGTCAAGTTAAAGCTATTGTTGGCCAAATATAAGCATTTGGGTGGCACAGTGGTTAGCACTGCTGTCTCACTGTGCCAGGGAGCCGAGTTTAGTTCCAGCCTTGGGCGACTGTCGGTGCGGAGTTTGCACATTCGTCCTGTGTCTGCGTGGATATTTTGGGGTGCTCCAGTTTCCTCCCACAGTCCAAAGCTGTGCAAGTCAAGTTAATTGGCCATGCTAAATTGTTCCTTAGTGTCAGGGGCAGTTGCAAATATCTCGGCGCATTGGGGGCACAATGGTTAGCACTGCTGCCTCACAGTGCCAAGGACCCGGGTTCAATTCCTGGTTCAGGTCACTGTGTGCAGTTTGCACATTCTCCCTGTGTCTGCATGGGTTTCCTCCAGGTCCTCCGGTTTCCTCCCACAGTCCAAAGATGTGTGGGTCAGCTTGATTGGCCATGCTAAATTAACTTTGGTGTCTGGAGGATTAGCAGGATAAATGCATGGAGTTACAGGAATAGGGCCTGGGTGGAACGATAATCGATACAGACTCAGTGGGTCGAATGGCCTCTTTACTGTAGGGATTCTCTGAAATACGTGTGATTAAGGGTGAGGACCTGGGTGAGATTATTGTCGGTGCAGGCTCTATGAGCAAAATGACCTCCTCCTGCATTGTGGGAGGAGGGAGATTTTATGGTGATAACCTATAAAAATCTTCCTCTCCCACCAACAATGACCCTGTCGCAGTTTCCCCGGCAGCGGAGGGTGCAGAGAACGGGAAAACCCCTTGACAGCGGCAGGACCGGAAGACCCAATAGCGACCTCCCCCTCCCTCCCCCCAGCTGGGGGGACTGTGGGAGTGGAAAATCGCACCCAGTGTATGTGAGGCCAGCAATCCACTGATAGACTGTCAACTCTAAATGCGTATGGAAGTCTCAGGGTGCAATCTTACCGGCTCTTCATGCTGCGCTCCCACTGCAGCCAGGTCAGAGAGTTTGGCCCCCCAGCAAGGCTCCGTTCACTGCAGCAGAATGGGAAAAAAATCCCGGGCTTAATTCTTTTAGAAGGAATCTCAGCCACGCTGTTACTCTGCCAGCCACGTGGTGTGGGAATAACTGTTTCCACATGGAATAAAAAGGTATAACAAAAATTTACTTTTCACTGTCGTCTCAGGCTTTGGGGTCATTCAGGTGGATTCAGCAACAGGATTACAGAATATTACTCCTACTTGTAGTAGGAGTTGAATAGATGTCAAAGTTAAGCAAGTGTCAGGCTCAATTAGTGTTCCCAACAGTGTTTAGTAAGCTCAATAATGGGGAGCTCTCTGGTGGGGGCATTAATTGCCTCCGCCACCAGTAATGGTCCTTTTACACAACTGTACATCCAACAATATTACAAATTACAGAAAACTGCAGCAGGCTCGTTAAAAGAAAAAGTATAATTGAGACTCTCCAAAGGGAAAAGAAAAGATCACTAGCTAATCACAGGGAAAATATGATTTAAGAAATTAATAGCACAAGGTTCGAACTCGATGCATTAGCAAACAGGCTGGTGCAATATAAAGGTCATGGAATCAGAATGTGTGTGTGTGTGCAGTTTCAATCGTGATTGTGGATTTAAAAATAATCATATCAACTGTTAAATTATTCAGTGGAGAAAACAGCATTGTTAATTTGAGGTTCTCTTATTGTGTGTTCAACTCTACTGGCGGGGGCCAAGGTGGGGAGGGATTGGGGGGTGGGGGGGGGGTGAAGAAACTAAAAATGAGATGACCCAAAGATAGAATGCAAAATATGATCTCTACTTACTTTCACAAGTACAGCTTGCAAGCAAAAGGCACAAATCTGTTTCTGCAGCTGGGCTTTTTATAATGTAAGCGTGCATTTTCACATCCTTTTCCATTCCACCAATCAATGTTGACTGTTTCTTGTGGATGATAAGCTCTAAAGTCCCTTTCTCTTCAGATTGTAGGTAGACCCGCACCTACACATAATCAATTCAATTCCATCCAAAATGTCATGAATGTAGCTTAATCCATCACTCAAGCCAGCCCCATCCATTGATTCTATCTAGGTTTCCAGCTGCCTCAATAAAGCAGCCAGCATAACTAAGGACTCCACACGTTCTGGACATTCTCTCCTCCACCGTCTTCCTCTGGGAAAGAGGTCTGAAGCCACGTATCAACCAACTCAAGAACAGCTTCTTCCCTGCTGCTATCAGATTTTGAATGGGCTTACCTTGCATTAAGTTGATCTTTCTCGACACCCTTGCTATGACTGTAACACTATGTTCTGCACTCTCTTGTTTCCTTCTCAATGAATAGTATGCTTTGTCTGTATAGCGTGCAAGAAACAATACTTTTCACTGTTTGTTAATACATGTGACAATAATAAATCAAATCTAATGGAATGGATTCCAAGAGGAAAACAAGTTATTGCTGATCAAAAGAAAATGTTTAATCAAAGTTTTACATCTTGTACTCATCAGGAAAGTTCTCGGAAAATCAAAAAACACAATGTATACAACTTGAGGAAAGGGTTTGGTTGGTTGGCAGCAAGTGTGCTCTGATGGGTAGAGGCATGTCATGGAGAATGCATCAGTTGGTGTTGACTGACAGTTAACTGCCAAGCATTGCTTGAAATTTAAATCAGGCAGCTTCGTCTTAACTGGTCAAGGCATTGCCCTGAAGAATGAACCAGCCTGCCTAATAATCTTAATTGGTTGTCAGCATAGTTTTTAGCACACTGAGGATTGTTTAGAGAATACTGCCCAATTGCACAGCAATATCTAATATTGGAGACTGTTTTGAGTTTGCATGCCAGACAGCAGCATTTTGTTTGTGATAAGTCCTAATCTTGTTGCTACTGCATAGTCGCAGCATGAAATACCTAGCTTCACCTGTTTCTCAAATTGTTTAAACACCTTTCCCTTCTGGGATAATTGGAGGTAGGCTGCGCACAGACGTGATGGCTTTTGGTCATCATATACAATGTATTAACCTGCAGGATGCCTTTTCCCAACATAAAGGTTATATGGTGAGCAAGTGGCTTGAGCCCTATTTCCAAGCTTGCTGATAAGACCAATCTTATATCCCGCGGAATTGTAAGATTCTCAATGTGTGCATTGATCAGTAAAGCTAGGCTTGCGGTGAACTGTGGTAGAACCACCACCCACCCTACCACCCTTCCTCTCCTGCACCACCACAGGTTTCTCAATGAACACAGCAAGGAAATGGAGTTTATTTGTTTGCTCTGTCCCAAAAGTGAATTTGAGCTCTGGATGGAGCCCATTAAGACAGGTAAGGAAATTGTTACATGTTGCCGCAGATTTACTTATATATCTGGCAGCACGGTGGTGCAGTGGTTAGCACTGCTGCCTCACAGCACCAGGGACATGGGTTCAATTCCCAGCTTGAGTCACCATTTGTGCAGAATCTGCACATTCTCCCCATGTCTGTGTGGTTTTCCTCTGGGTGCTCTGATTTCCTCTCACAATCCAAAAGACGTGCTGGTTAATTACATTGGCCATGTTAAATTCTCCCTCAGTGTATCCAAACAGGCTGCAGAGTATTGCAACTAGGGGAATTTCACAGTAACTTCATTGCAGTGTTATTATAAGTCTACTTATGACTAATAAATAAACTTTACTTTGGCAAACATATCATCCATATATCTAGAATGGGTGGGAGGTTGGTTGTCATTCCATCATTCCTAATGGAATCAGAGTCCACTTGCCAACCGAACAGCACTCTCATCTCATGTAATATAAATTGTAGTTACCTTTATATTTGATATTCTTCTGAATCATCCTGATGGATGCAAGACAAAAAAGCTTCAAAAAAGATCTCTTTTTTTTTGAAGCAATATTCTAGATCTGTGCTACAGAATCACTATTGTAGGTTATAAACTTTTAAATGAAAGAAGCCAGTCCACATTACCTTCTGTGGAGGTTTGTACTGTGCATTATATCATAGAATCCATGCAGTATAGAAGGAGGCCATTCAGCCCATCAAGGCTGCGTCGACAACAATCCCACCAAGGCCCTATCCCCGCAAACCCACACATTTACTCTGCTAATCCCCCAACACTAGGGTCATTTTATTATCCACCTAACCCGCACATCTTTGGCATATGGGAGGAATCCAGAACACCCAGAGGAAACCCACACAGATACGGGTAGAATGGTCAAACTCTGCACAGACAGTGGCCCAAGCTGGGAATTGAACCCAGATCCCTGGTGCTGAGAGGCAGGCATGTGAACTGTGCCACAAATATCAATTCATGGAAATTCCTAATTGGTTGAAATAATAATTACTTGTAAAAGTAACCACATCGTTTCACTCCAATATAGACAGACATGAAAATTAATCAGATAAGAGTGAGTAATGAACCCAGAACCAAACAATATGATTCATTTCACTGTTTCTGAGAGAGTGTTTTGTTGGCCAGACAAGTGTGAGAAATGTGAAAGCCCATCTCCAGTCTGAGTCACTGACATATACCTATGCCGGTAGAATATGTGTTTAAAGATAGAGTTTCTCTGTAGCGAATGATTCCTCTTGACTTGCTCCAGAAAGCTGAACCAAGCCATGGTGTACACATGTGTACGGTGCGCGATTGACCAGGACAGAGCAATAGTCAGTGGTGTTTGTGCAGCTAAGATCACCCTATCTATCCCGGCGTTGTCTTCCTGGGCAGTCACCAGAGGAGATGAGACCAAACCCTTGTTGTCCTTTCCCTTCATTGTTCTGTCTCCGTCCTACAAACACTCTCAATCATCTGTTGGTTTTCGGATCTGGCAAAGATATTTTCTGCTTTCAGATGCTGAAAAACCTGCTACATCCAGCAGCATTTTCAAATTTTCCTCTTATCGCTCAGGTCTGTGCCTGCCTTTCAGTAACATCATCAGGAGAGACAGGGGCTACTTTAACTTGTGAATATCTGTCTCTCTACTGGTCT
The DNA here is from genome assembly GCA_024679065.1 of Sphyrna mokarran. Taxonomy (NCBI): domain Eukaryota; kingdom Metazoa; phylum Chordata; class Chondrichthyes; order Carcharhiniformes; family Carcharhinidae; genus Sphyrna; species Sphyrna mokarran. The sequence goes on from JAGIQG010000009.1 coordinate 15,104,895, forward strand.
GTTTGTGCAATTCTTTCTGTTGTATAAATTTAGGGGAACGGGAGTGTGGGGATGTTGAGGAGGGATCAGGATGAGAATGGGAGAAGAGAGCTTAATAAACAGAAGATTTAGAGGTTTATAGCTTCACTCCTCTCAGCCTCGCACCCTTCCCCATTCCCCCCCCATCCCAATCCTCATCATTCCCGCATTCCCATTATAGATGTAGAAATGGTTGAACGCTTCATGTTTTTCGGTGTCTAATCACCAACAACCTGTCCAGATCCCCCCATGCCAATGCTATAGTTACGAAAGCCCACCAATATCTCTACTTTCTCAGAAGACTAAGGAAATTTGGCATGTCAGCTATGACTCTCACTAACTTTCACAAATGCACCGTAGAAAGCATTCTTTCTGGTTGTATCACGGCTTGATATGGCTCCTGCTCTGCCCAAGACTGCTAAAAATTACAAAAAGTTGTGAATGTAGCCAAATCCATCATGCAAACCAGCCTTCCATCCATTGACTCTGTCTACACATTCTGCAGCCTCAACAAAGCAGCCAATATAATTAAAGACCCCACACATCCCGGACATCCTCTCTTTCACCTTCTTCCATTGGAAAAAAGATACAAAAGTCTGAGGTCACATACCAACTGACTCAAGAACAGTTCTTCCCTGCTGCCATTAGATTTTTGAATGGACCTACCTCGCATTAAGTTGATCTTTCTCTATATCCTAGCTATGACTAATTCTACACTCTCTTGTTTCCTTTTCTATGTATGGTATGCTTTGTCTGTGTAGCGCGCAAGAAACAATACTTTTTACTGTATATTAATAGTATTAATATTAATAAACTAAATCAATAACAATTTGCTAACTGTTGTGCTGAATCAGGAAAATATTTTACAAAATGCACTGATTTTTCAATTAATATCTGTAATTATTAACTGCAACTCCAGTCTCCCATTTTATCTCCAGGCAAGTTTTACCTGGGCAAGGAGTCGTGAAAATTAGAAACCAGCCTGTTGCTGTTTAACCAAAATTATCTAATATAGAAGGACTGATCTGGGCAAATTACTCATGATAACGGAGGGTTCAAACTCACAAGACAAGAGTGCAAAATTAGGAAATTGAGAGTGAGAAGGTAAATAGGCAAAACTGTTTCACCAAAGGATAAGTCATGGAATAAATTATCACAGAAAGCTATTGAAGTAGATGCCCTCCGTGAGTTGAAGGACAACATTGGATACATTTATGATGAAGAATTAATTGAGTGAGATGATGAGTTCAGTGTACTGAGAATTCATTATGTCCATTTAAGATACCGTACATATATACCAGCAAAGAGAGTCTAGAAGGAAAATAAAGGGACCCATGTTTTAACAACATTTAATTCTGAATATCTCTTATTTAATGTTATTGCTTTCTCCCAAGAACTTCACAATGATTACAAACAGTGTGAGAAGTAGGAAGCACTGTTCTCAGATATGAAACATTTGGATGATGTTTGCTTTCCAGCAACAGCAGGCCCAGTTGGTGATTTAGAGAACACAAAGATTCTGGCTGTTGATAGACACAAATTGGGATATTGCAGCTCAGGAGCAACAAGGGGAAGTCTGAACAATAAACACACACTCCCAATTCATCAAAATAATAATCCAATCCAAAAAAAAGATCATTACAGAGAAGTTTTTATTGGTAGGAATGTGATCTCAGATCATTGATTATAAACTATTACTGCATTGCTGATCAAGATGCCAGTAACAATGTCCAATCTACCACTATTTGATGCGCATTTGGAGCCAACTGCATTCTCACATTGACAAAAGTGGCTACAATGTTTCAAGGGCACGGTGACAAGTTCTACAATCCCCTGATGACAAGAGGACAAAGACCTTACTTCTCCAAAATTGGGAGACATTTTTAAGATGCTTGTGCCTGAGCAAAATGACTATGACTCAGTAAGGGAAGTGCACCAACAACCTATTTCATGCTGCAAAAGATATAATATACAAATCAATCATATGCTCAAGTATTTAGCAAGAAGCAAATTTGATACCTGAGGTTAAGGCAGCTGACTACCAAATGTCAAAAATGCCGAATGGAAAATCAAAACACAAACAATCAGAGGTTGTTTCTTTGGTCAACTCGACCACAAAGCACTCAAGAAAAACTGAACGACTGCACCAACGCATCGTTGAGACTATAACCTCACCTTGAGCAAAGGAAAGTATTGCTTAATGAAAGCAGAACAAAATCCTTTAGTCATGTATCTGCTACTGAATGAATATCACCTGATCCATGGGATGTTGAAACCATTTTGCAAATGCTGCAGATCCTACAAGTGTGCAGGAGCAGTTCAGATCCTGCTAGGACTCACCATGTATTGCAGTTTCTTCATTCCTGATCACAGTATGCTCTCTGCTCCCCAAGTGACAAGAGAAATCAGAAAAGTTGCATAAATGCCTATTTCAACCCTCAGAAAACAGCCAGTTGTGGATGCAAGCAGGCTTAGGTGAGCTGCAGTGTTTAGGCAGGAAGGCAAGACAGGTAACCCATCAATTGTTGCAATTGGAAGCAGATCACTAATGTCTATACAGCTACATTTGCAAACAGAGAGAAAGGTGCTTTATTTATTAGTGTCACAAGTAGGGTTACATTAACACTGCAAATGAAGTTACTGCGAAAATACCCTAGTCGCCATACTCCAATGCCTGTTTGGGTACACTGAGGGAGAAGTTAGCATGGCCAATACACTGGACCTGCACATCTTTCAGACTGTGAGAGGAAACTGGAGCACCCGGAGAAAACCCAAGCAGAGAACGTGCAGACTCCACACAGGCAGTCAGCCAAGCTGGGAATCGAGCCAGGGGTCTGTGAGGCAGTGCTACCAACGTGCCACTCACGATCACCTCAATTACAAAGGGTATCCTACACTTTCACCTCCGCTTGTATGGAAGTGAGTCTGAAGTCATAACTGGTCATAGAAGGCAAATAAGCTTGTACAACAATGCAGGTAATAAAGCAACAATTCACACAGTATGTTGGATATCCACACGACAAGAGTGTGAGTTGCAATTGTGTACCAGCTAGGCAAGCTCAACCCAGAAAATTATCTTCAATGATACCCATCACTGACAGTCAGACTTACTAGTGGTGAGGAAAAGGCTGTCAAACAACATCTTAACTGCCTAGACTTAAAAAGGGTACCAGGGTGATTAAAACTAGTTGATATCAAAGCAGCAACAAAACTAGGTGAGGTATAATTATGCGTGACTGCTGTGGAATCACAAAATGGGAAAAACATGATTGAGAGTCAACAAACAAAATAATTGACATTACATCACTGCATCATGTTCAAGATGAGCTCGCTGTTACAATCAGATTGGACTTTGTGGCACAATTATTGTCATTCACAATCACTGAGGGAATGTGCTGTAGATATAGTAGATCAAGTTCTCTGGAGAATTGTCAAAACCAAACAACTCCTGAGGGCAAAGGTGCGGTTCCCTGGAATTGACCACATTGTTGAAAACAAAATCAATCGATGTAAAACAACCACAATGACAAATCTTTATGATCCTCTCAGGAGGTCTGAAATACGTCCAGGACCAGAGCTAGAAGTTAGCATTGATTTCACAGATTTACCCAGTGGAAGAAACCTGCTTGTTATCACTGAGAACTATAACAGCTTCCCAGTCACTGAAATAGAAACTAGAAGCAGAATTAGGCCATTCAGCCCTTCAGGTCTGTTCCTCATCTTGATCGTAGCTGATCATCAAATTGAATTTCCTGATGTCCCTTGCCTCCCATATGCTTGATTCCTTTAGTCTGAAGAGCTATATCTAACTTCTTCCTGAAATCATGCAAAGTTTTGGCCTCAATTACTTTCAATGGAAGTGAATTCACACATTCACCACCCGACTGGGTGAAAAAATTTCTCCTCACCTCAGTCTTAAAGTGTCATCCTCAGGACTAAAGTGAGGAAACTAAAGTTAGTCACCTCAGACTAAAGTGTAGTACTCAAGTTAATAGAACATAGAACATAGAACATTACAGCACAGAACAGGCCCTTCGGCCTTCGATGTTGCGCCGACCAATATAAAAAGCAATGCCCCTCCAAACTAAACCATTCCCTTCTCTTCCATATACTTATCAACTAACCTCTTAAACGCCACCAAACTTGGCGCATCTACAACTGCTGCAGGCAGGGCATTCCACTCCCGAACCACCCTTTGGGTAAAGAACCTACCTCTGATATCCGTCCTATAACTATCACCCCTTAATTTAAAGCTGTGTCCCCTCGTGCTAGCTTTCTCCATCCTAGGAAAAAGGCTATCACTGTCCACCCTATCTAAACCTCTAATCATCTTATATGTTTCGATAAGGTCCCCTCTTAGCCGCCTCCTTTCTAACGAAAACAACCTCAAATCCCTCAGCCTCTCTTCATAAGACCTGCCCTCCATACCAGGCAACATCCTGGTAAACCTCCTCTGTACCCTCTCCAATGCCTCCACATCTTTCTTATAATGTGGGGACCAGAACTGCACACAATACTCCAAGTGCGGCCGCACTAGAGTTTTGTACAGTTGCAACATGACGTTGCGGCTCCGAAATTCAATCCCCCTACCAATAAAAGCTAAGACTCCATATGCCTTCTTAACAACCTTCTCGACTTGACTGCCTACTTTCAGGGATCTATGCACATACACACCAAGATCCCTCTGTTCATCAAGACTACTAAGAATCCTACCATTAGCCCTATACTCTACACATTTATTATTCCTGCCATAGTGCATTACCTCACACTTTTCCACATTAAACTCCATTTGCCACCTCTCGGCCCAGCTCTGCAACTTGTCCAAGTCCCTCTGCAAACTATAACACCCCTCTTCACTATCTACCACTCCACCGACTTTAGTGTCATCTGCAAATTTACTAATCCATCCTTCAATACCCTCATCCAGATCATTTATAAAAATTACAAACAGCAGGGGCCCCAAAACAGACCCCTGAGGTACACCACTTGTCACCGAACTCCACGATGAATATCTCCCATCAACCACCACCCTCTGTCTTCTATCTGCTAGCCAATTCCTAACCCAATTAGCTAAATCACCCTCTATCCCATACATCTGCATTTTCTGCAGAAGTCTTCCATGGGCCACCTTATCAAACATCTTACTAAAGCCCATAACGCCTTACTAAAGTCCAAACTAGTTAAGGCGCTAAATTGGGGAAAGGTTAATGACAACAATAATATGAAGAATGTAGATTGGGGGCAGATGTTTGAGGGCAAATCAATATCTGGCATGTGGGAGTTGATAGGGATTCAGGACCGGCACATTTCTGTCAGGATGAAGGATAAGTATGACAAGTTTTGGGAACTTTGGGTAACAAGAGATATTGTGAGCCTAGTCAAAGAGAAAAAGGAAGCATTTGTCAAAGTTAGGCGGCTGGGAACACCCGAAGCAAATATAGAATACAAGGAAAATAGAAGAAAACTTAAGTAAGGAAGGCTAAAAGGGGTCATGAAAAAGCATTGGCCAGCAGGATTAAGGAAAATCCCAAAGCTTTTTATATATATGTAAAGGACAAGAGCGTAGCCAGGGAGAGGGTTGTCCACTCAAAGACAAGGAAGGGGCTCTACGCATGGAGCTAGAGTAAATGGGTGAAGTTTTAAATGAGTACTTTGCATCAGTATTCACCAAAGAGAAGGACTTGATGGATGATGAGAGTAGAAAAGAATCTATAGATAGTTTGAATCATATTGAGATCAAAAAGTAGTGTCTTAGGGTTCTTGAGAAATATTAAGGCAGGCAATGGATATACCCCAGAATATTGAGAGAGGCAAGGGAGGAAATTGCTAGGCCCTTAAGAAAAATCTTTGCATCCTCACTGACTACAGGAGGTCCCAGAGGATTGGAGAATAGCCAGTGTTGTTCCTTTGTTTAAGAGGGTTAGCAAGAATAACCCAGGTAATTACAGGCCAGTGAGCCTTACATCAGTGGTAGGGAAATTATTGGAGCGGATTCTTTGAGGCAGGCTTTATTCCCACTTGGAGATAAGTGGACATGTTAGAGAGAGACAACATGGTTTTGCGAAGGGGAGGTCGTGCCTCATGAATTTGATTGAGTTTTCAAGGAAATGAAGAAGATAATTGATGAGGTTAGGGCTGTGGATGTTGAGCGCATCGACTTCAGTAAGGCTTTTGACAAGATCCCTCTTCATTGCCCATTTATTTAGGACAGGAGGAATATGTTGTCACGTGTCATGCATGAAAGAGAGTGGGATAGCTTGATCTTGGGTTCGGACATAGCTCGGCACAACGTCATGGGCTGAAGGGCCTGTACTGTGCTGTATTGTTCTGCGTTCTATGATACCTTGAGCTCATCATCTTAGAATTTGTTTAGCTGGGCATTAAGTCAGAAACTTCTCAGTGACAACAACTGGATGATGTACTTTTCTTTGTGGTTACTTTTTAAAATTTGTTCATAGATGTGGGCATTACTGGCTTGCCCATCCCTGAGGACATTTAAGAGTCAACCATATTGTTGTGGTTCTGGAGTCACATGAGAGCCAGACCAGTAAAGGACAGCAGAATTCCTTCCCTAAAGGACATTGGTGAACCAGATGGGTTTTTACAACAACCGTCTATCATTTCATCATTAGACTTTTAATTACAGATTTTTATTGAATTCAAATTTCACCATCTTCCATGGTGGGATTCGAACCTGGGTCCTCAGAGCATCACTCAAACCAGCCTCCCATCCACTGACTCTGTCTCCTCTTCCTGCTGTCTTGGAAAAGCAGCCAGCATAATTAAGGATACCACTGACCCTATACTCTCTCACATATTTCTGTGGGGAAAAAGATATAAAAGTCTGAAGACATACCAACCGACTCAAGAACAGCTTCTTCCCTGCTGCCATCAGACTTTTGAATGGACATAAAGCTGATCTTTCTTTACATCCCAGCTATGAATGGAACACTATACCCTGCATTCTCTCATTTTCTTCTCTATGTATGGTATGCTCTGTCTGTATAGTGCACAAGAAACAATACTTTTACTGTATACTAATACATGTGACAATAATAAATCAAATCAAATCAAGAATTACACTCTGCATAACTAGTTCAGTGACAATACCACTATGCCACTGTCTCCCCAGTCACTTATAATAAGTTACCTTAAAACAAAGGCTAAAGAATGAAGTTGCATATAACCTTTAAGCTAATGAAGAAGATTACCAAGTGGTTAGTATTTTAAAGGTTATATAGAATATGTATATGATATAAGTGGATAACCATAATCAGTGTTTAAGGTTTTTCTAAGAATGGTTTTACAAGATAGGATGTGTAGACTGGGAACATGGATTCATCACTTCAGCTGTCTAACTGAGATAACAATCATATGTCCAGTAGGACCTCATTGAAACAGAGGCTTATCAATGTGCTTTGTTGAGGGAACTGCTTTTCAATAGCATGTTACTGTTGTATATCTTTACAAAACTTACAAAGTTATAGAAATTACAAAATTTATACAAAATACATGTAAGATCAGTGCTTAAAAGTGATTGGTGCGCTAAACATAAACACGATATACCTAACTGAAACATAATCCCCGGCAATGGAAGTTCAAAGAACTATACGCCCAAAAATCCTACCACCTCACCCACCTGGAATCAGTAAGGTTCCCAGAAGGAAATCTCCATTAGCCTGGATTTTACAATCTCACCCGAACGAGGCTGTAAAATCCTGTCCACAGAGTCACAACAGACATTTACAAAAATTAACTCGAAACTTTCAAAATCAAAGATTGTTACATAGTGAAAGAAAGCGACTTCTTTTAAACAGCACAAGTTAAACTGCGCTAATTTAATGTACAAAAGACTAAATGTTTCAACACTTGTTTTTCATTGCACCATGGGACTTTGAATTTTGGGATCTCGGCTGGTAAGTTTTAATTGTGAGGCAGATGGATGGTTCCACACCAGAAATTCTTTAATCTTGATGTCTTGCATCACTGATTTTAGGGCCTCTTCCTTGTCAAGTGTGAATATGATACTCGTAAAGACCAATTCATATAGTGAGATAATGGGTGCGGTTTTCCAACTTCACCATACCTGGTGCAGATCGCACACGGCCTGGAGAATAATGTATAGCTTAAAAATTGGTTTTGCACCCAGCACCAAACAGTTTGCAATCCTCCCGGCCTATTTCCAATAGAGCAAACCAAATCACGCCCTTTTTGGGCATAAGGCTGATTAGCATATTTAAAGTAGCATTTAAATATGTATATCCTGTTCAAATCCCACTGCACAGGATTTTCCAGCCTACAGGCAAAGCATGAGAACAGCAGGATTCACTCCTGGTCTCCACTAGCAGAGACCTGGCACAGATGGTCACGGGGGGTGCAGACATGGAAACCATTCTGACCCCGGGGTAGTTGAGGACATAGCTGGGGCGTGCCCATCAGACATCCTGGTGGTGCCAGTTGGGCACTATCAGTATTCTAGGGGCAGTGACAAGGGGGTGGAGCTTGAGTGGGGATTATGGTAAGGAGGGACTGGGCGGGTATGGGGATGGGAATTCATGGGTCATGTCGAGGTTCAGGCAAGGGAGTGCAATAGGAGAGCCACCTATATCCTGATGCCAGTAACCCCCATATGGGAGGATTTGGGGGAACATGCCCTCTAGTGACTGGGGGTGTGGTTCCCTAATTGCCATGGAACGAGGGAGGTGGAGTCTCCCAATGCACCGAGCTTGGGGCGTTCTTGCAAAATGGCGCCCAAGTGCTCTGAAGACAGGCTCACTGGCAAATTTATCCCCAGCTGTCTCCCCCCCACCCAACTCCCCAGAAAGCTGATTGAGTGTGGGAGGATTGCAGTGCTAAGCGTGCCTGAAAGAGATTGGCAGTGATCACTCCTTTATCCTTGCCATTATGATTCTTATGGAAGAATTCTGCCCAGTATCCCAGATTTCAGCATGAAATCAGATTGGGTTGATATCCTTTGATTATTTGACTCATGCTCAGAACTAAACTACAAACTAACTGTGAATAATTATCCAGCTTCAACTTTCCTACAATGACAATGGACCCCCATTCTACAGCAATGACTTCAGTCAATCTGCAAGCTACCTGGGTTCACTTATCGGAAAAAATTGTACCTCAGTAGCCAAGAGCTAGTGGACAAATCGAAAGATTTATGTCAAAAAAGTGAAACATACAGCTATAGCTGTACTGCATCACTTTCTTTACAATTACAGAGTCACTGCTCACTTGCTACACTCGTTCTTGCACACCCTGTGTATAAACATCTTCCTCAGTTACCCCGCAGAGCTCACATTCAATGTGTATGTGAATACATTCAAGAACAGAAGGATTGAATGAAAGTAGATGCAGAGCAAAATATGCAAATTAGACCATCCACACTAAAATCAGCAGATAAGATGCTTATGAATCTGCTGGAAGGCAAACAACCTGCTGTGACATCCAAATATTTGTTCTGAACTACATAAAAAGATCAGTGGTCACTTCTGATCATGTTTCACAAATCATCAAAAAAATGTATAATTCTTCAAAGCAATGAAAACACAATTTGTTAGCATTGAATCCAATTCCAACATCATGAAGAGTATAGGTTACAAGAGATCCCACCTGATTTTAGATGATGTTCTGCTGTAAGAGAAGCCTTACACCATACTTAAGGGATTATGTTATGAAGTAAAACTACTTTCAATTGGCAAGCTAATCTTTTGTCTCATTGTATATGACTGGGTGCATTGATAAATGAATACAAGTTCAAGTTATGCTTGTTTATTATTTAGACTTCTGAAAATGAATCGTTAAACACAAACAATGCTTTTCATTTACCAATAAAGTGAGGGATGTAGTTTATTGAAAATTACATTGTCATTCTGTCCACTGAAAGTGACCATACACATGTACCAGCAGAGGGAATCTAGAAGGAGAATAAACAAATCCATATGTAGTTCTGATTCTGAATGCCCCTCACCAAATTTTACTATTTCCTTACAAGAACTCCAGAGTGAAAAATAAG